>JANAVB010019800.1:6786548-6950718 GCA_029216955.1 Iris pallida | reverse complement strand
TGCGATCGAAACTAACCTCTAAGGTATCAAGCGGAAGGGTGGTTCCCTCGCAGCGGTTGGATCGAACAAGTAAGGTATCTCTCCCTCATGTCCGACTCCCTCTCCCAAGTAGATTCACCTGGGGAGTGACGGCTCCAAGCTACTCGTACTAGGGGTATAACCATTTTCCTCAGCCTCTTCTCTCTCATGTCTAATATCTCCACTGGCTGCTCAGAAACTGTAAGCTCGGTCCGACCTCCAACTCTGAATGATCTAGCACATGACTGGGGTCTGGAACATATCTCCTCAGCTGAGATACGTGAAAGACATCGTGAACTCCTGTTAGGTTGGGTGGAAGTGCAACCCTGTAAGCTACCTCTCCTCCGATCCTGTCGTACTCGAACGGCCCGATGTATCTGGGGCTCAGCTTCCCTCCTCGTCCGAACTGGATCGTCCCTCTAGTAGGTGATATCTTTACTAGCACCATATCACCGCTGCAAACTCCATCCATCGACCTGCGACTAGCATCATCCCAGTGTTTCTGCCTATCCTGAGCTACTCTGAGCCTGTCTCTGATCATCCCGACTTTCTCTGCTACATCTGTGATCATCTCTGGCCCAAGCATACTCTGTCTCCACATCATCCCAAAAGAGCGGTGGCGATCGTCGTCCATAAAGCACCTCGAAAGGAGACATACCAATACTGGCCTGGTAGCTGTTGTTGTATGAAAACTCTACCAAGTACAGATGGCTCTCCCAATCCTCCGAAGTCCAGTACGCAGGTCCTCAGCATATCCTCCAGTGTCTGTATCGTCCTTTCGGACTGCCCATCTGTCTGCGGGTGGTACGCCGTACTGAACTTGAGCCTACTGCCCACTCCTCCTGCAAGCTCTCCAGTATAGGATGTAATCTGCTGTCTCTGTCCGACAGATGTTCACCGGCACTCCGTGTAGACAAACTATCTGCTGCATGTATAGCTCTGCCAACTTCTCGTGGAAAGCCCCCTTGAAGGTAATGAAGTGCGCACACTTCGTCAGCCTGTCTACGATGACCCAATGGCATCCTTCCCTCCTTGGGAACGAGGAAGCCCTGAACAAAGTCCATCGTAATATGTTCCCACTTCCACTCGTGAATGGTAACGGCTGCAACAAACCAGCTGCCTCTGGCGCTCCGTCTTGACCTGCTGGCAAACTAGGCATCTCGAGATAAAATGCGATACATCCCTCTTCATCCCGTGCCACCAAGATGTTCCCGCAAGTCACGGTACATCTTGTTAGCACCAGGGTGAATAGAATATCTCGATCGGTGCACCTCCTGCAAGACTGCCTCTACCAGCTCTTCCTTCGGCACGCACAATCGCTGCCATGCCTCAAGGATCCATCCTCCGCTATAGTGAAGTCATCTAGCATCCCCGTAAAGCCTGGGGTCGAAGTCTGCGAAGGCTCTCATCTGTAGACTGTGCCTCCTGGATCTGCTCCATCAAACCTGACTGAATGTCAAGTGCCTCATCTGTACTACTGATCCTGGCCGAACCAGCTCGATGTCGAGCTTTTTCAGATCCTTCCGTAAATACCGATCATCATCAGGTACCATGCCATCGGATGCCTGCTCAGTGCATCCGCTACCATATTTGCCTTCCCGAGGTGATACTGTAAATCGATGTCGAAGTCCTTCATCAACTCCAACCATCGTCTTTGCCTCATGTTCAGCTCTTTCTGCGTGAACACATACTTCAAGCTTTTGTTCAGTAAAGATCTCCACACGCTCTCCGTATAAGTATATTTCCATAACTTGAGTGCAAAGATCACCGCAACTAACTCTAGGTCATGGGTAGGATAATTCCTCTTATGAGTCCGCAATTGCTAGATGCATAAGCAATCACTTTCCCATGCTGATAGGACACATCCTAGCCCTTTCTCAGAAGCATCATTATAAATGGTGAAACCTCCAGAACCTGAAGTAAAGTCAGAACTGGAGCGGTCGTCAGCCTCCTCTTCAGCTCCTCAAACGCTGCCTGGCAGTCCTCTGACCAATGTACTCTGCATCCTTCCGTTCAGCTTCGTCATGGGTTCAGCTATCCTAGCAAAGTCCTGGACAAACTTTCTATAATAGCCTGCTAAACCCAGAAAGCTCCTGATCTCTGAAACTGACGTCGGAGCCTTCCATGTCTCAACTGCAAGCAATCTTCCTGGGATCCACTAAGATTCCATCTCCAGTGACTGCATGGCCGAGAAACTCCACTCGGTCTAAAAAGAACTCGCACTTCGCAATTTGGCAAACAATCTCTCCTGCCTCAGAATCCCCAAAACTATCCGCAAGTGCTCTGCATGCTCCTCTGGCATCTTCGATATTATCAGGATGTCGTCGATAAACACTACGACGAACTTATCCAGATACTGGTGAAATGTCTTATTCATCAAGTTCATAAGACAGCTAGCGCATTTGTGAGACCAAATGGCATCACCAGAAACTCGTACTGCCCGTACTTCGTATTGAACGCCGTCTTCTGGATGTCTGCTGGCCTAACCTTCACCTGGTGGTACCCAGATCTCAAGTCTATCCTGGAAAATACTTTTGCCCCGCTCACTGGTCGAACAATCATCTATCCTGGCAGAAGATATTTGTTCTTGATGGTGATGGCATTCAACGCCCGGTAGTCAATACACAACCGGACTGTACCATCCTTCTTAGGCACAAGAGCACTGGTGCTCTCCCCATGGAGAAGACTGGATCGAATAAAACCCTTTTTCACACAGGTCATCATATGCTCTTCATCTCTATGGCCTCCTTGGGATTCACTCTATAGCAAGCCCGGGATACTGGTGATGAACCGGCACTAAATCTATAGTGAACTCCACATCTCTGTCAGGCGGAAGTCCTGGAAGATCCTCTGGGAATACATCTATAAACTCCCTAATGATAGGGTGTGGCGGTACTGCGCTCCCCGACTGTCGCACAACAGTTCGGCTCTAGGCTGATCTCCGGCCCTGTCCTCCTGACACTGAATGGTGTTGTGCCTGGGGGACTGAACAAGATACTACCCTCATGACAATCTATAGATGCATGGGCATAGCTAAGCCAGTCCATCCCCAATATGATCATAACCGGGAGTGGCATCATAAAGAATTTCCCTCGAACTCTCTCCCGGCTATCATAATAGAGCATCTATAGCTAGCTCTAATAGGCACTGGTCCTCCTCCCGTCATTACTCTACTAATCTCCGCAGTAGATGTAGATACTAAGTGATGTTCATGCATAAACTCTAATGACAGGAAGCTATGAGATGCACCAGAATCAAACAGGCATAGAGCTAGAAAAGTATAAAATAAACTGACCGTGATGACGTCAGCTAAGTAATCCGGCTCCGAAACCTGCTCCGGCTCCGGCTCGAGGGCTAGGTATAAACCTTCCCCTGAGGTCCTTCTGCTGCTGCAGATGCTGCCAAACCTCTGCTGCTGAGTAGGAAGCGGTCCTCTAGGTCCCTTGGCTGTTGGACAGTTCCGAAGCTGATGGGTGGCAGACCCACAAACTAAACACTGCCCCAACTCTTCCTGTAAATGGACCTGTCGTGCCCTGGTCTTCCGCAGAAAGAACATATAGCTCCTCGCTGCTGCTGCTGCTGTGTCGGGTCCCGAGGCTTAACTGGCGGGGTCTGTGATTATGTAGGGGGATGGTAAGTCTGCTGGGGCGGCGTCGGTGCTCTCTGCTGGAAAGCCTGACGCTTGGACGGTCCCTCATGATGTACAGAAGCCGGCCTCTTGCTAGACAGAAGACGCTCCTCAATGCTCCGGGCCAACTCTAGGCTCTGGTAGTAGTCAGTCGTACCGTTCGCCACTATAAGAATGCCAATGTCTGGAACTAGACCATGGCAAAACCTACGGGTCATCTCCTCTGGATCTAGCAACCAGACTAGCGAAACGGCTCAGGCGACTAAACTCTGCCGCATAGTCATCAACAGAACGGTTCCCTGCTGGATGTTTCTGGAATTGTACCCCATGGCTACTCTAGCAGTGGTCGAGAAGAATTTTTTCTTGAACTGGGTCTTGAACTGGTCCCAAGTGGCTCTTCCTCTCGCAAAAACGGCTCATTCCGGAACCAGACTCCTGCTAAGTCTATCAGCAAAAGCCTGCTGCCTCGACCTGGAGGTCATCCGCATCCTGACTCCTAGGAGCTTCCTCTCTACTGAATCTAGCCAGTCATCTGCTACTACTATGCCCTCAGTCCCTAAGAACTCCTTGGGATTCAGACCCATGAAGTCCTTGATCGTCCCGCTCTCTGTCGTGGCTCTACATGTGGTGGGACCACGGGACGTCCCTCAGAACGCTCCATGCTCTGGCGGAGTAGGGTAGTCTGCTCCTGATGGGTTGTTAGGACCCCTGAATCAGAGTGAGCAGCTGGTTCCCATCGAGTGTGACAGAAGCCTGGGTGGGTATAGTGATAGGGGGTGGTGGAAGTATCGGGCCTGCTGGGACTGGGATGTGGAAGTGGTGGAGGCATCTGGGTCTGTGGATCTGTGGAGTGGGGAATGTGGTAGGTGGAGGTGGGGGTGTATCAGTCGACTGGTCAGCTGACTGGATAAGGAGGCCCCATTCTCGGGGTAACATACTGGGATGAACGAGTAAGCACCATCTAATTACACATAAAAAAAAGACTTATAAGGACTTGTTTAAAGTAAGCAATCATAGGCAAGAAAATCTAATTATATAGCAAACATGTGATGTACTTCCTATGTTGCAATCCTAGCATTTCTCTAGGTGTTCTAAGCGTCATTCCTAATGTTGTCTAATTACCTTAAGTTCCTAATTGCATGCATGCTTGGTACAATAACGTAACCAAATAATTTAGTCAGGGACCTGCATGGGCCACCACTAAAAACATGTTATGACCCCGCTACCCAAATTGTTGGCCCAGGCCGAGTCATGCCCAGCCTACGTTGAGATAAAACGTAGTAAGCTGTTCTAAAGACAACATGATAAGACTAAATGTGCTAACAGTTCTATAAGTGAAGAAATCATAAATGCTCCAAACAAAAGTCGTCGTATATAGTAAAATGTCCAAGACAAGTGAACTGAAATATAAAACTGGATACATGTCCAGTTACAAAATATATAGTATAATACATGACTATTCCCAAAAGACTAAAAATCAAAGACAACTAGGCGAGGTTCCCTGCAGGAACATCCTCGTATGGCAAAGCCGGGTCCTCGGCAGTATCCCTATAATATGTATCGCAGAGTAACTCCTCCTCAGTAAGGATACCTACAACGTTATCCTGTCAGGACGGGAGCAAGTACTGAATCTAGCAAACTAGCATATGAAATATGTAAATGAACATAAGAGAAAATAACTGGAAACATGACATCACACAATCTATCATGGCAAAGATACATATGTCATAGAGACAGATGTACATGTAGTATTTTAAAACTGTAGCATGTACGTGATCGGTCAATAGATGTACAGTGTACTGTGGTACATGTAAATAAAATATACATACGTACAAGTCAACAGGCATAGGTGTACATCCGTACAGAAATGCGGGATAATGGCCTACGACAAGGTATGCATATAAAATACGACCTCACTCGCTACTATAGGGGGGTCATGATCACGTATTCTACCATCAGTTTCCCCATAACCCATATTCTAATCATGCGTGAGATACATCAAGACTGTTCTAAGCATGGTAGTAATAGAAAGTACAACATGTGACATTTTAACTTGCTACCCCAAGGATCAGCATTTAACATGGTTGGATTAGCAGTTCATTTATGTAACAGTATGTAAAGTTTGTAGAAAGTACTTGCCTCTAGCAAAGCAAAGCAAAACAAGCTGCGATAAAAGTGCTATGGATGTCCGGTAACTCGTCACTGTAGAAATAAATACAATAACTTAGTTTTTACACTAAGCTAAAATGCTAAGACACTAACAGGTGCGACACGACTTGTGACTGGGCACCTAGCCAAAATGATGACTTTAGCATAGGAGACCAATGTGGGGTGACACACTACTTTAACTAACTTCCTAGGGTCTTTACACTAGTGAGGGGTGGGGTTCAACACGGCTCAAACTCAAAATAACACAAAAAGCTACAGGTCGTAATTAATCAATAAATAAATCAAAAGACCATTGTGTTCCAACAATTTTAGAGATAGACAAAAGCCTAGTTTTACTTAAAGTAAAGTATCATAGTGATCCTTGTTAATCATAGAAATTTATTATAATTTTTCTGGAATTTATTAACCAGTACAAATATTTTATAAAAATCAGTTTCCTAAGTATACAGAAAATGAGTTTTGGTTTCATATGCCAAACTAGTGGCAAAACAGTAAATTAAATACTACAAAAATTATACTAAATTAGCTAAAGTAACATAGTATCTAAATATTATTTTTCCAGAATTTTAACAGTACTCTAAGTATTTTCAGAAATCCAAAAACAGCATTGCACACAATTGAAATTAATTAATTAATTATCTGCGTATTTTTGTCCATGTATGTAATTTGAACCAAAGTTCAAATACAGGACGCAAGGCCATGAATCAAGTCCAATATGACTTGTACAGGTCTTGAATGTGTGAGAACACATTTGGGCCCAAAAACCCATGCTAGGCTTGGACACCAAATGGTTGCAGTAATTTAAATACACTAAAAATACAATTTGGTAAAAATGCAAAATAATATTAATATTTTAATAAGGCAAAAATTATCATGTGAATACATACATACATATGTAAAATACACATATCTATTATAAGGAAATACTTAATTTATAAAGTATATATATACAAATATAATATATATTATATATATCTATATATATATATATATATATATATATATATATATAATATATATATAATATAAGGAAAACACTTTTTATAAGTATATATATAATAGACGTATACATATGGAAATATACATATATACATATATGTATAAACACAAATATATATGTAAAGTTTACTAACTATAAATTATATACATATATAAATCTGTATAAAATACAGTAATACATATATATTACTAAATATATATATAATTATATATATATATATATATATATATTAAGATACATATATATAATAAATTATATAGAACACAAAAGAAAGAAGAAAAAAGAAAGAGAAAAGAAAAAACAGAAGAGGGGCTCGACCCGGGGGGGGGGGGGGGGGGGGGGGGGGGGGGGGGGGGGTTAGGACGGCTGGCCAGGGGTCCGCCCATCAGTGTTAGGGTTTAGGTTTTTTGTTTTATTTATTTTATTTAGTTAGTTTTATATCTATAAAAATAATGATCCTGTGTCCGGACAGTTTAGGGACACAGGATTTCTACTGTCCGTGCTATGCACGACACTACAGATCCTAAAACTCGTATCCACACACGGACTAGTGTCCCGTGTCCTGACGAACCCACATACGTTGGATTCGGGACCGGACGACACGAATGAGCCTTGCTACTCACGTGTCCGGTCGATCGGGGGGATTTCGGACTTGCTGGCGGTCGAGGAGGCGTCGGCGATGCGGTGCTCCGGTGGCGCTGGGCGCTCAGCGCGGCGAGTCGATGAGGTGGGCTGGAGGTTGTGGCACTCGGCGTGGGGCTGAACGGGAGTTCGTCGACTAGGGTTCCGTGGGTGAGAGTGGATGATGGGCGTTGTGGTGGTCGTGGGGAGAATTTAGGGTTTGGTCTGGTCGGGGAGAGAGGGGGGTTTAATAGGCTAGTTAGGGCGGTCGAGGGCTGTGCGCTGGCCGAAAATGGCGGGGGCAAGCGTCGGGGCGGTCGTCGGTCAGCGTAGTAGGTGAGGAAGAGAGAGAGTGTCGTGGGGGGGAGGTAGGTTAGGGTTTACAGTTTGGCCCCCCTAGTTTTTGGAATTTGCATACTGCTTTAACAGTTAACAATGTAAATAATAATTGCATTCCACATTAAAACAATTTAATAATTGCAAACTGCTATAAAACAATTCAATAATTACAAAACTGCATTAAACAATCTAATAATTGCAAATTGATATTAAAACTTTTAGAAAATTACAAATTGATATTTTAGTATTAAACTTATTAAGTATTATTTAAAAATTCTAGAAAAATTCCTAAAAATCCTAATAATTATTTTTAGGCTGTAAATGACTTAAAAACTAATTAACACTAATTTACTAAAATTTGAAAACAGGGGCTTATAACCTCCGCCGGTCGCCCTCGACCCCAGCGCCGGCCGCCCCGATCTCCGGCCGCGTCCAGCCGCGGCTCCACCCTCCCACGCGCGCCTCCTCGCCAAGCTTCCCCTGTTTTCCGCGGGTCCCCGATCTCCAGATCTGTTGTCCGGTTCATTCCCGTGCTTCCCGCGGTCCCGGTTTTTGCTGTCCAGCACTATCCGTGCCCGATCCGCTGTCCCGAGGCGATTCTTCGCTGCCCGCGTATTTCTTTCTTCCTTTTTCATCTAAGAGCTCTAGCCGAGCAATCCAAGGTATACTTCTGTGTCCCCGTGTCCCTTTCGTAGTATCATTGATGATACGGTTCCCGATCCCGTCCCAGGATTCGGTTGCGTTTTCGGTTTCTTCGGATTCCGAACTTTCCTTCGGAAAGATTTCTGTGGTTTGTTGTCTGTGAGAATTTCGAGTTTAGTTTCGGAATTTCCGAAACTAGTATATTTGGGTTATGTGATCATTTTTCCTAGTTGTTTTCGTAGTATTTTCGGGTTTTCCGAAAATGTGTTTCGGAAACGTTCTGTGAATGGAATTTTTCATATATTTTGTGGATGGAAATTATTTTCAGTGGGTTTTCCTGGTTTGGGATAATTATTTTGGTGTTTGTTGGCATTTTCCCAGTATTGGGTTATTCCATATATAGAGGAAATGCTGCCCAATTTTCGTAAAACTATATATATATATGATTTTCAAAACTGGTTTTCCAAAAAGGTTTATTAAATGGTTTTTTCGGGCGACGACCGTACCGGTCAATGGGCCCTAGCGAAATGCAAACGAAACTAGTCATTCTGGACGTTGAGGCATTAGCTAAGAATGATAATTGGACCAATCTGAGACTCTTTAAATGTTATATTTATAAATATATAATTATTTTCAGAACGGGTACTGCTGCTAGTATTTTTTTGGTGCAGGGCTTCGGCCTGCTGAATGGACCGCTTTCCGGCGTTCAGGATTCACCTGAGTTTTATTATTACTTCTAAATTCATTTATGTAAATAATTGTAAGGGCATAAGCCCAGTTTTCTATTTTCTTTGCTGCGACCCTGTATTGCATAGAATAGATTCTATTTATTTCTTGGTTTGTTGGTTTGACGTAAACACGTAAAATAATAAATAACTAATTATTTTATAGAAAATTAATATCATTTTCTCACAATAAATAATTAGAAAAATTACAAGTTTGTTATTTAAACAAATTCACGTTCTTCTCATTTAAAGAAAAAATTAGTTTTATATACAATATTACAAAATACAAAGTTTTGCCAAATTAACCGGTAATTGCCATTTTTCCAACTAATCAATAACCGGCTTATTTTAATTAAATAACAACCAACGTAGAATTGCGACGTTAGACGTTTTTCGGTAGAATAATTAATAAACTTAAAATTGAATTTGGACCAATTCTAGAGATTGTAACTAGCACACCTGGAATGGTTTCATATTGGTTCTAAGCCAAGGTTCTCAACTATAGGATCTCGGAGACGAACCTGACATCCTCTTCGAAACCGATTTTACCGATCCAGTCATAAACAAAGGCAAGTTACGGTTATATTTCTTGTATTTTATTTAGTAATTATCTAGCTGCATGTTTAAACCACATTGCTACACGGAACCCTCTCCTAGGGTTCAGATATTGATTGATTGATTATGGGGATTGGGGGAATAGTGTAACGTTTATGGCCAATACCCCTCATATTGCATATTATGCGAGCTTACCCCTCTTACACACGGGGATAAGCCGTATCGCGTCGCTAGGACGCTATTGTATAACCCAAGCCGGTCATAGACGATTACACATTCAAATCACATTGTTTTCAATTATGGAATACTGGAAAATATTGTTTAAACTGTTTAGCCTGCACATTTCCATTATTACTTGAAATATGAGTTACATATTCGTACTTGCTCCCTCCTGACTGGAGACAACATTTTTAGGTGATATTGAGGATGCTGAGCTATTGTACAATAGATATTATGACCCGGTTCTGTACCCTGTGGTGTTGCCAGAGTCTTCCTTGGAGGACACAGGACCTGAGGCCGACGAGCTGATCGCTTAGCTAGACATTTCTAATTTTCTAGTTTTGTTGTTTTTAGATTTTTGTTAATTTGAATTCAACATTTTATTTCAGTTCTTTCATTCCAGTTGTACTTTTCAGATGTTGAATAAAAGTTTTTAAAAAATTTCCGTATATTGAGTTGTGACGAATGTATAGATGTTGTTGTGAATTCCTGCATATAGAACAGCTTACTGCCGCCGTCTCACAACGGTGCAGGCTGGGCATGATCCGGTTCGACCCAATTATTTGGGATCGGGTCGTGACATATTTTTAGTGGTGGCCCATGCAGGTCTATGTCAAACAACAACTTAGGAAAACATACCTAGAAACAATTAGAACACTAGAACATTGATTTGTCACAACATAGGTCCGAATTATATATATATAAATATTTTTTTTGATTATAGACTGGTAGGATACCTTGCTTATGTATTGCATCCTAAACCTTCTAGAGTACGGCCAAAGGAAAGACCACTCGTTCCGGCCCTGCTGGCGATGAGGTCCACCATCGGTCATACTTGGACCCATATCCATCACCGAGGCTTGTAACTGTCCCATAACTATCTCAGGCCACAAATTCTTAACACCCTTGCTTGTGATGCCCTTACCCAACTATGATGTAGTCCTAGGGATGGACTGGTTAAGTGAGCAGCATGCGCTGATAGATTGTCACAGAGAATGTGTAATCTTCAGCCCACCAGGAGAACCGAAGTTTGAAATCTCTCGAGCTCCGGAAGACATGAAGAGTGTTACCTACTTCTCTATCACCAAAGAACCCGGGCCTCCTCACCCTATCATAGCGGAATTCATGGACGTCTTTCCAGATAGTCTTCCAGGATTGCCGCCAGATCGAGGTGTGGAATTCACCATCGATCTAGTACCCGGCTCACTCCTATTTCTCGGGGATGCTACAGAGTCAACCCTAAGGAGGCAAAGGAGATAAAGGACCAGATTAACGAACTGAAGGCACAAGGATTTATCAGAGACGTGGCTTCACCCTGGGGAGCACCAGTTTTGTTCGTGTCCAAGAAGGATGGAACCGTACGGATGTGCATTGATTACCGGGTGCTGAACAACATTACCATTAAGAACAAGTACCCTCTGCCCCGGATCGATGACCTGTTTGATCAACTGAGTGGAGCTAAGGTATTTTCGAAGATAGATCTCAGGTCTAGCTACCATCAAATCAAGGTCAGGAAGGAGGATATTCCAAAGACGGCGTTCAACACCAAATATGGTCAGTATGAATTTTTGGTCATGCCGTTTGGACTGACGAATGCTCCTGCAGTATTCATGAACCTTATGAACAAGGTCTTCCATGAATATCTGGATCAATTTTTTGTTGTCTTCATCGACAACATTTTGATTTACTCGAAGACTGAAGAAGAGCACGAAGAGCACCTGAGGAAAGTTCTGGGAACTTTAAGGAAGGAGAAGCTCTATGGTAAGCTATCTAAATGTGAATTCTTCTTAGACAAAGTGGATTTTCTTGGCCATGTTGTCACAGGAGAAGGAATTTCGGTGGATCCAATGAAGATAGCTGCTATTGAGAAGTGGACTGCACCAAGTTCAGTTCCAGAAATCAGAAGTTTCTTAGGTTTAGCTGGCTACTACCGAAAGTTTGTAAAGGATTTCTCCAGGATTGCTGAACCAATGATAAAGCTCACTAGGAAGAATGAAGAATTTGTTTGGTCGGAAGCTTGCCAGTCAGCTTTTGAGGAACTGAAGAAGAGGCTTACAACGGCATCGATACTTGCGCTACCCGCAGGTACCGGCGGTTTCTCAATTTATAGTGATGCTTCCGATAAGGGATTGGGTTGCGTTCTTCAACAACACGAAAAAGTAATTGCTTACGCATCTAGGCAATTACGGACTCATGAGAAGAACTATCCCACGCATGATTTGGAGCTTGCAGCGGTGATATTTGCATTGAAGCTGTGGAAGCACTACCTTTATGGAGAGAGAGTGGAAATATTTACAGACCACAAAAGTCTTAAATATGTTTTCACTCAGAAGGAGCTGAACATGCGACAGAGACGATGGCTGGAGCTGATGAAGGATTTCGACATCAAAATGCAGTATCATCCGGGTAAGGCTAATGTTGTTGCAGATGTACTTAGTCGATACCCGATGGCAATGTTCTTGACCAAGGAGCATCATTTGCTGGAGGACATGGAAAAGCTTGGACTGGAGATTGTATTGCCAGAAGAAGAAATAAAGAAACTGGGGAGAGAAGCCATTGTACCAGGAGCTGATTCAATAATGATGCAGTTGCAAGTGCGTTCAAGTCTAATGGACAGAGTTAAGGAGGCATAATTCCAAGACGAGACGCTTTGCAAAGTCAGAGATCAAGTGCTGGCAGGAACACTTGAAGGATTCTCAATCGCCAGCGACGGAGCACTGAAGCATGGTACGAGGCTGTGCGTACCAACTGGCGAACTGAGGAACGAGCTGATGCAAGAAGCACACCAGTCGCAGTATTCCATACATCCAGGAGCCAACAAAATGTACCGGAATATGCGTACTATAGTGTGGTAGTACGGGATGAAGAAGGACGTATCCAGGTATGTAGCTAGATGCTTAATTTGTCAACAAGTGAAAGCTAGTAGACAGAGACCAGCAGAACTGTTGTAGCCGCTAGACATCCTGGAGTAGAAATGGGAGCACATAACGATGGACTTTGTGTCAGGACTACCTCGATCCCAAGGAGAGAAGGATGCCATTTGGGTTATCGTGGACCGACTGACGAAGTCAACCCACTTTATTCCTTTCAAGGTGGGTCTATCCACTAAGAAGTTGGCGGCACTGTACATGCGGCACATCTACCGGATTCATGGAGTTCCGGTAAGTATTGTGTCTGACAGGGATACCAGGTTCATCTCTCACTTCTGGAAGAGCTTGTATGACAGTTTGGGAACGCAACTGAAGTTCAACACCGCCTACCATCCCCAGACTGACGGACAATCAGAGAGAACAATCCAAACACTGGAAGACATGCTGAGATCCTGCGTCTTGGAATTTGGAGGGTCTTGGAAAGACTATTTGCACTTGGTAGAGTTCTTCTACAACAACAGCTACCAAGCTAGTATCGGTATGATACCGTTCGAGGCACTCTATGGACGTCGTTGCCGTACTCTACTTGCTTGGGACGACGTAGGAGAATGGGTATTGCTTGGACCTGAGATGGTGACCGATGCAGCAGAGAAGGTAAAGATGATTAGGGACAAGCTCAGGATTGCCCAGGACAGACAGAAGCATTGGACCGATAGCAGCCGACGGCCGTTGGAGTTCGAAGAAGGTGACAGTATGTTCGTGAAGATCTCCCCTACCAGAGGAACCATCCGTTTTGACATAGCAGGAAAGCTAAGCCCCAGGTATATTGGTCCTTTCGAAGTACTTAACAGGATTGGAGAAGTGGCTTATCGGGTGGTTCTACCCCCAAGTCTCGAAGGCGTCCACAACGTCTTCCATGTTTCGCAGCTAAGACGCTACATCCTGGACCCAAGCCACATCTTGGACTATTCGGAGCTAGAAATTGGACCCAGCCTCACAGTGCCAGAGAAGCCAGTGGCAATATTGGACAGAGAAGAGAAGAGAACCTGGAATTCTGTGACGCCGATAGTCAGAGTTATGTGGCGGCACAACTCACCAGACGAGTCTACCTGGGAGCGAGAAGACAAGATGCGGGAGCAGTATCCATATCTGTTTGAGACTTGAGGTAACCCCTAACCCTGCCTTTAATTTCGAGGACGAAACTTTCTAAGGAGGGAAGATGGGGAAACCCTGATTTTCAATTTATTGGATTTTGCCAGTTAGCGATAATTAGTTTAGTTATTTTATTATTATTATTATATACTATTATTATATATTATTATTTAGTCAGATTTAGGAAAAAATATTATTTTAAAATTATCGTTGATTTTTGATTGTGGCCCTGCCCCGATCCCGAGTCCGGACTCCGAACCCGAGTTCGAACCCGGTTCGATTTCCCGAAACCCGATCCCTATCCAATTCTTTTATTTCTTTTGAAATCCTAGTTAAATATCTATTATTATTATCTTTAAAAAATAATAATAATAATATAATCCATTGGCTTGGTCACCTACGACCAAGCCAGCCACCCACTCCTTCCTATTCTTCAGCAACCCATTTTCTACTCTACTCCACATGTTCACTTCTCCTCCTCCTTATAACAAACCCACTCCCACTACCAATACACCCACCACCAGCACTCCTAAAAATTCCCCCATCACTTTCTCCTCTCTTCCTCACTCTCCTACACCCTCCAGAGACTTCCCCGTGCGCCGAAGTCGAGTCCCGCTCGGCCGAGTCCGCGCCTCCACTCAGCGCCCCGTGCACGGCCCGCATGCCACCTCCGCCGGCTGCCCTCGACCCCAGCGCCGGCAGCCCCGATCTTCGGCCGCGTCCAGCCGCGGCTCCACCCTCCCGTACGCGCCTCCTCACCGAGCTTCCCGTGTTTTTGCGGGTCCCCGATCTCCAGATCTGATGTCCGGTTCATTCCCGTGCTTCCCGCGGTCCCGGTTTTCGCTGTCCAGCACTGTCCGTGCTCGATCCGCTGTCCCGAGGCGATTCTTCGCTGCCCGCGTATTTCTTTCTCCCATTTTCATCTGAGAGCTCTAGCCGAGCAATCCGAGGTATACTTCCATGTCCCCGTGTCCCTTCCGTAGTGTCAATGATGATACGGTTCCCGATCCCGTCCCGGGATTCGGTTGTGTTTTCGGTTTCTTCGGATTCCGAACTTTCCTTCGGAAAGATTTTTGTGGTTTGTTGTCTGTGAGAATTCCGAGTTTAGTTTCGGAATTTCCGAAACTAGTATATTTGGGTTCTGTGATCATTTTTCCTAGTTGTTTCCGTAGTATTTTCGGGTTTTCCGAAAATGTATTTCAAAAACGTTCTGTGAATGGAATTTTTCATATATTTTGTGGATGGAAATTATTTTCAGTGGGTTTCCCTGGTTTGGGATAATTATTTTGGTGTTTGTTGGCATTTTCCCAGTATTGGGTTATTCCAGATATAGAGAAAATGCTGCCCAATTTTCGTAAAACTATATATATATGATTTTCAAAACTGGTTTTCCAAAAAGGTTTATTAAATAGATTTTTTGGGCGACGACCGTACCGGTCAATGGGCCCTAGCAAAATGCAAACGAAACCAGTCATTCTGGACGTTGAGGCATTAGCTAAGAATGATAATTGGACCAATCTGAGACTCTTTAAATATTATATTTATATTTATAATTATTTTCAGAACAGGTACTGCTGCTAGTATTTTTTTGGTGCAGGGCTTCGGCCTGCTGAATGGACCGTTTCCCGGCGTTCAGGATTCACCTGAGTTTTATTATTACTTCTAAATTCATTTATGTAAATAATTATAAGGACATAAGCCCAGTTTTCTATTTTCTTTGCTGTGACCCTGTATTGCGTAGAATAGATTCTATTTATTTCCTGGTTTGTTGGTTTGACGTAAACACGTAAAATAATAAATAACTAATTATTTTATAGAAAATTAATATCATTTTCTCACAATAAATAATTAGAAAAATTACAAGTTTGTTATTTAAACAAATTCACGTTCTTCTCATTTAAAGAAAAATATTAGTTTTATATGCAATATTACAAAATACAAAGTTTTGCCAAATTAACCGGTAATTGCCATTTTTCCAACTAATCAATAACCGGCTTATTTTAATTAAATAACAACGAACGTAGAATTGCGACGTTAGACGTTTTTCGGTAGAATAATTAATAAACTTAAAACTGAATTAGGACCAATTCTAGAGATTGTAACTAGCATACATAGAATGGTTTCATATTGGTTCTAAGCCAAGGTTCTCAACTGTAGGATTTCGGAGACGAACCTGTCATCCTCCTCGGAACCGATTTTACCGATCCAGTCATAAACAAAGGCAAGTTACGGTTATGTTTTCTTGTATTTTATTTAGTAATTGTCTAGCTGCATGTTTAAACCACATTGCTACACGGAACCCTCTCCTAGGGTTCAGATATTGATTGATTGATTATGGGGATTGGGGGAATAATGTAACGTTTATGGCCAATACCCCTCATATTGCATATTGTGTGAGCTTACCCCTCTTACACATGGGGATAAGCCGTATCGCGTCGCTAGGACGCTATTGTATAACCCAAGCCGGTCATAGACGATTACACATTCAAATCACATTGTTTTCAATTGTAAATGCTAGAAAATATTGTTTAAACTGTTTAGCCTGCGCTTTTCCATTATTACTTGAAATATGAGTTACATATTCGTCCTTGCGCCCTCCTGACTGGAGACAACATTTTTAGGTGATATTGAGGATGCTGAGCTATTGTACAATAGCTATTATGACCCGATTCTATACCCTGTGGTGTTGCCAGAGTCCCCCTTGGAGGACGCAGGACCTGAGGCCAACGAGCCGATCGCTTAGCTAGACATTTCCTGTTTTCTAGTTTTGTTGTTTTTAGATTTTTGTTAATTTGAATTCAGCATTTTATTTCAGTTCTTTCATTCCAGTTGTACTTTTCAGATGTTGAATAAAAGTTTTTAAAAAAATTTCGTATATTGAGTTGTGACGAATGTATAGATATTGTTGTGAATTCCTGCATATAGAACAGCTTACTGCCGCCGTCTCACAACGGTGCAGGCTGGGCATGATCTGGTTCGACCCAATTATTTGGGATCGGATCGTGACAGTACGAGGCCCTAAAGAGTTTTAAATCAAATAATTTAGACTTTGTACATGCATTAGTAAACAACAACAATTGTCACTTCCTGAAACAAACCAAAAATAAAAACAAATTATAAACGGAAAAGGAATGACTTATAGAGAGATGAAAATTTTGTGTCACTTTCTTCTTCTTCTTTAACACTTCACAAATTTAGGGTTCCTGAAACAAACCAAGAGCATAAAACACAACAAGAATATGTTAGGGTTTCTGAATTGTATATAGAAAAAGAATTTCTATCAGAGAAATTTGTTTCGTTTTTCATTCATGTATAATATATTTTCAAGGATGATAATCATACGCCATAGAATTAGGGTTCCTGAAACAAAACGAAAAAAATCGAGAGAAGAAGATGAGTCGGTCGGTCAGTCGTCGGTCGGTCAGACGACGAGTGGGTCGGTCGGTCGATCGTTCTTTAGGATTTTTGTGAGGGGAGAGAGAGACAGAGAGAAGAAGATGAAGGGTTTTGTGAGGGGAGCGTTACCTTTAGGGTTTCCTGAGGAAGAGCAGTTTCGTGACAAAGAGAAGGAGGAGGAAAGTTTGGGAATTTTTGTGGAGGGTTTTCGTGGAGGGAGGGTTTTCGTGAAGGAGGACTGCGCTGTTTTGCAGGTTTTAGGGAGTTGAAGGGTTGGGGAGAATACATTAAGGTTTCTTCAAACATAAAACATAGCATTTTACTGTGGACGGTAGCGATTTAATTTCTGAATATCTAACGGACGGGAACGCCGCTATCGAGAACGCTATAAATTATACAGCAAAACTGGATCGCTCCTATAGCAGTCACAACATGTTATAACTTATTTTTTTAAATATCAAAAAAGAAAACTGTGTTGCTTCTCCCATGATTGGAACAGTAGATAGTTCAATTGTGAGCATTCGATTAACTCGGTTAACCGAACCGAATTACCAAATACCAAATTCGACCGAAAATCGAATAACAAAAATTGAAACCAACCGAAATATCCCGTATTGAACCAAATCGAACAGAATAAATCTGTTCGATTTTCAGTTTATTTGGTTTAACCAATATTTCAGTTTACTTATAATTTTTTTGGTCAATATATAGTTACTAAATATACAAAGATATATTTCGTATATATATTACTAAATTTTCTTATTCGGTTTACCAGGGGAGAGGAATTTTATATAAAATTTCTGAAAGGTTAGTTTGATTTGAAGAGTATTCTACAGACTCCTTGGCATAAATTTTTTTTTACGGTAACGATTTAATCTCATTACGACGTTGTAACTTATATAGCATCCAAAATGTGCTATAGTCTTTTTTTAATCATGTAAAATACGATGCTGCTCCTAATCGAACTGGATACCTTACTTTGACATACGGGCATAGCAACATAAGCAACGTCCAGAAAAAAACTATACCTTTAACAGCATTCATAACACGCTATATAAAGTTCTGTTAACAACAAAATAGCAGGGAGGCATAAACGCTATAGATAAACTGCTATTGTATGAACTTTTAATAGCACTTCACAATGAATGCTATGGATGATGATATTATAATAGCAGGGAGGCTCGAATGCTATAGATAAACTGCCATTGTACGCTCTTTTAATAGCACTGCGGAATGAACGCTATTGATGATGACATTCTATAGCAGGAAGGCCTGAACGCTATAGATAAACTGCTATTGTATGCCCTATTTGTTGTAGTGGATCTCTCCCTCCAGATATGCCAAACTGTAGCAGCAAGTCTGAGTCGAGCCTCCAGGTACCATTTATGCCCGTTCCTCCTCACCCTGTCTATATTATGAATCACTTCTAATTCCATAACTAGTAGTATTAGTCATTTGGAGCTTTCATTCTTGCATCTGCCAGTGTCTTGTAGTAACCTCGCATTCAAAGAATACATGTCGTAATGTTTCCAGTTCCTGCCAACATAGGACACAATAAGAAGTGCTTGTCTGGATGCCAAACCTAGCAAGACGATCCAATGTGAGGAGCCGTCCCATTAGGAGCTTGTATAGGCATAGCTGCATTTTACGAGCACTCCTTTTGCACCAAACAATATCTGCCACGTCCATTTGGTAGATAAACAACTTTTGATGTAAAGTTGCCGTTAGGGGATCCCTCCAAAACCCATGTGTCTTCGAACAAGCTATGATCCATCCGAACCTGTTGAATGTGCGCCATGTACAGAGTTACATACGGGTGTCTAGCAACCATCCACTCGCCATCATGTATAATACTGGCCACCGTAATACCCTCACATGCCTTGTGAGATGCATGCCTTCCAACCCAGCTGAGCAGCCCCTTGTGTTGAATCCAGGGGTCAAGCCAGAGATTAGTAACCCCCCATCCTTGATGACGCACTCCACCCTTGTCACGACCCGCACCCACTGTGAGGGTACGAGTACGTAACAGCGCCCAACCTACGCCGCAGTGTCGGCGGTAGAACGCTGTTCTAAGTCTCTAACTAACCATCAACTCATGCAGTATATAGTGTACTCATCATGATCAACTCCGAACGGAGGACAAGTATAAGATACGGTGTAACTCAATCACAGTCTAAGCACGATAAGATAACATCGAATATAACTAAGAAATTGAAGACAACAAAACTACTAATAAAAATAACAACAAACTCAACAATCTCAAATACATCTCAAGTCTCAAATCTCTATATACAACTCCAGATCTAAACAGGAAAACTAAAACACGACAGACTAACTAAACTCCCGATCACTCCTGAGTGTCGGGGCCATAGGTAGCTAAGCCATCTCCTCAGTAAAATGTAGGGCATATGTCCTCAGGGCAATCATCTGTAAAATTTTCAACAGGTCCAGTCAGGACAGGAACGAGTACAACTCATCAAGAAAACCCAAGTAAATGACAGAAAACTATAAAGCAGTTATAGACAGTTTTATTGATGAATATGGCAGTTATATACAGGTGATGGTATAGAGAAATAGTAAGATACAAGGAAAATAAAGTAACTAAACAAGAGAAGAATGATGGCAATGAAGACTGTAAAATAAATCTAGCTGAACTAAAGTAATCATAATGAGTCCAGGCAGTAAATGTAAAACAAGTGTAAACTGCTATAAATCTAGTACGGGATGAATCTAATACAAGATGAATCTAGTACCAGATAATTCTAGGTAGTGATCAAGAATCCAGGTGAGTCCAGCTAATCTAATAGTATGTTTTAAAATACCGAGATCGATATGTAAACGGCTGTGGGTAATCAGGCACACCTCTCACTGATCAGGCGAGAGATGGCTATGCTTCCAGTAGATTCCAGTTGGAGATTCCAGATTTGGGGTATGTCTACATGTCTTACTCAATATTTCCCCGCCCCGTAAACAAGTGAATCCAAAATTCGACACGAGAATCGAGATGAGTCCAGCCAAAATATAATGATTCCAGAAATAGATTCTAGAATGATTCCAGTAATTCCAGTAATAGATGCCAGATAATATGGTGAGTGTGTCGTATACATGAATCCAGAAATATCCATACGTGTGGTATCAGAGAATCACATAAAACTAAATAGAACTAAAATACAGTAACTGGCAAATAAATGAGAGAACTATCAGAGAATGTACTCGCCTGATACTCTGAAAAGAGTAGTGTAATGTCAGATGTCTGCACCGGAGTCACAGTGTCCTAAATAGAACAGTACAGGTTATAATATGTTTAAAATAAGGCAAATGATGGTTATGATGCAATCTACATGATTTCTAGGTCAATCTAGGTTAAAGTCAACTCTAAGTCAACTCTGGTCAAACCAAGTCAACTACACTAGTCAAACTAAGTCAACTAGGTCAAGCCTAAGCCAAACAAGTCCCACTAGGCCTAAACAGCCTATTCTAGCAAGCACATCCAATTTCTAGGCTATACAAGCCAACCACACATAATTTCTATGTAACATGCACATATTCACTATAGGCTTATACCTATTAGGAGCCATAGGCTAATTACACATTACACACATTATGTATATTTACTAATTAATAAAATTTATCATACACATATATATGTTTATACCACATTACTATTTGTCAAGTATATAGAATATATTTATATATTCATATAGTGAGATAGAGGGGGAAATGTGCATAGTGTCATGGCAAGGTGGAATGTGTTAGAGAGGGATGTGAACCTAGAGTGTATGTGACAGGTTGCATATGTGTGTAAGCTAGGTGTATATACCAATGTGTGTGTGTGTGTAGAGAGTGGGCAAGTGACAAAAAAACCATGTGTGTGAGGGTGATATGAGAATTGATGGGCTGTGACACTACATGAGGGAAGTGGTGGTGAACATGTGGCTTTAAAATCAGTTTTGTGTGTCAATGACAGTTCAAAAACCAGTGTGTGTGGGTGAGTGGTATCAGATAACAGTTTTATGATATCAAATCAGTTTTTAAAAGGGAAAAACAAAGGACAGTTAGGTTACTCATGTATATGAATAAATCTTGGTAGTTAATCATTACCAAAACAGTAAAATGTAACTGAAATTAAGAAGACAATGAGAAACAGTGAGAAGGGAAGAAATTCAGGACTTTTCTAATCCCAGGACTAGGTATCAGTCCAGAGCATTGCAACTCAGGAAGACAAGGGATTAGTTCAATCCCCATGAACCCACCAATGTGTACATACATATGTATTCTCAATTTCAGTCCAGGTTAGGCAATCTCAGGTTTACATATATAACCAAAATCAGATATTGCATACATTCATTCCTACACATAACATACATGCTAACACAAATGCTATACACTAACCTCCATATTAGGATACTAGGAAGTCCTATATCTAACTGCAAGGCAAATGGCCAAATGGCCAAGTGCCACACTGAAATTTGAGATAAATCAGAGAATCATATCCCAACCTATAAATCAGAGCCACTGTACACATTCATTCACAAATTCGAAATCAAATTCAAACACACACAATTACATACATAACCCAATCTATAATTATATAATCCAAGTCATCTATTACACATGTAGGAAACAAATCAGTGGTTTAAACGGCATATAAAAACAGTTTAAAAGAAACCAAATTCAGAATTGATACACCTGGTATCAGAGATACACAGGCAGCCTTCCCTTAACCCATTCAAATCTCCATTTCGAATATCCCTCTTTCAAACACCAACATAAATCAACCTACAGTAATCTAATACAAGTGTGAGTGACCAAAAATGGTATTTAACATCCCATACATTTCCAGATTCCTGTTTCAGTTTCAACAAAAACTGTGTGTGTCTATCAAGACAGTAAACTATAGATTCAGGTATATGATAACCCAACTTCACAGTCAAAAATATTAGAAAACCTAAATAACTAGGAAACCAATCCTAATATCTAATCACACATACACATTCAACTCTTATATGAACTAAAAGAAACTTACCCATATACATTACATATTCAGATTTTTAGAGTAACTTCTAATACCCAAAATCGAAGTATAGAACATACCTATGTGTAAATAACTGATAAATGAACATATCTTAATGAAACATGAGCACAGGATTTCATTGAAACCAAACACTGAGTTTGAACCTCATACAAATCATGAAAACCAATTTTGAAATCCAATAACCCATTCTCAGGAAATTGAGACTAAGTCTCAAGCAATTCAATTCCTGTGCAAAGTGTGACAAGTGTGTATAACATGTGTGGAGGGGTGTGAGTCTATGAAAATCTAAAACAAGGAGTGTAGGGTGTGTATGGACTGAAAGGGCTGTCCTCAGGAATTAGTGAATGACAGTGTGTGTAATAGTTGACAGTAACAGTGTATAAAAATCAGTTTGCAAACAGTCCCATACCAACCTCAACATTCCAAACTTCAACACAACCATTAACCAACATTTAGGTAATCTAAAACACATGTGCTTGAATCAAACAGGGCAATTAACAGCAACATACATAAAATTCTCAGGAATTTGCAAATTAAAAACCTCAACCTCTCGAAACTTGAGAACTGTTAGTGACCCCAGTTCGAGACCAATCTCAAGGTCAAAATCGAAATAAATTTGGAAAACTAGGTGTACATAGATTAGGGACTTATCCCACATGTCTTGGGGGCCAATCGTGTCCAAAATAACAGGATATAATGTGTCCAAGAATGTGTATTACACAGTATCAGAAATCAGGAAATGACAGTGCACAGACAGGCTCGTGCAGCCATGTCGAGCTCTCGTGGACACGACTCACTACACTAGACACCTCGTGCACGTGTCTAGGTGTTCGCCAGGACTAGAAGAGTGTGTCCCACAGCCTGCGCAGTGTCCAAGTGACTCGTGTCGCGTGCACAAGACGCGTATCAGACGCGATTCTCGCGCGCGCGTACGAGAGGCTACGACCAGTGCATGGTCGATAACTTCTCGAATACTCAACCATCTCATCCCAAATTTTGGGAGGATGGTGGCAGAGATTGCCCCGACCCCTGTGCCAAAAATAGGGTCTTGGGAGTTCGTGTCGTGTCCTACAGGAGTGTCGAATAACAGGGGACTGCTGTGCGTGCAGAAACCGCGTGTTCACGTGTCCATTCAGACACGACACGACACAATGGTCACCTCAGTCTAACAAAAATTGATAAGCGACATCAAACCCTAAATTCCTATTCAAACAAAAACAGCAAACAAGTACGAAATACCCATTGTGGCATTTCGTCGAACACCTATTTTGCCCACTGATACGTGTCCGATACGGACATGTATTAAACATGAAACCTAGCAATACCTATACCAGTAATTAGGGTATTCCTAGGGCTTCCCATTCATACAATTAAATCACTATTTTATGGAGAGGATTAGGAATTACCTAGGTGTGTGAAAAAGCCCAAAAAGCTTCAAAGAGGGGTGTTTCTCTTGCCACCCAAACTCCTCCAAATTGCTCCTCCACTGGAATTTCTTACCATAGTCAGGAAATACACAGAGATTAGGATCTATTGCAAGAAATTAGAAGGAAAAAGGAGTTGAAATGGAGAAGTTATGGATTGGGGAAGAAAGGGTTTTACCTCTATTTCCAAACTTTGCTATTTCCTAAAGGAGGCTAGCCCTAAGTGGTAGAGACATTAAATAGGGGTGTGGAACCCTAGGTGGCTGGCCATAAATGCTAGGTTTAGGATTTTGGTTTTACTAATTGGGTTATGGGCCTCTATGGGCCTTAAGCCATAAGTCATGGTTTATGAAATCACAAGTCATTAACCAACCTATTCATTATCTCTATTTCCCCAATTTAATCCTAATGACTAGAGTATCATTAACTTAGGTTAACTAGGGTTTCATAATCTAACCAAGTGGTCATGACTAAGGTTAGCTTCTAGGCTAGTCCACTAGGTCTCAACTAGTCAAGGTCAAACTAGAATTCACCAAATCAATAAATCATCAAATAATTCAAATAAGTCAAAATGACCAAATTATTCCTAGGCTAAAAATGATAATTAAGTCATCATAATGACATGGTTAGGCTCTAGGTCATGCAGTCTCTCAGGTTTCACTAGCAGCACATTCAAAATCACAAGTCATGACTTAAATCAATTCTTAAATAGTTTAAAAATTATTAAAAATCACTAAAAATCATAATGTGAATCAAATATCAATAATTAATAATTAAAATTACAAAATTTCAAAATTATCCTTATCTGAAAAATTGGGTGTTACAATCCTACCCACCTTAGAAAAAATTTCGTCCTCGAAATTAAGGTGATCGTACCCCTACTAGGTCAACCCCCAGCAATCAAGGTCAAAGCAACACAATCCTACTGGTCATGATTTCACAGTCTCGAACGGGGTAGCTACACTATCTAGCAATCAAAACAATATCCTGGCAGGTACTAATGGAATCACACAGGAAAGTGGGAAAGAAGAATGAGAAGGACAAACCTGCTAACCCATCACCTGCAGCGTCGGTCTCCTCGACCGCCATCGCAAAAGCTCCACCCCTCTGGTGCTGAGCTACAGGTGGCCTAGCTCCCTCAAGAGGAGGTGCAAAGGGACAGTCTATCTTCTGGTGGGCTTCAGACCCACAGGAATAGCAAACCTTCAGCCTCTTCCTACACTGCTCCCTGGTGTGTCCCAACTTCCTGCAGTAGGAACAACTGATCGTCTTCGGGTCCTGACCCCGATGCTGATGCTGCACCTGCTGAACCATCACTGGTGCCCGGGTCTGCTGAATCTGAACATGAGGCCTCTTGGCCTGGCCTCCGCTGCTGCTACCACTCTGGAAGTCACGACCCTTCTTCAACTTCAACCCTAGGTCGTCCTCCGCTGCCATAGCCCCAAAAAATATCTCTGCAAAGGTAGCGTTCCGGTCGCTCTTAGTCAGCGACCGAACCTCTCGAATCAAGCCTCGGTGAAACTTCTTCGCCTTCGTCTTCTCAGTCAAGTCATCTATGAACCGGGCCAATCGACAAAACTCTCCGGCGTACTCAGCTACCGTCTGGTTTCCCTGAACCAGACCCTCAAACTGTGCCTCTATGTGTCACGACCTGCACCCTAGAGTTAGGGCACGAGAACGTAACAACGCCCAGCCTACGCCGCAGTGTCGGCGGTAGAACGCTGTCCTAGGTCTCAATGCATCTAACAATATAAGACTAAACAGTTTATACTCCCCGAATGGGGGTGACATAGCATAATGTAAACTCAATCACATCTAAGGTAGAGCATAAAGGAAGATAGATAAAACATGAAATCGAAAAGAGATACAACAGATAGAAGTCTAAGTATCTAAGATACAAACTCAGAATACATCTCAAAACCCAAATACAGTAATCCATAAATACAACTCAAGATGACTGAAAATAAACTATAAGCAAAAACCCTAGCTATCTATGCAACCTCTACTGTCACCTCTAGGCTAGCAGGCAACCTCCAGGCTATCTGTAAAATTTATCAACAGGTCCAGTCAGGACTGGAGCAAGCACAAAATATCTCACGCAGTTCATAACGAGTTAGAAAATATAAAGCATGCAATAGAGTAAAGTACATGAAACGCTGAAAGAAGAAGATATATAAAAAACAGTAGAGATTTGATAACAGGAAATATCTAAATATGATAAGTAAGACTGTAAGGAACATGTGATTTAGAGCACAATATGGTTATATAAACGGGTTAGGTTATACAATAAAATGGGACTCCTTTGTACGTGGGTGTACAATGGACATATACAATTTCTTATACAATACGATTGATCACATAACCATTTCTACTCTCCCTCCCCAATCAATACACAAGGATCCAATTCAGTTACGTTACCTTATACAATGACTTGTACAATGGCTTGTACAATGGCTTGTACAATAGCTTGTACAATGACTTGTACAATGGCTTGTACAATGGCTCAATATGATACTGAGAGTACAATATGCACAATGAGTGTACAATGATAAGGGTATTCAATAAATACAACATGTAAGTGAAACGCACATCACAATATGTACTTAGTGAATACAAGGAGATAACATCTCAGAAGAAGATCCATATAGTACCAATCCATGATAATGAATCGTGTCAGCATCAAGTACAGTAATCTAGAGCAAGAATATAAATCTATACAAGTATGAAACGGTCAGAGAATGTACTCGCCTGATAGCCTGAGTGTCTGAAGAGAATATACTGTCCGAGGAGTGGTGTCTGTCTCCTATAGAACAGTACAAGTCACTATGAGTCCAAAATGATAATAAGATGCATTACAATGCATTCTGAATGAATCTAGGTCAATCTAGGTCAAATCTAAGTCAAACCTAAGTCACACCAAGCTAAACTAGGTCATACTAGGTCATACTGGGTCATACTAGGACAACCAAGGTCAAACAAGGTCATAGAAAATCAATCCAAGTCAAACTAGGTCAATCGGGGTCAAAAGTTGACTTACAGTTGACTTTTGGTCAAAAAGTCAACTTTGGTCAATTGCACTAGTCAAACTAGGTCAAACTAGGTCATGTCCTAACCCAGTAAGTCTTACTAGGCCTAACCAAGACTATCCTAGCAAGCACACATCAATACAAGGCTATACAAGCCAACATACACCCAACTCTATATAGCATGCAATTATTCAATACTCAAATAGGCAAGAATTCACATTGGATATACAATAGGTAATCTATTACTTTAAGCTATATATGTCTACACATATATACACATGCATATATTGGTATTCAACATTAGGTCTATAATTATGGCATTTCAAATGGTTATATAAACTTATATATTACAACACAATATACTAACATATATATAATATACATACATAGCTAAGTTAACTATATTCATAAATACTTATTTAAGAGGCTATGTGTGTGTATGTGAACATGGCAAAGGGTCAAGTAAGGGTTAAATGGGCATACATAGTGTATACATATCAAAGAGTGTCAAAGTGTAAGTGAATAATGTGTCAAGTGTGATAGTGTCAACATAGTATAAGGGGTACATGAGGTAATATATGATTTGTGTTAACATAGAACATTACATCACATTAACTTGTATATTGCATACATTATATCTATTATTATATTACATTCATGCTTGCATTCACTCATCATTCATTTATTCTCTTACACTACTATATGCACCATACATTACATACTATGGAACCTACATATTCATTACAAGCCATACTTATACATAATTACATTAGATAGGATACTTACACCTCATACATCATTTATTTAACCATTTACTCATGCTTGCATTCTTTATTTAGTTACATAATGTATACACATTAATATGGATTAAAATCAAATAGAACATTATATTACACACAAGGGTGCGCAAAATACATATGCCGAATAGTAACTCCTACTAATAATCAATACTGTACCAACTCAGCATGAATTAAATTCTAGGATTAAAGTTCCTTGAACAGTTCCTTGAACTGGGCCCAAGTCTGGCCCTCAACTCCCACTCTGGGATCTGTCTGGTACCACGCACGGGCTAAGTCCTGTATCTGACTGCCCGCCGCCTCGATATGGAGTCGATCTGGTATCTCTGCTAGCCTGAATATCTCCTCGATATGCTCTATCTAGTCGTCTGTATAATGAATGCTCTCCGTGCCCAGGAACTCTCTGGGGTACATCTTCTGGAAGTCCTGTATATCCTTCTCCTTCCGACGAGGCGGCTGCTGCTCCCCCTGAGCAGTCACCATCTCTACTGTAGCACGAACCAGCTGGTGGGCCTCGTCAATCCCCTGACGATAATCGGCAGTCTGCTGCTGCTGGTGAGACGCTAGAATCCTCTCCACGAAAGAAAATAGATGAGCAGCATCTACCATCCCCGTAGGTGGAGGCTGCTACGGTGGAAGGATCTCGGGAAGCACCGGACTCTGCCTCCCAGCTGATGGAATACCCACCCCAGCTGATGGATCTCCGAAAGCTGCTGAAACATCCACCCCAGCTGGCATGAATGGGGCTGCGGTACCAGGAGCTGGCTGCTGAAGGTGAGAGGTGGCAGACCCCTCTGCAGCGGCTACTGTACCAGAGCGATGTGATCGTGTCTCCACCATCCTGAAGACAGATCGAAAGAAAGTCAATACTGAGCAGGAATCGATAAAATCAAAGGAGGACAGTTTATTTCAAAGAAGACAATCAGTAAGATATGTAGATGGTATGAATTGATACAGAGTTTTTCCTAACTGTGATTGAGTACCTCTCCGTTAAAGCCTATCCCTCAATCCTATCGCAGGCTCGCGGCAGTACAACTAAGTCGCCGTAATACCACGATATCGTACTAATGCGACTCTCGACCTGCATAGGCCACCACTAAAAACGTGTCACGACCCGCACCCACTGTGAGGGTACGAGTACGTAACAGCGCCCAGCCTACGCCGTAGTGTCGGCGGTAGAACGCTGTTCTAAGTCTCTAACTAACCATCAACTCATGCAGTATATAGTGTACTCATCATGATCAACTCCGAACGGAGGACAAGTATAAGATATGGTGTAACTCAATCACAGTCTAAGTACGATAAGATAACACCGAATATAACTAAGAAATTGAAGACAACAAAACTACTAATAAAAATAACAACAAACTCAACAATCTCAAGTACATCTCAAGTCTCAAATCTCTATATACAACTCCAGATCTAAACAAGAAAACTAAAACAAGACAGACTAACTAAACTCCCGATCACTCCTGAGTGTCGGGGCCATAGGTAGCTAAGCCATCTCCTCAGTAAAATGTAGGGCATGTGTCCTCAGGGCAATCATCTGTAAATTTTTTAGGACTTTTCTAATCCCAGGACTAGGTATCAGTCCAGAGCATTGCAACTCAGGAAGACAAGGGATTAGTTCAATCCCCATGAACCCACCAATGTGTACATATATATGTATACTCAGTTTCAGTCCAGGTTAGGCAATCTCAGGTTTACATATATAACCAAAATCAGATATTGCATACATTCATTCCTACACATAACATACATGCTAACACAAATGCTATACACTAACCTCCATATTAGGATACTAGGAAGTCCTATATCTAACTGCAAGGCAAATGGCCAAATGGCCAAGTGCCACACTAAAATTTGAGATAAATCAGAGAATCATATCCCAACCTATAAATCAGAGCCACTGTACACATTCATTCACAAATTCGAAATCAAATTCAAGCACACACACTTACATACATAACCCAATCTATAATTATATAATCCAAGTCATCTATTACACATGTAGGAAACAAATCAGTGGTTTAAACGGCATTTAAAAACAGTTTAAAAGAAACCAAATTCAGAATTGATACACCTGGTATCAGAGATACACAGGCAGCCTTCCCTTAACCCATTCAAATCCCCATTTCGAATATCCCTCTTTCAAACACCAACATAAATCAACCTACAGTAATCTAATACAAGTGTGAGTGACCAAAAATGGTATTTAACATCCCATACATTTCCAGATTCCTGTTTCAGTTTCAACAAAAACTGTGTGTGTCTATCAAGACAGTAAACTATAGATTCAGGTATATGATAACCCAACTTCACAGTCAAAACTATTAGAAAACCTAAATAACTAGGAAACCAATCCTAATATCTAATCATACATACACATTCAACTCTTATATGAACTAAAAGAAACTTACCCATATACATTACACATTCAGATTTTTAGAGTAACTTCTAATACCCAAAATCGAAGTATAGAACATACCTATGTGTAAATAACTGATAAATGAACATATCTTAATGAAACATGAGCATAAGATTTCATTGAAACCAAACACTGAGTTTGAACCTCATACAAATCATGAAAACCAATTTTGAAATCCAATAACCCATTCTCAGGAAATTGAGACTAAGTCTCAAGCAATTCAATTCCTGTGCAAAGTGTGTATAACATGTGTGGAGGGGTGTGAGTCTATAAAAATCTGTAACAAGGAGTGTAGGGTGTGTGTGGACTGAAAAGGCTGTCCTCAGGAATCAATGAATGACAGTGTGTGTAATAGTTGACAGTAACAGTGTATAAAAATCAGTTTGCAAACAGTCCCATACCAACCTCAACATTCCAAACTTCAACACAACCATTAACCAACATTTAGGTAATCTAAAACACATATGTTTGAATCAAACAGGGCAATTAACAGCAACATACATAAAATTCTCAGGAATTTGCAAATCAAAAACCTCAACCTCTCGAAACTTGAGAACTGTTAGTGACCCCAGTTCGAGACCAATCTCAAGGTCAAAATCGAAATAAATTTGGAAAACTAGGTGTACATAGATTAGGGACTTATCCCACATGTCTTGGGGGCCAATCGTTTCCAAAATAACAAGATACAATGTGTCCAAGAATGTGTATTACACAGTATCAGAAATCAGGAAATGACAGTGCACAGACAGGCTCGTGCAGCCGTGTCGAGCTCTCGTGGACACGACTCACTACACTAGACACCTCGTGCACGTGTCTAGGTGTTCGCCAGGACTAGGAGAGTGTGTCCCACAGCCTGCGTAGTGTCCAAGTGACTCGTGTCGCGTGCACGAGACGCGTATCAGACGCGATTCTCGCGCGCGCGTGCGAGAGGCTACGACCAGTGCATGGCCGATAACTTCTCGAATACTCAACCATCTCATCCCAAATTTTGGGAGGATGGTGGCAGAGATTGCCCCGACCCCTGTGCCAAAAATAGGGTCTTGGGAGTTCGTGTCGTGTCCTACAGGAGTGTCGGGTAACAGGGGACTGCTGTACGTGCAGAAACCGCGTATTCACGTGTCCATTCAGACACGACACGACACAATGGTCACCTCAGTCCAACAAAAATTGATAAGCGACATCAAACCCTAAATACCTATTCAAACAAAAATAGCAAACAAGTACAAAATGCCTATTGTGGCATTTCGTCGAACACCTATTTTGCCCACTGATACATGTCCGATACGGACACGTATTGAACACGAAACCTAGCAATACCTATACCAGTAGTTAGGGTATTCCTAGGGCTTCCCATTCATGCAATTAAATCTCTATTTTATGGAGAGGATTAGGAATTACCTAGGTGTGTAAAAAAGCCCAAAAAGCTTCAAAGAGGGGTGTTTCTCTTGCCACCCAAACTCCTTCAAATTGCTCCTCCACTGGAATTTCTTACCATAGTCAGGAAATACACAGAGATTAGGATCTATTGCAAGAAATTAGAAGAAAAAAGGAGTTGAAATGGAGAAGTTATGGATTGGGGAAGAAATGGTTTTACCTCTATTTCCAAACTTTGCTATTTCCTAAAGGAGGCTAGCCCTAAGTGGTAGAGACATTAAATAGGGGTATGGAACCCTAGGTGGATGGCCATAAATGCTAGGTTTAGGATTTTGGTTTCACTAATTGGGTTATGGGCCTCTATGGGCCTTAAGCCATAAGTCATGGTTTATGAAATCACAAGTCATTAACCAACCTATTCATTATCTCTATTTCCCCAATTTAATCCTAATGACTAGAGTATCATTAACTTAGGTTAACTAGGGTTTCATAATCTAACCAAGTGGTCATGACTAGGGTTAGCTTCTAGGCTAGTCCACTAGGTCTCAACTAGTCAAGGTCAAACTAGAATTCACCAAATCAATAAATCATCAAATAATTCAAATAAGTCAAAATAACCAAATTATTCCTAGGCTAAAAATGATAATTAAGTCATCATAATGACATGGTTAGGCGCTAGGTCATGCAGTCTCTCAGGTTTCACTAGCAGCACATTCAAAATCACAAGTTATGACTTAAATCAATTCTTAAATAGTTTAAAAATTATTAAAAATCACTAAAAATCATAATGTGAATCAAATATCAATAATTAATAATTAAAATTACAAAATTTCAAAATTACCCTCATCTGGAAAACTGGGTGTTACAACCCTTTGGCTAACTGTTGTTCTATGCTTCAATATTTGTTTAAGGGAAACAGATTCATTATTGGTAGGGAAGTACGCCTAAAACTTTGCACCTTTTAAGTACCTGCTCCTCATCCAATTAGCCTACAATGAGGTACCCTGTAGAAATCGCCAGACTAATCTCCATCCTGTTACCGTACGCATGGTACGTAATAAACGGAGAGCAACACCACCTTCCTCTCTCGGTCGACACAGATCCCTCCAAGCAATGCCATGTATGCCACCTCTCCAGATGAACTCAATACACAGCTTTTCCAGTTTGTCAATGGTGGCGATTGGTAGAATAGTTGACTGCAGCCAAAAATTTATGATGGAAAAGATGATAGAATGTACTAGCTCAATCCGCCCACCAAATAAAAGATTTTTTGCCTGCCAACCCTCCATACGTCTCTGAGCAAACTCCACAATACTGGAACACTCGACCGCCTTGCATAGTTGACCGAGAGGGGAATGCCAAGGTACCTGACTAGTAATTCCCTTCGGGGGACCCCCAACACAGCCGCCTTTTCCTCCTTGTTCGAGCACCTTTTACTGAAGAAGACTGTTCTTTTATTGCTATTAATTTGTAACCCCGACAATCTCCCGAATTCCACCAGGACTTCGGATAGTGCACCAAGTCCAGAAGATGATGACTTCAAAAATACTAACAAATCGTTCGCGTATATGATACGAGTCACATATGGATGAATATGCCGAAATAGAGGAGTGATCTTCTGTCGGCACACCGCAATGTCCATCAAGCATGTAAAATATTCCATCACAAGTGTAAACAAATATGGAAAGAGGGGACAACCCTGACGAAGTCCGCGATTGTTGTCGAAGTACCCATACGGTTGCCCTTTGATAAGGACTGAGAAGGATAACGACGTAATGCATTCCCGAACACACTTTGCCCAAGCTTTGTCAAAGCCCATGGAAGACATAATGTGACAGAGAAAATCTTTGTTCACCGTGTCGTAGGCCTTCCGCAAGTTCAACTTGATGCAAGCTTTATCTGCTCTCGGTCTGTTGAATTCCCGCACCATCTCATGTCCTAACAGGCTATGCTCTGCTATGGACCGACCTTTGATAAATACCGCTTGGTTCATAGAGACAAGTTCCTGTATCACCCTCTCCATACGCCGACACATGAAATGTGTAATTATCTTGTAGAGATAATTACAACAAGAAATTGGCCTGAAATTCGCTAGCGACGTTGCTCCTTCCTTTTTCGGCACCAGTGTTAGGAAGGTATGATTTAGCTCCCTCAGTAAGCGACCGTTCTTGAGGAAATTCACAATCACCTCCAGTATAGAATCCTTGAGCTCATTCCAGTACAGTTTGTAAAACTTACTACCAAATCCGTCAGGCCAAAAGCTTTGTCCAGGTTAGCCAGTTTGATAATCTCCGCCACCTCCGCTTCCGTCACTGGACCAAGGAGCGCTTGATTGCCAGCTTCTGTCACAAGTTTCTTGCATACAATATCAGGGAACACAAAAGATAATTAGTTTGATTATAAAAAGAGGAATAATAACATACCACATCTATTTGAATGTCAGACTGATCAGTAACAGCAACACCATCTGCCCCAATGAGCCTGTGAATGTTGTTGCGATTTTGCCGAGCCCGAACAACATCATAGAAGAATTTGGTCCAGGTGCACTTAGCTCTCTAAACCATTTGTATCTCCTCGACCATCCGTAGCGTCCATACTTCTCGAGCTAACTCCTGCCCTTCCGTCGTAAATCAGATTTAGCATGTCCGCTTGCAACTGAGACTGAATAGCATGTAAAGCAGCTTCCTTGGCCACCAGATCTGCCATAGGTGCTCCTTTCCGCCACTCCTGCAGAGCAGTCTTCGTCCCCTTGAGGCGTTTGGCCAGTCGAAAATGTGGGTTCCCTGATTCTACCCTGTCAAGAGCACCGCAAACTTTGTCAGCATAACCCGCCATCAAATGCAAAGCATTGTTATATCTGAACGGACTCGACTTCTTCGACATCCTTTCTGTCAAGTAAACCCTGAGGGGGGAGTGATCACTAGTTCCCGCGGCAAGCCCTTTGGACACAACGTTAGGGAAGAGTTCGAACCAATAGTTGTTCTCCAAAGTGCGGTCTAGCTGGCATGCCACCCTCTTTCGGGTAGACTTGTTGTTCCAAGTCCAAACATGTCCGGTCCTCTCTAAGCCTCGTAATCCTGACTGAAGAACACATCCCTGGAAGTCCCGCATAGTTGGCTCGAGGACCTTTCTGTCTCCTACTTTTTCATCCTCTGAACGGATAGCTGTAGGAAAACCTGGTAGGATCAGTGACAGCTCCTTCCCGGTGGCCGCATCCTTTCCGTTAATCACCTGTTTGTCGAACACCTCCATCTCGCGATTCATATCGCATTCCTCTTCCTCTCCATCCACGAGGTCCGAGTCTACAGTATCTCGTAGGTTCGAAGGGCCAGCTGCCTCCCACTCTTCCGTTGCTGTATTACATTCTTGAGAAAGATGGCCAAAGTAAAAACACTTTCGACACACTGGAGGGACCCATTCATATTCAACCTTCTGCGGGTAAACCTCTCCTGATAAAATTTCGTAATATAGGATCCGTGGCAGGTCCTTCTTGGCTTCGACTTCAACGAAGATCCTCACGTACTGCAACCTGGATCTAGATATAGTTGCGTCGTCACCTTTAATTGGCTTTCCAATCAGGCTAGTTAACTTCATAAGCATAGAGGGATTCCAGTATGAAATAGCGAGACCTGGAAGTCGTACCCACACATAGACTATATATAGAAGGTCCCTTTCACATGTAGCCTCCCGATGCCACTCCTTCAGTATAATAAGCCTGCCATCGAATGTCCATGGTCCTCCTTGGAGGACACGGCCAACGTCCTCCTTCATGCCGAACTTTACGAAGAAGAACCCTTCACCCCGGACAAAGAATTCCATGCTTCTTTTCGGACGCCAATCCCTGGTCGCATATGCTCGAATCTGTCCATAAAGCGGTTTGTCGTCCAGTACATACAAAAGTGTTTGGCACTTCACGACACAGGTCTGCCCAGGATCGGCTGAGGGACAGGTTTACTTTAGGAAGAGACGTGCTGTCGGTCCGCTGAGGGACGGCCCCTCCAGGGAGGGGGGCATCCTACTGATAGAGAGGAGGCGGTGTGTGTTGACTATCCTGCCTGGGCATTGGTGCTCTCTCAGATCGTTCTCCAGCAGGCCATTCCGACTGGGATGGAGGAGGATATTTTAGCGTCGGATGTGGTACATCCCCCAGGTGCCGATCCGGGTGTTTCTTCGGGGGACCTATCCTTTCATTAATTAATGGCTATTATCGCCTGGAATGTGAGGGGGGCGTGTTCACTAGGGAGGTGGAAAGAGATTTGTGGGGTGCTTCACAGAGAGAAATGTGACATTTCTGTTCTATTAGAATCTAAGATCAAAGATAAAAAGACTCTTGCTCGACGGACCCCATCTCATTGGGCCCAACTGCACAACCTGACTCTATGTGACATGGCCAGGATTTGGGTTCGTTGGAACTCAAAGAGCTGGGATGGTGACCTGATCTTGATGACGGAGCAGTTGATTGCTATCTCCTTCTTCAACAAGGGTGGCTTTCGGTTCTTGCTGGGGGCGGTTTACGGCCACAACGACAGAAGGAGACGGAAGACCCTGTGGAGCGACATATCCCGTGTTGCCGCTGCTGTTGATTCGTCGTGCCTTCCACTTCTTCTGATCGGGAACTTCAATGCCCTTCTGCACCGAGGAGAGAAGGTGGGTGGTCGTCCAGTTCCAGACTCTATCCTATACGATTTCCAGAGATGCCTCCTCCATGCGAGGCTCCAAGGTTTATCTCGCTCAGGCTTTTTCTGGACTTGGCACAACAAAGCTACCCATAACAGGGTTGTATGCCAGCTGGATCGAGCTCTGGGCAATGGGGAATGGTTTCGACATTTTTCGAACTCTTCGGCTGAGGGTCTGGCCGCTGGGACGAGCGATCATTCCCCCATCAGGGTTGGATTCACTTTTCGGTCTCCTGGAAAGTCCCGTCCTTTCAGGTATAACAACAGTTGGTATCTATCGGAGGGCTACCTGGAGGCTATCTCAGAGGGGCATACTAGCTGTCAGGAGAGGACGGCCAAATTCTGCTTGGTTCGTCGCCTCAAGGCCATGAAGAAGGCTCTTCGGAGTTGGGTGAAGGGGTTGTCCAAGTCTTCCTTAGAAGATAAGGAGATGGAGTTACGGGCCATACAGCAGGACATGCAAGCTGACATGCTTAATGGGGACCTGGCGGCAAGAGAGAAGGAGCTGATCGAAGAAGTCAACATCCTGAGGCTACAGAAGAAGATTAGCACGGCTCAGCGTGTCAAATATACCTGGCTCAAGGATGGCGACCGTTGTTCCAAGTTCTTTTATGATGTTATCCGTACAAGACATCATAGGAATCACATCTCCCAGCTTCTTGATACGGATGGCATACTGGTGGAGACGCCGACTGAGATCCAGGGCGAGGCTGTTAGGTACTATTCTGAGTTATATTTCTAGACTGACTACCTGTCTATGTTCCCAGAGGTTGTTACGAAGAGATTGGTGACCACGTATGGGAATAGCATTCTTCTTGCTCCCGTTACTTTGGAGGAGGTGGAATCTATTGTCAAGGTGGCGAATCCCAATAAGGTTCCTGGACCGGATGGTTTTAGCAGTGGATTCTTCAAACGCCACTGGAATATTCTGAAGCATCAGGTCGTGGAGGTGGTGCAGGAATTCTTCATTAATGGGAAGCTTCTGAAAGAGCTGAATCACACTTTCCTGACCTTGGTACCAAAGAAGGAGGGAGCGACAACACTGGCAAATTTCAGACCTATTGCGTGTTGTAACTATCTTTATAAGATAATTACGCACCTTATGTGCCGACGGATGGAGGGGATCATGCAGGACTTGGTATCTCCGAATCAGGCTGCGTTCATCAAGGGGAGGTCGATCGCTGAGCACAGCCTCCTAGCTCATGAGATGGTGAGGGGCTTTAACAAATCCAGAAGAAAGAAGGCATGTATGAAACTGGACCTGAGGAAGGCGTATGACATGGTTAATCGGGACTTCCTCTGTCATCTGATGACCGCTATAGATTTTGTGGACCACTGGGTTGCATTGATCAGGAAGTGCATCACGTCTCCCACTTTCTCTGTCCTCATCCAGGGCGTTCCTTATGGGTACTTCTAGAGCAATCGTGGGCTTAGGTAAGGTGACCCCCTGTCCCCTTACCTGTTCACGCTTGTTATGGAATACTTCATATGCCTGATGGACCTGGCAGTGCACCGTGGGAGGCTGGTCCCTTTGTTTCGGAGGGTGGATCCCCCAGTTACCCACCTTATATATGCTGATGATCTCTTGGTGTTCATCCAGCTATCGACGGAGGGTTTGCAGACGCTTGCAGCGATTATGGAAGAATTGAATTCTCTTTCGGGCCTCCAGATGAACAGGGATAAGAGTCCGATTTAATTCAGCTCCCTATGCCCCCAGAAGGAGGAACGGGCCACTGTGCTGGGTATCGTGAGGAGTGATCTTCCGGTACGATACTTAAGAGTGCCTTTCATAATCAACTATGTGCGGGATCAGGACTGCCATAGTCTGGTGGAGTATGTCCAAAGGAGAGTAGAAGGTTGGCAAGCCGCCGGTTTGTCATTTGACGGACGTATCGAGCTGGTCAGATCGGTGATTTCGGCTGTGGCCCATTTTTGGCTGCAGTCCATTCTCCTCTCTGTTGTCACTATTCGGAAAGTGGAGCGGCTATGTGCAGATTTCATTTGGAGGGGGGTATGCATGCGATCTCCTGGAAGCAGCTCTGTCGACCCAGGAAGGAGGGAGGAGTGGGGCTCAGGCCGTTGCTGGAGATTAGGAAGGCCTCCGCGCTTAAGCTGGCTTGGAGATTCATCAACAGGGGTTCTCTATGGGCGGACTGGATGCACAGCAGATACGTCAAGCGGGGCAACTTTTGGACGTGTGCTACTGACAATAATCACTCAGTCACGTTCAAGACTGTCCTGCGACACAGGGGGGTGCTTAAATCTGCAATCCGGAAGGTCATGAAGGATGGGACTGGAACGGACCTCTGGCGGGACCCTTGGATAGATCGACGTTCACTTTTGGACATCAGGAGAGCTCCGACACATCAGGAGGACAGGCGTGGTCTGACATGTAGTCGCATCATTCGCGATGAGGAGTGGAGGTCAGAGTCTTATCGATTTACTAAGGAGCTGGGTGGGATCATTAGTACTATTGTCATTGATCAGGCTTTGCTTGCTGATCGATGGATTTGGGAGCCGACAGGAGAAACTCCGGGAACTGGGGAGTTCCAATTCCGGAGCTGCTATAACCTCATTCGGTGCACCTTTCCTCAGAGTCCTGACTACGAGTTCATTTGGTGTAAGGGTCTGGCCAGGAAGATGCAGCTTTGTGTCTACAAGCTTCTACTGGGCCGCCTTTTGACTAGGGATCGCCTGAGTTCATTTGGAGTACCGGTTCCGGATCCCAAGTGTGTGCTATGCTGTCTGGAACATGAATCTATTAAGCATATTTTCTTCGAGTGCGCACTGGCATGACAGATCTGGTCGGAGCAGAGTAGAGTATTGGGAGTGTGCGTCTCCGGGAAAGGAATTGGGGATATCATTACGGTGCTCCGGGATAGCAGGGGTTGAGGGCAGGACTGGTTCTGGACCACCAGAGTTCATCTTGCTGCTTCAGTTTGGCATGTATGGCGGAAACGAAATCGTCGGATATTTCAGGGGCTGGTCACCCCTCCGATAGGCATTCTCCATAACATCGAGTTTGATGTAAATGCTATGGGGAATTGATGAGTGGGAGTCCCACTTTGATTGTATGTTGTAAGATTATTGCTTTACTTTTGGAATAAAATTTACCCTTTTTCCAATATATATATATATATATATATATATATATATATATATATATATATATATATATATATAATAAGGGAGGTGAGGTGCCACCATAACTTATGGGTGTTGGCTATGTGTCATCCCCCATGCTATCATCATGCACCGAAAAGTGTGCAAGTGCATGATGATAGCATGGGGGTGACATATAGCCACATCACCGTGATTTGACACCTCACCTCCCTTATTATATATATATATATTTTTTGGTAGGTATATCTAGCCGGTTATAAACCTGTCACGACCCGCACCCTAGAGTAAGGACACGAGAAGTGGGTACGTCCAGCCTACGCCGCAGTATCGGCGGTAGAACGCTGTCATAGGTCACAACATCTAACAATATAATTCTAAACAGTTTATACTCCCCGAATGGGGGTGACATAGTAGAATGTAAACTCAATCACAACCAAGGAAGAAGAAGCACGATATGATATAGAACTCAAGGAAATACAGATGATCATAAAGTCTAAGATAACATCTCAGTAATATCCAGAAATACATGGTCTCAGCTACTGAATATGAAAGAATATATACAACTCAGATCTCAAAGACAGAAATAAAGTCTATCTAAACCAGTATCAAGATAACATAAATAAGATAATGCCTAACTAAGCTGGTCTAGGCAATAGGGGTAATGTCCTCAGCTAGAGCTGGGTCCTCCTGAGAGTCCAGCTCACAAGTGTCGTCTAGGGCTGCCCCGTAGAAGGTATCCACACAGGCCTCCTCTTCGTCCTCTGTAATATTTTTAACAGGTCCAGTCAGGACAGGAGCGAGCACAATACATCTCAACAGTTCATAGCAGGTTAAAAAATATAATCATGCAGTAAAGTAAGATACAGATACTGAAAGAAATACAGTATGTAAACAGAGAGAGAACTGTAATAGAAGTATCTACTATAAATAGAGAACTATCATGTGGCTAGTGAGTCAGAGTACAATATAGACATGTAAATGGCATAGGATGATTCTGATGCTACACTATGGAATGATTCTGATGCTACACTACTTGGATATTTTTCACATGTCTACTTCTACTCCCCTATACCCCCAATCAATACACAAGGATCCAACCAGGTTATGTTATGATTCCATGCAAAGGCCCCCGAAGGGTGATACATGGATGTCCCATAAATGGGGATTCTAGGAAACCCAATAAATGGGATAAGGATTCAAGGAAGACTCTGTGATCATGAGAGTACAAGTCACAAGTGATCAATGAACCAATGAAGCATAGTGATACGCCATGTAAGTAAAACGCACAGAACATGAAGTACCCGATGCTTCCTGAAGGGATAACATCTCAAGAAGGGATCTATATAGTACTAATCCGTGTGACCAACGTGACAGTATCAAGTAAAGTAATTTAATGCAGGAAAATAATTCTAAGCAGGATATGAAATGATCAGAGAATGTACTCGCCTGGTATCTGAGTGTCCGGATGATATGTACTGTCCGAGGAGTGGTGTCTGGCTCCTATTAGAACAACACAAGTCACAACAAGTCCAGAATGGTAATAAGATGCACTACAATACATTCTACATGAATCTAGGTCAATCTAGGCCAAAGTCAACTCTTGGTCAACTCTGGTCAACCCTGGAAGTCAAACTAGGTCAACTATGGTCAAACTAGGTCCAACAAGTCTAAACTAGGTCAAATAAGTCATTCTAGGTCTAACTAGTCCATACTAGTCTAAACAAGGCTAAACTAGCTTATGCTAGTTTACCAAGTCCTTACAACCTATATAACACAAGGTCAACCCTCCATCACACAACCTATACTAGCTAGTACACACCACAACTCAAGCCAAGTCACCACAAGTCATTATACACAATAGGGTAACCATATACATATATATGGATACATACACATTACCTAATATACATATACATATATATACATTACATATATATAGAACTCATATATAATATATACATACATATTCATTACTAGATATTCATACATATACATTACCCACACATACATATATAGATACCCATATATAATATATACATACATGTGTTTATAAAAAGAGGGGAGGCATGTGTGTGTGTACAAGGAGAGGCAATGTGAGACTTAGCTAATAGGTGTGTGCACATGTGTAAGAGTGGACTGTATGTGTGAGCAGTGAGAGAGTGATGTGAGAGTGCTTGTATGTGTGAGCAGGAAATAGGGTGTGTGTGAGCATATTAAAACCTCTGTGTGTGTGTGTGTGTGTTATTGAGTGAGGGTGAGAGAGGGACATAGGAACAGTGAATGCAGGAAAAATATGTAATAGGCAGTGAGTGTTAACAGTGAATGAAGGAAACTGGAAATCAGTGAACCCAGTCCCACATGACATGTTCTCAGGAATGAATCTCAGGTTTGAGAGTTCAATCCAAGACTGTTTAACTAATGTAATTCCAGCCTTCACGTTAACTCCCAGGTTGAAAACAGTCCCATTGATTTCGAATCCCATTATAAATCCAAATCAAGACTAAATCATCCCAAAATTTGCATATAGCTAGAACAACCATAGGAGAACAACTTAAGGGACTTAAACCACGCTAATAACAGCAATTAAAAGGTTAAATAGACTGTCAAAACTTGATATGAAAACTGGGAAACACAGGATATGATATGGTTTCAGAAATTAGGTTAAAAAGGAAATTGATAACTAAAAACAAATTAATATGTAAAAATTGTGGTTGGTAATAGGTGTCACATGTGTGGGTGTACTAGGGAAAGTCATTCGTGAGTCCAAACACATAAAACCCATTGTATCAGAAAATAGTGAATAGCAGGCCTCGTGCGGCCATGTCAAGCCACATTGGGCTCGATGCACAACACGAGGGACCAAGTTTGTGAGTATAGTGTTAGACTAGGTCTAGGTGAGTGTGTCAGTGTCCACGAAGTGTGTCCATAGCGTGTCCAGAAAGGATACGAACAGCGTATCAGTGTCTAATAAAACCTGACTGAACTATCAGTCGAGACCAGTGCAGAGTCTCGTGCATGTCCGACATGACACGAGACGACTCGAGGCTTGGGGGCCCTTGTGTCAGTTACTGCCCCCACCCCCTCGTCAAATCCTAGCTCGCCACGTGGCCTGTACAACGAGCACAAGGCCACGAACAGCAGAAGAATCGCACTGCCTGCGCGCGCGCGTGCACCCGCGTGTGCACGTGTCCAATCCGACACGAAACAACACTAAATCACTCCCAGTCAACAAGAATCATGTAAGCCACATCAAAACAATATTTTCAATTCAGAAACTTTCTAAAAATTGAATCGAAATGCCCTTTGGGGCATTTCATCAAACACTTAAATCCTAGGACTGATACGTGTCCATTTAGGACACGAAAAGGACACAAAATCCTACAGAAATCTAGGGTTAGCTAGGGGACCCTTAGATCTAGGTCATCATGTAATAAAAACAGCATCTAACAAGGAGTTTTAGTGATTTACCTAATGTTGTCACAAGTCCTCAAAAAGCTTTAAAGAGGAGTGTCTCCTTGCTCCCCAAACTCCACCAAATTGCTATGAAACTGAGAAATAAATATACCAACAACAAGAAAACTTAATTTAAAACCTATTGTAATTTGTTTGAGGGAAAAAGGAGTTAATTTGGATTTTTTAGGAATTTATGAAGATGGAGACTCACCTCTTTCTAAACTTGTTCTTTCCTAAAGAGGCTAGCCCTAAATGGAGGAGATTATTTATAGGGGGGATTCCCAATGCTAGGTGGCCGGTCACATCAAGTTAGGGTTAGGGTTTGGCTAATGGGTTGGGCTATGGATCAAGTTGCTAGTTAATGGTTCAAACCACAAGTCATGACTTGTGTCTAAAAAGCCTTCTATGCTAACTTGGGTTTAAATGACTAAACTATAGGTTAACTCTAGTCTAACTAGGGTTACATGACCTAACCAAGTCCAAACACAACTAGGGTTAGCTTCTAGGTTAGCCTACCAAGTCAAAGTTAGTCAAAGTCAACCTAGTCAACCTTCATTCAAACAATTTCAAAATAATTCCTAAAAATTCCCATAAATTCAAATAAATTCTAATAAATTCAAATAACCCAAAAAATGACAAAATACCCTCAAACTAGAAATGTGGTAGTAAAAAATCTACCCTTCTTAAAATAATTTTGTCCTCGAAATTAAAGGCGAAACTAACTGCTGAGAAGGATATAAAAGTATACCTCAAGGTCCAAAAAGATAGGGGTACCGCTCGCGCATCTCATCCTCCCGCTCCCAGGTAGACTCTCCTGGAGAATGATGCCTCCATGCGACGCGTACCAAGGGTATCACCTGGTTCCTCAGTACCTTCTCCCGTCGATCCAGAATCTCCACTGGCTGCTCTGGATAGCTGAGAGAAGGTCCAACCTCAATCTCCGAATGATCGAGCACATGGCTAGGATCAGCCACGTACCGTTTCAACTGTGATACATGGAATACATTGTGGACTACCACTAGTACAGGTGGCAAGTCTAGCCTGTATGCCACGTCACCGACTCTCCCTCTGATAACAAAAGGGCCGATGAAGCGCGGGCTAAGCTTCCCACCTCCACCAAAACGTATTATACCACGAGTCGGAGATATCCTCAAGAAAACCTGGTCTCCAACCTAATCACAAGTAAGGTCTCAATTAATTATGATAAACAAACATGATCAAAATCATAAACAAACAACCTAAATCTAATCCTACTCTAATCTGTACCTCAAACTCCAATGGCCTCCGGTGGCTATCGGCCCAGTGCCGATGTCTGTCCTGCGCCATGCGAAGTCTGTCCCTGATGAGCTTCACCTTCTTGGCTACATCAACAACCATCTCTGGTCCCAGTAAAGCTCGCTCACCAATATCATCCCAAGATAAGGGTATACGACACCTACGCCCGTACAGAGCCTCGAAAGGTGACATCTCAATGCTGGCCCGGAAACTGTTGTTGTAAGCAAACTCCACCAAATATAGATGATCCTCCCAGGAATCTCCAAAGTCCAGGACGCACGTCCGCAGCATATCCTCAAGTGTCTGAACAGTCCTCTCTGACTGTCCGTCCGTCTGGGGGTGGTATGCAGTACCAAACTTGAGCTGAGTGCCCAAGCTAATCTACAGACTCCTCCAAAAATGGAAAATAAAGCGACTATCCCGATCTGAGATGATGCTGACCGGAACCCCGTAAATCCTGACTATCTGCCGCATATACATCTCTGCCAGCCTCTCTGTAGACGTACCCACCTTGAATGGCAAGAAGTGGGCCGATTTGGTCAACCTGTCAACGATGACCCAAATCGTATCTTTTTCGCCTGGTGTACGCGGCAATCCAGATACGAAATCCATAGTGATATGCTCCTATTTCCACTCGGGGATGGGCAGCGGCTACAACAATCTACCGGGCCTTTGCCTCTCTGCCTTGACCTACTGACAGACCAAGCACCTAGCTACGAAGTGAGCCACCTCCCGCTTCATCTCGGACCACCAAACATGCTTCCTCAGATCTCGGCACATCTTGTTGGCACCAGGGTGTATAGAGTACTGAGATCTGTAGGCCTCCTACAAAACCTGCTCCCTGAGCTCTCCGCTGGGCACACATAATCTGGAACCGTGCCTCAAGGCACCATCCTCTGTAAGAGAAAACTCGCCATCCAGCAATCCTGCTCGAACCTGCTCTCGAAGAAACCGTAGAGCAACGTTCTCAAACTGTGCCGACTTGATCCTCTCCACTAAGTCTGACTGAATCTGCATGCCCCACATCTGCATCTGCACTCCGGGCACGATCACCTCAATCCCAAGGCTCTCCAAGTCTGCAAGCAAATGTCGATCCATGGTCAAACACATGGCTGTCGGATACATACTCAAGGCATCGACAACCACGTTGGCCTTCCCTGGATGATACTGAAGTAGGATGTCAAAGTCCTTCATCAACTCTAGCCATCTACGCTGCCTCATGTTCAACTCCTTCTGAGTGAACACATATTTTAAGCTCTTGTGATCTGTAAAAATCTCCACCCTCTCTCCATACAGATAATGCTTCCACAACTTCAGAGCAAATATTACTGCTGCCAGCTCCAGGTCGTGGGTAGGGTAGTTCTTATCATGGGGACGTAATTGCCTGGAAGCATAGGCAATCACCTTCCCGTGCTGCTGCAAGACACAACCCAGCCCCTTCCCTGAAGCGTTACTATAAATAGTGAATCCACCTGATCCTGAAGGCAATGTCAGAATCGGAGCTGTCGTAAGCCGCTTCTTCAACTCATCAAAAGCTGCCTGACACTCCTCTGACCAAATGAACTCAGCATCCTTCCGGGTCAACCGAGTCAACGGCTCTGCAACCCGGGAGAAATCCTGCACAAATCTTCGATAATATTTTGCCAGCCCCAGGAAACTCCTGATCTCTGCAACTGAAGTCGGCGCTGCCCATGCCTCAACTGCTATGATCTTCTTGGGGTCAACTGAGATACCATCTCCAGTTACCACATGCCCTAAGAAGTCCACCCGATCCAAGAAGAACTTGCACTTTGAGAGCTTCCCATAAAGCTGCTCCCTCCTGAGAGTCTCCAGCACTATCCTCAAATGCTCCCCGTGCTCCTCCTCAGTCTTGGAATATACCAAGATATCATCAATGAACACCACCACAAACTGATCCAGGTACTGGTGGAATACCTTGTTCATTAGGTTCATAAACACTGCTGGTGCATTGGTTAGCCCAAACGGCATAACCAAAAACTCAAACTGCCTACATTCTAAAAGCGGTCTTGGGAATATCCTCCCCCTTCACCTTCACCTGGTGATATCCCGACCTCAGATCAATCTTGGAAAATACTCGAGCTCCGATCAACTGGTCAAATTGATCGTCGATCCGCGGCAGTGGGTATCTGTTCTTGATCATGAGGTTGTTGAGTACCCTATAGTCAATACACATCCGTACTGACCTATCCTTTTTCGGCACAAACAACACTGGTGCACCCCATGACGACGAACTCGAACGGATGAAGCCCTTGTCCTGCAGCTCATCCACCTGCTTCTTCAGCTCCACCAACTCACTATTGTTCACCCGATAGACATACTGAGAGATGGGTTCCGCTCCTGGAACCAAGTCTATCGAGAACTCAATATCTCTGTCTGGTGGCAATCCAGGCAACTCCTCTGGGAAAACATCCATATACTCTGCTATCAAGGGGTATGGAATCGCCTGCTCCTCAACCGAGACTCCGTAGAAGACTTCGCTGCTCTGCTCTGCCTGACGTCTGGAGTACTCAAACTCTGGCTCCCTCGGCGCTCTGAAGAGAACTCTACCCCCTCTGCAATCAATACTGGCGTGGTGCCTGCTCAACCAATCCATACCGAGTACTATATCATAGTTCGGCAATGGCATTACGAGCAGGCTCACCTCCAACTCACGGCCTCCTAAAACTACACTCCGACCCTTACAAACATCACTCACGAGGATGATGCCACCCCCGGTCGTAATCTTGTAAGTCCTAGGCAACGATTCGGCTACGATACCGTGTCTAATCGCAAAAGATACTGATATGAAGCTATGCGAAGCACCGGAATCGAATAATGCAAAAGTTGGACTGGAGTCGAGAAGGATCGAACCTGCGATCAGCTCTCCTATCACCTCTGTATCTCCAGCTGCCATGGTGAAAGCTCGCCCCTGATGGCCTCCCCTGGCCTGCTGCTGGTGCTGGACGAACCTCTGCTGCTGTATCGGCAGGGCTGGTCCCCTCTGCTGGCCTGCTGGAGCTCTGACTGCTGCTCCTTGAGCTACTCGTCCCATGCGCCACTCCTTCATCTGGTGGTCTGCTGAACCACACACTAGGCACTGGCCTAGCCTCTTCCGGCACTCATTGGCGACATGTCCGGGCTTCTTGCAGTAAGCACAAGTGATCATCTGTCTCTGGCCCTGCTGGTACTGTCTCGGCTGCTGCTGCTGGTGAACTAGCCTCTGCTGGATCGGCTGCGCCTGGAACTGCCTCGGCTGCTGGTGCTAGAAGTGAGGCCTCTTGGCCTGGCCTCCGCTGCTGCTGCCCCCAACTGGGTCTCGCCCCCTCTTGAGCCTAAGCTCAAGATCATCCTCAGCCAATAAAGCTTCCGTCAAGATCTCCTCAAAGTGGCATCCCTGTTGCCCTTGGTCAAGGACTTGACCTCCTTGACCAGACCCTTCCGGAACCTCTGGGCCTTTGTCGTCTCGCTCAAGCCCTCTACAAATCTGTCGAGGCGGCCAAACTCCCCAGCATACTCCTCCACTGACAGGCTCCCCTGAACCAAGCTCTCTAACTGTGACTCCAAGGCTCGGAGCGCTGAATCTGGAAAGAACTTCTTCTTGAAGAAGCCCTTGAACTCCTTCCAAGTCTGCCCAGCTACCCCCACCCTGGGGTCTGACTGATACCAGGTGCGAGCAAGATCTCGCATCCGGCTAGCTGCTTCCTCAATCTGGAGATCTGCCGGTATCCGGGCCAGGCGAAAGATCTTCTTTATATGCTCGATCCACTCATCAGCATATAGGATCCCCTCTGTCCCCAGGAAGTCTCTGGGGCTCATCTTCTGGAACTGCTCTATCCCCGGTGTCCTCGGCTGCTGGACCAGTGGTCGAGCTGCGACCGTCGTAAGGGCCAACTCCATGCCCCTGTCCTATCGAGCCGGCTGCCGGTCCATGAACTGCTGGAAATATGTGAACATCTGTGCCGCATCCACGTATCCTGTAGGCGGCGGCTGCTGGAAGGGCTCCTCTGCGATGACTGGGTCCTGCCTCCGAGCCGGTGGAGGCATACCCCCTGCTGCTGCTGCTGGAGCCTCAATACGAACAGAGGTGGCAGGAGCTGTAGTCTCCTGTCTCTGCTGAACTGGCTGAGAGGTAGCAGACCCCTCTACAGCATCCCCATGAATGGTACGGTGCGACCGCGTCTTCACCATCCTGAAGATAGACCAAACAAGAGTATCAATTTCTGAGAAAGAAGCGATATAACAAAGGCGGACAGTTAAAATTCAAAAGAATCGATTTACAGTAAGGATTTAGATGGCAATAAAAGAATTTTTTCTAATGTGATTGAGTTCCTTGAAAACTAATATCCTATATCCTACTGCAGGCTGTAGTGATACTCTGGTTCGAATACCACTACACTTCTAGTCTAGACCTGCATGGGCCACCACTAAAAATGTGTCACGACTCGCACCCTAGAGTAAGGGAACGAGAAGTGGGTACGTTACGCCGCAGTGTCGGCGGTAGAACGTTGTCCTAGGTCACAACATCTAACAATATAATTCTAAACAGTTTATACTCTCCGAATGGGGGTGACATAGCAGAATGTAAACTCAATCACAACTAAGAAAGAAGAAGCACGATATGATATAGAACTCAAGAAAATACAGATGATCAGAAAGTCTAAGATAACATCTCAGCAATATCCAAAAATACATGGTCTCAGCTACTGAATATGAAAGAATATATACAACTCAGATCTCAAAGACAGAAATAAAGTCTAGCTAAACCAATCTCAAGATAACATAAATAAGATAAGGCCTAACTAAGCTAGTCTAGGCAATAGGGGTAATGTCCTCAGCTAGAGCTGGGTCCTCCTGAGAGTCCAGCTCACAAGTGTCGTCTAGGGCTGCCCCGTAGAAGGTATCCACACAGGCCTCCTCCTCGTCCTCTGTAATACTTTTAACAGGTCCAGTCAGGATAGGAGCGAGCACAATACATCTCAACAGTTCATAGCAGGTTAGAAAATATAATCATGCAGTAAAGTAAGATACAGGTACTGAAAGAAATACAGTATGTAAACAGAGAGAGAACTGTAATAGAAGTATCTACTATAAATAGAGAACTATCATGTGGCTAGTGAGTCAGAGTACAATATAGACATGTAAATGGCATAGGATGATTCTGATGCTACACTATGGAATGATTCTGATGCTACACTACCTGGATATTATTCACATGTCTACTTCTACTCTCCCATACCCCCAATCAATACACAAGGATCCAACCAGGTTATGTTATGATTCCATACAAAGGCTCCCGAAGGGTGATACATGGATGTCCCATAAATGGAGATTCTAGGAAACCCAATAAATGGGATAAGGATTCAAAGAAGACTCTGTGATCATAAGAGTACATGTCACAAGTGATCAATGAACCAATGAAGCATAGTAATACGCCATGTAAGTGAAACGCACAGAACATGAAGTACCCGATGCTCCCTGAAGGGATAACATCTCAAGAAGGGATCCATATAGTACTAATCCGTGTGACCAACGTGACAGTATCAAGTAAAGTAATTTAATACAGGAAAATAATTCTAAGCAGGATATGAAATGATCAGAGAATGTACTCGCCTGGTATCTGAGTGTCCAGATGATATGTACTGTCCGAGGAGTGGTGTATGGCTCCTATTAGAATAGCACAAGTCACAACAAGTCCAGAATGGTAATAAGATGCACTACAATGCATTCTATATGAATCTAGGTCAATCTAGGCCAAAGTCAACTCTTGGTCAACTCTGGTCAACCCTAGAAGTCAAACTAGGTCAACTATGGTCAAACTGGGTCCAACAAGTCTAAACTAGGTCAAACAAGTCATTCTAGGTCTAACTAGTCCATACTAGTCTAAACAAGGCTAAACTAGCTTATGCTAGTATACCAAGTCCTTACAACCTATATAACACAAGGTCAACCCACCATCACACAACCTATACTAGCTAGTACACACCACAACTCAAGCCAAGTCACCACAAGTCATTATACACAATAGGGTAACCATATACATATATATAGATACATACACATTACCTAATATACATATACATATATATACATTACATATATATAGAACTCACATATAATATACACTACCAAAATTTATCGATTTAGCGACGGCCCTATCCGTCGCCAATCCGACGGGACTTTCCATTAGCGACCGATCACTGACGGGTTTTGGCCAAAAAAATTCGTCGACAATCAGCTCGTCGCTAATAATTGTCCGTCGCTAGGTAGTCGTCATGCGACGGAATAACGACGTTTTGTCGACTTAACAATACGAAGTAATAGCGATGACTTTCCGACGGACTATCGTCCATTTCAAGTATTAAGTACTGAACTGTGTAGACAATAGCAACGTAAAGTTCCGTCGGTAACTCGTCGTAATAGCGTATCTGTCACGACCCGTACCCTAGAGTAAGGGCACGAAAAGTGGGTACGTCCAGTCTACGCCGCAGTGTCGGCGGTAGAACGCTGTCCTAGGTCAATCATCTAACAATATAAGGTACCTGTATAGTTTATACTCTCCGAGTGGAGGTAACATCACAACATATAGTCTCAATCACATCTAAGGTAGAAGAATGAAAGCCAGAAGATAGATAGTAACTCAAAGAGAACCATAGCATAGATGAATAAGTCTAAGTGTCTAGGATACATAACATCCAGAATGTTAATTCATAATACAATAAGTCTAAGAGTCTATACATCTCCACATCTCAAAATACAACTCAGAATGTGAGACAAAATGTAAATATAGAAAAGACTGCCTAGACTAAACTGGTCTAGACTACTGGAACAACATCCTCAGCTGCAGGTGGATCCTGCTGAGGGTCCTCAATACAAGTGTCATCTAGTCCTGCTCCATAATAAGTAGTCACCCATGCCTCGTCCTCATCCTCTGTAATATTTTCAACAGGTCCAGTCAGGACAGGAACGAGCACAATACATCTCACGCAGTTCATATCAGGTTAGGAAATACGATACAGGCAATAGAGTAAGATACATGAACTGCTGAAAGGAAATATACGCTGTAAAAGAGATAGCTGTAATAAAATATCTACTGTATATAGAGAACTATAAGTGACTAGTGATGTAGAGCACAAGATAGGCATGTGAATGGCTAGAATTTATACATAATTACACTACTGAGTTTGCACATGACTACTTTGGAATTATTCACATGTCCACTTCTACTCCCCCGTTTCCCCAATCAATACACAAGGATCTATACAAGTTACGTTATTATACATGATATCACATGGGGCCCATGAAAGGGTGCACATGATAGTATATATGAGGGCTCAGTAAACATGAGAGTACATGATCACATGAGTGCACATAAATGATGGAAGCATAGGAGTACATGATGATAGTGAAACACACATAACATGAAGTACCCGATGCTCCCGAGAGGGATAACATCTCATGTAAAGATCCATATAGTACCAATCCGTGTTACCAATGTGACAGCAACAAGTAAAGTAATCTAGAGCGAAAAGTAAAGCCTGAACAAGTATGAAACGGTCAGAGAATGTACTCGCCTGTTGTATGAATGTCTGTAGAGAATATGCTGTCTGAGGAGAGGTGTCTGGCTCCTGATCAGAGCAACACAAGTCACAATGTGTTCTAAATAGTAAAAATGAAGTCTACTATGCATACTACATGATTCTAGGTTAAATTGGTCAAAAGTCAACTCTTGGTCAACTCTAAAGTCAAACTAGTCAAAGTTAGGTCAACACTAGTCAACTAGTTAGGGTTTTAGTCAAACTAGTCAAACTAGTTGTTTTAGGTCATTCCTAGTCATTTCTAGGTTAACTAGGTCACTTTTGACCTAAGGTTGACTTTGGTCAACCCTTAGTAATCAAGGGTCAACAAGCCATAGGCTAATGATCTTGGCCATAGGCCATAGTCATAGGTTTCTATACAACCTATAACTAGAAGTTATACATATATATATATATATATATATATATATATATATATATATATTTATATATATATATATATATAAAATATAGATAGACTCTATCTACCTACTACCCATATGTCAAAATAGGAATACTATATACAATACAAACCCACATACATATATATATATATAATATCACTATATGAAAACTAATACAAATATATATATATATATATATATATATATATATATATATATATATATAAACTCATATATATACTATATATATATAGAGAGACATAGAGAGAGAGACAAAGGGTGAGAGACATAGAGAGAGGACAGTGAAAGAGAGGGGGTGATAGAAGTCTGGACAGGGGAGGGAAGTGGTTCCAGAAATCTGGAACCAAAGAGCCCCAAACACACACACACAATAACATATATACATACTTATGTATATATATACAACTACACATATACACTACCAATTACTCCCAAATCTCACCCACACTCACATATACATATATACTACATATATACATACTAATATACACTAGTACAATGGATTAATCATTATTAAAATTGAGTTTGAAATTCGTTTTACAAAACTGGAAAAATATCCTAAAACAGAAAACAGTGCACTGTGTATCTCGAAAATGGGTAATTCGATTTACCCATACTAAATCGAGCTAAGACTCGAAACGATCGGTTGGTAACTAACACCCCATAGATACCCTAGTATCCTAGGTACCTGACACGACACCATGACACAGTTTCACGTGTCCAAATACTAGAAAACAGCACACGGGTAAACTCTGATACGCGTACACAACCACAGTGTCGTGCACGCGTTCCACGCACTCGTGGACACACCACGAGACACGACATGTCTCGTGGTCGTGCATACATATAGCCCACACGTAAGGCTACACGTTCCACACCCTGACACGTGTCCACGACACTCGTGGACACAGAACGAATACCGTATCAGTCGTGAAAACACGACTGATACAGCGTGTTACGACAGCGTCGTGCACGCGTCGTACTCGCGACACAGGACACGACACACCACGTGCTCATGTCCACGTGTACACCACGTGTAGGGCTTCATGCCCGTGTCACTACGAGACACTCTAGTATCGTGTCCACATGACACGACACGCTCAAAGTCGTGCCCGCGCGCGTGTGTGCTGACAGCGCGTGTCCAGTGCGAGTGAGTTTTCTCACTCGACACGACATGACGCGACACGAGACTTTGGGGGCATGTTCGCAGACATTGTCCCCTTGTCTGTGTCAAGTTACACGTGTCCAAGTGGCCTGTGCTGTGCGCACGAAGTGTCGGGTAGCAGAGCATGCACGATGGGCTCGTGCGGTCGGTTCGTGTCCAATTTGGACACAGACACAGCACGAAAATGTGCTCAGTCCACGTGTTTAGTGATCAGCAAGTCTAGGGCTACAAGTTTGTGTAATTTGTTTTACAAAAACACAAAAACAAGTCCATTGTGGCATTTCACCAAACAAGGGTTTCTAGCTTAGGATACGTGTCCGATACGGACACCAAACCACTTCTAATTTCCACCAAACTTTACCCATAGTTATGGTAGTCCTACATGTATGCATTTATGAAGAAAAAACAGGGTTTTAACTAAGTTTGAGGGAAATTACCTATTTGTGCAAAACCAATGAAAATCAAAGAAGAGAGAGGTGTGTGTCCTTCAACTTGATGATGTCCAAAGCCTCCAAATTCTTGATTGCTAGCCTCCCTTAGCTCCCTTGATGTTGTAGGGTCCCAATGCAAAAGACTAGAGTGAATTTGGATCAAGAATGATCAAGTTGTGGGTGTTTGAAGAAAATGGGATTTTCTAGAAATTAAATTCATGTAAATTATTCATGAATGAATACAAAGGGTTATATAGAAGTGTGTACCAGCTAGGGGGGTACCCTTGGCCGGCTATGGCATGGGGGGGGGGGTGTCCTTGCCCTTCCTTCATGGCTAAGGCATGGACTTTGTGTAAAGGGTGAGATATTTGGAGTGATTTAAGGAAAATATCAAATAAAGGTAAACTAGATATTTTCCTCACTTCAACCCTTAACCAAAAATCCTTCCTAAAGCTTCTAGGTTAGTGGCTAACCTCTAGATTAGGGTGGGATAGGTTAGGGACTAGTCATGAGACTTACCAAGAATTAAATAATATTAAAATCACATAATCTCAAATAAAGACTAGTAAATTACCAAAATACCCTTTTGGCCAAAAACCACTAATTTGATGTTCTAAGCCTATGGCTAAGCTCACATGGTCATGGCAACTTCTAGGTTAGAGAAAACTAGGGTTTACACTAAGTTATACTAACAAAATCACAAAGTCATAAGTCATGACTTAGCATGACTTAGGAAATGGTTCTAAGCACACTAGAAATCACCATAAATCATATCATGCCCTAAACACACTTAATAATTAATAAAAATAATAATTTTTCAAAAATCCCTAATTTCAGAAAACAGGGTGTTACAAGTCTACCCTCCTAACAATAATTTCGTCCTCGAAATTTAAAGACGAAACTGAAACTAAAATGAGAAGGATAGAAATCATACCTCAAGGTACAAATAGATAAGGGTATCGCTCGCACATCTCATCCTCCCGTTCCTAGGTGGACTCTTCTGGAGAATGATGCCTCCATGCGACACGAACCAATGGTATCGTCTGGTTCCTCAATGCCTTCTCCCGCCGATCCAGAATCTCAACAGGCTGCTCTGGATAACGAAGAGTAGGACCCACCTCGATCTCGGAATGATCAAGTACATGACTAGGATCTGCCACGTACCGTCTCAACTGCGACACATAAAATACGTTGTGGACTCCAACCAATGCTGGTGGTAAGTCTAGCCTGTAAGACACGTCACCGACTCTTCCGCTGATAACGAAAGGGCCGATGAAACGCGGGCTAAGCTTTCTACCTCCACCAAAACGTATCGTGCCACGTGTCGGAGATATCCTCAAGAATACCTGGTCTCCGACCTAATCACAAACAAGGTCTCAATTTAATTATGATAAACAAACATGATTAATAAAACACAACAAGACAACCTAATTCTAATCCTATCTCTAAACTGTACCTCAAACTCCAAAGGTCTGCGGTGGCTGTCGGCCCAATGCCGATGTCTGTCCTGTGCCACGCGAAGCCGATCTCTGATAAGCTTCACCTTCTCTGCTGCATCTACAACCATTTCAGGCCCCAATAATACTCGCTCCCCAACATCATCCCAAGACAAGGGTGTACGACATCTACGCCCGTACAGTGCCTCAAAAGGGGACATCTCGATGCTGGCCTGAAAGCTGTTGTTATATACAAACTCTACTAAGTGCAGGTGACTCTCCCAAGATCCTCCAAAGTCCAGGACACAAGTTCGCAACATGTCCTCCAGAGTCTGAATGGTCCGCTCTGACTGTCCGTCTGTCTGCGGGTGGTATGCGGTACTAAACTTGAGCTGAGTGCCCAAGCTAATATGCAAGCTCCTCCAGAAATATGAAGTAAAACGGCTGTCCCGGTCCGATACAATGCTCACTGGAATCCCATGAAGTCTGACTATCTGCCTCATATACATCTCTGATAGCTTCTCGGTAGACAAACCCACTTTGAATGGCAAAAAGTGGGCCGATTGGTCAACCTGTCGACGATGACCCAAATCGCATCCTTCCCTCCTGGAGTACGCGACAATCCCGAAACAAAGTCCATCGTGATGTGCTCCCACTTCCACTCCGGAATGGGCAATGGCTGCAACAGTCCTCCTGGCCTCTGCCTCTCTGCCTTGACCTGCTGGCAGATCAAACACCTGGCTACGAAGTGTGCTACCTCGCGCTTTATCCCACTCCACCATACATGTTCTCTCAGATCCCTATACATCTTGTTGGCTCCCGGATGTATCGAGTACTGAGAACGGTTGGCCTCCTGCATAACCTGCTCCCGAAAGTCTCCACTGGGCACACACAGTCTGGAACCGTGCCTCAATGCGCCATCTCCTGCAAGAGTGAACTCATCGTCCGCAAATCCCTGTCTGACCTGCTCCCTGATGCATCGTAGAGAAACATCATCGAACTGAGCCGACTTGATCCTATCAATCAAGTCCGACTGAATCTGGAGGCCCAACATCTGCATCTGCACTCCCGGCACAATCACCTCGATCCCAAGGCTCTCCAAGTCCGCCAACAAGTGACGATCCATCGTCAAACACATAGCTGTCGGGTATCTGCTCAACGCATCAGCAACTACGTTGGCCTTCCCTGGGTGATACTGCAGAAGAATATCAAAGTCCTTCATCAGCTCCAGCCATCTACGCTGCCTCATGTTCAGCTCCTTCTGCGTAAACACGTATTTCAAGCTCTTGTGGTCTGTAAATATCTCCACACGCTCTCCATATAAATAGTGTTTCCACAGCTTCAGAGCAAAGATAACTGCTGCCAACTCTAAATCATGGGTAGGGTAGTTCTTCTCATGGGGCCGTAACTGCCTGGAAGCATAGGCAATCACCTTCCCATGCTGCTGCAAGACACAACCCAAACCCTTCCCCGAGGCGTCACTGTAGATAGTGAACCCGCCTGATCCTGATGGCAATGTCAGAATCGGGGCTGTCGTCAACCGCTTCTTCAACTCATCGAAAGCGGCCTGACACTCCTCTGACCAGAGAAACTCTGCGTCCTTCCGGGTCAGCCTAGACAACGGCTCTGCAACCCGGAAGAAATCCTGGATGAACCTCCTGTAGTAGCCTGCCAATCCCAGAAAGCTCCTGATCTCTGCTACTGACGTCGGCGCTGCCCAAGCCTCAACTGCTGATATCTTCCTCGGGTCGACTGAGATCCCATCTCCAGTCACTACATGACTCAGGAAGTCAACTCTATCAAGGAAGAACTCGCACTTCGAGAGCTTGCCGTAAAGCTGCTCCTGCCTGAGAGTCTCCAGGACCACTCTCAAGTGCTCCTCGTGCTCCTCCTCGGTCTTCGAGTACACCAGGATGTCGTCGATGAACACCACCACGAACTTATCTAAGTACTGGTGGAACACCTTGTTCATCAAGTTCATGAACACCGCCGGAGCATTCGTCAACCCAAACGGCATCACCATAAACTCGAACTGGCCGTACCGCGTCCTGAACGCCGTCTTCGGGATGTCCTCCCTCTTCACCTTTACCTGATGGTAGCCTGACCTCAGATCAATCTTCGAGAATACCCGAGCTCCGCTCAACTAATCGAAGAGATCGTCGATCCATGGCAGTGGATATCTGTTCTTGATCGTCAGACTGTTGAGTGCCCTGTAGTCGATACACATACGTACCAACCCATCCTTCTTTGGTACAAAGAGTACCGGTGCACCCCAAGGTGAAGAACTAGAGCGGATGAAGCCTTTGTCCTGCAACTCTCCACCTGTTTCTTCAATTCCACCAGCTCGCTGTTGTTCACCCGATAGACATGCTGAGAAATAGGTTCCGCACCTGGAACCAAGTCTATCAAGAACTCAACGTCTCTGTCTGGTGGAAGCCCAGGCAATTCCTCTGAAAATACGTCCATGAACTCAGCAATCAATGGATGTGGAGCTGGCTGCTCCTCGATTGAAGCTCCACAGAAAACTTCGCAAGTCTGCTCTGCCTGCCGTCGGGAATATACAAACTCTGGCTCTCCTGGCACTCTGAACAGAACTCTACCCCCGCGGCAATCTATGCTGGCATGGTGCATGCTCAACTAATCCATACCGAGTACAATGTCGTAGTTCGGTAGTGGCATTACGAGCAAACACACATCCAACTCTCGGCCTCCCAAAACTACTCTCCGTCCCTTGCAAATATCACGAACGAGGATAATGCCACCCCCGGTCGTAATCTTGCAAGTCCTAGGCAACGATTCAGATATAACATGATGTCGAATCGCAAAAGATACTGATACAAAGCTATGGAAAGCCCCAGAATCAAACAATGCATAAGCTGGAATAGAGTCGAGAAGAATAGAACCTGCTATCAGCTCTCCAGTAACCTCGACATCCTCTGCTGCCATGGCGTAGGCTCGCCCCTGCTGTCCACCCCTGGCCTGATGCTGGTGCTGGGTGAACCTCTGCTGCTGAGTCGGCAAAGGTCCCTTCTGCTGCCCTGTCGGAGCCTTGGCTCCGCCTCCCTGAACTGGTCGTCCCGAAGACACGGGACACTCCCTCAGCTGGTGGTCTCCAGAACCACATAATAGACACCTACCAAGCCTCTTTCTGCAGTCATTCCATCCATGACCCTGCTTCTTGCAGAAAGTGCAACTGAGGACCTGCTACCTGGGTGCCTGCTGGTGCCTCGGCTGCTGCACCTGCTGGAATGGCCTCTGCTGCTGGAATGGCCTCTGCTGCTGGTGCTGATAATGAGGCCTCTTGGCCTGTCCTCCACTGCTGCCAGCTCCCTGGGTGTCGTGGCCCCTCTTGAGCTTCAGCTCAAGATCATCCTCAGCCGCCATCGCTCCTGATAGGATCTCCTCAAAAGTGGCATTCCTGTCACTCTTGGTCAAGGACTTGACCTCCTTGACCAAGCCCTTCATGAACCTCCTTGCCTTCGCTGTCTCGCTAAGGCCCTCCACGAATCTGCTCAACCGGCAAAACTCACCGGAATACTCCTCTACAGTCTGGTTCCCCTGAACCAGGTTCTCGAACTGGGTCTCCAAAGCACCGACTGCCTGATCTGGGAAAAACTTCCCCTTGAAGAGCTCCTTGAAAACTCTCCATGTCTGCCCTGGAGTGCCTACCCTCGGGTCCGTCTGATACCAGGTACGGGCAAGATCCTACATCTGGCTGGCTGCTGCCTCTATCTGGAGTCCGGCTGGTATCTTCGCCAGTCGGAAGATCTCCTCAATGTGCTCAATCCAGTCATCCGTATAAAGAATCCCCTCTGTCCCCAAGAAGTCCCTGGGGTTCATCTTCTTGAAGCCCTGAATGCCCGGAATCCTCTGCTGTCACGGCTGTCCAAATCCTTCCTGTGGCTGGACAACCAACCTCTCCACCGTCGCTCTAGCCAGCTGATGGACCTCATCTATGCCCCTGGTAAACTCCGTCGTATGACGCTGCTGTTGGGCCTGCTGCATCTCTAGGAAATGCTGGAAGTACGAAAACATCTGTGCAGCATCCACTAATCCAGATGGCATCGGCGGCTGGAACTGCTGCTGGTGCTGGTGGAACTGTGGCTGACGAAACTGCGGGGGAGGCATGTCTGGGGTAGCTGGGATGGTCCCCCGAATAAGTAGAGATGCACCCCCAAATGTGGCAGAAGCTCCCACATGAGCTGGAGTAAGGGGAGCTGCAGTCCCCGGGTCCTGGTGAGCTGGACGAGAGGTGGCAGACCTCTCAGTGGTGTCACCTGGACCGAGACGCTGCGATCGTGTCTCCACCATCCTGAAGACAGATCAACAAGAAAATTAATACGGAGAAGAAACGATATAGTCAAAGGAGACAGTTTATTTTTCAAAAGAAAGACAATATCAGCAAGAATTTAGATAGCAGGGATTTAGATAAGAGTTTTTCCTAATATAATTGAGTACCTCAACTACATCCTATTTCCTACTGCAGGCTGTGGCGATACTCTAGTTTGAATATCACCACATAAACTGGACCTGCATGGGCCACCACTAAAAATGTGTCACGACCCGCACCCTAGAGTAAGGGCACGAAAAGTGGGTACGTCCAGCCTACGCCGCAGTGTCGGCGGTAGAACGCTGTCCTAGGTCAATCATCTAACAATATAAGGTACCTGTACAGTTTATACTCTCCGAGTGGAGGTAACATCACAACATATAGTCTCAATCACAGCTAAGGTAGAAGAATGAAAGACATAAGATAGATAGTAACTCAAAGAGAACCATAGCATAGATGAAATAAGTCTAAGTGTCTAGGATACATAACATCCAGAATGTCAACTCATAATACAATAAGTCTAAGAGTCTATACATCTCCACATCTCAAAATACAACTCAGAATGTGAGACAAAATGTAAATATAGAAAAGACTGCCTAGACTAAACTGGTCTAGACTACTGGAACAACATCCTCAGCTGCAGGTGGATCCTGCTGAGGGTCCTCAATACAAGTGTCATCTAGTCCTGCTCCATAATAAGTAGTCACCCATGCCTCGTCCTCATCCTCTGTAATATTTTCAACAGGTACAGTCAGGACAGGAACGAGCACAATACATCTCACGTAGTTCATATCAGGTTAGAAAATACGATACAGGCAATAGAGTAAGATACATGAACTGCTGAAAGGAAATATACGCTGTAAAAGAGATAGCTGTAATAAAATATCTACTGTATATAGAGAACTGTAAGTGACTAGTGATGTAGAGCACAAGATAGGCATGTGAATGGCTAGAATTTATACATGATTACACTACTGAGTTTGCACATGACTACTTTGGAATTATTCACATGTCCACTTCTACTCCCTCGTTTCCCCAATCAATACACAAGGATCTATACAAGTTACATTATTATACATGATATCACATGGGGCCCATGAAAGGGTGCACATGATAGTATACATGAGGGCTCAGTAAACATGAGAGTACATGATCACATGAATGCACATGAATGATGGAAGCATAGGAGTACATGATGATAGTGAAACACACATAACATGAAGTACCCGTTGCTCCCAAGAGGGATAACATCTCATGTAAAGATCCATATAGTACCAATCCGTGTTACCAATGTGACAGCAACAAGTAAAGTAATCTAGAGCGAAAAGTAAAGCCTGAACAAGTATGAAACGGTCAGAGAATGTACTCGCCTGCTGTATGAATGTCTGTAGAGAATATGCTATCTGAGGAGAGGTGTCTGGCTCCTGATCAGAGCAACACAAGTCACAATGTGTTCTAAATAGTAAAAATGAAGTCTACTATGCATACTACATGATTCTAGGTTAAATTGGTCAAAAGTCAACTCTTGGTCAACTCTAAAGTTAAACTAGTCAAAGTTAGGTCAAAACTAGTCAACTAGTTAGGGTTTTAGTCAAACTAGTCAAACTAGTTGTTTTAGGTCATTCCTAGTCATTTCTAGGTTAACTAGGTCACTTTTGACCTAAGGTTGACTTTGGTCAACCCTTAGTAATCAAGGGTCAACAAGTAGGGTTTTGGGCCATTAGGGCTAGCCCCAAGCCATAGGCTAATGATCTTGGCCATAGGCCATAGTCATAGGTTTCTATACAACCTATAACTAGAAGTTATACATATATATATATATATATATTTTATATATATATATATATATATATATATATATATATATATATATATATATATATATAGATAGACTCTATCTACCTACTACCCATATGTCAAAATAGGAATACTATATACAATACAAACCCGCATATATATATATATATATAATATCACTATATGAAAACTAATACAAATATATATATATATATATCAATATATATATATATACCTATATATATATATATATATATATATATATATATATATATATATATATATATATATATATATATATATATAAACTCATATATATACTATATATATATATAGAGACATAGAGAGAGAGAGAGACAAAGGGTGAGAGACATAGAGAGAGGACAGTGAAAGAGAGGGGGTGATAGAAGTCTGGACAGGGGGGGAGTGGTTCCAGAAATCTGGAACCAAAGAGCCCCAAACACACACACACAATAACATATATACATACTTATGTATATATATACAACTACACATATACACTACCAATTACTCCCAAATCTCACCCACACTCACATATACATATATACTACATATATACATACTAATATACACTAGTACAATGGATTAATCATTATTAAAATCGAGTTTGAAATTCGTTTTACAAAACTGGAAAAATATCCTAAAACAGAAAACAGTGCACTGTGTATCTCGAAAATGGGTAATTCGATTTACCCACACTAAATCGAGCTAAGACTCGAAACAATCGGTTGGTAACTAACACCCCATAGATACCCTAGTATCCTAGGTACCTGACACGACACCACGACACAGTTTCACGTGTCCAAACACTAGAAAACAGCACACGGGTAAACTCTGATACGCGTACACAACCACAGTGTCGTGCACGCGTTCCACGCACTCGTGGACACACCACGAGACACGACACGTCTCGTGGTCGTGCATACATGTAGCCCACACGTAGGGCTACACGTTCCACACCCTGACACGTGTCCACGACACTCGTGGACACAGAACGAACACCGTATCAGTCGTGAAAACACGACTGATACACGCGTGTTACGACAGCGTCGTGCACGCGGTTACACACGTCGTACTCGCGACACAGGACACGACACACCACGTGCTCGTGTCCACGTGTATGCCACGTGTAGGGCTTCATGCCCGTGTCACTACGAGACACTCTAGTGTCGTGTCCACGCGACACGACACGCTCAAAGTCGTGCCCGCGCGCGTGTGTGCTGACAACGCGTGTCCAGTGCGAGTGAGTTTTCTCACTCGACATGACACGACACGACATGAGACTTTGGGGGCATATTCGCAGACATTGCCCCCTTGTCTGTGTCAAGTTACACGTGTCCAAGTGGCTTGTGCTGTACGCACGAAGTATCGAGTAGCAGGGCATGCACGATGGGCTCGTGCGGTCGGTTCGTGTCCAATTTGGACACGGACACAGCATGAAAATGTGCTCAGTCCACGTGTTTAGTGATCAGCAAGTCTAGGGCTACAAGTTTGTGTAATTTGTTTTACAAAAACACAAAAACAAGTCCATTGTGGCATTTCACCAAACAAGGGTTTCTAGCTTAGGATACGTGTCCGATACGGACACCAAACCACTTCTAATTTCCACCAAACTTTACCCACAGTTATGGTAGTCCTACATGTATGCATTTATGAAGAAAAAACAGGGTTTTAACTAAGTTTGAGGGAAATTACCTATTTGTGCAAAACCAATGAAAATTAAAGAAGATGGGGGTGTGTGTCCTTCAATTTGATGATGTCCAAAGCCTCCAAATTCTTGATTGCTAGACTCCCTTAGCTCCCTTGATGTTGTAGGGTCCCAATGCAAAAGACTAGAGTGAATTTGGATCAAGAATGATCAAGTTGTGGGTGTTTGAAGAAAATAGGATTTTCTAGGAATTAAATTCATGTAAATTATTCATGAATGAATACAAAGGATTATATAGAAGTGTGTACCAGCTAGGGGGTACCCTTGGCCGGCCATGGCATGGGGGGGTGTCCTTGCCCTTCCTTCATGGCTAAGGCATGGACTTTGTGTAAAGGGTGAGATATTTGGAGTGATTTAAGGAAAATATCAAATAAAGGTAAACTAGATATTTTCCTCACTTCAACCCTTAACCAAAAATCCTTCCTAAAGCTTCTAGGTTAGTGGCTAACCTCTAGATTAGGGTGGGATAGGTTAGGGACTAGTCATGAGACTTACCAAGAATTAAATAATATTAAAATCACATAATCTCAAATAAAGACTAGTAAATTACCAAAATACCCTTTTGGCCAAAAACCACTAATTTGATGTTCTAAGCCTATGGCTAAGCTCACATGGTCATTGCAACTTCTAGGTTAGAGAAAACTAGGGTTTACACTAAGTTATACTAACAAAATCATAAAGTCATAAGTCATGACTTAGCATGACTTAGGAAATGGTTCTAAGCACACTAGAAATCACCATAAATCATATCATGCCCTAAACACACTTAATAATTAATAAAAATAATAATTTTTCAAAAATCCCTAATTTCAGAAAACAGGGTGTTACAGTATCAGAGTGTATCATGCCGTCGCTAATCCGTCGACGCCTTCGATAACAAAGGACGAATTAGCGACGGTTTTCTGACGGAAAATCCGTCGATCAGGTTCTGGAAATTCTTGTCATTTCCAGCAGCATGGCGACGGAACAGTCGTCGCTATTCCGTCGATATCTCTCGACGGAATACGGACGGATTATCCGTCGACCATGTTCTGGAAATTCTTGGTATATCCAGAACAACGGCGACGGATAGGTCGTCGCTATTCCGTCGAACTATATGCCATGCCGACGGATATTCCGTCGACCACCCGTCGCTATCTAGAACATTTTCAAATCTCCAGTTAGCGACGGATTAGCCGTCGACAATTAGTCGGAAACTGGTAATATCCGTCGCACAACGGTCACAAGTCCGTCGCTAACTGAGAATATTTTGAAAAAAAATTACAGCGCTTTCCCTATTCGCAAAAATATGCATAAACCAAACAAATATATAATGCACACCAATTATCCAATAATCACATAGACCAAATATATAATGCACACCAATTATCCAAGAATCACATAGACCAAATATGCACATACGAATTTAATGCACACCAATTATCCAAGAATCATATAGACCAAACCAAATTAATATAAAATAGACATCAATTATCCGGAAGAGTAACCTAATATCCGTCGTTATAATCCGATCATAGCACAAATATTTCAAAATTTCCACAAATATTCTAAAACACATAGGAAAATTGACTTTGGCCTCAACAAAGACCACAAGTCAGACGATGAATCCTCACAGCCAGGGATCATAGTTGCGTTGAGGTATATACCATTCTATCAGCCACTTTGCATACGAAGGCTCAATCTGGTTGAGGTCTTCTGTAGGGACATGAGGGTCGGTCCCGATGCTACTACTCTTTGACGGTGGCTCCTCCTTAACTTCAAGCTTGGGAGCAATCTCTTTCCTGATGGTCATCGGTTCTTCCTTGACCTCGACCTTTGGTAACACCTTCTCCTTAACAGTCACCGGCTCTTGTTTGACGATAGAGACTTCCTCCGTGTCGACCTCCAAGGGTTTCTTGCCTCGACCCCTTCCTCGACTAGCAGCACCACCTCGACGAGTCCTAGGAGCCATCTTTCTGACAACAAAAATTTTTATATAGGGTAAAAAAATTTACTCAAATTATAAAAGTTGTGACGTTAGTTTTTTGCGTTCATCATCATTAGAGGGAGAAGCACTGGAAAAGTTGTGACGTTGGTAGCATAAGAGAGTAAAAATCTGTATCACAAGACTAACAGAATTACTATGTAATCATGTACTCACCAATAACCGGATGTAACTGGAGTCGTTGAGCCTATCGTGCAGTAATTGGTGGATCCGCTGGTATAGGCCGGATGTACTTAGTATCTAGTGTATCAGATTAGTATCGGTCTATCGGTTTGGTATAGGACGTATCATATTGGTATTGGCCTTAACAAATTGGTATCGTCCTATATCCGATATGTACATGTATCGGCCGAATAGCTAGGATTCATATTAGCCTTATCGATTTGGTATCGGTCATATCCGATAGGTATCGACCGTATTGGATTAGTATAGACCATTTCGGATTAGTATCGTGGAAGGTTTAGTAACAACTGTACTTGGATTTCTCTCTTCTCGAGCTAGAATACCATTGGAAGAGAATCACCAGATCGTGATTGGCCAGTTACAGTAACATACATACTTCCTTTTCCATCAGGAAAAACGAGATTGAAAAGGAAGTATGTATGTTCTGTAACTCGCCAGTTACGCTCTCGTGACTCGGTAATCTAGCTCTAGAAGAGAGAAATCCAAGTACAGTTATTACTAAACCTTCCACGATACTAATCCGAAATGGTCTATACTAATCCAACACGGCCGATACCTATCGGATATGACCGATACCAAATCGATAAGGCCAATATGAATCCTAGCTATACGATCGATACATATCGGATAGGACGATACCAATTCGCTAAGACCAATACCAACCGATACGGCCCATACCAAAATGATAGATCGATACTAATCTGATACGGTCAATACTTATAAGTACCTACGGTCCAGGAGGTTGATCCGCTAGTACATCTATGTACGATCAACGAAGTAACGATCCATTTCAATTTGGATGTGAAAATCTGTATCGTAAGATAAACTAAACATAATCAGTTCTATTTCACAAGCTTAATTGCCAAGTATGAGAACGAATGGCTCAGAACACAACCCAAAATTCATTCTAGCATACATTAGTGTGAATCATCTATGTTCTGTACATATGGTGTAGTATATGTTCTTATCGTATCTAGTATCTGAAGGACGTAACAGAATCAAGATGAACTCACTAATGTAATACTAAGACATCATCTACTACTATATAAGATATAGTGATAGGTTGTCGTATCATCATTGCCGAGGGATGAGGGTCGGAGGACAGTCAACTTTATTTACGGCTACATAGTTTCTGCCTCGCCAGTCGAATGGCTTAATTGCCAAGTATGGGAACGAATGGCTCAGAACACAACCCAAGATTCATTCTAGCATACATTAGTGTTAGATTTCTTGATTATGTTACGTTCTTCAGATACTAGATACGATAAGAACATATACTATACCATATATACAGAACATAGATGATTCACCCTAATGTATGCTAGAATGAATCTTGGCTTGTGTTCTGAGCCATCCGTTCTGATCAAGTATCTTCCTTCTCCTCTCCTCCACCATGGCTCTGAACCCATCTGCTCCTCCCTACTTCCCTTCTTTTTATTTGACTCTCTCAGCCACATATGATATCCAGCTCAAGTGTAGAGTCGGGGGAGAAGAAGTAGGCAGGAAGAGGAGGGGGAAGCAGCACAGCCGGCGGCATGACCCGAAGGAAGTACAGAGGTTTTCTTCAACATACGTAGGAGAACTATAAGGATATATCTTTTCACAACATATCACCTTGTCAAAGACCTTTTATGTGACAACCATGTTACCGCGGTGTCGGAAGACTAACATGTCATAATTTTCTAAGCCGTATGTTTTGACATAATCCTCCAAACTCTTTCCTGCTATGTAATAATGCAAGATTACTACATAGGAGGAAAGAGTTGGGAAGATTATGTCAAAACACACGGCTTAAAAACTTATGACATGTTAGTCTTCCGACACCGCGGTAACATGATATTCACATGAAGGGTCTTTGACAAGATGACATGTTGTGAAAAGATATATCCTTATATTTCTCATACGGCTGTTGAAGAAAAACTCTGTACTTCCTCCGGGTCATGTCGCCGGCTGTGCTGTTTCCCCCTCCTCTTCCTGCCCACTTCTTCTCCTCCGACTCTACACTTGAGCTGGATATCATATGTGGCTGAGAGAGTCAAATAAAAAGAAGGAAAGTAGGGAGGAGCAGATGGGTTCAGAGCCATGGTGGAGGAGAGGAGAAGGAAGATGCTTGATCAGAACGGATGGCTCAGAACACAAGCCAAGATTCATTCTAGCATACATTAGTGTGAATCATCTATGTTCTGTACATATGGTGTAGTATATGTTCTTATCGTATCTAGTATCTGAAGAACGTAACATAATCAAGATGAACTCACTAATGTAATACTAAAACATCATCTACTACTATATAAGATATAGTGATAGGTTGTCGTATCATCATTGCCCAGGGATGAGGGTCGGAGGACAGTCAACTTTATCTACGGCTACATAGTTGCTGCCTCACCAGTCGAATGGCTGCAGGGACTATGTCCTGATCACCATGTCGTACCGTAGACTAATGCAAATGGAGCTGGAAATATCCGTCGCTAACCGGTCACTAGTCCGTCGGTAACTGAGAATTTTTTTGAAAAAAAATTGCAGCACTTTCCCTGTTCACAAAAATATGCATAAACCAAACCAATATATAATGCACACCAATTATCCAACAATCACATAGACCAAATATGCACATACGAATTTAATGTACACCAATTATCCAAGAATCATATAGACCAAACCAAATTAATATAAAATAGACATCAATTATCCTGAAGAGTAACCTAATATCCGTCGTTATAATTCGATTTATCTTCAAGTGTGAGAACGGATGGCTCAGAACACAACCCAAGATTCATTCTAGCATACATTAGTGTGAATCATCTATGTTCTGTACATATGGTGTAGTATATGTTCTTATCGTATCTAGTATCTGAAGAATGTAACAGAATCTAGATGAACTCACATAATGTAATACTAAGACATCATCTACTACTATATAAGATATAGTGATAGGTTGTCATATCATTAATGCCGAGGGATGAGGGTCGGAGGACAGTCAACTTTATCTACGGATACATAGTTTCTGCCTCGCCAATCGAATGGCTGCAGGGACTATGTCCTGATCACCATGTCGTACCGTAGATTAATGCAAATGGAGCTGGAGCCAAAATACAGAAACCAAAGTACAGAATCAAATCCCTGGGTTCGCCGAAAATATAAAACACAGTTCTAATTCATATGTATTTTAAGTGTGAGAACGGATGGCTCAGAACACAACCCAACCGGAGAGGATACTCTGAAAGATCCATCTGAGTAGGACGTATACTCTGAGAGATCACCTTTACAAGAATGATATCAGTAGTGGGATTGAGTGCTGGAGGGGATATTATCAGAGTATACGTCCTACTCAGATGGGTCTCTCACCGTTACTAATTTTTTCTGACAGCATAGTGGATGTGCTCCGTCAACAGATTCTTGCTCCGAGCCAAAACTTTGACAATGTGGGATGAGCACGGATACTTTGACAAAGGAGACCACCATGCTGTCAGGAACCTCTCACTCGAGCTTTACACGAAGGATGTCTACTTGAGCTCCGGGCCAAAGTTTTAGCTCGGAGCAAGAATCTGTTAACGGAGCACATCCACCTTGCTGTCAGAAAAAAATAGTAACGGTGAGAGACCCATCTGAGTAGGACGTATACTCTGATAATATCTCCTCCAGCACTCAATCCCACTACTGATATCATTCTTGTAAAGGTGATCTCTCAGAGTATACGTCCTACTCAGATGGATCTCTCAGAGTATCCTCTAGTGATAGGTTGTCGTATCATCATTGCCGACGGATGAGGGTCGGAGGACAGTCAACTTTATCTACGGATACATAGTTTCTGCCTCGCCAGTCGAATGGCTGCAGGGACTATGTCTTGATCACCATGTCGTAGTCCAATACAATCCAAAGATTGACACAGTACTAATTCATATATGTAGTCCAATACAAATAGTCTAATACAAAAACAACCCAATACAAATAGTCCAATACAAATAAGTACTAATAGCTAATAAGAACCACGCAGCTCACGCAAACGCTCAGTGATACGATCACGCAACCACCTCAAAAAAGCGAGATTTTTGGCGTGAGGAGAGATGTCGTCCCTTGCAAGTGCTGCATGAATAGAACTCCATGTCTCACTAGCTACCGGTGCTGGATGAATAGAACTCCCGGTCTCACTAGCAACCGGTGCCACTTCCTCCTTAACTGTAGGGAGAGCCACCTCAGCATTCACTGTTTTCCTCAAACGACGTACCGCTCCTCGGGTCATGGGTGCCATCTGGTAAGATCGATAGTCACAAATAATATAATTATAACATAAGCAAGCTAACTAAAGGAACCATCATATAATTTGAGTACATTTTCGAAAGTCGATAAAGTATAAAAATTTGATTTTTTGCCAAGTATGAGAACGGATGGCTCAGAACACAATCCAAGATTCATTCTAGCATACATTAGTGTGAATTATCTATGTTCTGTACATATGGTGTAGTATATGTTCTTATCGTATCTAGTATCTGAAGAATGTAACAGAATCAAGATGAACTCACATAATGTAATACTAAGACATCATCTACTACAATATAAGATATAGTGATAGGTTGTCGTATCATCATTGCCGAGGGATGAGGGTCGGAGGAAAGTCAACTTTATCTACGGCTACATAGTTTCTGCCTCGCCAGTCGAATGGCTGCAGGGACTATGTCCTGATCACCCTGTCGTACCGTAGATTAATGCAAATGGAGCTGGAACTGGAGCCAAAATACAGTACTACTTCACCATGTCGTACCATTTTACTCTCTCTCTCTCTCTCTCTCCTTCCCCCTCTCCGGCACTCTCACTCTCTTCGGCGCTCTCACACTACTAATTCCTATATATTTTAAGTGTGAGAACGGATGGCTCAGAACACAACCCAAGAATCATTCTAGCATACATTAGTGTGAATCATCTATATTCTGTATACATATGGTGTAGTATATGTTCTTATCGTATCTAGTATCTGAAGGATATAACAGAATCAAGATGAACTCACATAATGTAATACTAAGACATCATCTACTACTATATAAGATATAGTGATAGGTTGTCGTATCATCATTACCGAGGGATGAGGGTCGGAGGACAGTCAACTTTATCTATGGCTATATAGTTTCTGCCTCGCCAGTCGAATGGCTGCAGGGACTATGTCCTGATCACCATGTCGTAACGTAGATTAATACAAATGGAGCTGGAAATATCCGTCGCTAATCGGTAACTAGTCCGTCGCTAACTGAGATTGTCACATACACATATGTATATCACAGCTAGATGTATAGATATATACATCTATACAGAAGCACACAACTGATAGAACTCGCACTGTCCTTGAGACAGTGAACATATACACCATGAATCCAAACCCTATATTCATATTTACTAATCCAAACACCACCAAACTAATGGATAACACCCAATATGGATAACACATTATTTAGCCAATATATAAACTCAGATAAATTTGAGAAGCAAAGCCATCCGCCGCCCCAAGCCCACCGCCTGTTTGCAAAAACAAATGTATGAACTTTATTGATACAAACTTTGTAAAGATTACAAGAATTTTGGGAAAGTACAACTATAGGAATCCAATCTAGAAGACGATTGCTTTATCCCTTGGACGATGTGAACTTTGAAGACGGTAGCCTCTAAATTTGAAGGCAAAAGCCTCGGAAGAATGTAGCAGCACTTGGGCAAGAACTCCTGAACTCTCTGATATTTCTGAACTTTATGTCTGATCTCCTTGAATGAAGACTTGAAACTCTATTTATAGAGTTCTAGAAATAACTAACTTTTAGTTATTCTGGATGGCGCAAGTTGGATTGTGCAGGCATTAGATTGCGCAGCATCAGACTGCGCAGGCAGTTGTCTGATCGTGGGCCAACTGTTTTGGACACATGGCATTATTTGATCGAAATGCGCATGATCGTGTGTAGACGGTTGCCACGCAACGAGCAATTGATGGCATAAATGCCACGTGTACATTTGTCAGTTGTCATGATGAAGTACGCCACATGAATTGCACAGACTTCGGATTGCGCTAGAATGGATGGCGCTGGAATAGATTATGCTGCAAACAGATTGCGCTGCATGTATAGCTGTCCTCGAGCGTTGTGCGGCACAATAAATGAACAGTCTTCTCGTTCTTTGTGCTGTCAGTTGTCAGAAGATTTGATTGTGTCAGGTAATAATGATATGGCCACATCAGCATGCGTACTTGAGAGTGTGCACAGTCCAGTCTGCACAATCTCGATGATGCGCAATCTGATGTCTGCGCAGTTCATTTGAAAGCTGTTTTTCTTGATTTTCATGACTTTGTTGATGGGTGCAAATTGATTTTTTAGGACCTACAAGACCCCCTTCAAAGTTTTCGAAAGTTGAATTTATTCAAAATTTTAAAATACTTTGAATTTTGAATTTTAAATCAAGTTGCGCATAGGTCGAGCTGTCTGCACAATCGTATGAATCAGCCCTGCTTTTTTGGCACAATCTGTGGTAGCTGTTTGTTTTGAAAAACTATAAATAGTTCTCTCGATCCTTCAAACTATTCTTTACTTGCTTTTGAGAGAGAGAAACCCCGAGCCTACTCCGACTTCAACCTTTCTTCTCCGTCGATCTCATGGCTCCCAAGCGTTCCTCCGCCGCTGCCAAGGGTAAGGCCCCCGCCGAGTCTTTGACTCGCGTGGCGCCTCGTCCTTCCCATCATGAGACTGCGCATCCTGCTTTGAGAGGTAGACAATCCGATCGAAAAACTCTTTTTAGGGTTTTTCGACTTTGCTGGATCTTAAAATCCATCTCTTTTTAGAGATGTGATCATACTGCGCCACCCTTTTTAGGGTTTTGGTTGCACGAAAACATTATTCTTCATTTTTATGAAGAATATCTTCTCGCACAATCGGTTGAATTGCGCTGGCAAAATTCAGCACAATCGGCTGATTTGCGCGAGATTGTCAGCGCAATCTGATGTTTGCGTGATCTGACATCTGCGCAATCTGATGCTTACGCAGTCTGATATCTGCGTAATCTGATGCTTGCGCAGTCTGATATCTGCGCAGTCTGATATCTTATACAATTTGATGACAGAATTTCTGACTTGACTTGTACTAAATTCTGCTTTCTTCTGTTGGATGCAGTTGATACCAGAGAAGATCCTGAATATGAAATATTTGTAGGAACTTTAGCTGAGCCAATTTTCAAAGAAGACTTATCTTATGTACTCTTTCCACAGTATGCACTTCCTTCTTCTCGTCAGGCTATTTTGATAGCACAGGATAACGAGACTCTGCTAAGTCTGATAAATGGACAGCCTTTGCAATCTGCTGACGCTGTCACTCATAAGAAGCCCATGTTCCTCTTCAGAGACGCCATTGATAAAAGTTCTCAACCAAGACCCCGAGTTGAGTTGAGAACTTTCCAATGGAAGGAAAAATTGATTCAGTTGCCAGTCATAGCTAGATGCCTTCCACTAGCAAGATATGCTCATGCGAGCCATCCTAGGAGGATGGAATGGGACATCACTCCCTTACAACATGCACGAACCAAAAAGATCTGTGTCAAGAAAGACCGGAATAACAGAGACGTGTTCTATAGTTCTTCCGAACGACACGGCACTCTACTGAGAGGGTTGAAGCCGGGTTGCATCCAAGAAGGCTGAAATTGTTCTGAAGATTGAAGCGGGCACTGAAAAATGTCCTGCCGATCCAGTCCAGCCAAAGCAGGCAGAGGTAGGCGAAGGCTCGTCTGCACCCAAACCACCGAGGGATATCCTGGATTTCCTGCTTGAATCAGGAAGGACTGAAGAGGAAGAGGCCATGAGGATGGCTGCTTGCAAGTTCCTGGTAGGTTCCAGCAAGGATGTTCTCAGTTCTTTTGCTGATTATGTCGTTGATAAGGACGGCAGTGGTCCACGTCCCAATATCGAGAAGGACGATAGTGATCTTCCTTGATATTATGTAACATCATTTATGATGAAATAAAAATCAAACTTTATTTATGAACTGTCTGATCATATTTACGTAAAATCTCTGTTACATTTATACATATTATTTTTTGAGGAATTTGCCATTGATAGGCATCATGGCAACTCGACCATCTAACTCTGAAAGTTGATAAGCTCCGTTTGAAAAGACTTTGCTGACAATATAAGGCCCTTCCCACTTCGCATCGAACTTGCCTTTGCTTGAATGAGTCATTGTCATAGGGCGTCTGACTGTTAGAACAAGTTCTCCTTGCTGAAAGGCTCTGACTTTAACTTTGCGGTTGAAAGTCTTCGAGATGCGGGCTTGATACAACTCAATATGCTGTTGAGCTAATAGCCACTTTTCATCGAGCACTTCTAATTCTTGAAGTCGAAGAAGATCGTTGTTCTCTGTAGTGAGTTTGTTGGCAATGGCAATCCACAAGGACGGAATTTGAAGTTCCAGAGGAAGAACTGCTTCACAACCGTATACCAGAGAGAAAGGTGTAAAGCCTGTGGGATTGTGGACCGTAGTGCGGTAAGCCCAAAGACATTCTCCAAGCTTTTCACTCCAGTTTCGCTTGTTAGTAGATACAAACTTCTTGAGGAGCTTGATGATAGTCTTGTTGAAAGCTTCAGCTAATCCATTAGCGGCAGGATTGTAAGCTGTCGAAGCGACATTATCAATCCGGTGATCATCACAGAACCTTGTGAATTTTTGACTGATGAACTGAGGTCCATTGTCGTGGATGATCCTTCGAGGTACACCAAATCGATAGATGACATGGTGTTTGACGAAGTTGATGACACTGCTGGTCTTGACTTCAGCCAAAGGTATAGCTTCGGCCCATTTGGAGAAGTAGTCGGTTATTGCTAGTATAAAACGATGTCCTCTAGAAGAAGGAGGATTGATAGGACCTATAATGTCCATGCCCCAAGCTTCAAAAGGCCAGAAGGCAGCCGTCGGATGCAGAAATTCTGAAGGTTGATGAATGAAGTCTGCATGGATTTGACAAGCTCGACACTTCCTTGCATACTCAATGGCATCAGAAACCATAGAGGGCCAATAATAACCCATACGTCGGATGCGATCCTGTAGCTTAGGACCGGGTTGATGTGCTCCGCAGACGCCGTCGTGAGCTTCACGCAGTACTTGCTTCGCTTCATCACCAGCAAGACAGCGTAAGAGTAGACCGTCATAAGTCCGTCGATAAAGAGTCTTGGTGGTCTGATTGTAATAAAATCGGAGAGACCGTCGACGAATACTCGTAGCCTCCTTGGGATCTTCAGGGAGTATGTCATGGACCACGAAGTCGATGAAAGGAGTTCTCCAATCTTCACTAATAACATTGACTTCAGTAAGATTACTGAACTCAATGTTATGATTGTTTTCGACACAGAACAATTCTCGATTAGAGATGACCACCACTTGCTGCCTTCTGATGGGGATGGCTAAGACTGCTGCAAGATTGGCCAAAGCGTCTGCCTCAGTATTGCAAGCTCGGCGTACATATTCGATGAAGAAGGCTTTGAATGATGTAGCCATGTTGATTGCCGCTTCAAAGTAAGGCATTAGATCTTGATGGCGAACTTCATAAGTCCCTCTAACCTGATTAACAACCAGCTTAGAATCACATAGACTTCAAGATACTCGACGTCAAGTTATTTGGCAAGCTGAAGACCAATGAGTAGAGCATTGTATTCTGCCACGTTGTTGGAGCAAGGCTCATCTAAAGAGTAGGCTCTTTGGATAGCTGACCCGTCCGGAGAAACAAGGACAACTCCAACTCCTGCGACAATGGCACCATTGGGTCCGATCCTGGATGCACCATCAAAGAATAGACGCCAAGTAGGAAATTCTTCAGAGATTGTATTAGATTCCAATGTCTCATCTGGAATTTCATCATAGAGTTTGGACGTCTTTGGAACAGGATGAGCTGCTAAGAAATCTGCCAGGGCTTGACCTTTAACAGATTTTTGAGGAACATACATCATGTCATATTGGGCTAGCAGAATAGCCCATGTAGCCAACCGAGAGTTGAGTGTGCTGGGCTTTTTCATGAGTACCCGAAGAGGATTAACTCGTGATATGACATGAATGGTTTGACCAATGATGTAATACCGAGTCTTTTGAACAGCGAACATAAGAGCTAAGCATTCTTTTTCAACCGGACTATAACGGTGTTCAGCACCAATTATAGTACGACTAAGATAGTAGATGGCTTGTTCATGGCCTTCTTTGTTCTTTTAGGCAAGTAAAGTACCCAATGAATGGTCCATAGCACGGACATACATTAAGAATGGTATGCCAGAGATTGGTGGTACCAAGACTGGTGGATTCATGAGATACCACTTGATGTCGTCAAATGCTCGTTGACATTCTTCAGTCCAAACGAAAGATACACCCTTCTTCATGAGTTGAGTGAATGGTCTGCAGCGTCCAGACATATTCGAAATGAATCTCCTGATGTACGCAAGTCGACCTTGGAATCCTTGTAGCTCTTTTAGGTTGCGTAGAGGATGCATCTCTTGAATGGCTTTGATCTTCTCGGGATCCACGTGTATACCCTTAGAGGTAATGACGAAGCCGAGAAATTTGCCACTAGAGACACACAAGAATGACTTGGTGGGATTCATTTTGAGTTAATGTTGGTGCATGAGATTGAAGATAGTTCTCAAGTCTTGGATGTGATCTTCCTTTAGACGACTTTTGACAGCAATATCATCAACGTAGCATTCAACAGTCTTGCACAGATGATCTCGAAAGATGGTACTCATGGCTCGTTGGTATGTTGCACCAGCGTTCTTGAGACCAAACGGCATCACAATATAACAGTAGACTCCACGAGGAGTGCGAAAAGAAGTATGTTTTTCATCTTCAGGATGCATCCGAATCTGATTGTATCCGAAGAATCCGTCCATGAAAGATATTCTTTCGAACCCACAAGTGTTATCGATCATGACGTCCGTGATAGGGAGAGGAAATTCATCTTTTGGACATGCTTCATTAAGATTCCGGAAGTCGATGCAGACTCGAATTTTTCCAGTTTTTTTAAAACTGGGACGACATTAGCTACCCAATCAGGATGCTGTTCTTCTCGAATAAAGCCACAAGCGATGAGCTTCTTGACTTCATCGTCGATTGCGTCCATCATTTCTGGCTTGAAATGCCGTTGTTGCTGTTTGACCGGTTTTGCATTCGGCAAGATATTCAATTTGTGAGTAGCAACTTTGGGATCTAGACCTGGCATGTCTTCATAGCTCCAGGCAAAGACATTAATGTATTCTTTAATCAGAAGAATTAATTCTTGTTTATCTGCCTCTGGAAGGTTCTTGCTGATGAAAATTAGACGAGGTGATCCGCTCTCTCCTACATCAATTTGAATTAATTGATCTTCGGTAGGAGGTTCCCTTTGTACGAATCAGAGTTCCCATTGGGTGTCCATTCGTTGAGCCCAAGGATCTGTTTTAGAACTTTCTTCAATATCTTCGTCATTGCCTTCTGGAAGTTCGACGGAGACCATGTTAGAAGATACAGTCAGCCGATGAACTTGACCGATGCTGGTGTCAGAATCCCATGATCTGGAATCAGAAGAATTAGAGCACTCCTCACTATCGGATTCAGAGCCTGCTGGGGATAATACTAGGAGAGAAGCATATCCGAGACCTCTTTTGGTCCTGCTGAAGTACATATCTGATTTTTCTTTCGGGACAGCCGTACGGAGAGGAGTTTTTCTACCCTTATCGTAGTTGAGGCCACTCTTGAAGTCGTAACCCATCTTTCGGATGATGTCTTTTGATTGCTGACTGTAACGACGGAGTTGAAGATGCCCCGTGTCGTTAACTTTGCTATCATCCGTATAACTGAATTGTTGTTTCGGTCCTTTACTAAAAAGTATTAGACTCTCGCCTTTCTTACGAGCGGGAACAATACGATATGAATCCTTTAGAAGTTTGAGTGAGACTTCTGTTTGAAGAGATTGTACAACTCCCATTGTAAATGACTGAAAGCTATCTAACATATCCAAATAGCACTTAGCATGATAAATGACATCAGTATACTGGAAAGTAGATACTTTTTCATTGATTTGTACATTCGTATTTACAGCAGGACCTTTAGCCTTAGCAGGCTTGGTCAAATTGATTACAAGAGGTGGAGAAGAAGAACGTGGAGGAGGATTGGCTTTGTTACGACGGAGGTCGATAACAAGCGGCTCAGAGGAGGTGAGCTCCCTTTTGTCCTTATTATGAGTTAAATCGATAACAAGTGGCTCGGAATAGGTGAGCTGCCTTTTTCCTTGTTACGACGTAAATCGGTAACAAGTGGCTCAGAAGAGGTGAGCTCCCTTTGATCCTGATCATCATCAGTTGGTTGCTTCTGGACTGGCAAGTGGATAGCCAGTAGTTTGGAAGACTGAGGACGAGAAATACGCCCTTTGACAGGGATGATAAAGGTATCATCGGGCACTGTTTCTTGCTCTTCTTCAGTGTCCAGAGATAGGACAACCTTCATGAATTTGTCCTTGTACATGCGAGCATCATTGCAGTATGCTTCGATGCCTTTGAAAGGATAGAGATCAGCAACCTCCTTTTGCACCTCTCCATTATCATCAACATATTTAAAACATTGATGGAGAGTCGAAGGGACAATGTTATGCTCATGCAGAAATTGTCTTCCCAGCAAAGCATTGTAAGAACAACCCTGATTGTCGATGATGTAGAAGGTAACCTTTGTACGAAGATTGTCTATTTGGAGTTTTAGGCGAATCTTGCCCAGAGGTTCACTCCTTCCCTGGTTGAACCCAAGAATGGTGGTGATTGTACTGGAGAGACTATGCATTGGGATCTTCAGCGCATCCAACATTGTCTTCGGCATAATGCTGAGAGCAGAGCCTGGATCTATCAAAATACGATCGACTTTCATCGAATCGACATATCCTGTATAGTAAAGAGGACGGTCGTGCCTATTGTCTTCCATCAACATGTCATCTGGTGTGAAAGTTATATTTGGAATTAACTCCAACACACTATGACAATGGAGACAAGAGACTGGTTCTGCTTCCGGCTTCTTCAGAAAGGCTAGACAAGTTTCAGCTTGCATGAGAGCCTCGCTCAGAGTTTCCCGAGTCTCTTTGGAGAGGCGCAAGAGCTCAAAGATGGACAGCCGGGCCGGTGTATTGGCCAACTGAGCCAAGATGTCAAAGTTGTAAGGCTTTTCAAGTCCAGAAGGAGATGACTTCTTCAAAGGTTTGTCAAAACAGACTTGTTGCTTGCCTTTGTCAGCTGCCGTCGGCTTGGGAGGAATGGATACTACAACCGGTGAAGATGCAGTAGGAATATCTTCAGTAGAAGCAGGCTACATTGGAGCAGGCTCAGAAGAAGAAGAAGCAGGATTCTCCTGGGTTTCGGGGTAATCCTTCAGATAGGCTTTCCCTGATCTGGTGCCCAGCAAGATTTCTTCATCAACTATAGGGTCAAAAGACACCATATTGCAAATCTTTGTCTTGCCTTTGGAACGATCCTTCTTTTTGGAGGAAGAAGGAACTTCGAACTCTGAAGCAAGATCCGAATAAATCCACATAATCTTGCCATTGTCAAGAGACAAGGGGACGAGACCTTCACTTCATGGAGGAGGGAGATTCTCAATCTCAAGAGTAGCTTTAGGAATAGGAATGACGCCATGTTGCACCATCTGCGACGGGAAGTCACCAAATTGAACTGAGACCATATTTACGGTAACGGCCTTCTCATCTTCTTGCAGAGTGACAACGTCGGCATTAACCAGCTCTTGGATTCTGCCTTTGAGCACATAACATGCTCGAGTAGGATGTCCGATGAACCTGTGATAGATACAGTACTTGGGATGATCAGTCTTACCGACTTCATCGGGCTTCTTGGGATCTGGAAGTTGGATTTTATTGCTTTTGATCAAGCAATCAAAGATGCTAGCAGTGTCATTCTCGTCAAAGGAATATTCTACTTTAGGACGAGGTTCTCTCGGTGGAGGTGCAGAAGGAGTGGAAGTAGACGTAGGGGGAGCTACGTTAACCGCCAAAGATTCTTTGTTCTTGTTCAAATTGATGTTCAAAGTTTCTTTTGCTTTGCGGTTGTTCTGGCGATTGCCACCACCTGATGTCTGGTGTTCATCTCGGTCGGGGTTAGACATTTGTACCCCTAGTTGCTTGAATTTGTCAGCACTAACCTCAGCAGCTTTCGCGTTGACAATAAAGGATGGCCAGTCTTAGAACTGAGTAGATCCTGTCCACATACTGATGATAGGTAACAGATTTGCCTTGTAGGTGTCTATGGTGACAACAGCAGGAGTTCCAGGAGGCATTTTAAAAGCTTTTCGGCGGAACCTTTCAATAAAACTCTCAGCAGTTTCATTGTGTCTTTGTTTGATTTTGTTGAGGACTGACATAGTCATGTCATTAATTCCCTCATGGAATCGTTCCAGGAAGATTTGCTTTAGGCCAGAGAAGGAGGTGATACAACCATCGGGCAAGCTTCTATACCAATCGTATGCTACGCCAGCTAAACAGCCGACGAATACTCTGGTAAGAAGAGCGTCATTTGGTTGAAGTTGGACAGTCATAACCTCAAAATGGTTAATGAACTGACTGGGAGAAGTGCTGCCATCAGACAGCGAGATTGTTGGGATCTTGTACTTTGGAGGAAATGGAACTTCCTTCCATTCAACTGGGTAGGGCTGCTTGATCCCCAACCTTTGCAAGTTGTCCTTCTCCTTGAAAGCTTCGAATTGAGTGCGCAGGAGCTTGACAGCTTCATTGGCATCTTCTACTGATGTAGAAGGAGCAGGCTGAACCACGGTGTTGGAAGGAGGAACAGCATGATAAGCACTACCCCCAGCACCTGACTGACTGGGTGTAGGTTGGACTTGTACAGGAGGTACTTGAGTGGATGCAACCCCCAGTCCAGCATTGACAGGCACCGACGATGCTATGATTTCAGGATTTATAGGAGGTACGGTCGGTGGGACTGTATGCTGGGCCACAATGATGGAATGCATACTTGCGACCATTTCGGCCATGGTCTTTAGCTTGTCTTCTAAAGCAGCTATTCTTTGTTCTTGGCTGGCTGAACTGGAAGCGTCGGGATCTTCATTGACAACATAAGCTGTCACTTCTCTGGGTACAGTGGAGAACACTGTTTGTTCTGAACTCTCGCTGTATGCATCATAGTCGGAGAAAGAATCATCTCCTGAATGAGAAAGAAGAAGACGTTCGGAAGGATCATGAAGATTCCTTTGACCGATTGTGTCTCGGCTTCGGGAACGAGTATGTTGGAATACTCCTTCAGAAGATTCTTGGAGTAAATCCAAATACCGCTGGCTTGGCCTGCGAGGCTTCCCGTGCTTGGAGCACTTCCTACCCCCAGTGTCTTTGGAAGTCATGTTGACAGAGGCGTACAAAACCTTATCTTCATCTTCAGACATAGGTTCAGAGTTAGGAAAGTTCAGACGATCGAAGACAGATCATCTTGTTGTTTGACAACAACACTTGATGACAACTTTGTGGTTACAGTGATGTCCAAGTGGTTGCACTGGGGAAGTTGGGATATTGTCCCTTTTTGCTTGAGGTGTTCTCGAAGATCAGGAACAGCAACAGGACGAGTAGAAGTTCGAGGGACATGTTCTTTGATAACATTCGGAACATGGTTCCGGTTCTTCAAATGTTTTGTCCCCTGAGTGTACAGGGAAGTACTCATTTCATTGGCATAGATGTCCAGATTCTTGATCTTGGAAGTTTGCTTCTGACGTTGATTGGTCTTCGGCATTGGCTGTTTACGTTTCACCGAAGTTGGCCTGTTGAGATAGGTTCTTAGATCAGCAAACTCACCCCCAGGGGTTTCTGTTTGAGATACCAGCAGTTTTCCCTGTCTTGAACGGGAGGTCTGAAGAGTTGGAAGACCTTGGAACTCTGCTACCGGAATAGGCAGAATACCTTTCTGATCAGTACACTTCCCTTTAGCAAGGAGAGAAGAAGAATCCTTGTGAGAAAGGGTTCTTGTACTGACTGATGCCGGAGCACATTCAGTTTGATCTTCAACGGTAAAAACCGAGGAAGACTGAGAAAAGACCAAAGGGCCTTTTCCTTTGTTTTGGAAAGAAGGGTTAGCTAAAGAGCGTTTCCCTCTGTTGTCTTCCAAGTCATGGGACGAGAAAGTTTGAGAAAAGACCAAAGGGCCTTTTTCTTTGTTTTGGATAGGAGGAGGAATAGCCAAAAGACTACCCCCAGTGGATTGCGCAGGAGCAACTGGGTGTTTGAAAGGAGCAGAGCTTTTCCCTTTGTTGTGAGAAGAGGAGAGATTAGCCAAAGGGCTGTCTTTCCTGGATGGCGCAGACATGGTTTGCGCATGGGTGGATAGCGCACTGGCTGATTGCGCAGGATGTCTTCTGGCCTGAACCACAGTGGTTTGCGCAGCAGGAGCCTTGTTGCCAGAGTGTTTGATTTGCACTCTGGTTGCTGGAGTATTGGACTGCGCAGGCAGAGTGGCAGCCAACTGCGCCAGAGGAACATGAGTCTTGCACTTTGACAGAGCAGCATATGATGTAGTTTGTGCACTGGCAACAGCATATTGCGCAGGAGTAGCAGAGGCAGATTGTGCAACAGCAGAGACTTTAGACTGTACAACAGTCTTGGTAGCAGAAATATTAGACTACACAGCAGTCTTGGTGGCAAGATCAACAGACTGCACAGCAGTCTTTGGGATCCACACTGGACACACTTTGCTTGTGGCAGAAGTTGTCGCAGTGCGAGGAGTGGTCCTGGAGTTGATCATGGCTTCATAGGCTGTCTGGTTGACTTTCACAACCAGCATCTTCTGCGTCTTCCCGATAGATGCAACATCATATTGAGTTGTCACTTCCTCGTCGGAGGAGAAAGTCGTCCTCAGCAGAGTCGCCATTTTGTTTGCAAAAACAAATGTATGAACTTTATTGATACAAACTTTGTAAAGATTACAAGAATTCTGGAAAAGTACAACTGTAGTAATCCAATCTAGAAGACGATTGCTTTATCCCTTGGACGATGTGAACTTTGAAGACGGTAGCCTCTGAATTTGAAGGCAAAAGCCTCGGAAGAATGCAGCAGCAGTTGGGCAAGAACTCCTGAACTCTCTGATATTTATGAACTTTATGTCTGATCTCCTTGAATGAAGACTTGAAACTCTATTTATAGAGTTCTGGAAATAACTAACTTTTAGTTATTCTGGATGGCGCAAGTTGGATTGCGCAGGCATTAGATTGTGCAGCATCAGACTGCGCAGGCAGTTGTCTGATCGTGGGCCAACTGTCTTGGACACATGGCATTATTTGATCGAAATGCGCATGATCGTGTGTAGACGGTTGCCACGCAACGAGCAATTGATGGCATGAATGCCACGTGTACATTTGTCAGTTGTCATGATGAAGTGCGCCACATGAATTGCGCAGACTTCGGATTGTGCTAGAATGGATGGCGCTGGAATAGATTACGCTGCAAACAGATTACGTTGCATGTACAGCTGTCTTCGAGCGCTGTGCGGCACAATAAACGAACAGTCTCCTCGTTCTTTGTGCTGTCAGTTGTCAGAAGATTTGATTGTATCAGGTAATGATGATATGGCCACGTCAGCATGCACACTTGAGAGTGTACGCAGTCCAGTCTGCGCAATCTGGATGATGCACAATCTGATGTCTGCGCAGTTCATTTGAAAGCTGTTTTTCTTGATTTTTATGACTTTGTTGATGGGTACAACTTAATTTTTTAGGACCTACACCGCCCAGCCCCCGACGCCGCCGCCCCAAGCCCACCGCCCAGCTCCCGACCCAAGCCAGCCGCCCAGCCCCCGATGCCCTAGCCCCAAGCCCGCCTCCCAGACCCCGACGCCCCTGCCCCAAGCCCACCGCCCAGCCCCCGACCCAAGCCAGCCGCCCAGCCCCCGACGCCCCCGCCCCAAGCCAGCCGCCAAGCCCCCGACGCCCCCGCCCCAAGCTAGCCGCCCAGCCCCCGATGTCGCCGCCCCAAGCCCACCGCCCAGCCCCCGACCCATGCCAGCCGCCCAGCCCCCGACGCCACCGCCCCAAGCCCACCGCCCAGCCCTCGACCCAAGCCAGCCGCCCAGCCCCCTACGCCCCAGCCCCAAGCCCGCCTCCCAGACCCCGACGCCCCAAGCCAGCCGCCCAGCCCCCGACGCCGCCGTCCCAAGCCCACCGCCCAGCCCCCGACCCAAGCCAGCCGCCCAGCCGCCGACCCAAGCCAGCCGCCCAGCCCCCGGCGCCCCAGCCCCAAGCCCGCCGCCCAGTCCCCGACGCCCCCGTCCCAAGCCCACCGCCCAGACCCCGACCCAAGCCCGCCGTCCAGCCCCCGACGCCTCCGCCCAAGCCCACCGCCCAGACCCCGACCCAAGCCATCCGCCCAGCCCCCGACGCCCCAGCCCCAAGCCCGCCGCCCAGTCCCCGACGCCCCCGTCCCAAGCCCGCCGCCCAGCCCCCGCCCCAAGCCCGCCGCCCAGCCTCCGACGCCCCCGCCCCAAGCCCGCCGCCCCCGCTGCCCCTATAGGACACCGCGCGAGAGAGAGAGGGGGTTACCTTCGGGAGAGAGAGAGGAGAGGACGCCGACGCCGACACCGACGCCGATCACCGAAGCCGACACCGGCGAGAGAGAGAGAGAGAGAGGAGAGAGTGAATTTGGGGGGGAATGCGAAAAGTTCTTCCCGCCGTTTCATTTAAAGTCTGGTACGTATATTTAGCGACGGACTAGCGACGAAAAGATTCCCGTCGCCAAGTAGTCGCCCTGTTTGATACTTGCCGACTGAATATCCGTCGCTACGTGGTCGAAGAAATGTCCCGCCAATTCTCTACGCAATTCGCGCCAAATAATCGATTGGGTAGCGATGACTACTGTTCCGTCGCTATTTCACCGACTACCTAGCGACGGATATGCGACCTTTCCTCCCCCTAAAATTGAAATAAAAAATGTAAAGGAGTGTGGTCGGTAATCCGTCGGCGAGCTGCCACGAAGCCGTCGCTAACGCCGACTGAAAATTTTCGTCGCTAATTGTCCGTCGCTAATTTACTGTATTTTGGTAGTGATATACATACATATTCATTACTAGATATTCATACATGTACATTACCCACACATACATATATAGATACCCATATATAATATATACATACATGTGTTTATAGAAAGAGGGGAGGCATGTGTGTGTGTACAAGGAGAGGCAATGTGAGACTTAGCTAATAGGTGTGTGCACATGTGTAAGAGTGGACTGTGTGTGTGAGCAGTGAGAGAGTGATGTGAGAGTGCTTGTGTGTGTGAGCAGGAAATAGGGTGTGTGTGAGCATATTAAAACCTGTGTTTGTGTTATTGAGTGAGGGTGAGAGAGGGACATAGGAACAGTGAATGCAGGAAAAATATGTAATAGGCAGTGAGTGTTAACAGTGAATGGGGAAACTGGAAATCAGTGAACCCAGTCCCACATGACATGTTCTCAGGAATGAATCTCAGGTTTGAGAGTTCAACCCAAGACTGTTTAACTAATGTAATTCCAGCCTTCACATTAACTCCCAGGTTGAAAACAGTCCCGTTGATTTCGAATCCCATTATAAATCCAAATCAAGACTAAATCATCCCAAAATTTGCATATAGCTAGAACAACCATAGGAGAACAACTTAAGGGACTTAAACCATGCTAATAACAGCAATTAAAAGGTTAAATAGACTGTCAAAACTCGATATGAAAACTGGGAAACACAGGATATGATATGGTTTCAGAAATTGGGTAAAAAGGGAAATTGATAACTAAAAACAAATTAATATATAAAATTTGTGGTTGGTAATAGGTGTCACATGTGTGGGTGTACTAGGGAAAGTCATTCGTGTCCACTAGAGTGGACACGAAGTGTCCAAACACATAAAACCCATTATATCAGAAAACAGTGAATAGCAGGCCTCGTGCGGCCATGTCGAGCCACATTGGGCTCGATGCACAACACGAGGGACCAAGTGCTCGAGTCTAGTGTTAGACTAGGTATAGATAAGTGTGTCAGTGTCCACGAAGTGTGTCCATGGTGTGTCCATAAATGATACGAACAGCGTATCAGTGTCTAATAAAACCTGACTAAACTATCAGTCGAGACCAGTGCAGAGTCTCGTGCGTGTCCGATACGACACGAGAGGACTCGAGGCTTGGGGGCCCTCGTGTCAGTCACTGCCCCCACCCCCTCGTCAAATCCTAGCTCGCCACGTGGCCTGTGCAACGAGCACAAGGCCACGAGCAGCAGGGGAATCGTACTGCCTGCACGCGCGCGTGCACCCGCGTGTGCACGTGTCCAATCCGACACAAAAAGACATTAAATCACTCTCAGTCAACAAGAATCATGTAAGCCACATCAAAACAATATTTTCTATTCAGAAAATTTCTAAAAATTGAATCGAAATGCCCTTTGGGGCATTTCATCAAACACTTAAACCCTAGGACTGATACGTGTCCATTTAGGACACGAAAAGGACACAAAATTCTACAAAAATCTAGGGTTAGCTAGGGGACCCTTAGATCTAGGTCATCATGCAATAAAAACAGCATCTAACAAGGAGTTTTAGTGATTTACCTAATGGTGTCACAAGTCCTCAAAAAGTTTCAAAGAGGAGTGTCTCCTTGCTCCCCAAACTCCACCAAATTGCTATGAAACTGAGAAATAAATATACCAACAGCAAGAAAACTTAATTTAAAACCTATTGCAACTTGTTTGAGGGAAAAAGGAGTTAATTTGGATTTTCTAGGAATTTATGAAGATGGAGACTCACCTCTTTCTAAACTTGTTCTTTCCTAAAGAGGCTAGCCCTAAATGGAGGAGATTATTTATAGGAGGATTCCCAATGCTAGGTGGCCGGCCACATCAAGTTAGGGTTAGGGTTTGGCTAATGGGTTGGGCTATGGATCAAGTTGCTAGTTAATGGTTCAAACCACAAGTCATGACTTGTGTCTAAAAAGCCTTCTATTTTAACTTGGGTTTAAATGACTAAACCATAGGTTAACTCTAGTCTAACTAGGGTTACATGACCTAACCAAGTCCAAACACAACTAGGGTTAGCTTCTAGGTTAGCCTACCAAGTCAAAGCTAGTCAAAGTCAACCTAGTCAACCTTCATTCAAACAATTTCAAAATAATTCATAAAAATTCCCATAAATTCAAATAAATTCTAATAAATTCAAATAACCCCAAAAATGACAAAAATACCCTTAAACTAGAAATGTGGTAGTGACAAAACCTATGACCGAATTAAAACCTAATCCCAACATATGAAATCCTAAATTTCGATATTGTAGCTAATAATCTTTTTGATTAATCACTAAACATGTATTTTAAGTACTGTAATTTGGTAGGATAGGAATCAATAGTGATTTCTGGTATTTAACACGATAGCTTTAAATGCATATAGTTTGATAGTAGTTTGGGTAATTTCTTGGAAACCCTCCTACCGTTTAGGCGCTCATCAATGAGTTCCTACCGATATTTTTTTCATCAATTATCGCTTTTTGTTATGAGAGACACAACAGACCTGTTACTTTTTCTTAAAATAAGACAAATATAACTATTTCTTATTCTCTCCGTAGTACATTACCAAGTAGGGCCACCACTTGTAAGTGGCACTTACAAGTGGTTCAAAATTCTGTTTGTTTTTGCCACTCATAAGTGGTTCAGATATTTGATGTAATTTTAAAGTTTACCATTAGACCTTTGTGCTAAAAAAAAATATATAGTTGTTGTAGCTCCTTATCTAAACAAAATTATTTTCATGCGCATATGATGCCATCAAACTTATTCACATGTATTATAGATAACAAGGTAATATAGAAATTTAATTTGTTAAACATACATTGTCACTTCTAACATAGACGAGGACGAGACAAATAGAAGAGGACAAAATTGTTAAACATATATAATCACCATAAAATAAGTACTAAATTTATTTGCATGTTTTGTTTTCTTCTTATGAGCTTGAGATATTTAGCCATTTAAAAAATATACGAGGACCAAATAGGCTTTTTTATACTTTGTAAGTACTTATTCGTTTTTGACGTGGTATAGTGCCACTTCTAAAATTTGAGCTACTTACGAGTTGTTGCCACTTTATAAGTGGAAAAAAAAAACACTAATTTGCTTCCACTTCTAAATAATATATCACTTACAAATTGTTGCCACTTATAAGTGGCAAAAACACACCCTACTTCTTTGACCGCAATAGGGGATTCTTAGGCTGCCTCTCACCATTGTAAGTAGTGGAACAATACACATATATTATCTTCTTAAACACTAATTATATTGCATTAATTCAAAGATTTTATTTTTCCAGACGAGGCCTAATTTTTTTTTAAATAAAATAAAATAAAAGGTTAATGAAAGATTTGTGTCCACTCGACAATTTTGATTGTTTATGTGCAACAAGCGCGTCAGAATTATCTATCTCGAGTTTCGTTGGAGTTTGTATGCTAGTTTTTATCTTTCATCGGGTTATAGGAATCTGCTTTTGTAATTGGGACTTTAGTTAATCATGTCTAGTGAAATGAGGAGAAATTAGTTACTTTGGAACCTTGTACGTTCTACTTTTTATGAACTCACAAAGTGTCAGGTACTGCATGTGAAAGGAACTACCATTGTTATATTTGCCAAACTCCGCAGGACACTAATTGAAGTAAATTTAGGTCTATGTCAACAGCTCAGTTCTAAATTTATACAGAACACCAAGTCCCAACTGATGATATATGGGTATTACTTCTCCTTCATGACTTATTTGGTGACACAACCAAGAAACAACATTGAGCAACACTAGTGAAACTTGAAACCAACGGATAGTTCATTCATATCATCTCATATAAATATTCATCTCAAATGCCATATAAAGATATCAGAGTATCTACAAGCCAGTAGTCGGTTTTATTCATCAGCACGCACACAGAGTAACACTGACACACACCAGAAAGCATATATGAAGATAGCTGGACTTATTTATGGGCAATAATCGCCATTATTCTTCAGCATCCACACAGTAGCACACCATATAGTTTAAACACTATATCAAGGATATTTATGCAGCTTGGTGCATTTTGCAGAGTAGTTGTCAAGGCACGCAACCATATCTTCGCCCTCTGCCAATGATAGCATAAAAAAGTTTTCAGAATGATACGAGTACTAGAGAATAATCACAGTTATTTGCACGATAAAGAAGTTAATATAGATATACATATCTTACCGGGGTCAAGATGACCACAGGATAAGTTAGCACATGAAAATCTACCCTTGGGATTGGACTCAGACGGCGATGGGATGCTAATACACTCCATAGCGCACCTGTATTTACAGAAGCCTTTGGAGTCGCCTTGATCCCTGCATTCCTGATAGCATTTCTTGAAGCATTCCTTGATGCTTGCCGAGCTATTCACACAAAGTGAGAAGAGCATAGCAGTCACAAGTAGGATAGCCATGGTAGTCTTTCGGTCCATCGTTTGTTATTAAAAAACAGACTCGAACTTGAACCTGGAAGAAGATGAGAAACACTGAGCACTAATTTATAGGGGAGATATCAAGCTCTCTTACATGTTGCTCAATGTGAATGGAATAACATAATCCACTCATATATATATATATATATATATATATATATTTTTTGGAAAAAGGGTAAATTTTATTCCATCATCTCAATAAGGTTACAACATAAAGATACAATCCCAACTCAGGGGGACATTACTAGTACATCCGACTCAATGTTATGGAGGATACCCACCACTGGGGTGGAAAGTCCCTCATAAATGCGCCGGTTCCTCTCCCGCCAGACATGCCAAACTGACGCAGCAAGTCTCAATCGAGCACGCCCAGCCCAGCTCTGCTCCTTGTCCCTGCAATCACCAATCCACTTAAGGATTTCTCTGAAGTCCCGCTCCCTGCCAACCCCTCCCAAGTGTCTCCGGCACTGCTCTGCCCATATGCTCCACGCCATATGGCACTGGAAGAACAGGTGCCCAATCGATTCAGGCTCTGTCTCACACAAAACACACTTAGGGTCAGGGACAGAAACCCCGAACCGAAGCAATCTGTCCCGAGTGAGCAACCGGCCCAGCACCAGTTTGTATGCAGACAGTTGCATCTTCCTGGCAAGCCCCTTCCCCCAGACAAAGTCGTACTCCTCAATATCATCGAAGTGGGGGCGGACAAGGTCGTAGCAGCTGCTAAATCGGAACTCCCCAGCACCCTCCGAGCGGCCGGGAGGGGCCCACATCCATACATCAGACAATGCCGTAGGAGTGATCTGCACCTGTCTGATCTCCTCAACTAACGTAGCAGTGAACCGGTACTCCTCAGACCTCCATATCCCACCACGGATGATGTGCCGACACGTCAGTCCTCTGTATGCCACGTCGTCCCTCTGGGGGCCCAGAATCTCCAGGAGAGACTGACCTGAGATCCACGGATCGAGCCAAAGATCCGTCTCCCCTCCCTCCCTCATCCTCCTCCGCAAAGCCGTCCGAAGAACAGGACGGGTCCTCAGGATATGCTTGAAAGACACAGAGAAGTTGTTGTCAATTTCACATACCCAGAAGTTTCTGCCCCGGAGATACCGACTAGTCATCCAGGCCGACCATAAAGAATCACCCTGAAGGAACCTCCATGCCAGCTTGATCCCCGCCGCCTCCCTGACAGAAACAAGTGATCGCAGACCCACACCTCCCTCTTTCCTAGGCCGACAGAGCTGCTCCCAGGAGATTGCATGTATCCCCCCATGCCAAATGAACTTGGCACAAATGCCCTCAATCTTTCTGATAGTAGCCAGAGGAACCATAATCGATTGGAGCCAGAACAGAGCAATAGCAGAAATGACTGAGCGGACCAGCTCAATACGCCCTCCAAATGATAGGCCAGCCGCCTGCCAGCCCTCAACCCTCCTCTGTGCAAAATCCACCAGACTCTGACAGTCACGATCCTTCGCGTAGTTGACGGAAAGGGGCACCCCCAGATATTTCACCGGGAGGTCCCCCTTTTCCACCCCAAGCTCCATGGCCCGCTCCTCCTTCAAAGTGCAAGAGTTGCTGAAGTAGACTTTGCTCTTGTCCCTGTTCAGCCGGAGGCCCGATAGCTGTCCGAACTCCTCCATCACTGCCGCAAGCTCCCTCATCCCTCGCATGGAAGGCCTCAACAGGACCAAAAGGTCATCTGCATAAATGAGATGAGAGACCACCGGAGAGACCCTGCTGTATATCGGTACAATCCTCTCCCGATGTACCGCGATGTCCATCAGACAAGTGAAATACTCCATCACAAGGGTGAATAGGTAGGGGGAAAGCGGGTCCCCCTGCCGAAGCCCCCTGCTGCTGCCGAAGAACCCGTAAGGGATACCCTGGATGAGGACCGAGAAAGTAGGAGAGGTGATGCACTCTCTGACTCTATCCACCCAAGCCTCGGAGAAGCCCATTGCACCCATCAAATGACAGAGGAAGTCCCTGTTGACGGTGTCGTAGGCTTTCCTCAGGTCGAGCTTCACACACATATATATATAATTTCGACTAGAAAAATACTTTACTCAATCACCTACATATATCTTGGTTGCAGGTTATATTGCTTCAGTGTTGAGACAAGTAAAAGACTTGAGAAAGTTATTCTTTTCTTTTCCTTTTCTACATCACTGAAAAATTGGGATTTCAATAGCCCTCAACGGAGCTCAATGGAAGAAAGGATTCATATGGCCGACCCATTGGAATAAAGACTTTGTTTTTGTTGTTACACTGAGAAATTGTAATATTTGTGATTGTTTCTCACATACACTGAAGGAGTGCTCATGTTATTTCCTAATCCATCACATTACAATTCGTGCTACATTTCCACAGTAAACACATCTTCAACCACCACAAAAAACTCGGACCCACTTAACCAACAAAAGTCATCATACATTTTTGTTAACTATTAGTACCTTTACATTTAATTATGTCATACTATTCTCTCAGATCAAGAAGTTGTTCTGAACTAGTGTTGTTTTCTTATCCTGGTTTGATCTAAACTAAGATCAATATTGAATGCATCAGTCTAGGTTTTAGAATTATACTAAAATCAGTTTACTTGATTCCCTTAAAGAAAAATACTTTACTCAACCACCTTCCGTCTTAAATCTTTTTCAATCAGCTGAGTTGTCAACAACAATGTTGAGTTCACATTCCTAATTTTATGCATACTTTTTCTTCAATTACAACAGTGTGCTGCCAAGTCAGCGTATAGAGAAAGATTAGGACAGTAAGTAACCCATGATACATCATCACTATCAAAGTCTGATGACCGGTCTAAAATCACAAGGTAATGAAAGGACTAGTAACTTGCATCAACCATCATAAGCTAACTGCAAAACAATCATGCATATTCATGTCAAAGGACAAACTCAAACAGTACAAAAGCTTGCCAAAATCTAATCCCAAGCTCAAACTCAAACTCATTCCAGAAGTCCAATAATACATAATGACAGAGACTCAAGGGATCAATTTGCGATTTGGGTAACTGTACATATAACAAGTGAACGTGGACCCAAAATTCTTGCAGCTAGCATCAAAAGCAAACCGAAAACTTGCAGCTATCCAGCATTAAGGAATTATCTGCAAGAATCTTCTAAGATTAGTAAACTCCTATTGAAAACATTACTTTTGTTTCAGCACGAAACTATGCACTCAAGAAAGTATAAAATAAAAAATGTCCCGTGTATAAAGAAATAGCTGGATGTTCAGAAAACCTCAAATATGGAGTGTCATACTCACAACAAAAACCAATGGGACTGACGGCGTTTGTAAAAAAGTCACGATCCTTTAACATATTGTTCTCTACCACTGCATTGATCAATATATAACTTCAGCACAAAATTTGAGGAAATCAAATATATTTGAAAATAAGTACAGTCCACATACCTATCCATTTCGTTCCCCCTCCCCACCCAATTGATCATAACTTGGGTGGTGCTACTCCTACAATAATGGACATCAACTAGATTTTAAGGTAGCAAGCCAAGAGGTAGCAAAAGGAGACTTACAAAGGTTTATAATATAATATAACTAAACTGATCCGAGATGAGGGATCTGAAATGGGTGCCCTGTTAGATTGCAACAAAATATATAGGAACCTCCAATCTTCGGAACTCAGGTACAAAAGTAAATTCAACCAGATCAAACCATTGAAGTGAATAATCTCCCTATGGGAGCCCTTCACTGTCTTCTAATATCTACCAACCTAGGAAGCCTTTGGACTCAAATATACACACACGGACCTTCTTCCGATTTATAGAAACTCATTTTGGTTTGTCAAAGAAGACATCCTGAAGATGGTATTAACCTCAATATCGGATGAAGAACCACACGTTCTTAGGAAATATTGTGTCAGATATATGTCGGTCACATAAGGATATGTAGTTATGTACACAGTCATTGTTAGTGGAGTCTAAGAAACTAAAATTTGTAATAAGACATTCCACAAAATAAAGATAAGAAGCTCCTATCTCTCTTATAATTCAAAGTGTATATTCATAGCCAAAGCTAGAAATGGACCCGATATATGAGAATACAGAAATAGTTAGGCAATCATTGTCCCTCGGGATACAAATCATGCTTTTCAATACTTCATCCAGTAAGATACAGAAGTGTACAAGGCCTGCCTCAAAATTTGGTGACGTTTTGTGTTACGGATTTCTTTGGGCAATGATCTACAGTTTAATAATTAGTAGAGATACATAGAACTAGTCAAGCACTTGTTAGTAAATAAGCTTATATGTTGTTGAGAAGTCTATTGGGTTTAGTCCCACATCAGGTAGAGAATAAGAAGGTGGCTAATCCTCTCCTTTATGTATATACTTCTTTTTTTATAATGAAGCATCCTATTATCGCAACTGTTGAGACTTGAAGTGATTTTATTGAATGGAGTAACAACATATATATAGGAGAGGCTAGCCTCCTCTCCTATCATTCTAGCCAATGTGGGACTAAAGCCCAATAACACTATATATATATATATATCAACACTCCCCCTCAAGATGGGCGAAAGATATTCACTAAGCCCATCTTGTCACATCCTCTCATCATGTTGATAGAACTAAGCCCCTTTGTCAGTCCGTCTGCTACCTGATCTTTGGTTGGAACATAGCCCAGCTCTAGTTCTCCTTTATCCAGTTTCTCTTTGATGAAGAATCTGTCAATCTCAATATGTTTGGTCCTGTCATGCTGCACTGGATTGTTGGCAATATTAATAGCTGACTGGTTGTCACACCATAGCTTCATCTTTGTTCCCTGGTCCAGCTTTAGCTCCGTCAGCATATTCTTCAACCATAATAGTTCTGTGACTCCCAAGGCCATCGCTCTATACTCTGCTTCAGCTGTTGATCTGGCCACTACTGACTGCTTCTTACTCCTCCAAGAGACCAAGTTGCCTCCTACAAATATGCAGTATCCCGATGTGGATCTCCTGTCGTCAGCACAGCTAGCCCAGTCAGAATCACAATAGCCCTCAATGCCTACATGATTATTTCTTCTAAAGATCAGTCCCTTCCCGGGGGCTCCCTTCAAGTACCTCAGAATCTGGTACACTGCGTCCATGTGACCCTTCCGGGGGTCATGCATGTAGCGGCTTACTACACTTACCGCAAAGCTGATATCAGGTCGAGTGTGGCTTAAGTAGATTAACTTGCCCACCAATCTCTGATATCTATCCCGGTCAACTGGTTCTCCAGCTTCAGCATCCAGTTTAAACTTCTGGTCTATCGGTGTCGTAGCTGGTTTACATCCCATCATCCCTGTTTCCGTAAGCAGGTCCAGTGCGTACTTCCTTTGAGAAAGAACGATTCCCTCATTATCTCGAGCAATCTCAATCCCAAGGAAGTATCGAAGGGGGCCAAGATCTTTCACCTCGAACTCCTTGCCAAGTTTTACTTTGAGTTGGGCGATCTCCTGCTCATCATTGCCTGTGATAATCATATCATCTACATATACTGCAAGCATGGTGATATGGCCTCCACTCCGTCTGAAGAAGACAGTGTGATCAGCATTGATCTGCTGATATCCCATCCCTATCATTGCTCTCCTGAACCTGTCAAACCATGCCCGAGGAGACTGCTTCAGTCCATAGAGAGACTTCTTCAGTCTGCAGACCTTGCCTTCTGTCTGTTTTGTGCCGAATCCTGGTGGTATCTCCATGTACACCTCCTCTACTAGATCTCCATGAAGAAATGCATTCTTCACATCCAGTTGGTGTAGCTTCCACCCTCCATTGGCTGCCAGGGAGATCAAGGTCCTGACAGTGCTCATCTTCGCCACTGGTGCAAAGGTCTCGTCATAGTCGATGCCGTACGTCTGACTGTATCCTTTTGCCACCAGTCGAGCTTTATAGCGCTCAACCTGTCCATCTGGGTTCTGTTTCACAGTAAAAACCCATTTACATCCAACTGCTCTTTTCCCTTCTGGCAGTCTCACCAGCTCCCAAGTGTGGTTCTTCTCAAGAGCTCCCAACTCCTCGTGCATTGCCGCTTTCCACTTTGGATCGTTCTTGGCAACCTGCCAATTGTTAGGTACAGTAATACTATCCAAAGATGCTATAAATGCTCCATGAGAAGAAGATATATGATCATAAGAAACAAACTTAGCAAGATCCCAACCATATCTGTCCGGAGGATTTCCCGCATTGCTGCGAGTAGTCCTTCGTGTAGGTAGTGGTATGGGAGGAACGATATCACCTGAGGAGGGTGGTGGTGTAGATGAGGAGGATGGTGGTGTAGATGAGGAGGATGGTGGTATAGGTGTCTCAGGAGTTGGGACAGGCGCAGGCAAGGGACTTGGCACTGACACTGTAGGTACTGGTCCTGTAGTCTGCTTGTTGTTTCTCCTGTTGTAGGTCAGTAACTCCCCCTGAGCCGTAGGTGTAACACTTCTCGTCTCCTCCCTCTGTTCCGCTTCACCTTCATGTTCCTCCTCAACCGTGTCTCTATGCCAAACTTCTAAATCGGTTACCACCAGGTTCTCCAAGTTCTCTATCTCCCCCTCTCGCCTTATACTTGTAGTATGAGGCGTGTTATACGAAGTTCCATCCTGGCGGTAATATGGCTCATGCTCCCGGAAGTGGACGTCCATACTAACAAATTTCTTCTTCTCTACTGGACACCAGCATACATACCCCTTCTGAGTTGCTGAGTAGCCCACGAAGATGCACTTGACTGCTCTAGGGTCAAGTTTTCCAACGAATGGTCTGTTGTCCTTCACAAAACACACACATCCAAACACCTTTAGTGGAAGTATTCCACTATTATTACCTTGTAATACTTCACATGGAGACTTCCATCCCAGGACTTTTGAAGGCATCCTGTTTATAAGTTGAGCTGCTGTCAACACCGCATATCCCCATAGGTGTTGTGGGACATTCATGTCGATCATCATACTTCTTGCGGTCTCCAGAAGATGTCGGTTCTTCCTTTCTGCTACTCCATTTTGTGCTGGTGTATATGCACAAGAGGTCTGATGCTGTATTCCATGTGCTGACAAGTACTCTGCAAGTGTCCTATTGGTATACTCCGTCCCATTGTCAGATCTCAGTATCTTCACCACTGCATTATACTGAGTCTGGACATATTTATGAAAGTCCCGAAAACAAGCAAATACATCACTTTTGTTCTTCATCAAATACAGCCAGGTGACACGAGATGCACAATCGATAAACGAAACAAAATACTTATACCCATTCATAGTGTTAGTAGCACATGGGCCCCAAACATCAGAATGAACTACCTCAAAGACTGAAGAACTCTTATGACCATTTCCAACATATGAACTCCTAGTAAGTTTTCCTAGCTCACATGCATCACATACTAATTTTCTTTTATTTGATTTTGCATACATATCTGGATACAACTTATTTAGAGTATCAAAGGAAGAATGCCCCATCCTCCTATGATGAAGTATCAAAGTGTCTTCAGTCTTCTGCTGCAGCTCCTCCATTCCAGCCTTCTCTGCCATAGACACCAATGCTGAGTCCAGTCCGTCTTGATCTAGGTACCACAGTCCATCATGCCAAGTGCCAGTCCCAAGTCTTCGTCCCGTCCCTTTCTCCTGGAAGATCACCTTAGGAATATCAAAAGAAACAATGCATTTTAGTTGGAGAATTATAGAACTAATAGACAAGAGACTGACTGGGAAGGATGGAGCATGCAAAACATTGGATAACCTTACTGAACCCGTACAATTAACAGTACCCTTACCGACCACTGGTTGGAAAGTACCATCCGCAGTCTGAATGGTGTCTGTCGATGCTAGGTGAGTGTACGAGGAAAACTTACTAGCATTTCCGGTCACATGCCGAGATGCTCCTGAGTCGATAATCCAGTCTGACATTTTAAGGGAAGACATAGATGCAAGAGCGTGAGACTCGTCAGTACCTTCTGATGGATGGGCATACATAGCGGCGTTGAAGAATGGAGTGGATGCCTCCTCTGCTACGCTCCTCCTGTCTCCTTCGATTGACGCTTTTTGCTTTCTCTCCAGCAGATCCAGTAGCGCCTGATCCTCCTCAGTAAAGGCGCCGCCAGCTCCTCCATTCCCATCTGCCACCAGCAGGTTTGCCCGATAGCCTCCTCGACCGCCTCGTCGGCCTCCTCGACCACGTCCACGTCCAGCATATCCTCGTCCACGTCCACCACCTGAGTCTCCCTCCTTAGGTGGTTTGGTACAAGCATATCGATGGTGGCCCATCTCCCCACAGTTGTAGCACTGCCGATTCTGTTGCCAGAGCTCTCCCTTGGATCCTGTATCCCCCGAACCGGTAGCTGCTAGTGCTGACTTCACTTCGGGTAAAGCACCTGTCGATGATGCGCCTGTCCCTGTCTGTAATCTGATCCGCGTCTCCTCCTGAATCATGGCTGAGATAGCCTCCTCGAGACTAGGGATCGCTGGCTGGGCGAGGAGTAAGGCTGTTCTCTGTGTGAATGCTGCAGTCAGTCCCTTAAGGAATTTCATCGTCCTCTCCTGCAGACACACCTGTCTCTCCTTGCACTTTGGGTCCCCGCAGCTTGCCCGTTTGGAATGGTGATCATAATCCAGCCAGAGGCGTTCCAACTCCGTAGCGTACTCCTGCACCGTCTTCTCGCCTTGTACGGTGTCGTCGATCTCCCCTTTTATCTGGAAGATCCGTAGATTGTTACCTATGCCATCATAGGTTCTTCTCAATTTCTCCCATACGTCTTTCACCATCTCAATGCCATCTACTGTGGAAGCAATAGACTGGACTAAGGAGTTGAGAAGCCAGATATAAATTACCATATGAGTGGATTTCCACTCGTCGCGTCCTGTCGAGCCCTCTTCCGGCTCTGACTTCTCGCCTGTCAAGAATCCCTCCAGGTTCTTACCTGCAAGGGTTCTTCTCACCCGCCGTGACCAACTCAAATAGGTGGCTGGTCCATCCAACTTCAGATCGATGGAGGGTAGTTCTAACTTTGGCGGTGCTCGTGTCGTGCTTTCACCAGCCGACACCTTTATCAACTTCAGCAATGTCGCCACATCGTCAGCATCCAGCTTCTTGAGAATCTCCTCCATCGATGCTTCTTCTCGATCACTTCACACTTGCTCCACGACTCACGCTCGTCCTTGCCGTCCTCTCCTAAATCCGAATATGTCTGATTTCATCGGATCTAGGGATTATAGGCATCTCCTTGAGATTGATCTCAAGAACGAGCGTGAATCTTGTACCCGCAATAGCGGTACAATGAATCCTGCAGCCGTAAAAACGGTACAGAAACGAGCGTGAATCTTGTACCCGCAATAGCGGTACAATGAATCCTGTAGCCGTAAAAACGGCAGCAGCAGCAGCAGTTGCAGCCGCAACAGCGGCACAGCAACGGCAGCAGCGCGACAGCGGCGGCGGCGGCGCGGCAGCTGCAGCAGCAGCGGGGCGGCGCTGCGGCGGCGGCGGCGCGGCAGCAGCTGCAGCGGCAGCGGGCGGCAGCAGCTGCAGCGGCAGCGGGCGGCAGCGGCGGCGTAGAAGGGGGATTAGGGTTAGGGTTTGTGTGGAGGAGGGGTCTCTAACGGTATGCTAAGCAATTTTAGGCTCTGATACCATGTTGAGACTTGAAGTGATTTTATTGAATGGAGTAACAACATATATATAGGAGAGGCTAGCCTCCTCTCCTATCATTCTAGCCAATGTGGGACTAAAGCCCAATAACACTATATATATATATATATCAACAGCAACTCTATATGGTAGCAGAGCCACCCTAACCCTAACTTCTCCACTCATCTCCGCCACTGCCGCCAGCCTAACCCTAACCCTAATTTCTCCACAGCTGCCGCCAACACCCGGGTCCGCCACTGCCGCCTCCGCTATCACCGCCGTCCACCCTCACTGTCACCTCTTTGCCGCCGTCCTCCCTCACCGCCGCCGTCCTCCCTACCGGAGGAGAACAATAACCTCGGATTGCAGCCATGTACGAGATATGAGCAGCGACGCTTGGGGATGTCACTGCTGCTGAAGAAGGAATGACAGACGTGGAGAAGTCTGCAGCCAAAGCTGGAGGGCACCACCGGAACTTGTGGCCCTAGATCTGCCACTGTCGGGCTGATGGAAGAGGAGAAGGAGCAGACGATGGAGACGATCTACGGCAAGCTGACGACCAAGGAGATGAAGGCTTTGGTGGACGATCTCTTGTCCAGGAGGCTGATCGAGACTAGCGCCCGTGCTGCACATGCGGATGTGGATCCTTCTCCATACAAAATGGAAAAGTTGGAAAAACTGGAGATGAAGTTAGAGGGTACTACCAACTACTTGAAGTGGTTGCGCCAGGCTATGCGGACCTTGAAGGCAAGAGGCCAAGTAGACTATGTGAATGGCCAAACCGAGGCACTTAGAGATCGCTCCTTACGGGAGTTTGCTGTATAGGAGATCTTCAACAACGTGGTAGCTGGATGGTTAACAACCTCATTGACCGACCAAGTGTCGGGCAACGTGGAGGCTATGGAGAGTGCTGGTGACATTTGGACAACGTTAAAAGATATGTACTCGGGGTCGGGCAACCTAATAAAGGTCTTCCAGTTGCAGGATGAACTTGACAAGGTGGTCCAAGAGGATCGCACTATCTCTGAGTATGCAACTATGCTAAAGAAGTATTGGTCTGATCTCGACTACTATAATCCCGCATGGAGGATGAATAAGTAGAGCCGACATTTATGAAACATTATCAGAAGTTTATGGAGTATGTCTCACGACAAAGGATGATGAAGTTCATTTGAGCAGAGGAGGCTGGAGGAGGCTATAGCTGCCATGACACAAGAGGAGGCATGACTGTAGCTGATGCCAAGCACCACCAGCTCTCTGGGGATGAAATCGGCGTTATCAGTTTCTAGTCCGGAACCTTCGCGGGGGGGGGGGGGGGCAACAACTGTGGAGATCCTGGACACTTCATCAGATTCTGTAAAAAACCTACGAGATGTCAGGCTAGTGGTCGCGGACGCTGTCGTGGAGGGGGTAGGGGTGTCATAGAAGGCTATGTCGGTGGCATGGGTGATTATTCTGGAGGGCACAAGGCAAACTTGGCAGAAGGGGGAGATAAGAGTTATTCATCCGTTGTGATCCCTAGTGAGAGGGAAATGCTAGAGATGTGGGGGAGCCTGAAGCTTAAAACCAGTGACAATCGAGCCAACGCTGTTGGGGTCTCAACTCCAACCACTTTCGGGGGTAACATAGCCTACTATGCCCACACTAGCACATGTATACCAGCTCATGCTCTTGCATACACCCACATACCATGAAGTATAAATAGGATAATTGATTCTGGGGTATCCCGTCATGTCACGGGGCCCATCACGAGTTCCAGAATTATACTCACCTGGCAACCCCTGAAAGTATTAAGATTGCTAATGGTACTTCTCGGCCCAAAGTGGGTATATGCATGGCTAAATGCACCCCTTCCATAACTCTAACGAATGTCTTACATGCTCCATCTTTTTCTGTTATTCTATTATCTATTAGTGCCATTGATCTTCAACCTAAATTTGTTGTTTCCTTTGACATTTCTAAGGTGATTTTCATGAGAAAGGAATAGGAAGACGGTTGGGGACTAGCACTTGGCAGAAATGGTATGGTACTTAGACAGGGATGGACTGGATGTAGCACTGACGTCACTGGTGGATGACGCACAGTCGGAAGAGGCGCAGAGGACTGTAGAATCAGAACTGTTGCTCCAACATCAGCGCATGGGATACTCTTCATTTAGTCTACTGAGTCGGATGTTTCCGTCTATGTATCAGAAGGCTGATAAACAAAAATTAGTTTGTGATGCTTGTGAACTAGGAAAACATACCAGAAGCTCATATGTGAGTTCTGTAAATAGAAGTTTGTTCTATTTTGACATGATATACTCTGATATGTGGGGACCTTATCCCACAACTACTGATTTTAAGTGGTTTGTCACCTTTATTGATTGCTACACTCGTGTCACCTGTGTGTACCTAATGAAGAGTAAGAGTGATGTGTTTGCATGTTTTCAAGATTTTAATCGCAGGATCACAATGCAGTACAATGCTAATGTGAAGATATTGAGGTCTGCCAATAGGATAGAATACACCAACAAGACTCTTGAAAAGTACTTGTCGGCACATGGGATAGATCATCAGACTTCATGCGCCTACACACCAGCACATAATGGTGTGGTGGAGTGAAAGAACAGACACCTGTTGGAAGTAGCTCGGTTGATGATGTTTACTATGGATGTCCTTAAACGCTTGTGGGTACACGCCGTGTTGACAGCTGCATATCTTATCAACAGGATGCCCTCTCGGGTGTTAGGAGAAAGACACCGTTAGAGATGCTTACATATGAGAACAAATACATTGTTCCTCCAAAGATGTTTAGGTATGTATGCTTTGTGAAGGACAATAGGCCTGGTGTGGAAAAGTTTGACCCTCGAGCAGTAAAGTGCATCTTTATTGGCTACTCAGGGACCCAGAAGGGATATTCTTGCTGGAGTCATGTGGAGTGAAGGATCTTCGTAAGTATGGATGTTACATTCAGAGAAATGAAATCATACTACCATAATGGTTCAGGTGAAGGCTTCACATTTGATGACACACCTAACACGTGAGGTGTTAGGAGTGAGGGGGAGATAAGCCCGAGCGTGATTGTTGGATCAGTTCCATGCTCGATTGGAAAAGATGGTCCAAGAAAACAAGGGGGGATATAAGAGTGAGGAAAGCAAAAGCGATGAGGATATACACAAGCAAGAGGAAGAAAGTGACGATCTAGCACAGAGTGAGGAACTAGCGCATGGGAAAGAACTGTCTTTAGAAAATCTACAGCTCAAGAAGAGTTCTAGGTCTATCGGAGGAGAAAGCAGAAGCCCAATACTGTGCCTATTGAGTGCCACGTCCCTCACCTAACCCTGCCCTAACTCATGAAGAAGCACCCGCACCGGATCCCTCTAATTTGGATGCGGATCCCTCAGATTCGGATGGTATGGTCCCCTCTTCTCTATCTCATATTCCCTTAAGGAGATCTTCTTGCAGCAATGCGGGGAGATTCCCTAATCGTTATGGTTATGAACATGACATTGCTAATTTTTATCACATTCTAATCTATCCCGCACATATGGAGCATTTATTGCATCGTTAGACACCACCTCTTTACCTAAGTGTTGGCAGGAAGCAAAGGAAAATCCGAGATGGAAAGTTGCAATATTAAAGGAACTTGGGGCACTCGAAAGAAATGAGACATGAAAATTTGTTCCATTGCCTAAAGGAAAGAAAGCAGTTGGATGCAAATGGGTCTTCATGATAAAGAAGATGCCAGAAGGGAAGGTGGAGCGGTACAAGGCAAGATCGGTTGCAAAGGTATTCACTCAGTCCTTTGACATCGACTATGATGAGACATTTGCTCCGGTAGTAAAGATGAGCACTGTGAGAACTCTGGTCTCCCTTGCAGCAAATCATGGGTAGCAACTGCATCAATTGGATGTGAAAATCGCTTTTCTTAATGGGGATCTACAAGAGGAAGTACACATGCATGAAGACTCCTCCAGGGTTTTGCACGCATACTCGACAGGAAAGGTGTACAAGCTGAAGAAATTAATATATGGACTCAAGCAATCTCCTCGAGCCTGGTTTGAGAGATTCAGAAACACTGTCTTAGACATGGGATACAAATAGACCAGTACAGATCACACGGTCTTCTTCTGGCGTGCGTGAGGCCATGTCACCATACTTGTACTATATATAGATGATATAGTGATCACAGGTGACGATGAGGAGATTGCCCAGCTGAAGTCAAAACTTGCCAAGGAGTTTGAAGTAAATGACCTGGGAATGATAAGGTATTTTCTTAGGACCGAGGTTGCTCGAGGAAGAGATTAGATCATCCTCTCTCAGAGAAAATATGTACTAGACTTGCTCCAGAGACATGCATGCTGGGGTGTCTATCGGCAGTCACTCTGAGTGATCTAAGAAATAAGTTGGGTACAGAGGCAGGAGAGACCGTTGATTGTGAGAGATATCAGAGACTAGTATGCCAACTGATTTATCTAGGCCACACTCGTCCTGATATCTCATTCGCTGTGAGTGTAGTAAGCCGCTACATTCATGATCTAAGGAAGGGCCACATTGATGCAGTTTTTCATATTCTGAGATATCTGTAGGGGGCTCCTGGATGTCACGACCCGCACCCACTGTGAGGGTACGAATACGTAACAACGCCCAGCCTACGCCGCAGTGTCGGCGGTAGAGCGTTGTCCTAGGTTACTATCTAACCAGCAACTCACGCAATTATAATGTACCCATCATGATCAACTCCGAACGGAGGACAAGTATAAGATATTGAACTCAATCACAGTCTAAGCATGATAAGATAAACACAAAAGAATTAAACTAAGAATAGAAGAACAACTACTAAAATAATAACAACTCTCAACAAATCTCAAATACTACACAAGTCTCAAAACTTCTATAACAAGTTCAACATAGAAACAAATGCTAGTCTAATAAACTAAATCCCGATCACTCTTGAGTGTCGGGGCCAAAGGTAGTCATCCCGTCTCCGGGTCCATAATATGTAGGGCATGTGTCCTCAGGGCAATCATCTGTAAAATTTCAACAGGTCCAGTCAGGACAGGAACGAGCACATCTCATCCAGAAAATCCAAGTAATGACAAATACTATAAAACAGTTATAGACAGTTATATTGATGATAATGGCAGTTTTATACAGGTAATGATGTAGAGAAATAGCAAAGGTACAAGGAAAGTAAGGTAATGAAATAAAAGAAGAATGATGGCAAAGAAGACTGTAAAATAAGATCAAGCTGAACTAGGGTAACATGTTATAAGTCCAGTTTGTACAATGTAAGTTGAGTGTAATCCCAATGTGAGTCTAATACAATTTGAGCCTAGTAAATGATTCTTGTACATGATGATTCTAGTATATGATTCTTCTCAATGATTTGAGTGAAGTGATTCTTGTAAGATTCTTGTACACTAATCCTTGTAGGTGATTCTTGTAATGAGTACGGCACATCGCACGCTCGGCCAAGCGGTGATGGCTATCATTCTTGTAATACGGCACATCGCACGCTCGGCCAAGCGGCGATAGCTATCATTCTTGTTTGGTGATTCTTGTTGAATACGGCACATCGCATACCGGGCCCAGCAGCGATGGCTATCGTTCTTGTATTGATGATTCTTGTATGATTTGTACATTTAATACTTGTAGGTGTTTCTTGTAGATGAGTCTTGTGAGTGATTCAAGTAATAGGGTTAGACAAATCAAGTACATGTATTGCGAATAAATGAATCTAAAATATTAATACATGTTGTGACAGAGAATCAAATAGAACTATACTAGAACTGGATCACAGTAATCATCAAATAAATGAAAGAACTATCAGAGAATGTACTCGCCTGATACTCTGAAAAGGTAATGTAATATCAGATGTCTGCACCGGAGTCACAATGTCCTAAATAAAGCAGTATGGGTTATAATGTGTTTAAAACAAGGTAAATGAAGTCTACGATGCAATCTACATAATTTCTAGGTCAATCTGGGTCAAAGTCAACTCTAAGTCAAACCTGGTCAACTGTCTAGGTCAAACTAGGTCCAAGTTAAACTTGGTCAACTCTGGGTCAACCCAATCAAGTACACTAGTCAAACTAGGTCAATCCTAGTCTAGTCAAGTCTCACTAGGCCTATCCCAAGTCTATACTAGCAATCCAGCACAATTACAAGCCAACTAGGCTGTACAAGCCAACCACACACCTAACTGGCATTCAAGCCATACCCATAGGCAATAAGCCATAGGCTATAGGCTATATTACCTATAGTCCAAACCACATATTCACATATACACATATATTAATATATCTAATATCATATAATAACACCCATTTACCTATAGCTATATAGATATATATATATCACATATAGATATATATATACATATATACATATATGCATATACATAGAGAGATAGGAGAGGAATACATGTGAGGGTGTTTGTGTACATGTGGAATAGCATGTGGCATGGTGTGAGTGTTAGGTGCACTGCAACTGAAAAACAGTGTGAGAATTAACAGTTATTAGAGTGTGTGTCATGGGTTATCACATGACAGTGGTGGTTGTGTCATGAGTGTTCCTGTGCACAGGAAGTAGGTAGGTGCTCATGTAGGGGACTGAAATGTGTAAGCCATGTGTGTGTGCAGAGAGTTTAAAAGAACTTAGTGAAACAAAAAATGAACCATTGAAATGATAGTAAAAGAAACATGGCAATTGGCAGTTATACCTAAAGCTAACTGTTAATTCAATTGTTCCAAACATCCATTGAAAACCCAAACTTCCTATATCACATAACCCACATTTCAACTTTTTCATAAATGGAATAGATGAATGTGTGTGATATGTTCTCAGAATCATGTGAAACCAACACCAACATAACTCAAATTGAAAACAAAACTCAAGACTAAAATCCCCAATCCCTCTGCCATGTACTGGCCTGTACAAGTCAAGCCTAGTTAGGAGCAACCAAGGCAAGTAAGGCAAGGCAAGGGGCCTGCCATAGCTTGCTGCCCTGCAGAGTGCAGCACATGTTGCTGCACTGTTCAGTCACCATAAACCTCACTCAGTCACTAACAGTGAATCCCAACAGTTCTCTGTGAAATAAAACCTGGGAATGAACTTAACATGGCAGTTCATTTGTTCAACCCCAACACAAATTCAAAAAAAAAACCCATTTCTAAGTCTCAGGTTCAGTTAACAAATCTCAGGAATGTACAATGAACCTCATTCAGTTTACCTGAAATCTCAGGTTCCAAGAATTACAATTGTGTGTGATAAAAAATCAGTGATTAATGTGTCAATGTGAATAGGTTCGTGTGTGTAGTGGCATTATGTGTGGGCTGTTCTCAGTTGGACTGTCAATGACAGTTGAAACAGGAAATAAAATACAATCCAATCTCAAGAATTCCTGAGAACAAATGACAGTTCACAGGGATTCGATTTTCAGGTATCAAGGTAATGAACTCTCAGTCCTCACTGTCAAACAATTTCTCAGGTTCACTCAATATCCTAACTCTAAACCAATCCAATACACAAGTTTAAATCATAATCTCAGGTTTACTTAACCCATCCCAACCCAGTTCTCAGGTTCACAAACAGTCAAGGAATCCTCAGTTAATCATTAAGCATTAGGAATTCTCAGGTATTTGTTTACATGTTCAATACAGTAATCAAAACCACCCTTAGATGAAGTACATTGAACTCAACATAGCAATTAACATCAAAATTTCAGTTTTTGAAAGGAAAAATAAAATCAGAAATTTCATCCTGAACATGTATCAGCCACAGTGTTGTATGTATCATACAACATCCCAAAACCCAATCTAATCTTGCAAAACCAACTTAGCAGTGACTAACACAATGTGCATGGGTGAAACATGGCAATTTGACATTAAAAATCAGTTAGAAAGGGATTTAGAGTTCAGGAATCAACAATGTATCAGGGAATGTATACCTACAGTTCATCAACCAAACTTAATTCGAAAACCTAAATTAAACCAAAGAATTTAGAAATCAGGTATGTAGGGGTGTTAACCATATGTTCACGTGTCTAGGGAGTGTATTCGTGTCCATTTACATGGACACGAGGTGTCCAAGAAACAAATCGAAAACAGTACATCAATTGCTGCACAGGCAGCCTCGTGCAGCCATGCCGTGTCCGATTGGACACGACACAGAGCTCGAGAGGTGTCGAGCCTGTGCACACACGTTCGCCCATGATAGGGCTAGAGCTTCAATACCCTGCAACGTGTCGAAACCGTGTCGTGTCAAAACTACAGCCCCGTATCAGAGACACGAAAAACGCGTGCACAGTGTTGAGCAAAACACGTGCACACACGATTTCTTCGCGCACACACATCGGGGTCCCACGAAATTTTGTGGGTCTCGTGTCAGTCATTAGGACAACACGTGTACCAAGTTTCGTGGCTTGAGTCGCCGTGTCGTGTCCGCTAGGACGCCCGAGCAGCAGGACACTGCACGACAGTGTCGTGCAGCGTGTTCGTGTCCATTTTGGACACGGACACGGGCCTAAATCGTGCTCAGTGTGATAGATTCGTGATCAGCATGCCAAGGGCTTCAAAATCATGTAATTAGTTTTTGAAAATAACAATATTTAATTCTCACAAGCATTTCAACAAATACGTTCAATACAACACTGTTACGTGTCCAAAAAGGACACAAAATTTTGGGGATTCCTATTCCTACAGTTAGATTAGGGCTAGGGCATCCTAGAAATGCAATTAAACAGAAATTTCATGGGTTAGAATAAATTATACCTATTGATGTGCAAAGCTCACAAAAGCACCAAATGGAATGGTTCTCCAAGCCTCAAAAACTCCCACAAATTGATCCTACTCTGAAATATTCTTACACAAACAGAAAGAATGGAAGAATTAGGTCCTAATGCAATTGATTTGAAGGAAAATGGAGTTGAAATGGATTTTCTATGATTTTAGAAAGATGGAGACTCACCTCTTCCAAAACTTGCACAAATCCCAATGGAGGCTAGCCCTAAATTCTATGAGGAGATTAAATAGGGGGAAAGGATCAATAGTGGCTGCCATGGGCTGATTAGGGTTAGGTTTGGTTCATGGTGTGGGCCTATGGGCTATTAAGCCTAAGTCATTAATCATGACTTATGAAGTCATAAGCCATATTTGTCAAATCAACTCCAAATCTCTCCAAACAAGTTCCAATGACTTAAATTTCACTAAATTAGGTCAAACCAAGTTTACTTAACCTAACCAAGTGGTCTTAACCTAGGTTAGTCACTAGGTTAGTCTTCTAGTCAACACTAGTCAAAGTTAACTATAGGCCCAAAATCAATTCTACTACACTAAAAATCACTAAAAATCATATTAATTCTAATAAATATAATTAATACTAATAATCACTAACCATGGTTAGCTGAGACTATCTATGACTAATCTAGGTTGGGTCCAAACCAAGTTTAGGCTAATCACAATACATGGCAATCAATTAAATAATATCAAATCACACCATTCTTAATAATAAATTAAATTCCAATAATATATATTAAATTCAATTATAATTACAAAATTTCAAAATTACCCTTTTTTCTGGAAAACTGGGTGTTACAATCCTACCCACCTTATAAAAATTTCGTCCTCAAAATTAAAATGATCGCACCCTTCTAGGTCAAACCCAAACAATCAAGGTCAAGAGATAATCATGCAAACAAAATCTTACTGGTCGTGATTCCACAGTCTCGAACAGGGTAGCTACACTATCTAGCAATCACAAACAATATCCTGGCAGGTACTAAGGGAATCACACAGAAAAGTGGGGAGGAAGAATGAGAAGGACAAACCTGCTAACCCATCACTTGCAGCGTCGGTCTCCTCGACCGCCATCGCAAAAGCTCTACCCCTCTGGTGCTGAGCTACAGGTGGCCTAGCTCCCTCTCTCTGATCCTGTGCTCCACGAAGTGGGGGTGCTGTGGGGCAATCCACTATCTGGTGAGCGTCGGATCCACAGAATAGGCAAACCCTCAATCTCCTCCTACAAGACTCCCAAACATGCCCTGCCTTCCTGCAGTAGGCACAAGTCTGCACCCTGCGGTCCTGCCCTCGAGGCTGATGCTGAGCCTGCTGCACTCTCACTGGTGCCTGTGCCTGCTGAGCCTGCACATGGGGACTCTTGGCCTGACCCCCGCTGCTGCTACCACCCTGGAAGTCCCGACCCCTCTTCAACTTCAACCCCAGGTCGTCCTCCGCTGCCATAGTCCCAGAAAATATCTCCGCGTAGGTAGCATTTCGGTCGCTCTTAGTCAGCGACCGAACCTCCCTAATCAAGCCTCGGCGGAACTTCCTCGCCTTCGTCTTCTCGGTCAAGTCATCAATGAACCGGGCCAACCGGCAAAACTCTCCGGCGTACTCAGCTACTGACTGGTTCCCCTGAACCAGGCTCTCAAACTGTGCCTCGATACCTCCCAAGGCCACATCAGGAAAGAACTGCTCCTTAAACAGCTCCTTGAACTGGGCCCAAGTCTGGCCCTCAACTCCCACCCTGGGATCCGTCTGATACCACGCACGGGCTAAGTCCTGCATCTGACTGCCCGCCGCCTCGATATGGAGTCGAGCTGGTATCTCCGCCAGTCGGAATATCTCCTCGATGTGCTCGATCCAATCGTCTGCAAAATGGATGCCCTCAGTGCCCAAGAACTCTTTAGAATGTATCTTCTGAAAGTCCTGGATATCCTTCTCCTTCCGGTAAGGCTGCTGCTGCTCCCCCCGAGCAGTCACCATCTCTACTGTAGTACGAACCAGCTGGTGGGCCTCGTCAATCCCCTGACGATAATCGGCAGTCTGCCGCTGCTGCTGCTGCTGGTGAGACGCCAGAATCCTCTCCACGAAAGAAAACAGATGAGCAACATCTACCATCCCCGCAGGTGGAGGCTGCTGCGGTGGAAGAATCTCGGGAAGCACCGGACTCTGCCTCCCAGCTAGTGGAGGTGCTTCTCCGAAAGCTGCTGAGACACCCACCCCATCTGGCATGACTGGGGCTGTGGTACCGGGAGCTGGCTGCTGAAGGTGAGAGGTGGCAGACCCCTCTGCAGCGGCTACTGTACCAGAGCGATGTGATCGTGTCTCCACCATCCTGAAGACAGATCGAAAAGGAAGTCAATACTGAGCAGGAATCGATAAATCAAAGGAGGACAGTTTATTGCAAATAAGACAAGTCAGTAAGATATGTAGATGGCATGATTTGAAGCAGAATTTTCCTAACTGTGATTGAGTACCTCTCCGTTAAAGCCTATCTCTCAATCCTATCGCAGGCTCGCAGCAGTACAACTAAGTCACCGTACTACCACGATATCGCACTAATGCGACTCTCGACCTGCATGGGCCACCACTAAAAACGTGTCACGACCCGCACCCACTGTGAGGGTACGAATACGTAACGACGCCCAGCCTACGCCGCAGTGTCGGCGGTAGAGCGCTGTCCTAGGTTACTATCTAACCAGCAACTCACGCAATTATAATGTACCCATCATGATCAACTCCGAACGGAGGACAAGTATAAAATATTGAACTCAATCACAGTCTAAGCACGATAAGATAAACACAAAAGAATTAAACTAAGAATAGAAGAACAACTACTAAAATAATAACAACTCTCAACAAATCTCAAATACTACACAAGTCTCAAAACTTCTATAACAAGTTCAACATGGAAACAAATGCTAGTCTACTAAACTAAATCCCGATCACTCCTGAGTGTCGGGGCCAAAGGTAGTCATCCCGTCTCCGGGTCCATAATATGTAGGGCATGTGTCCTCAGGGCAATCATTTGTAAAATTTCAACAGGTCCAGTCAGGACAGGAACGAGCACATCTCATCCAGAAAATCCAAGTAATGACAAATACTATAAAACATTTATAGACAGTTATATTGATGATAATGGCAGTTTTATACAGGTAATGATGTAGAGAAATAGCAAAGGTACAAGGAAAGTAAGGTAATGAAATAAAAGAAGAATGATGGCAAAGAAGACTGTAAAATAAGATCTAGCTGAACTAGGGTAACATGTTATAAGTCCAGTTTGTACAATGTAAGTTGAGTGTAATTCCAATGTGAGTCTAATACAATTTGAGCCTAGTAAATGATTCTTGTACATGATGATTCTAGTAGATGATTCTTCTCAATGATTTGAGTGAAGTGATTCTTGTAAGATTCTTGTACACTAATCCTTGTAGGTGATTCTTGTAATGAGTACGGCACATCGCACGCTCGGCCAAGCGGTGATGGCTATCATTCTTGTAATACGGCACATCGCACGCTCGGCCAAGCGGCGATGGCTATCATTCTTGTTTGGTGATTCTTGTTGAATACGGCACATCGCATACCGGGCCCAGCAGCGATGGCTATCGTTCTTGTAATGATGATTCTTGTATGATTTGTACATTTAATACTTGTAGGTGTTTCTTGTAGATGAGTCTTGTGAGTGATTCAAGTAATAGGGTTAGACAAATCAAGTACATGTATTGCGAATAAATGAATCTAAAATATTAATACATGTTGTGACAGAGAATCAAATAGAACTATACTAGAACTGGATCACAGTAATCATCAAATAAATGAAAGAACTATCAGAGAATGTACTCGCCTGATACTCTGAAAAGAGTAATGTAATATCAGATGTCTGCACCGGAGTCACAATGTCCTAAATAAAGCAGTATGGGTTATAATGTGTTTAAAACAAGGTAAATGAAGTCTACGATGCAATCTACATGATTTCTAGGTCAATCTGGGTCAAAGTCAACTCTAAGTCAAACCTGGTCAACTGTCTAGGTCAAACTAGGTCCAAGTTAAACTTGGTCAACTCTGGGTCAACCCAATCAAGTACACTAGTCAAACTAGGTCAATCCTAGTCTAGTCAAGTCTCACTAGGCTATCCCAAGTCTATACTAGCAATCCAGCACAATTACAAGCCAACTAGGCTGTACAAGCCAACCACACACCTAACTGGCATTCAAGCCATACCCATAGGCAATAAGCCATAGGCTATAGGCTATATTACCTATAGTCCAAACCACATATTCACATATACACATATATTAATATATCTAATATCATATAATAACACCCATTTACCTATAGCTATATAGATATATATATATATATATATCACATATAGATATATATATACATATATACATATATGCATATACATAGAGAGATAGGAGAGGAATACATGTGAGGGTGTTTGTGTACATGTGGAATAGCATGTGGCATGGTGTGAGTGTTAGGTGCACTGCAACTGAAAAACAGTGTGAGAGTTAACAGTTATTAGAGTGTGTGTCATGGGTTATCACATGACAGTGGTGGTTGTGTCATGAGTGTTCCTGTGCACAGGAAGTAGGTAGGTGCTCATGTAGGGGACTGAAATGTGTAAGCCATGTGTGTGTGCAGAGAGTTTAAAAGAACTTAGTGAAACAAAAAATGAACCATTGAAATGATAGTAAAGGAAACATGGCAATTGGCAGTTATACCTAAAGCTAACTGTTAATTCAATTGTTCCAAACATCCATTGAAAACCCAAACTTCCTATATCACATAACCAACATTTCAACTTTTTCATAAATGGAATAGATGAATGTGTGTGATATGTTTTCAGAATCATGTGAAACCAACACCAACATAACTCAAATTGAAAACAAAACTCAAGACTAAAATCCCCAATCCCTCTGCCATGTACTGGCCTGTACAAGTCAAGCCTAGCTAGGAGCAACCAAGGCAAGTAAGGCAAGGCAAGGGGGCTGCCATAGCTTGCTGCCCTGCAGAGTGCAGCACATGTTGCTGCACTGTTCAGTCACCATAAACCTCACTCAGTCACTAACAGTGAATCCCAACAGTTCTCTGTGAAATAAAACCTGGGAATGAACTTAACATGGCAGTTCATTTGTTCAACCCCAACACAAATTCAAAAAAAAAACCCCATTTCTAAATCTCAGGTTCAGTTAACAAATCTCAGGAATGTACAATGAACCTCATTCAGTTTACCTGAAATCTCAGGTTCCAGGAATTACAATTGTGTGTGATAAAAAATCAGTGATTAATGTGTCAATGTGAATAGGTTCGTGTGTGTAGTGGCATTATGTGTGGGCTGTTCTCAGTTGGACTGTCAATGACAGTTGAAACAGGGAATAAAATACAATCCAATCTCAGGAATTCCTGAGAACAAATGGCAGTTCACAGGGATTCGATTTTCAGGTATCAAGGTAATGAACTCTCAGTCCTCACTGTCAAACAATTTCTCAGGTTCACTCAATATCCTAACTCTAAACCAATCCAATACACAAGTTTAAATCATAATCTCAGGTTTACTTAACCCATCCCAACCCAGTTCTCAGGTTCACAAACAGTCAAGGAATCCTCAGTTAATCATTAAGCATTAGGAATTCTCAGGTATTTGTTTACATGTTCAATACAGTAATCAAAACCACCCTTAGATGAAGTACATTGAACTCAACATAGCAATTAACATCAAAATTTCAGTTTTTGAAAGGAAAAATAAAATCAGAAATTTCATCCTGAACATGTATCAGCCAAAACCCAATCTAATCTTGCAAAACCAACTTAGCAGTGACTAACACAATGTGCATGGGTGAAACATGGCAATTTGACATTAAAAATCAGTTAGAAAGGGATTTAGAGTTCAGGAATCAATAGTGTATCAGGGAATGCATACCTACAGTTCATCATCCAAACTTAATTCAAAAACCTAAATTAAACCATAGAATTTAGAAATCAGGTATGTAGGGGTGTTAACCATATGTTCACGTGTCTAGGGAGTGTATTCGTGTCCATTTATATGGACACGAGGTGTCCAAGAAACAAATCGAAAATAGTACATCAATTGCTGCACAGGCAGCCTCGTGCAGCCATGCCGTGTCCGATTGGACACGACACAGAGCTCGAGAGGTGTCGAGCCTGTGCACACACGTTCGCCCATGATAGGGCTAGAGCTTCAACACCCTGCAACGTGTCGAAACCGTGTCGTGTCAAAACTACAGTCCCGTATCAGAGACACGAAAAACGCGTGCACAGTGTTGAGCAAAACACGTGCACACGCGATTTCTTCGCGCACACACATCGGGGTCCCATGAAATTTTGTAGGTCTCGTGTCAGTCATTAGGACAACACGTGTACCAAGTTTCGTGGCTTGAGTCGCCGTGTCGTGTCCGCTAGGACGCCCGAGCAGCAGGACACTGCACGACAGTGTCGTGCAGCGTGTTCGTGTCCATTTTGGACACGGACACGGGCCTAAATCGTGCTCAGTGTGATAGATTCGTGATCAGCATGCCAAGGGCTTCAAAATCATGTAATTAGTTTTTGAAAATAACAATATTTAATTCTCACAAGCATTTCAACAAATACGTTCTATACAACACTGATACGTGTCCAAAAAGGACACGAAAGGACACGAAATTTTGGGGATTCCTATTCCTACAGTTAGGTTAGGGCTAGGGCATCCTAGAAATGCAATTAAACAGAAATTTCATGGGTTAGAATAAATTATACCTATTGATGTGCAAAGCTCACAAAAGCACCAAATGGAATGGTTCTCCAAGCCTCAAAAACTCCCACAAATTGATCCTACTCTGAAATATTCCTAAACAAACAGAAAGAATGGAAGAATTAGGTCCTAATGCAATTGATTTGAAGGAAAATGGAGTTGAAATGGATTTCCTATGATTTTAGAAAGATGGAGACTCACCTCTTCCAAAACTTGCACAAATCCCAATGGAGGCTAGCCCTAAATTCTAGGAGGGGATTAAATAGGGGGAAAGGATCAATAGTGGCTGCCATGGGCTGATTAGGGTTAGGTTTGGTTCATGGTGTGGGCCTATGGGCTATTAAGCCTAAGTCATTAATCATGACTTATGAAGTCATAAGCCATATTTGTCAAATCAACTCCAAATCTCTCCAAACAAGTTCCAATGACTTAAACTTCACTAAATTAGGTCAAACCAAGTTTACTTAACCTAACCAAGTGGTCTTAACCTAGGTTAGTCACTAGGTTGGTCTTCTAGTCAACACTTGTCAAAGTCAACTATAGGCCCAAAATCAATTCTACTAAAATTTACTAAAAATCATATTAATTCTAATAAATATAATTAATACTAATAATCACTAACCATGGTTAGCTGAGACTATCTATGACTAATCTAGGTTGGGTCCAAACCAAGTTTAGGCTAATCACAATACATGGCAATCAATTAAATAATATCAAATCACACCATTCTTAATAATAAATTAAATTCCAATAATATATATTAAATTCAATTATAATTACAAAATTTCAAAATTACCCTTTTCTGGAAAACTGGGTGTTACACTGGAAGAGGGCTATGGTTCAAGAATAATGGACACGTGGGTGTTGAGGGATACTTTGATTCATATTGAGCAAGTTGCATGGATGACAGAAGGTCCACCTCAGGGTACTGTGTCTTTGTACGGGGTAACCTAATCTCCTGGAGAAGCAAGAAATAGCCTATGGTAGCATGGTCGATCACTGTAGCAGAGTATAGAGCAATGGCTCTGGGAGTGTCAGAGTTGTTGTGGGTAAAAGCTCTACTGACAGATTTAAAGTTGGACCGATGAGCACCATTACGCCTTCTGAGTGATAGTCAAGCTGCACTGAGTATAACTAACAATCCAGTTCAGCATGACAAAATGAAGCATATCGAGATCGACCGATTCTTCATAAAAGAGAAGCTAGAGAACGGAACATTAAAGCTTGATTATGTTCGCTCAGAAGAACAAGTCGCAGACGGTCTTACTAAGGGTCTTAGCTCTATTCTTTCTAAACTATGTAACAAGATGGGGATGATTGATATCTATCGTCCATCTTGAAGGAGAGTGTTGAGAAGTCTGTTGGGTTTAGTCCCATATCAGGTAGAGAATAAGAAGGAAGCTAATCCTCTCCTTTATATAGGTACTTCTTTTCTATAATGAATCATCCAATTATCCCAACTCTATACTTGTTACAAGACTAGCGTTTTTGTTGCTCCATCTACCAAATCTATTTTCCATGTCCTTGGTGGCTTCCAGAGGAAGATAACACATCATGCTAATATTAGATGCAATGAGCAATTCCACAATATGTAACACTTGAAATTAATTAAATTATCCTCAATAGTAATTAATATAATTTTAGGATAATACGTATGAGTAACATGCAATGCCAATGCCTAGTTGCTTACTCTAGCTTCACAATTTTTTGATGCCCATACAGAACAATCACCTAGCCCAATCACCAAGTCAAATGAAAGTTGTATTGCATTTGAAACAACTATAAGCTTTCATTTCACATAGTGATAATGCATGCAAGTATGATTCTGCCTTTAACTAGCTGGTAGGTTGTTCGGTTTTGTTTGAAGGTTGTATCTTGTATTTTCTCTTTGCTCTATGGGAGGTTATGCTTTTGTAGTTGGATCTTCGTTTCGTTAATTACTATTGATGAAACACGATAGGAAATTTCCCACCATTTAGTCTCAAGTAAACAAATCAATATAAATGCATGTGAGTACTTCTCAGATGTATTTCAATCTTCTATGTCTGATCAAGGTATGCTTCATCAACCCTCTTTTAAACACATTCCTCATAAGAACGGAGTTGATGCACAAAAAATAGACACCTGATCATGAGACTGCTCGTCTCTATTTCTTTACATGCACATTCAAATAAAAATTTTGGGATGATGGAAATCTCACAGCATATTATGTTATTAATCATGTAATGTTCTGTGTTGCATCAACATCTCCTCTCTCCCACTTAACACCTGGGAACTCAATGTTCTCATAGAGAGAAATGCGCTTTCCTATCTTCTTTCTTAACCCAAAATAAAATGGCAGAGAGGTTCACCTTTGAGGGTACTCCAGGGAACATATCCAGCGTAGATCAAAGGTTAGAGATCACATTCACCATTTTTTTTCAAAGATGCCATCTATAGCCTTCCCTCTCGTGTCTTCGGTTGCACATGTTTTGTTCATATCTTGTCACCTCTAAGGGACAAATTGTCGAGCCAGTCAGTTAAATGTATGTTTTTGGCTATTCTTGGCTCTAGAAGGACTAAAAGTGTCATTCTCCAAGCTCCATTGTGCATTTGTGTTTGCTGATGTGACCTTCTTGTTGGGGTCTAGCCTCGATTCGATTTGCTAGAAGGACAATCTGGGCATCGCAAAGAGTTGTCGGAGTCATAGGAGTGAGTTCTGTTGAGAACAAACTGAGTTCGGTCTGAATTCAGTATGGCCGAAGTCGGTCCGAACTCTGTCACATTCTAATGGAACATATTGGGCCTAGCCGGACCGAATTCGGTCTGGGTTGATCTGTTGGCGAATTAGCACATATGTAGGCCCAAAATTAGCATAAAATATTATTGTGACTAATTTGGACAGACAGGATTAGTCATGTACTATTTCAGGGATTTTCTATGACCTAAATAGGGTTTCTTAACCTGTATATGCCGAGGATGGAGGCACAAGACAAGCACAAGACAGAAGATTCAGGGTGCAAGTCAACAGAAAATCTAAGTGAAAGTCCATACTTTGCTCTTAAGGCTCGTTGTTTGAGATAGTCGAAAGAGGAGATCTATTCGTGGAGTCGTCTACTTCGTTCAGAAAAATTGCTACAGGGTAGGGTGAGTGGTTTCTGTTGTAATCTCTCTCTTTCTTCTTGAGTTCTGTGAGGGGGTTGAACCTATGGGCAAAGGGCTCAACATATTTGTTTTTAGTATTGTATCTTTCATAAAGTTATAAAGATTGGAATTTGTCCATGATATAGTCACCGAATCATTTACTGTGTTTGACCAATCATAGGGCTGTTAGACTTTGGTTCGTTACCTTCAGGTAGGTTGTCATATCTTCTGTGACCTCGCTTCCGCGAACAAAAATTAGTATCAAAGCTTTCAGGTTCTCGAGAGGGAAGGTACAAATATGTCTACGGAGCAAATGAACATATAGATGATCACCCCCACAGGGGGAACTAGGCGATTTGAAAGCCAATGATGGAGAATCTAATCTAGTACAAGGATTTGCATGATTCATTAGAGGGCGACAATCCCAAGCCATCGGACAAATCTAGTAATGATAGGAAGCGATTGGATTGGAAGACCGTTGGATTCATCAGCCAATGGCTGAACAAATCGGTATTTTATCACTTGGCCATGGAAATTTCTGCAAAAGAGTTACAGAAGAAGCTGCATTTATTGTATGAATGGAAAACGGTTGGCAACAAGGCATTTCTTATTCACTAACTTATCAACTCGAAGTACATGGAGGGTGCCTCGGGGGCACAACATCTGAACAAGGTTCAGGATATCATTAATAAGCTTTCTGCGATAAAGATGGTGACTAACAAGCTTCAGGCCCCTCTACTTTTGAGTTCTCTGTCGGAAAGCTGGAAGACGTTGGTGGTGTCGGTGAGAAATTCCGTGTCTGATAGAGTTGTCATGATGGAGGCAGTCAAAAGTAGTTTGTTGAACCAGGAGGTATGTCGTAAGCAGATAATAGTCGCAGGAGTCTTCTCCAGTTGCTTCTTTAGGGAAGGGAAGACTCAAGTCATAGGTGAGGACACGAGAGAGTTCTAGGGATCCTGCTAGTGTGGACAACAAGGAGGGTTGTTATTACTCTGACAAACATGGTCACTTTAAAAGGGACTCATAAAGCTCAAAAATAAGAAGACTAAAGGCAAGGATGGTCAGGAAGATGGCTAGCTAAGATACCCTCAGGCTTATAAGAGAACTTATAAGCTTGAGGGTATTTTAGCCATTTAAAAATATACGAGTACAAAATAGACTTTTTTATACTTTATAAGTACTTATTCGTTTTTGACGTGGTATAGTGCCACTTCTAAAATTTGAGCTACTTACAAGTTGTTGCCACTTTACAAGTGAAAAAACAAACACTAATTTGCTTCTACTTCTAAATAATATGTCACTTACAAATTGTTGCCACTTATAAGTGGCAAAAACACACCCTACTTCTTTGACCGCAATAGGGGATTCTTAGGTTGCCTCTCACCATTGTAAGTAGTGGAACAATACACATATATTATCTTCTTAAACACTAATCATATTGCATTAATTCAAAGTTTTTTTTTTCCAGACGAGGCCTAAATTTTTTTAACAAAAAAATAAAATAAAAGGTTAATGAAAGATTTGTGTCCACTCGACAACTTTGATTGTTTATGTGCAACAAGCCCGTCAGAGTTATCTATCTCGAGTTTCGTTGGAGTTTGTATGCTTGTTTTTATCTTTCCTCGGGTTATAGGAATCTGCTTTTGTAATTGGGACTTTAGTTAATCATGTCTAGTGAAATGAGGAGAAATTAGTTACTTTGGAACCTTGTACGTTCTACTTTTTATGAACTCACAAAGTGTCAGGTACTGCATGTGAAAGGAACTACCATTGTTATATTTGCTAAACTCCGCAGGACACTAATTGAAGTAAATTTAGGTCTATGTCAACCCTCAGTTCTAAATTTATACAGAACACCTAGTCCCAACTGATGATATATGGGTATTACTTCTCCTTCATGACTTATTTGGTGACACAACCAAGAAACAACATTGAGCAACACTAGTGAAACTTGAAACCAACGGATAGTTCATTCATATCATCTAATATAAATATTCATCTCAAATGCCATATAATAATATCAGAGTATCTACAAGCCAGTGGTCGGTTTTATTCATCAGCACGCACACAGAGTAACACTGACACGCCAGAAAACATATATGAAGATAGCTGGACTTATTTATGGGCAATAATCGCCATTATTCTTCAGCATCCACACAGTAGCACACCATATAGTTTAAACACTATATCAAGGATATTTATGCAGCTTGGTGCATTTTGTAGAGTAGTTGTCAAGGCACGCAACCATATCTTCCCCCTCTGCCAATGATAGCATAAAAAGTTTTCAGAATGATACGAATACTAGAGAATAATCACAGTTATTTGCACGATAAAGAAGTTAATATAGATATACATATCTTACCGGGGTCAAGATGACCACAGGATAAGTTAGCACATGAAAATCTACCCTTGGGATTGGACTCAGATGGCGATGGGATGCTAATACACTCCATAGCGCACCTGTATTTACAGAAGCCTTTGGAGTCGCCTTGATCCCTGCATTCCTGATAGCATTTCTTGAAGCATTCCTTGATGCTTGCCGAGCTATTCACACAAAGTGAGAAGAGCATAGCAGTCACAAGTAGGATAGCCATGGTAGTCTTTCGGTCCATCGTTTGTTATTAAAAAACAGACTCGAACTTGAACCTGGAAGAAGATGAGAAACACTGAGCACTGATTTATAGGGGAGATATCAAGCTCTCTTACATGTTGCTCAATGTGAATGGAATAACATAATCCACTCATATATATATATATATATATATATATATATATATATATATATATATATATAAAATATATATATATATATATATATATATATATATATATATATATATATATATATATATATATATATATATAATCCACTCATATATATATATATATATATATATATATTTTTTTTTTTTTCGACTAGAAAAATACTTACTCAATCACCTACATATATCTTGGTTGCAGGTTATATTGCTTCAGTGTTGAGACAAGTAAAAGACTTGAGAAAGTTATTCTTTTCTTTTCCTTTTCTACATCACTGAAAAATTGGGATTTCAATAGCCCTCAACAGAGCTCAATGGAAGAAAGGATTCATATGGCCGACCCATTGGAATAAAGACTTTGTTTTTGTTGTTACACTGAGAAATTGTAATATTTGTGATTGTTTCTCACATACACTGAAGGAGTGCTCATGTTATTTCCTAATCCATCACATTACAATTCGTGCTACATTTCCACAGTAAACACATCTTCAACCACCACAAAAAACTCGGACCCACTTAACCAACAAAAGTCATCATACATTTTTGTTAACTATTAGTACCTTTACATTTAATTCTGTCATACTATTCTCTCAGATCAAGAAGTTGTTCTGAACTAGTGTTGTTTTCTTATCCTGGTTTGATCTAAACTAAGATCAATATTGAATGCATCAGTCTAGGTTTTAGAATTATACTAAAATCAGTTTACTTGATTCCCTTAAAGAAAAATACTTTACTCAACCACCTTCCGTCTTAATCTTTTTCAATCAGCTGAGTTGTCAACAACAATGTTGAGATCACATTCCTAATTTTATGCATACTTTTTCTTCAATTACAACAGTGTGCTGCCAAGTCAGCGTACAGAGAAAGATTAGGACAGTAAGTAACCCATGATACATCATCACTATCAAAGTCTGATGACCGGTCTAAAATCACAAGGTAATGAAAGGACTAGTAACTTGCATCAACCATCATAAGCTAACTGCAAAACAATCATGTATATTCATGTCAAAGAACAAACTCAAACAGTACAAAAGATTGCCAAAATCTAATCCCAAGCTCAAACTCAAACTCATTCCAGAAGTCCAATAAAACATAATGACAGAGACTCAAGGGATCAATTTGCGATTTGGGTAACTGTACATATAACAAGTGAACGTGGACCCAAAATTCTTGTAGCTAGCATCAAAAGCAAACTGAAAACTTGCAGCTATCCAGCATTAAGGAATTATCTGCAAGAATCTTCTAAGATTAGTAAACTCCTATTGAAAACATTACTTTTGTTTCAGCACGAAACTATGCACTCAAGAAAGTATAAAATAAAAAATGTCCCGTGTATACAGAAATAGCTGGATGTTCAGAAAACCTCAAATATGGAGTGTCATACTCACAACAAAAACCAATGGGACTGACGACGTTTGTAAAAAAGTCACGATCCTTTAACACATTGTTCTTTACCACTGCATTGATCATTATATAACTTCAGCACAAAATTTGAGGAAATCAAATATATTTGAAAATAAGTACAGTCCACATACCTATCCATTCTGTTCCCCCTTCCCACCCAATTGATCATAACTTGGGTGGTGCTACTCCTACAATGGACATCAACTAGATTTTAAGGTAACAAGCCAAGAGGTAGCAAAAGGAGACTTACAAAGGTTTATAATATAATATAACTAAACTGATCCGAGATGAGGGATCTGAAATGGGTGCCCTGTTAGATTGCAACAAAATATATAGGAACCTCCAATCTTCGGAACTCAGGTACAAAAGTAAATTCAACCAGATCAAACCATTGAAGTGAATAATCTCCCTATGGGAGCCCTTCACTGTCTTCTAATATCTACCAACCTAGGAAGCCTTTGGACTCAAATATACACACACGGACCTTCTTCCGATTTATAGAAACTCATTTTGGTTTCTCAAAGAAGACATCCTGAAGATGGTATTAACCTCATTATCGGATGAAGAACCACACGTTCTTAGGAAATATTGTGTCAGATATATGTCGGTCATATACGGATATGTAGTTATGTACACAGTCATTGTTAGTGGAGTCTAAACTAAAATTTGTAATAAGACATTCCACAAAATAAAGATAAGAAGCTCCTATCTCTCTTATAATTCAAAGTGTATATTCATAGCCAAAGCTAGAAATGGACCCGATATATGAGAATACAGAAATAGTTAGGCAATCATTGTCCCTCGGGATACAAATCATGCTTTTCAATACTTCATCCAGTAAGATACAGAAGTGTACAAGGCCTACCTCAAAATTTGGTGACGTTTTGTGTTACGGATTTCTTTGGGCAATGATCTACAGTTTAATAATTAGTAGAGATACATAGAACTAGTCAAGCACTTGTTAGTAAATAAGCTTATATGTTATTGAGAAGTCTATTGGGTTTAGTCCCATATCAGGTAGAGAATAAGAAGGTGGTTAATCCTCTCCTTTATATATGTACTTCTTTTTATAATGAAGCATCCTATTATCGCAACTCTATATGTTAGCAGAGCCACCCTAACCCTAACCCTAACTTCTCCACTTGTCTCCGCCACTGCCGCCAGCCTAACCCTAACCCTAATTTCTCCACAGCTGCCGCCAACACTCGGGTCCGCCACTGCCGCCTCCGCTATCACCGCCGTCCACCCTCTCTGTCACCTCTTTGCCGCCGTCCTCCCTCACCGCCGCCGTCCTCCCTACCGGAGGAGAACAATAACCTCGGATTGCAGCCATGTACGAGATATGAGCAGCGACGCTTGGGGATGTCACTGCTGCTGAAGAAGGAATGACAGACGTGGAGAAGTCTGCAGCCGAAGCTGGAGGGCACCACCGGAACTCGTGGCCCTAGATCTGCCACTGTCGGGCTGATGGAAGAGGAGAAGGAGCAGGCGATGGAGACGATCTACGGCAAGCTGATTGAGCATTACTTATGTGACCTAGAAATTTTTTGGAAAGAAGAGAGCGAGAGAGGGAGAAGAGAAAAGGGAGAAGAGAGAGAAGAGAGCAACAAAAGAAATGTTGGGTTTTATACCCATATGTGGGCCAGCCCGAAGCAAAGAATAGGAGTGGCAAACTTGTAAATATTTGGAAAAAATTTGGGCTAGCCCCAAGTAAATGTGGAGTGCCCATAGAATTAGCCATGATATAAGGGTATTACTTCTCCCAAAAGAAAGGGACAGTTCATTTTCAGAAACTCAGTTGCATTTTGACATGGAACCTATGTTTAGCACAACACCACCACCACAATAAAGTAAGGATAGAAATAGCAAGTAGGGATGTCGTAACCAACTTATATATCCTTGCCTCCACAGGTTCAGTTATTAGGGATTGATGGCGATCTGACACGGTGTCGGACCACCGCAGGTTCATGTTAATCTTGAATCAAATGTTGCTCCGAGAAGCAAAGTGATTGGCATGCTAGGTTCAGTTCTAGGAGCAATTTGTCAAGCAAGCTTCCATGTCTATTTCTTCTTCTAGGGAGCATAGCAAGCATGAAACCTCACAGTTAGTACTTAGTACAAGCAAAAATCTATGTTGTGGACATAAGGACACAAATCAAGCATCATAAAATTACCAGGGCCAAGATGGAGGCATGAGTATACTTGGCACATTCATGGTTGCAGGTGTCATCTATGTTGTGGACATTTAGAGGAAGCAAAACAGTTGGAGGGGAGAAGTATGTCAACTTGTACAGCCACTTAGGCATCTTCTGCCTGCACAGTGTATAACAGTGCTGGTAGCAGGAGTTGTAGGTTGTTGAGCTCTGCGCGATGAGCACAGCCGCTAGGGGCAGCTTGGCTTGTCCTCATTGCTTTTGGTCGCATCGACTTCCTGTCAAGTATAGATCAAGAAGAGCAACAATACCACCAAACTCCTGAACTTGAGCGCTCAACCAATTGCAGTTGCAAGATACAAACCCAACACAATAAGGTATAGATCTAAAGATAGTACGTATTGAATGGGGAAGGTAATATAGACCCAGTTTAATTGTAGGAGTTGAATATTAGAACAACGACAAACCAGCCGTGCTTTCTTGTTATTCATGGGGAACAGGCATTGCCACTAAAGAGATGCGGGAGATTTATTACTTGTGCATGTTTTGTTACTGAGTATTGCATCTAACATTTTTCTGAAATAGGTATCTCTATACCTTACTAACCAAACTGCATGCAATTGGCAACCATAAAGGCCTGAATTATACAATCTCCCGTTTTAACACAGACTTATTGCACTCGTGGTCTCATGAAGAAACTGATAAATAGAAAAGAAAAGAGGATCTCCTTCATGACTTATTTGGTGATGCAATCAAGAAACACTAGTGAAACTTGAAACCAACGGATAGTCCACTCATATCATCTAACATAAATATTCAGCTCAAATTTCATAAAACTATATCAGAGTATCTACAAGCCAGTAGACGCTTTTATTCATCAGCACTCACACAGAGTAACACTGACACACCAGAAAGCATATGAGGATAGCTGGTCTTATTTAGAAGGCAGTAATCGCCATTATTCTTCAGGATCCACAGAGTAGGACACCAGAAAGCATATCAAGGATATTTCTGCAGCTTGGTGCATTTTGCAGAGTAGTTGTCACGGACGCAACCATATCTTTCCCCTCTGCCAATGATAGCATAAAAAGTTTTCAGAAAGATACGACTACTAGAGAAATAATCACATTTATTTGCACGATAAAGAAGTTAATATAGATATACATATCTTACCGGGGTCAAGATGACCACAGGATAAGTTAGCACATGAAAATCTACCCTTGGGATTGGACTCAGACGGCAATGGGATGCTAATACACTCCATAGCGCACCTGTATTTACAGAAGCCTTTGGAGTCGCCTTGATCCCTGCATTCCTGATAGCATTTCTTGAAGCATTCCTTGATGCTTGCCGAGCTATTCACACAAAGTGAGAAGAGCATAGCAGTCACAAGTAGGATAGCCATGGTAGTCTTTTGGTCCATCGTTTGTTATTAAAAAACAGACTCGAACTTGAACCTGGAAGAAGATGAGAAACACTGAGCACTAATTTATAGGGGAGATATCAAGCTCTCTTACATGTTGCTCAATGTGAATGGAATAACAGAATCCACTCATATATATATATATATATATATATATATATATATATATATATATATATATCGGATGATCTATTGGTATTGATGAGGCCTTCCATGCGAGGGATGAGGGAGCTTGCGGTGGTGATGGAGGAGTTCGGACAGCTATCGGGTCTTCGGTTGAACAGGGACAAGAGCAAAGTTTACTTCAACAACTCTTGTACTTTGAAGGAGGAACGGGCCCTGGAGCTTGGGGTGGAAAAGGGTGACATCCCGGTGAAATATCTGGGGGTGCCCCTTTCTGTCAACTACGCGAAGGACCGAGATTGTCAGAGTCTGGTGGACTTTGCGCAGAGGAGGATAGAGGGCTGGCAGGCGGCTGGCCTATCTTTTGGAGGGCGTATTGAGCTGGTACGATCGGTGATCTCTGCTATTGCTTTGTTTTGGCTCCAATCTATTATGGTTCCTTTGGCTTCTATCAGAAAGATTGAGGGCATATGTGCCAAGTTCATATGGCATGGGGGGATTCATGCCATCTCTTGGGAGCAGCTCTGTCGCCCTAGGAAGGAGGGAGGTGTGGGACTGCATTCTTTAGTATCTGTCAGGGAGGCGGCGGGGATCAAGCTGGCGTGGAGGTTCCTTCAGGACGGTTCTCTTTGGTCGGCTTGGATGTCTAGTCGGTATCTCCGGGGTAGGAACTTCTGGGTATGTGAAATTGACAACAACTTCTCTGTGTCTCTCAAACATATCCTGAGGAACCGTACTGTCCTTCGGAAGGTTATTCGGAGGAAGATGAGGGAGGGAGGGGAGACGGACCTATGGCTTGATCCGTGGATTGCAGGTCAGTCTCTTCTGGAGATTCTGGATCCCCAGACGGATGGTGTGGCGTACAGAGGTCTGACTTGTAGACATATCATCAGTGGTGGGGTCTGGAGGCCAGAGGAGTATCGTTTCACTGCTCAGTTAGGAGAGGATATCAGGCAGGTACAGATCACTCCTACTGGACTGTCTGACGTTTGGGTTTGATGCCCCTCCCGGCTACTCGGAGGGTGCTGGGGAGTTCAGATTTAGCAGCTGCTACGATCTTGTTCGTCCCCACTTCGATGAGATCGAGGAGTACGACTTTATCTGGGGGAAGGGGCTTGCCAGGAAGATGCAACTGTCTGCATATAAACTGGTGCTGGGCCGGTTGCTTACTAAGGATAGACTGCTTCGGTTCGGGGTCCCAGTCCCTGACCCTAAGTGTGTTTTGTGTGAGACAGAGGACGAATCCATTGGGCATCTGTTCTTTCAGTGTCATATGGCGTGGAGCATCTGGGCAGAGCAGAGCCGGAGATACTTGGGAGGGGTTGGTAGGGAGCGTGACTTCAGAGAAATCCTTCAGTGGATTGGTGATCGCAGGGGCCAGGAGCAGAGCTGGGCCAGACGTGCTAGATTGAGGCTTGCTGCATCTGTTTGGCATGTCTGGCGGGAGAGGAACCGGCGCATCTATGAGGGATTGTCCACCCCTCCGGTGGGCATCCTTCATAACATTGAGTCAGATGTACTAGTAATGTTCCCCTGAGTTGGGACTGTATCTCTATGTTGTAACCTTATTGAGATGATAGTGGAATAAAATTTACCCTTTTTCCAAAATATATATATATATATATATATATATATATATATTGGAAAAAGGGTAAATTTTATTCCAATAGTAAAGCAATAATCTTACAACATACAATCAAAGTGGGACTCACACTCATCAATTTCCCATAGCATTTACATCAAACTCGATGTTATGGAGAATGCCTACCGGAGGGGTGATCAGCCCCTCAAATATTCGACGGTTTCGTTCCCGCCATACGTGCCAAACAGAATCAGCCAGCCGAACTCTGGCGGTCCGAAATCAGTCCTGCCCTCGACTCCTACAATCCCGGAGAACCGTGATAATGTCTCCAATTCCCTTTCCAGAGACGCCCACTCCCAGCACTCTACTCTGCTCTGACCAGATCTGCCATGCCAGAGTACACTCGAAGAACATGTGTCGAATAGATTCATGTTCCAGACTGCAAAGCACGCACATGGGATCCGGAACCGGCACTCCAAACGAACTCAGACGGTCCCTGGTCAGAAGACGGCCCAGTAGAAGCTTGTATACACACTGCTGCATCTTCCCGGCCAGACCCTTGCACCAAACGAACTCGTAGTCAGCACTCTGAGGGAAGGCGCGCCTGATAAGGTTGTAGCAGCTCCGGAATTGGAAATTCCCAGTTCCCAGAGTTGCTCCTATCGGCTCCCAAATCCATCTATCAGCAGGCAAAGCCGGATCAATGACAACATAACCAATGGGCCCACCCAGCTCCTCGGTAAACCGATACAACTCCGTCCTCCACTCCCCATCGCGAATGATACGGCTACACTTCAGACCACGCCTGTCCTCCAGATGTGCCGAGGCTCCCCTGATGTCCAATAGCGAATGCCGATCTATCCAAGGATCCCGCCAAAGGTCCGTACCAGACCCATCCTTCATGACCTTCCGGATTGCAGATTTAAGCACCCCCCTGTGTCTCAAGACAGTCTTGAACGTGACTGAGTGATTGTTGTCAGTAGCACACGTCCAAAAGTTGTCCTGCTTCGCATATCTGCTGTGCATCCAGGCCGCCCAAAGAGACCCCCCGTTGATAAATTTCCAAGCCAGCTTAAGCGCGGAGGCCTCCCTAATCTCCAACAACGGCCTTAGCCCCGCACCTCCCTTCTTCCTGGATCTACAGAGCTGCTCCCAGGAGATCGCATGCATACCCCCCTCCAAATGAAATCTGCACAGAGCCGCTCTATTTTTCTAATAGTGGCCACAGGGAGGAGGATGGACTGCAGCCAGAAATGAGCCACAACCGAAATCACCGATCTGACCAGCTCGATGCGATCGCCAAATGACAAACCGGCTGCTTGCCACCCTTCCACTCTCCGCTGGACGTACTCCACTAGACTATGGCAGTCCTGATGCCACACATAGTTGACAGTGAGAGGCACTCCTAAGTATCGCACCGGAAGATCACTCCTCTCGATACCCAGCACAGCAGTACGCTCCTCCTTCTGGGGACAAAGGGAGCTGAAGTACACCCTGCTCTTATCCCTGTTCATCTGAAGGCCCGAAAGAGAATTCAATTCTCCCATAATCTCCGCAAGCGTCTACAAACCCTCCGTCGATGGCTGGATGAACACCAAGAGATCATCCGCATAGATAAGGTGGGTAACTGGGAGATCCACCCGCCGAAACAAAGGGACCAGCCTCCCACGGTGCTCTGCCAGGTCCATCAAACATGTGAAGTATTCCATAACAAGCGTGAACAGGTAAGAGGATAGGGGGTCACCTTACCTGAGCCCACGGTTGCTCTGGAAATACCCATAAGGAATACCCTGGATGAGGACAGAGAAAGTGGAAGACGTGATACACTCCTGGATCAATGCAACCCAGTGGTCCGCGAACCCCATGGCAGTTATTAGATGGCAGAGAAAGTCTCGATTGACCATGTCATACGCCTTCCTCAGGTCCAGTTTCACACATGCTTTCTCCCCACCGGGTTTGCTAAAGCCCCTCACCATCTCATGAGCCAGGAGGCTGTGCTCAGCAATCGACCTCCCCTTGATGAATACAGCCTGATTCGGAGATACCAAGTCCTGCATGATCCCCTCCATACGTCGGCACATAATGTGCGTAATTATCTTATAAAGATAATTACAACATGTAATAGGTCTGAAATCCGCCAGTGCAATCGTTCCCTCCTTCTTTGACACCAAGGTCAGGAAAGTATGATTCAGCTCTTTCAGAAGCTTCCCTTTAATGAAGAATTCCTGCACCACCTCCAAAACCTGATGCTTCAGAATGTCCCAGTGACGTTTGTAGAATCTACTGCTAAAGCCATCCGGACCAGGAGCCTTATTGGGATCAGCCACCTTGACAATAGATTCTACCTCCTCCATAGTAACGGGGGCAAGAAGAATACTATTCCCGTACGGAGTCACCAATCTCTTCGTGACAACCTCTGAGAACACGGACAAGTAGTCAGTCTGGAAATATAACTCAGAATAGTACCTGACAGCCTCGCCCTGTATCTCAGCTAGCGTCCCCACCAGGATGCCATCCGCATCTAGAGCTGGGAGATGTGATTCCTATACTGTCTAGTCCGGATAACATCATAGAAGAACTTGAAACATCGGTCGCCATCCTGGAGCCAGGAACACTTAGCACGCTGGGCCGTGCTAATCTCCTTCTGCAGCCTCAGGGTATTGACTTCGTCGATCAGTACCTTCTCTCTAGCCGTCAGGTCCCCGTTAAGCATGTCAGCTTGCATGTCCTGCTGGATGGCCCGCAACCCCACCTCCTTATCTTCTAAGGTAGACTTGGACAACCCCTTCACCCAACTCCGAAGAGCCTTCTTCGTGGCCTTAAGGCGGCGGCCCAAGCGGAACTGGGCCGTCCCCTCCTGACAGCTAGTAAGCCCCCCTGAGATAGCCTCCAGTAGCCCTCCGAGAGATACCAACTGTTGTTGTACCTGAATGGGCGGGACTTCCCAGGAGACCTAGAAGTGAAGCCAACCCTGATGGGTGAGTGATCGCTCTCCCAGCAGCCAGACCCTCAGCCGTAGAATTGGGGAAATGCCGGAACCATTCCCTATTTCCCAGGGCTCGATCAAGCTGGCATAAAACCCTGTTCCGGATTGCTTTGTTATGCAGGTCCAGATGAAGCCTGAACGAGACAATCCCTGGAGGCCCGCCTGGAGAAGGCATCTCTAAAAATCATAAAGGATAGAGTTCGGAACAGGGCGACCACCCACCTTCTCCCCACGATGCAGAAGGGCATTGAAGTCCCCAATCAGAAGAAGTGGAAGGCAAGACGAATCCGCAGCAGTGGCAATACGTGAGATGTCGCTCCACAGGGACTCCCGTCTCCTACGGTCGTTGTGTCCGTAAACTGCCCCCAGCAAGAACCGAAAGTCACCCTTGTTCGAGAAGGAGATTGCAATCAACTGCTCCGCAATCAAGATCAAGTCACCATCCTAGCTCCTCGAGTTCCAGCGAACCCAGATCCTGGCCATGTCACACAGAGCCAGGTTGTGAAGTTGGGCCCAATGAGTAAGGGTCCGCCGAGCAAGAGTCTTTTCACCCTTGATCTTAGGTTCTAATAGAACAGAAATATCACATTTCTCTCTGTGAAGCACCCCACAAATCTCTCTCCACCTCCCTAGCGAACACGCCCCCTCATATTCCAGGCGATAATAGCCATTAATTAATGAGATATTGGGTCCCCTGGGAAACACCCGAATCAGCACCTGGGAAATGTGCCACATCCGACGCTAAAAGATCCTCCTCCATCCCAGTCGGAATGGCCTTCTGGGCAACGACCTGAGAGAGCACCAACGCCCAGGCAGGATTGTCTACACACACCGCCTCCTCTCTGTTAGTAGGATGCCCCCCTCCCTGGAGGGGCCATCCCTCAGCGGACCGATAGCACGTCGCTTCCTACAGTAAACCTGTCCCCCAGCCAATCTGCCAACTCCCCGCGCCTCGCTCCCCGACGCCACCATGCCTCTAGTAACTATACTGCTCTGCCCTGGGAAGGTAGTCAACACCCTACTCGAGGGAGCAAGCTGGAGAGAGACAATGAGGCTCAACCCCCATCATTCTCTCCCTCCAAGGCCTCCTCTCCACGGTCAACTCTGAAATCCATGTCACAGGAAGTGTCCGGAGCCTCACTCATGGGAATAGAAGGCCCCATCGGAGGTGGAGGCGCCACCTGAGGTCCTACCGCCGAACAAGCACTGGCCAGATGCCCAAAACAGGAACAGCAAAAACAGGTGGGTGGGACCCATTCGTATTCCACCTTCTGGGTGAGCACCTCTCCAGAAGGAATCTCATATTCCACCATCTTCGGTAGCTCCCCCAGCCCGAATTTTCACAAAAATCCTGGCATACATTAACCTCGATCGAAAGGCAGTAGCTTCATCCGCCTTGATCGGGGTACCCACCAAACTCGCCAAACGCATCAGCAGCGGTATACTCCAAAACCGGACCGGAAACTCTAGAAAGCGAATCCATACAGGTATGGCATTCATAACTTCCCTCTCACATTTAAGCTCCAGGGTCCATTCCTTTAGGATGATAAGCCTGCCATCAAACGTCCAGGGGCCGCCTTGGAGGATCCTAGCAACATCCTCCACAAGTCCGAACTTTACATAGTAGAAGCCGTTCTCGCGGGCAAAGAACTCCATACTCCCCTTGGGCTGCCAGACACGCGCCGCATAACCCCGGATCTGTCCGTAAAAAGGCTTGTTGTCCAGAACATACAAAACAAGGGTATTCTCCCAGTAGGCTGACACCTTCTCATTCTTCTCCGCAGGGAACGAGGGCCGAAAACCCCTCCCAACCTTGATCGGCGGCACATACTCCATCGAGGTGGGGCTTTTCGGCCCCACAGGTTTGCAGATCTCTGCCCATGACCGGCCAGCCGGCCGAGTAGACTCTCCATGTGGCTTGGGGACAACCGTCGGCCAGGGAGACCCAGATCCCTGACCACCAAATTCCACCACCTTACTCTTCCCCTTGTCCGCCGCGGTCGCCTTAGGACGCCAGCCCACCGATCTCCCAGCAGACACCACAGGGCTACGGGCCGATGGCCGCGCCTCTGACCCGATCTGTCGACCATCAGCATGATGGCGATCCCTAACATGGCTCTGGCCTCCTCCTGCCTTACCTCCAGTCTTCGCCACGCGACGACGCGTAACCGTCGTCCATCCCCCCTCCATCTGGCCCCCTGGGACCCAGCGCCTGCTCCAAATTGGAAGTAAAGCGCGTTGGGAACTCCTTGCGGGCTCCGATCCCCGTCCGACGCCGAACCCGCCCCCCACCACCATAGGGGGTCCGCCCGACCCCCATCCTTCCGTCCCGCCCCCTCCCCCCACACCGCCCGGGGGGGGAGCCACTATGTACTTGAGAACAAGGGAGTCCGCCCGACTCCCCAAACTGTGTTCCCGCCCCCCCACCTGCTGGGGGGCGCCACCTCGTACGACGGCTCTGGGTGGTCCGCCCGACCCCCCTCTATTACTCCTGGCCCTCCCGCGCCGCCTGGGGGGGCGTCTCCGGTCGCTCCCGATCCGGGGGGTCCGCCCGACCCCCCCGCCTTGGTACTTGCCCCCCCTCCGCCGCCTAGGGGGGGCTCCTCCGCCGACCTGGGGAGGCAGCCCGGCCCCCCCATCTTTCCGACCTTCCTTCCCCCGCCGGCGAGAGGATCCGGTGGCCGCGGGGGAGGAACCCTAGCCCACTCGTGCCGCTCGTGGTCGCCTGCTCCCGCTCCCATCTTTTTTAATATATATATATTTTTCTCCTCCGCCGACCTGGGGAGGCAGCCCGGCCCCCCCATCTTTCCGACCTTCCTCCCCCCGCCGGCGAAAGGATCCGGTGGCCGCGGGGGAGGAACCCTAGCCGCTCCTTCTGAATACTGAGGGACGTCTAGTTGGGGACCCGGTGGAGATACAGGAGGAGGCCGTCCATTTTTACACTGACTTATATCACCAGACGGACTACACTAGCACGTTCCCAGCCCTTGTCACGAAGAGACTGGTGACCCGGCACGGGAACAGTCTGCTTCTGGCACCTGTGCGGATAGAGGAAGTGGAAGACATTGTGATGAAGGCCAATCCCAACAAAGCCCCCGGGCCGGATGGTTTCTCTTCTGGGTTCTTTAAGCGACACTGGGGTGTGCTTAAGGCCCCGATCCTTACGGCGGTTCAGGAGTTCTTTGTGGAGGGTAGGCTTCTGAAGGAGATGAACCACACATTCCTGACGCTGGTGCCTAAGAAGGAGGGAGCGACCTCACTTGCAGATTTTCGGCCCATTGCTTGCTGTAATTTTTTTTACAAGATTATCACTCATCTTATGTGCAGGCGTTTGGAGGGGATTATGCAGGGATTGGTATCCCAGAATTAAGCTGCGTTCATCAAGGGCCGGTCGATAGCGGAGCACAGCTTGCTAGCTCATGAGATGGTGCGGGAGTTCAGCAAGCCTGGAGGGATGAAGGCTTGTGTGAAGCTTGATCTCCGGAAAGCGTATGACACAGTCAACAGGGAGTTCCTGTGTCACTTGATGCTTGCCATGGGCTTCGACGAGAGGTGGGTTGCATTGGTGAGGGAGTGCATCTGCTCCCCTACTTTCTCTGTCCTCATCCAGGGTACGCCGTATGGCTACTTCAGTAGCAACAGGGGGTTGAGGCAGGGTGACCCCCTCTCCCTGTATCTTTTTACCCTGGTGATGGAGTACTTTACTTGCATGATGGATCTGGCAGTGCATAGCAAGAGGATTGTTCCCCTGTTCTGATTGGTGAGACCAGTTGTATCCCACTTGATCTATGCTGACGACCTTTTGGTGCTTCTCCAGCCTTCCATGCGGGGAATGAGTGCGCTCTCTGATATTATGGAGGAGTTCGGGCGGCTCTCTGGGCTCCAGTTAAACAGGGAGAAGAGCAGAGTCTACTTTAGCTCACGATGCACACAGCAGGAGGAGAGAGCCTACGCCTTAGGAGTGGACAGAGGCGAGCTTCCAGTGAAATACCTGGAGGTCCCGTTGACGGTCAACTATGCCAGAGAGCAGGATTGTCACAGCTTGGTGGACTTTGCTCAGAGGAGGGTGGAAGGCTGGCAAGCTGCGGGTCTATCCTTCGGAGGCCAGATAGAGTTGGTGCGTTCGGTTATTGCAGGCATCACGATGTTCTGGTTCCAGTCTATCCAGATCCCCTCGGCTACTATTCGTAAAGTGGAAGCCATTTGTGCTGACTTCATCTGGAGGGGAGGGATGCATGCGATATCCTGGGACCAGTTATGTCGGCCATGGGAGGAAGGAGGAGTGGGGTTGAGACCTCTTCATACAGTCAGGAAGGCAGCTTGTGTGAAGATGGCCTGGAGATTCATCAAGGGGGGATCGCTCTGGGCAGATTGGATGGCGAGCAGATACCTGAGGAGGACAAACTTCTGGGCTTGCAGGATAGACAACAATTTCTCGGTCACGTTCAAGGCCATCCTGAGGTGTAGACCGGTGCTCCAGACCGCTATCTGCAGGCACATGAAGGATGGGACGACTACAGACCTCTGGTTGGACCCCTGGTTGGGTTCCAGATCCTTGCTCGAGCTTCTGGGGGGGCAGGGGGACAGAGAAGCGGGCAGGGGGCTCACCTACAGTCGGATCATCAGAGATGGAGTATGGAGGCCTGAGGGATATGCTTATACAGCTCAGCTAGCCGAGGAGATTCGCCTTATTACTATCGACGCTAGCCAGGCTGAGGATACATGGAGCTGGGCAGGCCCAGGTGCGGGGGGGCGGGTCAGGTCTTTTCTGCTTTCGCAGCTGCTACGATTTGGTTCGGACCCACCACGACCAGGCTGAGGAGGTGGACTTCATCTGGGACAAGGGCGTAGCTCAGAAAATGCAACTTTGTGCATATCGTCTTCTCCGGGGTAGACTGATGACTAGAGACAGACTCCTCCGGTTTGGAATGCATATCCCGGATGCCAAATGTGTGCTATACAATGAGGTAGATGAATCTATGGGGCATCTCTTCTTTGGTTGTCCGGTGACCTGGCACATTTGGATGGAGCAGTGTGCACAGCTAAGAGGAGGAGTTGGGGTGGACCGAGACATCCGGAGCATTCTCAGCTAGATCCGAGATCATAGAGGCCGGGATCCGGAGTGGGCTAGAAGAGCCAGAGTTCGTCTTGCTGCGTCTGTTTGGCACATCTGGAAGGAGCAGAACAGACGTATCTTTGAGGGCTTGACTACCCCCCTATTGGAATTCTACACAATATAGAATTCGATGTATCTGTTATGGCCCCATAATCATATTTTTGGGGCATGAAGTGTAGTGATGTTGTATTTTAATACCTTTTCCGCTATAAGCGAGGAATAAATTCACCCTTATTCCAAAATATATATATATATATATATATATATATATATTTATGAAACCACCATTTTATTCATATATAAGAACAAAGTCCCAGTACATAGCAAAATTAGGGAAACAAAAAACTCCAAACCAAACTACAGTAATCAGAAGCCCCTCTAATGTGAACACCTAATAGGAGCTTTGCGGATTTGCCTATGGATCTCAAGAACCACCATATCTGTCGAGTATTTGTATCCTTCGTATCGTCATTTGTTTAAATTTTTCCATAGCACCCATATTGTTGCACCAACTCCAATTTGCCGTTGATGAAGCTTCTTCCCACACCACCACTTGCGCAGCCTGTGAAGCAATGACATACCCCAACCATAAACTCTGTATTCTTTCTGCATCGCAGACCATACCTCCCCAGCCAAAACACCAGAGTGTAGTATATGCTCCATCGTTTCCACTGAGCTTTGTTCGCAGCAATTGCACTTAGAAGCCATGCTAAACCCAAGTTTAATAATGTTGTCATCAGTAGGAACTTTGTTATGCAGAATTTGCCACATTATTATAGACCATTTGTACGGAATACACGTTCCCCATATATGTATGAATGAAGGAATGAGTGGCCAATGCCTTCTGGATAAGTCCCATGCTGATGCCACTGTGAATCTGCCCGATATCCGACGCCAGTGCAACCCCATGTCATCCTCCAAAATCTGCTGATCAGCTATGTCCCGCCCTTCAAGAAGCCTATTCCAAACATGAGAAGAATTAGAAGTAATCACCACCTCACTAGCATTTGTCTGAGAACAGTATTTCACTTTGAAAAACTAAACCCATAGGCTATCTTGCATTTTAAACTTCCACCATAATTTAATAGTAAAAGCCTTCATTATGTCTTCTAGTCTCTTGATGCCCAGCCCACCTTCCTCCTTGGTGCGAGCTATGAACTCCCAACCTAACCACTTACGTTTAGGAGCCCCTTGAAAAGAACACCAAAAGAAGTCACTAAATATGGCTTCTATACGCCTCAGAACAGTGCAAGGAGGATTACAGGCTGCCGGCATATATACTGGGATGGATGTAAGCACTGATTTGATTAACACCAATTTACCCCCAGGAGATAATATTTTATTATTCCACCCATCAACTCTCGCCCGTATTTTGTTGATAAGATCATCATACATACTTGCATTGCGATGTCCCGCCGCCATAGGACATCCAAGATACGTAAAAGGAGGCGTTCCAACAGCAAACCCCGTCCTAGCTGCCAATTCAGCTGTCCGTTCTGCAGGAGCCTTCTTCGAAACATATAGAGATGTCTTTGCCACATTGATTTTCTGCCCAGACGCCTCCTCATATCGCTGCAATACCTCCTAAATCAATGTAATCGACCTGAGATCACTTGCGGAGAAAAGCAGCACATCATCTGCATAAGATAAATGAGTAATCGGGAGGCATCCTTTAGGTGTAATGAACGGGGTGAATCCTTCATTAGACGGAAGGAGCTTTAAGCTACGGGAAAGCGTCTCAGCAGCTAGAATGAACAATGCGGGAGAGAGGAGATCGCCTTGTCGAACACCTCTGTAGGATTGAAAATATCCAGTCGACTCGCCACTGATAAGAGAAGAAAACCAAACATTGTTTTGCACTCGAAGCATCATGTCAACCCATTTGTTATGAAACCCAAATCTTCTCAACACCTTGAGCAAAAACCGCTAATCCAATCTATCATAAGCCTTCATCATGTCTAATTTTATAGCAATGTTGCCCAACCAGTGTTTCTTGTTCATCTTAGCCACTAATTCCTGAGCAAGGACTATGTTATCTACAATTTCTCGGCCTCGAACGAAACCGCTCTGTTCAGGAGAGATAAGCTTGGGCAACAATGGGGCCAACCTCAGTGCAAGAGTCTTAGAAATGATTTTATTCAGGACAGAGCAAAAGCTAATAGGACGATAATCCGTAAAGTATTTAGGCTGCTTGATCTTGGGAATAAGCACAAGTGAGGTGTTCGTAATCGATCTGGGTAAGGAGAACCCATCGAAGAACATACCAACCGCCTCAACAATATCATCTCCTATAATGTCCCAGCTAGCAAGGAAGAATTTGGCAGTAAACCTATCTTGGCCAGAAGCGCTATTCATATCCAACGATTTAATCGTCTTAAATAACTCCTGCTTCGTCGGGATCGCAATTAACCTGTCATTATCCGCATCCTCAACTAAACAGGGGATGAAAGAAAGTAAATCTTCGTCCTCTTTGATCTCACCCCTCTCATATAGGGCCGAGTAGTATTCTAATGCATAGGCTTGAATCTGAGCTTTGTCAACCAACAATGTATCATCCGAAGTGGAGATGGCATGAATCCTCAACGCCTTCTTCTTATAATTAACACATTCGTAGAAATATGCCGTGTTTTTATCCCCCGCTAAGTCTTATTTCAACTTGGACTTCTGCTTCCAATAAGCCTCTTCAAATCTAACTCGTTGTTTGAGAGAAGCAATAGCTTGAGCGAGCTTCATTCTATTAGCATCTGAACTCTCTGCCTCATACGCTAATTCAGCTGCTAGCACCTTATCCTCCGCCTCCCTAACTGCTTGAAAGATATCCCCATATGTAGTTCGACTCCACTTCGATAACGCCTTCCTGCACGCATCAAGATGAAGTGCCACCCTGGTGATACCATGACGATAATCCACAGACTGCCAGGCCTCATGAATCAGATGATGAAAATCATCGTGCCCTGTCCAGAAGTCTAAAAGCCTGAACTGCTTTTTACCACCTTGTTGTTGAGATAACAAGCGGACGAGAATGGGCGCATGATCTGATTCAGTCCTATTCAGGTATTCTTCAATTGAGCAAGGAGCCATTTGATGCCACATATTATCCAGGAATACCCGATCCAGTCGAGAAGCACGATGATCTGCTTTGTTCGACTTGACCCATGTGAAACTACTCCCTGTGAAAGGCAATTCCGAGACCCCAGCTGCCAGTTGGAAGTTGGCAAAATCCTGTATAGAAACCGCATCAGCAGGTCGGCCCCCAAGTTTTTCCTCCAGGCGAAGTACAGCATTAAAATCTCCACCCACTATCCAAGGAAGCTGCTGAGTGCTTTGAAGCTCCAACAATCTGTCCCACAATACCCTATGCCTCTCCTTCTTATTATCCCCATGAACAATAGAAAAAGAGCTGCGACAGGTAGCATGGGATCTGCAACCCTAACAGATAGGGCCTGCTCAAACGAGTCCACCACATCAATAGTACAGCACGATCTAGCCATGACCCAAATGTTCCCTTTGGCATTTGAAAAAGTAGAAGAAAAACCCAGCTTAACTCTATAGTAAAGTAGTTGCTCACGATCCACCTTTTGTTCAAGGCAATTGATAAAGGCACTGCATAATTTGATCGGGGCTAGCCCATTTGTAAGTTTGTGTTATTTACAAGTTTGCCATTGAAATAATTTATTAGGGCTAGCCCATTAGGTAGTATAAAAGTCAATTGTTTTATTTCTCTTCTCTTTCTCTTCTTCCTCTCAAATTTTTTTCTAATCTCAAATTTTCTTCTAAATCCTAGATTGAGATTCCTCTTGTCCCTACAAAAATCTTCCTGTTTTGTAACCCTAGATTGAGATTCATCCCGCATGCTGTCACACGCGCGCGCGCGCGAAGAAAGATTGGAAGTCCTGATTGTATGTGGACTGCCCAGTTTCCTAGCAGTCCACATACATATGTGGACTACCAGAAAACTGGGCAGTCCATCACAGAACTTGCTGTGAGCATGGACTGTCCAGGAACTGGGCAGTCCACATACAAACAAGGACTGCCCAATTTTCTGGCAGTCAAACAAACTGAATGGACTGCCAGAAAACTGGGCAGTCCTAAGTCACAGCATGTGAAACAAAGGACTGCCCATTTTTCTGGCAGTCCTTACTGTATGTAGGACTGTCCAATTTTCTGGCAGTCCTGAATACAGTAAGGACTGTCAGAAAAATGGGCAGTCCTTTGTTTCACATGTTGTGACTTAGGACTGTCCAGTTTTCTGACAGTCCATTCAGTTTGTAGGACTGCCAGAAAATTAGGCAGTCCTGGTCGACGCACAGTTTTCTCGTTCCTGCATACTTGTGTTTAATTTAAATGGGTAATTTTTCACTCCGAATGTAGTTTAATTCAAATGGGCTACAGACAATTGAAATAAACAATATAATGGATGCTTGAATTTTTCAATTTAATTTCTAGGGTTTTGGAAACAAATAGAGAAAGAATTTGGGTGCCATCGATCTTCTTGAGAAGGAAATTTGGAAGAGAAGAGGAAGAAGAAGAGAACATTTCTAGGTGGAAGAAATTTCTAGGAATTTCAAATTATCTTCTTGCTTGGGGATGGAGAAATGGTGGAGGAGAAGAGGAAGAAGAAGAAGAGAGGAATTAGGGTTTAGGAAGAGAGAGAAAAAATTTTGCAAATGAGAGAAAAATTTTGGGTTTAGGGGAATTTTACTTTGGGACAGCCCAAAATCAAAAAAATGGACTGTCCTGAGTAAAACACAAAAAAAATTGGGCTAGCCCCAATCCGGGCTAGCCCCGATCAAAAAAGGCAGTGCCTTTATCAATTGCCTTTGTTCAATGATGGCCACAAGATTTACTTTGTGTACTCTTATAAGAGCTTTTAGCCTTTTAAACGTCATGTGGTTGGCAACTCCTCGGACGTTCCATATAAGGAAATTAAACATGAAGGGTTAGGGAGGTACCAGCACATGACTTGCTTGCAGCCGAGCGCGTGGTTCTATCTGATGGCTCCACCACCTTCTTCCCTTTCTTGGTTCGTTTTTGAGTATAGCCTGCTTCGACCTGAGTCTCATTGTTGACCTGAGGCTCCTGGTGTGTCTCTGGCAGTCCCTGCCTGCTTCTCCACTCTCTTCATGCTCCGCGCTATTTTCTTGCCCGATTTGTTCCGTCGTGTCAGCACCTACCCGACCATCAAATTCTTCTTCCTCCACTATATCGGCCCAGTTGCTGTGAAGTCCCCGCACTTCACCTTCCTCCATATCCTCCAGTGGAGACGGATCAATGTCAGGAATTGCTTGATCTGCAATGACCGCCGCTGTCACTTCATCGCTAGATTCCGCGCGATTATTTGAGTCGTCAAGAGGGGACACTTGTTCGACGCTGACTGGAGGCATACTGGGTGCCTGAGTATTATTCTCTCCTGGGGGAGCGGTAGGTGGCGGCATACTTGGTTCAACCTGAGTGGTAACACGCGCTTCTACTGCATTAATATTCCCCTCACCCGAGGGATTAGTGTATGCATTAATAGCTGGTTGGTCGGCGTCCACTCTTTGCAAAATAGAAGTGACCTGCGGATGTATGGGAACCCGACGCGAGGCCGGCTGCGCATTGATTACAGTGTCTGTTAATCCCTCATGCATGACGGTCTTTCCTTTGTTCTTGAGTTTGCAAGATTCTACTGTGTGGCCTTGATGAAAGCAGTGAGTGCAATATAAAAGGGTGTTTTCATATTCAATATTTTGCCAAAAGCTTCTTCCCTTTGATAAATTAATTCGGACTCGTCGTTGAAGGGGCTTCCCTGCATCAATCTCAACAAAGACCCGAGCCATGCTAGGATGGGCCAGTTCTTCCGTGGCTCGATCTATCTTGAGGGGAGTCCCAATCGCTGATGTAATAGCAAAAAGTGCATCTTTAGCATACAGGTGGTGCGGCAGATCTGGGAGGTTTACCCAAAGAGGCATGAAGGCAGATTCAATCATTGGCGTGAAGTCCGATTCCCACTTGAATATGCGCATGGGAGCACGCGCAATGAAACACATATCTTTCGAACGAAGTCTGAGATAGTCTTCTTCAATGGACGGTCTAATCAATATGTGTGTGCGATCAATGACACCGGCTTTGATGGATCCCTTGAATTCAAATCCTTGTAGCACTTTACGAATCACCTCAATCGGAGGTTTACTATGTGAGAACTTCCCAATGAGAGCAAATTTGAGAGGAGCAGCAAGGGATTCTTCTTCTTCTTCTGTAAACGAGATCGCATGCGCTCCTTTGAAAGTAGTCACCTCTCGAGCAGCAAGGCGAGGAGGAGCCTCAACCAGTCCTGCGACCGCATCCGCGAAGGACTTGGTCACAGCCATATTGGCGCCAGCCTGGCCAGGGGCCAAGCCGGAGTCGGCGGGGGACGATGAAATCTCAAGAATCACCAGCGCGGCGCTCTAGGGCAGCGCTCGCGAGAATTCTCCTATATATATATATATATATATATATATATATATATATATATATATATATGGAAGCGGATCAAAGGCCCCGCCCGCGGAGCCCCGTTGAAGCCCCGCCCCCCCTGCATCATCGGATCGCGCGGGGCCCGCGTAGGGCCCGCCCCCGCCCGCGCGATCCAACGGCTAAGGGAGGGCGGGACTTCGGCGGGGCTCCGCGTGCGGGGCTCCCGATCCGCTCCCATATATATATATATATATATATATATATATATATATATATATATATATATGCCCAAGTGGTCAGGAGTTCGAGCTCCAGTGGATGCGAGTTCGCCACAATTATCCATTGCTTCAATATATATATATATATATATATATATATATATATATATATATATATATATATATATATATATATATATATATATATATTTTTATATATATATATATATATATATATATATAAGGGTTGCTACATTTAGACTGGAAAAATACTTTACTCAATCATCTACATATATCTTGGTTGCAGGTTATATTGCTTCGGTGTTGAGACAAGTAAAAGACTTGAGAAAGGTTTTTTTTCCTTTTCTTTTCTACATCATTGAAAAAATTGGGATTTCAATAGCCCTCAACAGAGCTCAATGGAAGAAAAGGATTCGTATAGCCGACCCCATTGGAATAAAGACTTTGTTTTCGTTGTTACACTGAGAAATTGTAATATTTGTGATTGTTTCTTACATACACTGAAGGAGTGCTCATGTCATTTCTATTCCATCACATTACAAATCCTGCTACGTTTCCACAGTAAACAAATCATCAACCACCACAAAAAACTCGGACCCACACACTAACAAAAGTCAATTTTATCTTTACATTTAATTCTGTCATACTATTCTCTCAGATCAAGAAGTTGTTCTGAACAAGTATTGTTTTCTTATCATGGTTTGATCTAAACTTAGACCAATATTAAATGCATCAGTCTAGGTTTTAGAATTCTACTAAAATTAGTTTACTTGATTCTGTTGGAATATTTAGTATGTTGGATGTCATATATAGTAGATTGGAATATCCTGTGACATATTTGGTATGCCAGAATATGCCATAGGATATCCACAGTATATTTCATAATTATAATAATGATTGTAAGGCTATATAAAGCCAAGAAGACTATCAATAATATATCAAGAAATTACAACTTGGTTTCAAAGCCAAAATTCCACAAACCCTAACCCTAGCAGCCGCCAACCGACCCCCTTCGAAACCCTAACCTTAGCCACTACCCCCCTCTCTCTTCCCGCCCCGCCCCTATCCCGCGTGCGCGGCCAAAGAACCCCGCGACCCTGCCCCGCGGCTGCTACTGCTGCCGCTGCGGTGCTATTGTACGTGCGCTAGGCGTATCCCACTCCCAAGGCGCGCACGGCTCCTGCGGCTGTTGCCGACACTGAAGCACGCGACGGCACTCGTGTCACTGCTGTTCGACTTGTTCCAAAAGTTGACACCGAAGGCCTATATCTGATGGAAATACATGTTCGGATCTAGAAGCGGACGACGAGAACAAGCATGACGTGATCATCGAAGAGGAGGATCGATAGAGGTGATCATCAAGAAGCTGGATCATGCGGAGGTTGCGACGTTGATGAAGTTGATGAAGATGTCGGCTGGTGAGAGCACGACAAGAACGTCGACAAGGCTGGAGCTTCCCTCCATCGATCTGAAGCTGGATGGACCATCTACCTATCTGAGTTGGTCACGGCGGGTAGGGCGAACCTTCGCAGGAAAGAACCTGGAGGGGTTCCTGTCGAACAAGAAGACAGAACCGGACAAGGGCTCGGCGGAACATGATGAGTGGAAGTCCACTCATATGGTGATCTACATCTGGCTTCTCAACTCCTTAGTCCAGTCTATTGCCGCCACAGTCGACGGTATTGAGATGGTGAAAGATGTGTAGGGGAAGTTGAGGAAGACCTATGATGGTGTGGAAAATAACTTATGGGTCTTCCAGATCAAGGGAGAGATCGACGACACCCTACAAGGAGAGAGGACGGTGCAGGAGTATACCACAGAGTTGGAGCGTGTGTGGTTTGATTACGATCACACCTCAGATCGGACAAGCTGCGGGGACCTAAAATATAAAAAGAGACAGGTATGTCTAAAGGAGAGGACGATAAAATTCCTCAAATGGCTGATTGCAGCATTTGCTCAGAGGATGGCCCTACTTGTCGCCCAACTGAAGATTCCCACTCTTAAGGAGGCTATCTCAGCCATGATCCAGGAGAAGACACTCATCAGACTACAGGAGGGGACCGGTGGTCCTCCCGAAGAAAAGTCAGCACTGACGGCCACCAGCTCGGGCAATACAGAGCCTAAGGGAGAGGCCTGGCAGCACAACCGACAGTGCTACAAGTACGAAAAGATGGACCACCATCGGTATGCTTGCACCAAACCACCTAAAGAGGAAGATTCAGGTGGTGGACGGGGACAATTCGGTGGACGAGGACATTTTGGAGGACGTGGCCGTGGTCGTGGAAGTCGACGAGGCTGTCGAGGAGACTATCGGACAAACCTGCTGGTCGTATAAGGAGATGGAGGAGCTGGCGGCACCTTTACCGAGGAGGATTAGGCACTGGTGGACATGCTGGAGGTGCTCATAAGGAAGCAGCGAACGTCCAATAATGTATTCAGGAGGAGCGCAACGGAGGAGGCGTCCATCTCATTCTTCGTTGGAGGCAATGCTTCTATGTATGCCCATCCATCAGAAGGTACTGACAACTCATTTGCTCTTGCATCTATTTCTTCCCTTAAATTGTTAGATTGGATTATCGACTCGGGAATATCTCGACATGTGATGGAAAATGCTAGTGAGTTCTCCTCGTACACTCACCTAGCATCAGTAGACAGCATTCAGACAGCTGATGGCACTTTTCAGCCAGTGGTTGGTAAGGGTACTGTTAGTTCTACAGGTTCAGTAAAATTATCTAATATTTTACATGCTCCATCATTTTCAGTCACTCTCTTGTCCATTAGTTCTATAATCCTTCAACTTAAATGCATTATTTCTTTTGATATCCCTAAGGTGATCTTCTAGGAGAAAGTGACGGAATGAAGACTTGGGACTGGCACTTAGCATAAGGGACTATAGTACCTGGATCGAGAAAGACTTGACTCAACACTAATGTCTATGGCAGAGAAGCCTGGTATGGGAGGACTGCAGATGACGGCCGAGGATACTTTGCTACTCCATCATAGGAGGTTGGGACATTCCTCCTTTGACACTTTAAGTAAATTATTTTTCGATATTTATGAAAAAGTGTCAAATAAAGAGAAACTAGTATGTGATGCATGTGAGTTAGGCAAACTTACTAGGAACTCCTATATTGGTACGACTCATAGGAGCTCTTCTATTTTTGAGGTAGTACACTCTGATGTTTGGGGTCATGTGCTACTAATACTATGAATGATTATAAGTATTTTGTTTTCTTCATTGATTGTGCTTCTCGTGTCACCTGGTTGTACTTGATAAAAAATAAGAGTGATGTACCTACGTGTTTTTGAGATTTTTACAAACATGTCCAGACTCAGTATGGGACAATTGTGAAGGTACTGAGGTCTGACAATGGAATGAAGTATACAAACAGAAAACTTGCATAATACTTGTCAGCACACGGGATACAGCATCAGACCACTTGTACATACATACCTGCATAAAATGGCGTAGCAGAAAGGAAGAACATACATCTTCTGGAGGTCGCAAGAAGTATGATGATTGACATGAATGTCCTACAGAGTCTGTGGGGACATGCAGTGTTGACAGCAGTTCAACTAATCAACAGAATGCCTTCGAAGGTCCTAGGATGGAAGTCACCATGTGAAATATTGCAAGGCAATAATAGTGGGATACTCCCACTGAAAGTATTTGGGTGCGTATGCTTTGTGAAGGACAACAGACCGTAAGTTGGGAAGCTTGATCCTAGAGTAGTCAAGTGCATCTTCGTGGGCTACTTGGCGACTCGAAAGGGGTACGTGTGATGGTCTCCAGTAGAAAAGAAGAAGTTTATAAGTATAGATGTCCACTTCCGGGAGCATGAACCATACTACCGTCAGGAGGGAACTTCGAATCATACGCCTAATACTGCTAGTATGAGGCGAGAGGAGGAGAAGGAGAGCTTAGTAGTGACTGATTTAGGAGTTTGGCATGTAGGCACGGTCGAGGAGGAGCAGAAAGGTGAAGATGAACAGGGAGAGAAGATGAGAGGTATTAGGCCTATGGCTCAGGAAAAGTTACTTACCTACAGCAGAAGAGAGAAGCAAACTACAGGACCAGTACCTACAGTACCAATGCCAAGTCCCTTGCCTGCGTCCGTCTTGACTCCTGAGACACCTATACTACCACCACCCCTTCAGGTGATATCATTCTCCCTACTCCTCCCATACCATTATCAGTACGAACGACCACTCGCAGCAATACAAAAAATCCTCCGGACAGATATGGTTGGGACCTTGTTCAGTTTGTTTCTTATGACCATATCTCTTCTTCTCATGGAGCATTTATTGCATCTTTGGATAGTATTACTGTACCTAACAATTGGAAGGTTGCCAAGAACGATCCAAAGTGGAAAGCGATAATGCTCGAGGAGTTGGAAGCTCTTGGGAAGAACCACACTTGGGAGCTGGTGAGGCTGCCAGAAGGGAAGAGCACAGTCGGATGCAAGTGGGTTTTTACTATGAAGTAGAACCCAGATGGACAGATTGAGCACTACAAAGCTCGACTGGTGGCAAAAGTATACAGCAGACGTACGACATCGACTATAACGAGACCTTTGCACCAGTCACAAAGATGAGTACTGTCAGGACCCTGATTTCTTTGACAGCGAACGGTAGATGGAAGCTACACCAACTAGATATGAAGAATGTAATTCTTTATAGGGATCTGGTGGAGGAGGTATACATGCAGATACCACCAAGATTCGACATAAACCAGATAGTAGGTAAGGTCTGCAGGTTAAAGAAGTTCCTCTATGAACTAAAGCAGTCTCCTCGGACATGGTTTGACAGATTCAAAAGGGCGATGATAGGGATGAAATATCAGCAGATCAATGCTGACCATACTGTATTCTTCAGACGGAGTGGAGGCCACATCACCATGCTTGTGGTGTATGTGGACGACATGATTATCACAGGAGATGATGAACATGAGATAGCCCGACTCAAAGGGAAGCTTGGCAGGAAATTTGAGGTGAAGGGCCTATGTCTTCTTCGCTACTTCCTTGGGATAGAGATCGCTCGAAACGGAGAGGGGATTATTCTTTATCAGAGGAAGTATGAACTGGACCTTCTTACAGAGACTGGGATTTGGGGTGCAAACCTGCAGCAACGCTAATAGACCAGAGGTTCAAGTTGAAGGCTGAGGCTAGAGAACCAGTTGATCGAGACAGATACCAAAGACTGGTGGGCAAGTTGATCTATCTGAGCCACACACGACCTGATATCTAGTTTGCAGTGAGTGTGGTGAGCCGCTACATGCACGACCCACGAAAGGGTCATATGGATACAGTGTACCAGATTATGAGGTACTTGAAGGGTGCCCCCGGAAAGGGGTTGATATTCAAGAAGAACAATCGTATGAGCATTGAAGGCTACTGTGATTCTGACTGAGCTAGCTGTGCCGATGACAAAAGGTCTACCTCAGGATATTGCATATTTGTAGGAGGCAACCTAGTCTCCTGGAGGAGTAAAAAGCAGTCTGTAGTAGCCAGATCGACGGCAGAAGCAGAGTACAGAGCTATAGCTCTTGGAGTTGCAGAACTGCTATGGTTGAAGAATATATTGGTAGAACTGAAGCTGGATCAAGGAACCAAGATAAAGTTGTGGTGTGACAACCAATTAGCTATTAGTATCGCCAACAATCCAGTACAGTATGACAGTACCAAACACATCGAGATTGATAGGTTCTTTATCAAAAAGAAGCTGGATAGAGGATTGCTGGAGCTTGGCCACGTTCCGACCAGGGATCAGGTAGCAGATGGACTAACCAAGGGGCTTTCCTCTGTGAGTTTGATTAGAGGATGTGACAAGATGGGCTTAGTAAAAAAAATTCGCCCATCTTGAGAGGGAGTGTTAGAATATTTAGTATGTTGGATGTCATATTTAGTAGATTGGAATATCCTGGTATGCCAGAATATGCCATAGGATATCCACAGTATATTCTATCATTATAATAATGACTGTAAGACTATATAAAGCTAAAAAGACTATCAATAATATATTAAGAAATTACAACAGATTCCCTTAAAGAAAAATACTTTACTCAACCACCTTCCGTCTTAATCTTTTTCAATCGGCTGCGTTGCCAACAACAATGTTGAGTTCACATTCCATATTTTATGCGTACTTTTTCTTCCATTACAACAGTGTGTTGCTAACTCAGCGGATTGAGGAAGATTAGAACAGTAACTTGCATCAACCATCATAAGCTAACTGCCAGACAATCATGTATATTCATGCCAAAGAACAAACTCGAACAGTACAAAGATTGCCAAAACGTAGTCCCAAGCTCAAACATAAACTCATTCCGAAAGTCCAATAAAACATAATGACAGAGACTCGACGTCAATTTGCGATTTGGGTAACTGTATATATAGCAAATGAACGTGGACCCAAAATTCTTGAAGCTAGCATCAAAAGCAAACTGAAAACTTGCAGATATCCAGCATTAAGGAATTATCTGCAAGAATATTCTAAGATTAGTAAACTCTAGTTGAAAACATTACTCTTGTTACAACACGAAACTATGCACTCAAGAAAGTATAAAAAAATGGTCGAGTTTAAAGTTACCCACCCGTGTATAAAGAAAGAGCAGGATGTTCAGAAAACCTCAAAGATGGACTGTCATACTCACACAAAAAAAAACCAATGGGGCTGACGGTATTTGTAAAAGAGTCATGAACCTTTAACATATTGTTCTCAATATATAACTTCAGCTCAAAATTTTACAAAATGAAATATATTTGAAAATAAGTACATTCCACATACCTATCCCTCATCCCCCCAACCCAATTGTTCCCACCCAATTGTTCATAACTTACAGTGTAATTGTTGAATATTTGTGATGATTTTTATTGATAGTCTCTTAGCTATTTATAGTCTTACAATCCTCCTCATTACATTAAACCCCCTATGGAATATCCTATGGCATATTCTGACATACCAAATATACCAACAGGATATTCCAATATACTTATTCTAATACCAAATATACCATAAACTTATTCTAATACCAAATATACCAACACTCCCCCTCAAAATGGGCGAAAGATATTCACTAAGCCCATCTTTTCACATCCTCTAATTATGCCCACAGAGCTAAGTCCCTTGGTCAGTCCGTCTGCTACCTGATCCTTGGTTGGAACGTGGCCTAACTCCAGTAGTCTACTAACCAACTTCTCCTTGATAAAGAACCTATCGATCTCGATGTGTTTGGTCCTGTCATGCTGTTTCACTTAACAAAATACCCTTAAGGCTTTTGAAAGAAAACGAGAAAAAGTATACAAAAGTACAAGTAAATTCTGGAAAGTATTGCTATGGAAGTCTGATCTGAAAGCGATCACTTTGTTCCTTGGACCACACGATGATGATGAAGAAAACTGCTTGAAGATGAACAACTGGAAGAACTAAGTCACCAGAAAGGTATCGACACAATTGGCACTGATGGCACAGTCGAATGCTTTCCTGCTTTGCTTCACTCTGTTCTTAAGAAAATATTGAAAAAAAATACTCTGAAAAATCACTTTGCTCTGAAAGTATCTGATCTCCAAAAATCTTGTACCCCTTTCTTAAAACAGAAGTCTTTATATAGACTTGTCTTCTGTGCGTAAAAAGCATCAATATTGGGTCTCTACGCAGGCTATTAGGATAACTGTCACCCACGTACAGAAATTGTCTTCTACGCATGTTGATACGTGTCCCATAATCCAATAAAATAAGGAGAGCACGTACACACGTTCTTCGAGAAGTGTGGCATGAAGGCCACGTCAGAAAACCATGTTCCCACATAATCAGGACAAACTGTGCGTAAGGAATGTTGTTAGGCATGTCTGAGCGTAAAATAGCTCAAAGTAAGCTTCCTGCATAAAGTGGCTAAAAATAGCCTTGAGCGTAAAGGCTCAAATAAACTCTACGTGCGCAAAAAGAGTAGCTGAGATAGCCTTGAGCGTAAAAGCTCAAATAACTCTTATGCGTAAAAAGGAAGCGATTCCATAAGCGTAAAACAGCTCATTGGCACGCTAAACAACAAAACTTCTTGGCTTCTGTGCAATCATTTGTCAAAAAATCAAATCTGTCAGAATAGAATCTTTGTGCATTTAATGCAGCATGGACAGCTCATTCCTCGCGTAAACTGCATGTACAGCTCATTCTTCGCGTAAAATCTGAATTTAAGACTTGTGTAGAGTTTTGAGTTTGACCCAGTTTGACCTTTGCGTAAAGTCTAATTTGGAACTGTCTTTGCATAAATATCTCAATCTCCTTAACTTGGTCTTTGAAATTTATTTACGCTTCTACAAGACCCCCTTCAAAGTTTTCAAAATTTTCTAATATTTGAAATACTTTGAACAGAAGCGTAAAGTTTGGGATATCCAATAGTCATCAGCGTAAATTTAGGGATACCCAACAGTCATCAGCGTAAAGTCAGGGATACCCAACAGTTACTTCAAGAATTTGAATCAACTGTTGAGTTTTCTATAAATAGGGCTTCTGTTGAAGAGAGAGAACTTTACTCGTATTCTTCATTCCTTATTCTCTTCTTCACTTATCATCCAAACCCTTTCGAGTGAAATGACACCCAAGAGCAAGGCCGCCGCCTCAGCCAAGGGCAAGAAACTTGCCACTTCGTCGACGACTAGATCATCGGAGGAAGTTCACGCCGCCGCAGCACCACTGGAAAAGAACGTCGAGGAGACCCCAAGGACCAACCCAAACGTGGCTCCGGCCATGATAGGTAGAAACCCTATTTCGAGCAAAGATTGTGTTTGGAGAAGACGACTCAACCAAACGGAGAAATATGCTCACGTTATACGTGCCAGCGTAAATTAAAAAATTAGAAATACGCTCACGTTATACGTGCCAGCGTAAATTAAAAGATTAAAAATACGCTCACGTTGTACGTGCCAGCGTAGAACTTGAAAATACGCCCACATTATACGTGCGAGCGTAAAAACTGAAAATACGCCCACGTTATACGTACGAGCGTAAAAGCTGAAAATACGCCCACGTTATACGTGCGAGCGTAAAAGCTCAAAATACGTCCACGTTATACGTGCGAGCGTAAAATCTGAAAATACACAAGACTGTATTTTTCACATGTAAACTTTATTCTTTTGAACAAAAAAAGTACGTGTAAAAATTTCATTCTTAGACTGCGTAAAAACTCTTGCATAAAACAAATTCTCTTAAAAAATAGAGAACTATTTACGCATAAAACTCATGTATAGTCATTTGCGTAGAGTTTGAATTTGCATAGAGGTCATACTTAAATTCTTTACTAACTTGATTTTTCTTGTTGAATTTCTTTTGCAGTGAATTTGGGGGCCCATCCTCTTTCTGAAGTGTTTGGCTCACCAGCTGGTATTCTGGGATCAAATTATTTGGAAAATTTATCCCATGTCGAGTTTCCTCAAACCGACAAGTAGTATCCTCAGGAACGTCATCAACTGATAGCTGCTCAAGGAGATAGAATGTTGCTATCTCTGATGAATGGAAAATTATTGACATCACTGGATGGCCAGCATTATCTGAAGCCTGCATTCATGTTCGGGGATGCAATTGACTTCAAATCCCAGACAAATCCCAAGAAGGAGTCTTGGGTGTTCAAATTTGGGGAAATGACGATGTATCTCCCAACAATGCCAAGGGGTTATCCTCTTTTTTCTTTTGCTCACGTACGCTACTCATCCGAGACGGATGATCTGGAATCTAACTCCCAACAGCCATGGAAGACCAGGGAGAATCATATTCAAGAGGGATGAAAACCAGATGGGCTATCACTCAAGTACTCCCAGTGGTGGTGTCGATCCTTTCTCCGGCTTATTGCCTGGATTTACACCGAGCGAGGGCTCATCTCTGATCCAACCGGTGCAGATACCGATGTTTATAAACAAGTTTATGAGCGCCTCAGTACTATATCCCCAGGTCAACCCTAGGCTTCCAGGGTGGATGACCCCTCATATTAAGAATTGGGTTCAACTTAGTGCTTGGGTCATGAAGAACTTTGAAACAGAACTACGAGCCATTGGGTTGTTAGAAGCAGTAGCCTCCACAAGTCAAGGCATACCCATGAATAATAATCTGTTCTTAGCTCTGATGGAGTTGTATATCAGCTCGACATGAACTTTTGCAACCCCAATAGGTGAAATGGGTTTTGCTCTCCATGAGATGCAATTCATCTCCAAGCTACCAATGGGGGAGGTTCCATATGAAGAATACGTTCCCTCCAACCAGGAACTAGCAGAGATCAACAAGAAAAATCCTGGCTTAGTCGAGGTATACCAAAAGCTAATGTGCCATTATTTGATTTGCACCACTATGTATGAAAGTGGATCGTATTTGGCATACATCAATAAATGGACAACATATCTATTCTATCATAATAATAGAATATCCAAAGAAGACAAGGAGAGATTCTAAGACAACAAGGCTCAACCCATCAACCCTTGTTCAATAATTCCTGCTGATGTGATAAACACTTGGATGATCACATATAAGTCTCCAGACAAGTATTTGACCACCAAGGCTGGAGAATTCCCTGTGGGAACTGAAACAATGAGCTTTCTGAAATATGGCAGTCGAAAGCTCTCAAAGGAAGCCTTGCTGGCGGGCTTTCTTTTTCTGTGGCTGCGAAGATGGGTCGTACCAGGGATTGGTACAGTCGACAGAATTCACCGAAATGTACTATGGCCAGCAGTACATTTGGTATTCAAGGCCAGACTCAGCCTATTACCGGCAATGGTATGTCGGATAAATACAGGTTTACGAGCATTTGGTGGAAAACTGATCAATAATGCTCCCTACCGTAAAGATTTTCCTAGGGTGGAGATGACCTACACTTATTTAATGGGCTGGTTACTGCATCACAACTGCAGCTTATTGCCGCCAGGCCCTGAAAATGATGCGGAGGTATTCCTCCAGAAGTTTAGTAAAGCCACGTGGAATGCGACTTCAGTGACGGATACCCGGGCAACATTAAACTTCTTCCATGGGTAGAATTTTTTCTGCATACGACCACCAGTCCCAGCCGACTGTTTTGGTGTGCAATTTGAAGATGTAGGTCAAGGGAGGACTGAGATACCTGCGCCAGTTTTTAATTGGCTAATATGCATCAGACCCTCACATCTGATGTATAGAACTGAAGACAACTGTATCTTCGAACCGTATCTACCCAGTCGGTTCGCACGTCAGTTCGGGTATGACCAGCTTCACGTTGGTAATCCCTCCATTACTTTCAACTATTATGAAAAGTTAGTTGATGACGCGAGGGCATGGCGGTATTTCAGCGCTGGATGTACCGGTGCCAAATTCCATGTGTCAACTTCCACAAGTACAACTGAGCTACGAATGCTTCATTCGTATGCTCATTTTTATGCCTCCATTCGTTCCTTCGCAAAAGATTACAACATGAAAGGAAGTCTTCGGTGGGAAACGAAAGGAGACGCCGAAGAACCAGTTATGGTACCTTCGGACATTCCTTATGATGCTGTTCCGGATGAATATCTGGAGACGATCCCTACGGGAGTTGGAGAAACAGCTGCAGGACCCATTACCATCACTACAACCTGGAAACGAAAACCAGACACAGCTGTTACTATCCGAGAAAAGAAGAAGAAGACTACTGTTAAAGGGCCTTCCAGACATAGAGCCGCTAACTCCAGAAAGTGAAAATCCTGTTGAGGAGACTCAAAACATTACATCTTCTTCAGCTCAACCTGGAGAAGGGTCTTCAGCACCCCAACCAGCAGCAGCAACAAAAGTCACAGGAGTCCTATCTCCCGGACGTCTCAGTACTTCATTGCATCTGACTTCGCCACAAAAGGCGAAAGCTGTTAAAGACACCGCCACGACTCATGCTAACGATCCGGAATCCATCTCTTCGGATGAACCAGCTCTCGAGTTAGATGATGATGACTGGGATCTAGATTATGACGCACTCTTGTCGCGTCCTGCACCTACCCCAGGTAAAGATAAATTACACAAAATTTATACAAAAATATGTATTATGATTTTGTATATTGACTATTTTGCTTAATCCTTGTAGGTATCACTACTGTAGCAAAGCCCGTTGTTCCTCCTCATACTCAAAAGACTATTCATGAAGAGAAAATAGAATCTGCAGAAGAGAGTTCTTCTTCGAAAGAAGATTCTGCTTCTAAAGAAGGTTCTCCATCTATGGAGATACAACAAGAGTCTGTAGTAGAGGCAGACCAAGAATTGCCTTCTCTTGCTGAAGAAAGAGAAGAAGTGCCAACTACAGTAGAAGAGCCAACAGTGCTCCAAGAATCAGTTGCTGCTAAAGAACCCATTGTTGAAGACGTAGATATAGCAGCAACATCAATTACTGCTACCAGTCCAGATCAAGTTCTTGAGACAGTCGTGTTCAAGTCTGAATCGAACATAGGAGGCAGTACCTCTATGATACCATCCTCTACCACCGAAACTCATCCTCCGGAGGTAGCAGAAAAAGTTGCTGAAGATGTAGTCCCGGAGCTCCCTGGAAATCAACTGGCTATGGTAACGATGACAGATATCATTAACTCATCTTGCTACCACAGCAACAACAGCACCTGTCTCCAGTTTTCAAGAAAAGAGATTGGCAGATATCACTGATACACCAAGCTCCAATGCTGATATGAATCTTTTGGTAGAGATTCATACTGAATTTTTTTACAAAACATTAGCAGCATTGATCAAGATAGTTTTGAAGAAGGGTCTCAGTTATGAGAGTTTAAAAAGTGCGATTTCCACTACCATTGACAACATCGCCATGTTTAATGATACTGAGAGGGCAGCAGCTCTACAGAAGATAGTCCAGGGACTTGAACAACCCATCAAAGAATATCTAAGGTTGTCAAGTGGGACTATAGAAAGCCTCGTCCAATCCGAGTATGATGTTTATACTAATGAGTATACAACTCGGGAAATCATCTTCAAAGAATCTCTTCAAGATTACAACAATAAGGTCGCCGTGGAAAGGACCTTTTTGAGAGAAAATAAACCCTTATTGGAGCAACATCAACAAGCCTATGATTCAATGAATATCAAAACTCATCAAAAAAATGATAGAATTCGTGAAGTCGAGGCTGAGCTGGCTCGATTAAAGGAGGAGCAGAACCGGATGACGGCAGATAGGGACCAATATTTGAGACAAACCTCTATTTTGGAAGAACAGATCTTTGGTTCTGAATCAACTATTAAAACCTTTGAAGAAGCCAAAGACAAAATGATAGCTGCCTTTGCCGAACTCTCCCACCTCTGTACTGCGAAAGCTTGAAGAACCATAGCATATACAACTGTATTGGGTTCTCGCGACAAACGTTTGGCAGAACTACAGAAAATGATTGAAGATCTGTCTGCTCCACCTTAGAAATTTTTGTATTTAATAAAGAGTTTTTTATTTTCTATTATTTCCTTTATTTTGCTGATGTACTATTTCCAATCATGAAATAAATAAAATATATTTTAAAATATGTGTGAGATAAAAAATAATTATCAAAGATAATATGGACATGATAAGTCTTTCAAACTCAACAAAGTAGTATATATCCAGAGGTAATGTGGACATGATAGATAATAAATCTTGTTTTCTTTTTAGAGTATACAATACTATCAGAGGTAATATGAACATAATAGATCGTAATGACTCAAAGAAAATTAGATTAATATCTATTCAGAGGTAATATGGACATGATAGATAATAATGAAAAGAAGTAGATTTAATATTTATTCAGAGGTAATGAAGACATGATAAATAATAAATCTTTTTCTTTCTGAAATCAGCTGGTAAGACAGAAAATCAAAATTCTCTTTTAGGAGAATAAATAATTAGCTTAACCAAACCTTGGTAGCTGGGGAAGGAAAAAAAAAATTTAAACGTAGTATTTCTTCAAGAATTTATCGTTAATTGGCATCATGAGCAAATCTTCATTAGGTTTAGATAACCTATAAGCACCATTAGAGAATACGGTTTCGACTACATAAGGACCTTCCCATTTAGCTTAGAATTTGCCTTTACTCTTATGAGTCATAACCATAGGTCTTCGGACAGCTAGAACTAACTCTCCTACTTTAAATACCCTCTCTTTAACTTTGCGATTGAAAGCTCGAGATATACGGACTTGATACAGCTCAATATGCTGTTGTGCTTGAAGACGCTTCTCATCCAAACCTTCAAGTTCTTGGAGTCTTAAGCAGTCATTATTCTCCGTAGTTAGCTCATTAGCAATGGCTATTCTAAGAGATGGTATCTGGATCTCCAGTGGAAGAACAGCTTCACATTCGTAAACTAATAAAAATGGTGTAAAACCAGTTGGGGTTCGGACTGTTGTTCGATAAGCCCATTAACATTCTCCAAGTTTCTCGTTCCAATCACGTTTATTAGAAGAGACGAACTTTTTGAGAAGTTTAATAATTGTTTTGTTGAAAGCTTCTGCTAAACCATTAGCAGCTGGATTGTAAGCTGTAGAAGATAAGTTCTGGATCCGATTCTTGTCACAAAATCGATAAAACGCCTGACTGGCAAATTGTGGTCCGTTATCATGGATTATCCTTCGGAGAATCCCGAAAAGATAAATGACATGATGTTTGATGAAGTTAACCACATTAGACATTTTTACTTCAACAAGAGGAACTGTTTCTGCCCATTTAGAAAAATAATCAGTTATAGCCAGGATAAACCGATGTCCTTTGACAGAAGAGGGATTAATTGGACCAATAATATCCATATCCCAAGTTTTGAAAGGCCAAGAAGCTGCTGTAGGATGTAAAAATTCAGAGGGTTGATGAATAAAATAAGCATGAATCTGGCATGCTTTATACCGTCTGGCATAATCCACAGCGTCTACTATCATAGAAGGCCAATAATAACCCATTCTTCGAATACGGTCCTGTAACTTTGGACCTGGTTGATGTGCACCACAAACTCCATCATGAGCTTCACGAAGTATTTGCTTGGCTTCGCTTTCCGAGAGACAACGCAGTAAAAGCCCGTCATAAGAACGACGATATAACATGTGCATAGAAGTATCATAGTAAAATCAAAATGATCGTCTCTTGATTGATGCAGCTTCCTTTGGATCTTCAGGTAAAATCTCATAGACCGCATAATCAATAAATGGACTTCTCCAATCCTTTTGCTGAGAATTTGATTCGGTAGCATAACTTTGTTTAATGTGCAAATTATTCTTGACACAGAATAGGTCTCGATCCAACAAAGTGATGGTATTTTGTCTTCTAATTGGAACTGCTAAATCTGTAGCTAAACTAGCGAGAGCGTCAGCTTCCAAATTTCGAGAACGCGGTACGAATTCAATGAAGAACCCTTTGAATGAAAGAGCCAGTTCGATTACCACTTGATGATAGGGAATGAGGTCAGGATTTCTGACTTCATATGTCCCTCTGACCTGATTGACAATCAATTGAGAATCTCCATATGCTTCCAAGAACTTAAATGTCCAATTGTTTTGCTACTTGAAGACCAATTAGCAGAGCGTTATATTCTTCCACATTATTAGAACATGGTTTATTGAAGGAATAAGCATGGTATATAACCATTTTATCAGGAGAAACCAAGACAATGCCTACTCCAGAGACAATATTGCCTTTAGGTCCAACTCGTGATGCTCCATCGAAGTATAGTTGCCAAATATCATCCCTTAAAGTCATGTTACAATCTACGACTTCATCTGGAATGTCGTCATATAGCTTAGAAGTTTCAGGTATAGGATGAGCTGCTAAGAAATCAGCTAACGCTTGAACCTTCACCAATTTTTGAGGTATGTAGACCATATCATAAGGAGTAAGCAACATTGCCCAAGTAGCTAACCGTGAGTTAAGAATACTCGGCTTTTTTTATTAATACCCGAATAGGATTTATTCTGGATATGACATGAATAGTCTGTCCCGATACATAATGTCACGTCTTTTGTATGGCAAAAACCAAGGCTAGACATTCTTTTTCCACAGGAGTATACCTGTGTTCAGCCCCAACCATCATTCGACTGAGATAATAAATTGCCTGTTCGCGACCTTTATCACTTTTCTGTGCAAGAAGAGCACCAAGAGAATGATCTAATGCTCGAACATACAATAAAAATGGTTTTCCCACTACTGGGATACTAAAACAGGTGGATTTGTAGGGTATTGCTTGATGTCATTGAATGCTTTTTGACATGCTTCATCCCAAACAAATGACACACCCTTCTTCAGCAAACGAGAGAAAGGTTGACATCTCCCAGAAAGATTTGATATAAATCTCCTGATATAAGCAATACGACCTTGAAAGCCACGAAGCTCTTTCAGATTACGTGAAGGACGCATTTCAAGAATTGCTTTAACTTTATCAGGATCAACATGGATACCTTGAGAAGTAATAACAAATCCCATAAATTTGCCACTAGAAACCCCTAAGAAAGATTTAGTGGAGTTTATTTTTAGTTGATGTCGACGCATCAACTCGAACACTGTCTTCAAATCTTGAATGTGATCATCCTTTACCCGACTTTTGACAGCGATATCATCCACGTAACATTCAACTGTTTTTCGCAGATGTTCTTGAAAGATATTGCTCATGGCCCGTTGATATGTAGCGCCGGTATTTTTTAGACCAAAAGGCATAACTGTGTAGCAATAAACTCCAAGGGGTGTATGGAAAGCAGTGTGCTTTTTATCTCCTGGATGCATCTTAATCTGGTTGTATCCTGAAAATTCGTCCATAAAGGACATACGTTCAAAACCACATGTATTGTCTATCATGACATCAGTGATAGGAAGTAGAAATTCGTCTTTTGGACAAGCTGTATTGAGATCTTGAAAATCTATGCAAACTCGAACTTTTCCATTCTTCTTCATGACAGGAACAATATTGGCAACCCAATCTGGGTGTTGTTCTTCATGGACAAAGCCACATGTAATCAGCTTTTTAACTTCTGCTTCAATTGTATCCATCATATCTGGTCGAAAATGTCGCTGCTATTGTTTTACAGGTTTGGCATTAGGAAGAATATTGAGTTTATGGGTAGCTACTTTAGATCTAGACCTGGCATATCCTCATAGCTCCATACAAAGATATCAATATATTCTTTTATTAGCTTTATCAAATCTTCTTTTTCATCTTCAGAAAGGTTTTTGCTGATAAATATTGGCTTTGATGTAGTTTCGTCTCCTACATCAACCTGGACGATTTTATCTTCTGTGGGTGGCTGTCGCTGTTCAAACCGAAGCTCCCACTGAGTATCCATTTGTTATGCCCAAGGGTTATTTTCAAATAGTTCAGACTCATCATCAGTTTGAACCATATTAACTGAAAAGACAAGTTCAGATTCGACATATTGGACTCCTTCAGAATCTGAAGAACTGGAAGAAAATTCTTCTTCTATATCTTTCTTGAACATATGGGATGTATCGTATCCTAAACCATGACTGGTCCGTTGATAAAACGGATCACCACATAATGGTAATCGTCTACCTTTGCCCTGATTGAGACCTAACATGATTTGCAAATCATATCCTATATTCTGAATAATCTTAAGAGATTGTTGACTATATTTGTCAATTCTAATTTTTCCTTTATCTTTCTCTTCAAGATTATCTGTCTGAATAACAGGAATATTTCTAGCCAAACCAAACACAATTTGACGCTTGTTTTTCTTAGTAGACGGGATCATAAAATAAGATTCTTCGTGACGTCTATAAGTTACACAAGCTTGTGATGATGAGGCAACATGTAGTAAATAAGGAGAAGATGTTAGGAACCTCTGAGCATAGGGTCCAATATCGACATGAGGAGGAAAAGAATTCTCTTTATGATTAATATATAAGGTTTTCTCTGTATTTATGTCAGTTTTATGTTGATGACTTTGATTATCAACAGATAAAGTCATTCTTTCAATATATTTGACAGCCATATACTCCAAAAGGAAATCTTCATTAAAATGAGAAAATACATATTGATCAATATTTACATCATTAACAGACTGATTGCTACACTTTGGATTAATCATTAACGGACCGTCATCCGTCTTCGGCGTAGACTTGCCTAAGTTGATAACTAGTGGCTCTGGATCAGTTGTACGAGAAGTACGTCCTGTAACCTTGATTATGAGAGGCTGATCACTAGTGTTGGCTTGAACTCGACCTTTGATCGGAATCCTCACAAATTCATTTGACGTAGCTTGAGTTCTTCCTTTGACTTTAATCACCAAAGGTTCATGTCACGGCCGGCACCCGATTTTCGGACGCGAGCTCGTGAGCAAGCCAGCTACGTATCGAGCGGACTCCAGCCCGACTCGAGTACGTATAAGCTGTCAAGGTCATGGGTATCATGTTTAATCTAACTATATCTCAATCCACAAAAATCATATAAAGCAAGAATGAACAAGTATGGGTCATGGTCTGCAGCCCATTAGCATATTGTTCGATTAGACTCCAAGAATAATATGAGTCTAGACAACTAAGCTGATAAGCGGGATATATCATAAAAGCACGAGAAAGATAGTAAATCAATAACACTAATAAAATACCTGAATCATGCAGATGAAGTCAACTACCACATGCTCAGCTAACTAACTCCGTGCAATCAGCTACCTGAAGAGATCATCAGGTCCTCAGAGGACTAGCAAGATACATAAAACATGCCTACTAATATGACAGTATATAACATGTAAGAAGGATAAGAACACTGCAAGAAGAAACATCTAAGGACGACGAGTCGTATGGAAATACAATACTAGACTTGGCTACCAATCAATCGATTAACCTCTATAGCTTGTAGTACAATGCAAGATACTCCCAATCTATAGTAGATTTTGGCTGTAATACAATGCAAGATAATCCCAGTCAAGATTAGCCAATTCTAGTATCGATCTCCTCTCCTAAAGGATGCAAAGTCAAGTAGACTCCTATAAATCGTAGTACAATGCAAGATACTCCCAATTTATAATATCGCAAGTCAAGTCAATCAATCAAGCAATATATGCTATAGGTCGTAGTACAATGTAAGATACTTTCAATCTATGGCATGTCTCAAGTCATGTCAATCAAGTGATATAAAGGTAGAAGAATCGGCTATAGGTCGTAGTACAATGTAAGATACTCCCAATCTATAGTATGTCTCAACTGTAGTACAATGCAAGATACTCCCAGTCAAGATTAGTCAAGTCAAGAACAGATACAGAAACTGACAACTCAATCGCAAAGCAAGGTAACATGATAAGACCAATAATCTAGCAATGTCAAATACCCTATACGTGCACGTAATCTAGAATAAGTAAGATAATCAAGGACGAATCAAACACAATATGGAATCATGTGACAATATAAAAAGGAATACAATAAAGGGAGAGAAATCATGTAAATGCTGTATATGTTCGGCAAGGTATACTTGCCTGGAGGTTGCACGGAGAACCAATAATGTATCGCCAATCAACAAGTCAGAAAGTCCAAGTCATAACAATTGTCTCCGAAAGCTGAAATAAACGTTACCAACATTCTTAGAATAGTCAAATTAGCTAGGATTGCCTGTCCTTAAGTTCAGTTCTGGACACAGGGGCAAAACGATAATTTTGGGCCAAAACAGTATCCGCCGTTGGACCCGCTTTGTACAGAAAAGCGTGCCAGAGTCAATGGTCTCTAAAGTCGTCAAAATATATGTCTACGAATTCGTTTTGATGATACGAACCCAACGGTATGTCCAATTTTGGATTTCGATAGGCCGTGCACAAAATCGCCCGTTGAATTGGATCGTGGGGCCCGCAAAACGGCAATCCAATCAACTGTCTCAGAATTGGACCAAACTTGGCATACAGGACCAAAAAAATGATACGGTCCTGTTGGCGTAAGTTTTGTCTCGATCTGACGAGCGTGCACGAAGTAATTGGGAAATTTGCAAAGTGACCGATACGGTGAATTTCGACGGATACGCATCAAATTCGTCGCGCACACGCGACCAATTTGAATTCCGTCAAAGCCCACACATCCACGAAGCCGTTATGCACCTTTCGATGCTTTCAGTTCATGACCATGTCGCCCAGTTTGGCGGGACGCACGTCGTATCGAGCAGTTTTTTGAGTTTTTAAAACAGATTTTTCGTCAACTTTATCCTAATTTTAAACAGCAATTAACCAACAAGAATTAAATCCAAAAATAGTGTTTCCATCTTGGTTAGGTTGTCTAGAAGTTTGTTCAAGCAGTTTTTCAAAACTCACGATGTTCTGGTCGTAAATCGACGGCAAACCTTGGACGTTGGGGCAGTTTCTATACCCAGAAAATTGAGATTTTCCTCAATTTTGGGACTCGGTTCTCGTCGTGCACGGCACGAGTTAAAAGAATCTGTGTGAAGGGATTTAAGGAGGGTAGGGTTGTGTTCGAACCTGTATAGGTGGATCGAAAACTCGTCCAGTGACGGAGAAGAAAAGTCGTCGTGAAGACTGGCCCGAAGCCACTGCTGTGGGTGATACTACTGTTGCATGTTCTGCTTCCACCACCGCGTGCACGGCTCTCCGGCGCTGCTGCGACGGCGCGTGGTGGCTGGGGGTTGCGCCAGGAAGAGGTGGTGGTGGTGTGGGTGTTCGTTTAGGGTTTGCGTTTTCGAACTTCTCTCTTTCTCTCTCGCGTATCTATATAGCAAAGGGTTCGGGTTCGGTTTCAGGGGCTGTGGGGGTCGGCTGAGCTTTGCTTGGGAAAGCAGCTCGGTTGGGTCCAGGGCTGATTGGTTCATGGGCCTAGATCAAGGGTTGGCAAGGGCTTTGGGCCTGTGTGGGGGGTCTGGGTTCAGATGTGAGCGGGCTGGGCTTATTCTCTATATACCTATGCATACAAATAGGTATCGGAGGCTTGACGATATAGGGCTACGAACTGAGCCTGCGTGGGACAGAATGAGGCATCCGTGTAGCAAACTCAGTACACGGTCGTCGTACGACGGATCGGGGAATCGGCACCATTCGTCCACAGGTATAAGCGACAGGCCGACCACGCGGGCCGTCGTACGGCGCTGCTGAGGGCGACGAGAAGACGTCCGCCATGAACGATCGCAGGCTCGATCGTAAGGGCGTCGGCGATCGTCGCCAATATGCACGTCGTGCGCATAGAACGGGCGGCTGGGCGGAATCGGTAGTCGCGGGCGACAAAGAATCAGTGGCCGTCGTATGGGCGGTCACCCTTAGTCGTCGAGGGCATCTCTTTGGCGTCGTGGGCAAAGCGAGGTATTGAGTAAATGTCGTCGAAAGACGGTGTGCTGCCAAGCGGAGCTCTGGAGCGCACGGAGTGCGCGGAGTGCACGGGGTGCGTGTGTACGGCGATGATGACAAGGCCAACGGACTACGTCCGCACTCCAAAAGTCGTACCATACGACAGGCCAAGAATCGTGTGCGTGGGACACACGATTATACTGAGCCCGCACGCGTTGAAAATATATATATATATATATATATATATATATATATATATATATATATATATATATCATTATATCATTAAAAAAAAATATCATTATATAAGTGTATATACACTTATATAATGATATTTTTTTTTAATGATATAATGATATATATATATATATATATATATATATATATATATATATATATATATATATATATATATATATAATTCCATTAATACTATTTAAGTAGGTATATTCCTACGTATATACACACAAACCTTATATATATCTATATATTCACATATACACATTTATACACAGATACATTTATATATATCTTATATAAATACGCATACACACATGTACATATATATATCTTATATAAATACGCATACACACATATACATATATGTATTTATATATAAATACACATATGCACATATACATTTATGTATTTATATATAAATATACATACACCCATATACATATATATATTTTTATATATATATATACACATACGTTTATATATTTATTTATCTACTCTCTCTCTCTCTATATATATATATATATATATATATATATATATATATATATATATATATATATATATATATATATATATATATATATATATATATATATATATATACTTTAAATTCCTAATTCTCTTTCTATATTTATTTGCTAGAAGATGGGGAAACAGGTAGTAATAACTATATATTTATATATACGATTAATAGCAATAATAATAATAACAGAAAAAAAAACTTAATATGCAATATTAAAAATTCCACTATAGAATTGATCACTAGGCTATAAAATGGACTGCCAATACGTATATATACACATCTGCCTACCTACATGGACTTTTTTGGTCTCACTATATGCCTGCTTAGGCTTGAGCTTAGTTCGGGTCCAGTCTGGACTAGTTTGGTTCAACCGGGTTCCTGCAAAGTCAATAAATCTAATAATAATTAATTAAACTATTTCTAATGGTCATGCTATAGCTTGGCATGGTTTTCCTAGTTAGGACACTCCTATGACTCGGTATTCCCCTATCATGGCTAAACACTAGTCAAAGCACGCCACTGCACTATCCGTGCCATGATTCCTAGTCGTCTGGTACTTCAAAACTTAACCATGGCTAAAGTCGTCTACCGTAATAATTAACTAAATAATTATTTATAAAAATCTAAAAAATCCCCATTTAAATCAAATAAATACTAAAAATATTTTCAAAAAAATATTCCGGGAAGGGGAGCTACAGTTCATCATTGACAGGTTGGGGTTGAATCTGACCCTTAACCTTAATCTTCAAGGATTGATCTTCTGAAGGTGATTGGTCTTCTGAGGGCGATTGGTCTTCTGAAGGCGATCGATCTTCAGCCATGTCGGATATTTCGTTCGCATGCTCCTGTTTATAGAGTATTGAATCAGAGAAATAGGCTTCAACACCTTTAAAAGGATTGAGATCTGCAAATTCAGTCTTCACAACCCCCTGAGAATCCACATACTTGAAGCATTGGCGGAGAGTCGAAGGAACAATGTTATGTTCATGTATCCACGGTGAATTTCGACGGATACGCATCAAATTCGTCGCGCACACGCGACCAATTTGAATTCCGTCAAAGTCTACACATCCACGAAGCCGTTACGCACCTTTTGATGCTTTCGGTTCGCGACCACGTCGCCCGGTTTGGCGGGACGCACGTCGTATCGAGCGGTTTTTTGAGTTTTTAAAACAGATTTTTCGTCAACTTTATCCTAATTTTAAACAGCAATTAACCAACAAGAATTAAATCTAAAAATAGTATTTCTATCTTGGTTAGGTTGT
>JANAVB010019800.1:6609048-6784048 GCA_029216955.1 Iris pallida | reverse complement strand
AGTTAGGACACTCCTATGACTCGGCATTTTCCTACCATGGCTAAACACTAGTCAAAGCACGCCACTGCACTATCCGTGCCATGATTCCTAGTCGTCTGGTACTTCAAAACTTAACCATGGCTAAAGTCGTCTACCGTAATAATTAACTAAATAATTATTTATAAAAATCTAAAAATCCCCATTTAAATCAAATAAATACTAAAAATATTTTCAAAAAAAATATTCCGGGAAGGGGAGCTACAGTTCTTCATTTACAGGTTGGGGTTGAATCTGACCCTTAACCTTAATCTTCAAGGGTTGATCTTCTGAAGGTGATTGGTCTTCTGAGGGCGATTGGTCTTCTGAAGGCGATCGATCTTCAGCCATGTCGGATATTTCGTTCGCATGCTCCTGTTTATAGAGTATTGAATCAGAGAAATAGGCTTCAACACCTTTAAAAGGATTGAGATCTGCAAATTCAGTCTTCACAACCCCCTGAGAATCCACATACTTGAAGCATTGGCGGAGAGTCGAAGGAACAATGTTATGTTCATGTATCCACGGTGAATTTCGACGGATACGCATCAAATTTGTCGCACACACGCGACCAATTTGAATTCCGTCAAAGCCCACACGTCCACGAAGCCGTTATGCACCTTTTGATAACATAGAAAGTTGCCCACAATGTCATGTTCATGTATCCATGGTCTTCCGAGGAGGATATTATAAGATACATCTGAATTGATAACATAGAAAGTTGCCATGGTTCAAAGATCACCTATTTGAATCTTCAGACGAATTTTCCCCAATGGTTTACTTCTTCCAGAATTGAAACCAACAATTACCGTACTAGTATAAGTCAACTCACTAGTAGGAATCCTCAATGGTCGCAGCATATTTTGAAGAATAATGCTGATGGAAGACCCAGGATCGATATAAATTCTTTCAATTTCAGTAGAGTCAATATACCCTGTATAACACAAAGGCCTGTTATGTCGATTATGCTTTAACAACATATCCTCTTGTGTGAAAGTAATGTTAGGAATTGATTCCATCACACTGTGACATTGAGGACACGACACCGATGTATTATCAGGACTTTTGAGCTGAGCTAAGCATGAATCTGCTTGTAACAATGCTTCACTCAATGTTTCTCGACTTTCTTTAGAAAGACGGAGCAAATCAAAGATGGAAAGTCTAGCCGGAGTATTGGCTAATTGGGCTAGAATGTCAAACTTATAGGGTTTCATCAACCCTTGATTTGAACCAGACTTCAGCGGGACGTCGAAACGTACTGCCTTCTGTTTTCCTTTTTCAACCACTGATGGTTTAGAAGGTCTGACCTCGGCAGGAATAGAAGATGACTGAGTTGGTAGTGTTTCAACGACATCCTCCGCTTCTTTAGAAGTTCCCTCGTAATCTTTGTGGTAGTCTTTTCCAGACCTTGTACCAGCAAAAGTCTCTTCTTCAGACTCAGGGGAATAAAGTACCATGTTATAGGATTTAGTCCTATTTTCCTTAATCTTTGTTTTATGGGGATTTTTGCGAGGGACCTCAAATCCCAATCCGACAGAGGATTTCTGGCCTTGAATTTGTAAAGGAACTCGCATACCTTTACCATTGTTCAAGCCTTCCGCTTTTTGAAAGTCATAGCCCATCTTTTTTATGAGATGGACTGATTGTTGACTGTACATGTGAGTGGGTAGCAGACTTTCAACGGATGGTCCAACAGATAAAGAAAGAACAGAGACCTCAGTAGTCGCAGGGATAGAAACTTTCGGTGCAGGAGGTAAAATCCCAACCGGAGCTTTCTCGTAAGCAGCAAAAACTTGTTGTGCCCTATATAAAGGGACACTGTTCATGGCTAACCATTGCTGATGAGTAAGCTTTAGTTTGGTAGGAGGAGCCAAACTCGGAGGGCATATTTTTAGACCCTTTAGCCTATCTTCCAAAGGGATATCATCCCACAGATGATCAGAATCATCATAGTCTGAAGTAACAACATGAGAAATCATATTGCAGGTTTTGACTTTTTTGACCTTTCTTAGATTTTGAAATTTTACTTTCATCCTCCATCTCAGGTACTAAGTCAGGGTGTAACCACATGATTTTACCATTTTTTAAGGTGAGAGGCAATAGTCCTTTACCTTGATCTCTGGCTGGTGGAAGATTCACAATCTTCATTGTCGCCTTTGGAATCGGGACAATCCCATCAGGAACTTGTTGTGGAGGAAAACCTCCAAATTGAAGAGAAATTATATTGGTTGTGACTGTATGCTCATCATTAGTTAAAGCTATAGCTTTAGCATTTATTAGCTCTTGAATCTTCTTCTTCAAGACATAGCAAGCCTTAGTAGGATGATTTATGTATCTATGATAGATACAATGCTTGGGATTATCAGCCAAATCCACCTCATTAGGTCATTTTGGATCAGGAATCTGGAGTTTACCACTCTTCACAAAATATTGGAATATTTCAGGAATATTACTGTCGTCGAAAGAGTACTCTTCTTTCGACTTAGAAGACTCTGGATTACTTGGTGCAGTTTTAGATTTTGAAAGGTTCACCACTAGGGTTTCCTTTCCTTTCCTATTGCGATTGCCAGAATTGCTACCTGAAGAGGCTTTCTTTCTTTTATCTTCTGAGGCAAAGATCATCCCATGTTCACGAGCCAATCTACCATTGGTCTCAGCTGAAACTGCTGCTATAATAAATGACTCCCAATCTGTGAACTGAGAGCCTGTAAAAACAGCGATGGTTGGTCGCAGATTCATTTTGCATGTATCAATTAATGCTGAATCTGGCATACCATGAGACATTTTTAAAATAACCTGTCGGAAACGTTCAATAAACGTCCGAGTATCCTCTTTCTCTTTTTGTTTAATTTCTATTAAGGAGGACATATTCATGTCCATCCATCCTTCATAGAAACGAGAGAGAAATATTGCTTTGAACTCGTCAAAAGATGATATACAATTATCGGGTAAACTGCGATACCAATCGTATGCTGTACCCGTCAAACACCCAATAAAAACTCGGGTGAGAAGAGCATCATTCTTCTGTAGATGCACAGTCATAATATCAAAATAATTGATATATTGACTTGGAGAAGCCTTTCCATCAAATAATACCATAGATTGTGGCTTGAATTTGGGAGGAAAGGGTACATCATTCCAGTGGGAAGGATAAGGTTGCTTGATCTCCAACTTCTGGAGCCGATCTTTGTGCTTAAGAACCTCAAACTGCACTTTTAATTCCCGAACTGCTTGAATAGCTTCACTAGCTTGAGGAAGCATATTTGATTGAATAGTGGTTGGATGTACCGTAACCCTTACCGGAGGTGATACATCTTCTGGAATGAGAGGGTCGGGAGATACGGAGTTTTGATTGATAACAGGCTCTTGACTCAGATTATTCAAAGGTATGTCAACCCTTGACTATCTTGAGTTTGCGCAGCTACCTGTACCGGTGTTATCACTGTCGGTTGGACTGTTTGCTGATTCGTTATTATTTGATGTATGTTTTGCATCATGGCAAGCATATCCTTCAGCGATTGTTCCACCGCAGAAAGACGCTGTTCTGTATGAGAAGTAGACGTCTCCTGTTCTTCTCCGATAGCATAGGATTCAACTTCTCTTGAACTTACAGAGGGATTGGTGTAAATATATGAATCAACACTATCAGTCTCTGACTCCAAATACTGGGTACCCCCAGCCTCTGAATCTGAAGAATGCATATTTAAAGATTGTCGACTTCTTGACCGAGTATGTTGATATACTCCTTCAAAAGAGTCGAGGATTCGGTTAAACCGTTGTTGACCTGGAGTATGGGACGAATTGCGTCTTGAACGTCGTCCTCTATTGATATGAGATGCCATATTGACTGATGCATAGGACAACTCATGTTCTTGGTCATCAATTTTTTGCTGAGGTACATTATAGTTTAATCGGTCAAAAACTGACCGTTTAGTAGCAGAACAACAACATTTGATCACAATTTGGTGACACTCACAATGATGGTTTTCTTGAGGGAGTGTCACAGGAGATTTTCTATTTTTACGCTTTTGTACAAGTAACTCGCGTAAATCAGAAGAATTGGAAGGTAGTATTTTCTTTTTTACATTTGGGACAGAGAAATATTTAGTCCCTTGTGTAAAAAGAAGGTTACTAGCTTTACTGGCAGAAGAAAGTTGTGCATTTTTACGCGCCTGAAGTTGTGTGCGTAAATCTGGAGTTGATTTATGTGCACTGAGAACACCATCAGCATTGCGCGTAATCCTAAGATTAGGCACTTTACGTAAAGCAGCACTAGAGGATTGTTGGCATAAAATAGAAGTTTTGCCAAAATTTCGAATTTCCTTGGATAAACCAAAGGAATTGTCTGCCATAGTAGTAATAGAGGACTTGTTTTTACGCTGTACGCGTGTAAGCAAGTTCAATTTAGATGCAAAAGCACCATTATGAACTTTATCTACCATGTCACCGACATGAGATTTGCCTTTACGCGTATGGCACAAAATAGAAACATCTGCCACGTCACAGACGGGAGATTTGTATTTACGTGTATAGCACAAGACATGATTGTCTACCACGTCACAGACGGGAGACTGGATTTTACGCACAGGACGCAACACTGAAGTAGGAACTGCCTCGTCACAGACGGGATCCCCAACAACAGGAGTGGGAAGAATTCCCTTGCCTTCAGAGACAATAGAGAGATCAGAGGGTGCTTTAGACTTAGGAATCCAAACCTTGCGCACCTTTCGTGATTTTTAAACATTGGAGCAGCGAGCACTACCCCCAGTTCGGAGCATTTCTTCATAAGCAGTCTGATCGAATTGAACAACCAGAGTCTTCTTCGTCGATCCAATCGACACATCATTGTATTGAGCAATTGCTTTCTCGTCAGATGAGAAAGTCGTTCCCAGCAGAGTCGCCATTTTGTTTCACTTAACAAAATGCCCTTAAGGCTTTTGAAAGAAAACAAAAAAAAGTGTACAAAAGTACAAGTAAATTCTAGGAAGTATTGCTATGGAAGTCTGATCTGAAAGCGATCACTTTGTTCCTGGGACCACACGATGATGATGAAGAAAACTGCTTGAAGATGAACAACCGGAAGAACTAAGTCACCAGAAAGGTATCGACACAATTGGCACTGATGGCACATTCGAATGCTTTCCTGCTTTGCTTCAATCTGTTATTGAGAAAATATTGAAAAGAAATACTCTGAAAAATTACTTTGCTCTGAAAGTATCTGGTCTCCAAAAATCTTGTACCCCTTTCTTAAAACAGAAGTCTTTATATAGACTTGTCTTCTGTGCATAAAAAGCATCAATATTGGGTCTTTACGCAGGCTATTAGGATAACTGTCACCCACGTACAGAAATTGTCTTCTACGCATGTTGACACGTGTCCCATAATCCAATAAAATAAGGAGAGCACGTACAAACGTTCTTCGAGAAGTATGGCATGAAGGCCACGTCAGAAAACCACGTTCCCATATAATCAGGACAAACTGTGCTTAAGGAATGTTGTTAGGCACGTCTGAGCATAAAATAGCTCAAAGTAAGCTTCCTTCATAAAGTGGCTAAAAATAGCCTTAAGCGTAAAGGCTCAAATAAACTCTACACGCGCAAAAAGAGTAGATGAGATAGCCTTGAGCGTAAAAGCTCAAATAACTCTTATGCGTAAAGAGGAAGCGATTCCTCAAACGTAAAACAGCTCATTGGCACTAAACAACAAAACTTCTTGGCTTCTGTGCAATCATTTGTCAGAAAATTAAATCTGTCAGAACAGAATCTTTGTACATTTAATGCAGCATGGACAGCTCATTCCTCGCGTAAATAGCATGGACAGCTATTCTTCGCGTAAAATCTGAATTTAAGACTTGCATAGAGCTTTGAGTTCGACCCAGTTTGACATTTGTGTAAAGTCTAATTTGGAACTGTCTTTACGTAAATATCTCAATCTCCTTGACTTGGTCTTTGAAATTTATTTACGCTTCTACACATGCTGTACTAGGTTGTTAGCGATACTAATAGCTGACTAGTTATCACACCATAGCTTCATCTTGGCTCCTTGATCTAGCTTCAGCTCTACCAGCATATTTTCAACCATAGCAGCTCTGCAACTCCCAAGGCCATAGCTCTGTACTCCGCTTCAGCTGCCGATCTGGCTACTACTGACTGCTTCTTACTCCTCCAAGAGACCAAGTTGTCTCCTACAAATATACTGTATCCCGAGGTAGACCTCTTGTCATCAGCACAGCTAGTCCAGTCAGAATCACAGTAGTCCTCGATGTCCATGTAATTATTCTTCTTGAATATCAGTCCCTTCCCGGGAGCACCCTTTAAGTATCTTAGAATCTAGTATACTGCGTCCAAATGAGCCTTGTGTGTGTCATACATGTAGCGGCTCACCACACCCACTACAAAGCAGATATCAGGACATATGTGGCTCAAATAGATTAACTTGCCCACTAGTCTCTGGTATCTGTCTCGGTCAACTGGTTCTCCAGCCTCAGCGCTCAGCTTGAACCTCTGATCGATCGATGTCACTGCGGATTTGTATCCCAACATTCCTGTCTCTGTGAAAAGGTCCAGTGCATACTTCCTTTGAAAAAGAACAATCCCCTCTGCTCCTCGAGCAATCTCAATCCCAAGGAAGTACCGAAGAAGGCTAAGGTCCTTCACCTCGAACTCCTTGCCAAAATTTCCCTTGAGTCGGATAATCTCTTGTTCATCGTTTCCTGTGATAATCATAGTGTCCACATATACCGCAAGCATGGTGATATGGCCTCTACTCCATCGGAAGAACACAGTATGATCAACATTGATCTACCGATATCCCATTGCTATCATCGTCCTCCTGAATCTGTCAAACCATGCTCGAGGAGACTGCTCCAGTCCATAGAGGGACTTCTTCAACCTGCAGACCTTGCCCACTGTCTGATTGGTACCGAATCCTGGTGGTATCTCCATGTAGACCTCCTCCACTAGATCTCTATGAAGAAACACATTCTTCATATCCAGTTGGTGTAGCTTCCATCCACCATTCGTTGTCAGAGAAATCAGGATCCTGACAGTGCTCATCTTTGCCACTGGTGCAAAGGTCTTACAATAGTCAATGTCGTACGTCTGACTGTATCCTTTTGCCACCAGTCGAGCTTTGTAGCGCTCAACCTGTCCATCTGGGTTATGCTTCACAGTAGTGACCCACTTGTATTCGACTGCTCTCTTCCCTTTTGGTAGTTTTATCAGCTCCCAAGTGTTGTTTTCTCAAGAGCCCCCAACTCATCGTGCATTGCCGCTTTCCACTTTGAGTCATTCTTGGCAACCTGCCAATTGTTAGGTAATGTAATACTATCCAAAGATGCAATGAATGCTCTATGAGAAGAGGAGATATGATCATATGAAACAAACTGAGCAAGGTCCCAACCATATCTATCAGAAGGATTTCTCGTATTGCTACGAGTGGTCCTCCGTACTGATAATGGTATGGAAGGACTAGGTATAGGAGGAGTAGGAAGAATGATATCACCTGAAAAGGAATCCGGTAGTGGTGTAGGTGCCTCAGGAAGTCAAGACGAATACAGACAAGGAACTTGGCACTGGCACTGTAGGTACTGGTCTTGCAGTTTGCTTTCCTTTCCTGCTGTAGGTAAGTATCTTCCCCTGAGTCGTGGGCCCAACACCTCTCATCTCCTCCCTCTGTTCCTCTTCACCTTCCTATTCTTCCTCAACTGCGCCTCCATGCCATACTCCTAAATCGGTCACCAGGCTTTTACCATTCTCCTCCTCTCGCCTCATACTCACAGTATCAGGTGAGTTGTTTGACGTTCCCTCCGGACGGTAGTATGGCTCATGCTTCCTGAAGTGAACATCCATGCTCACAAATTTCTTCTTTTCTACTGGGCTCCATCACACATACCCGTTTTGAGTCGACGAGTAGCCCACGAAGATGCACTTGACTGCTCTAGGATCAAGTTTTACAACTGATGGTCTGTTGTCCTTCACAAAACATACGCAGCCAAACACCTTCAGTGGAAGTATCCCACTATTATTTTCTTGCAATATTTTATACGGAGACTTCCATCCTAGTACCTTCGAAGGTATCTTATTGATTAGTTGAGTTGCTGTCAACACTGCATGCCCCCACAGATTCTGTGGGACATTTATATCGATAATCATGCTTCTTGCCACCTCCAGAAGGTGTCTATTCTTCCTTGGTGCTACTCCATTTTGTGTTGGTGTGTACGCACAGGTGATCTGATAATGTATCCCTTGGATTGACAAGTATTCTGCAAGTGCTCTGTTGGTATACTCTGTCCTACTGTCAGACTTTAGTACCTTCACGACTGTCCTGTACTGAGTCTGGACATATTTATAAAAGTCCAAAAAATATGTAGATACATCACTCTTATTCTTCATCAAATACAAACAAGTGACACGAGAAGAACAATCAATGAAGAAAACAAAATACTTGTAACCATTTATAGTAATAATGGAGCATGGCCCCCAAACATCAGAATATATTACATCAAAAGCAGACGAGCTCTTATGACCCGTACTAACATATGAGCTCCTAGTAAGTTTTTCTAAATCACATGCATCACATACTAGTTTCTTCTTATTTGTTTTCTCATAAATAGCTGGATACAATTTACTTAAAGTAACAAAAGAGGAGTGTCCCAACCTCTTGTGGTGGAGTATTAATGTATCCTCGACACTCATCTTCAGTCCTCACATTACTGCCTTCTCTGCCATAGACACCAATGCTGAATCCAACCCTTCTCGATCCAGGTACCAAAGTCCCTCATGCCAAGTGACAGTCCTAAGTCTTCGTCCCATCTCTTTCTCCTGGAAGATCACCTTAGGAATATCAAAAGAGATAATACATTTTAGGTGGAGGATTATAGAACTGATGGACAAAAGGCTAACTGCAAAAGATGGAGCATGCAAAATATTGGATAATTTTACTGAACATGTACAATTTACAGTACCCTTACCGACCATTAGCTCGAACCATCAGCTGTTTGAATGTTGTTTGTCGATACTAAGTGAGTGTAGGAGAAGAACTTACTAGCATTTTCTGTCACATGCCGATAGGCCCCCGAGTCAATAATGCAATCTGACAATTTTAGGGAAGATATAAATGCAAGGACGAGTGGGTCGTCAGTACCTTCTGATGATGGACATACATGGCGGCGTTGCCTCCAGCAAAGAATGAGGTGGACGCCTCTTCGGTTTCACTCCTCATGTCTCCATCATTTGACGCTCTCTGCTTCCTCCTAAGTGCCTCCAGCATGCCCATCAGTGCCTGATCCTCCTCAGTAAAGGTACCACCAGCTCTCTCATCCCCTTCTGCTACCAGCAGGTTCGTCCGATAACCTCCTCGACCACTCCGTCGACCACCACGACTACGGCCACGTCCTCCAAAATGTCTGCGTCCGTCAAACTGTCCATGTCCAACACCTGGATCTCCTTCCTTAGGTGGTTTGGTGCAAACATGCCAATGATGTTCCATCTCCCCACAGTTGTAGCACTGTCGGTTGTGCTGCCAGGACTCTCCCTTAGGTCCTATGTCATTTGAACTGGTAGCCGCCAGTACTGACTTTGCTTCAGGAGGACCACCTGTCCTTGTCCGCAGCTTGATGAGAGTCTCCTCCTGGATCATGTGTAAAACCCCTAAATTTCTACTATTTTTTATTTAAATTTTGGTACTGATTTAAAATTTTGTATTGTACGTCGCGTAGTCGTATTTTACGTCGCACACAAAATTTTATTTTTCGTAATTGCTCGACGAGTGCGAATATGTGCGAGCGTACATATTTTTAGGAAAAATATTTTTCTTATTTTTTTATAGTTTCAAAATATATATAATAAGTATTTTAGTTATCGTTCCAAAATTCCAAATTTGTTATTTTATTTATAAAGCCTTTTATTTACATAGTTATAACAATAAATATTTTTTTCTATAAAATGGTATATTAGAAAAGTATATTTATGTAAATATCATTTGGACATACATATATAATTAGTAAATATTTATTGAGTTTAATTGTAAATAATAATGTATTTTTGAAATTATTATATTAATATTTTTAGAAAATATATTTCAGAATTATTATGGCGATTTAAATCTTGATTTGAATTTATAGATTTATTTAAATAGTGAAACATTTGAAATTTGATTTATCCCATTGATTTTAAACCAAGAATTTAATTAGATTTAAATTTGATTGTATTTGGAATTGGATTTTGATTTGGATACGGATTTATTGAATTAATTTAAATAAATAGATGAATTATCTAATTTGGGTATTAAATATCCTAATCCATATCTTAATAGGAATTCCTACATCCTATAAATAGGCAGGTACTCCTCCATTATTTCTCCACAAGTCATAATTCTACAAATATTTCTCTACCCACGTGCGTGCATCGTGTCCGTGTTCCACCATCAAATTCTTATTCCAATTCTTTTTACAAATACAATTATTCTTTTGTGTCGACACCCCGACACCAAATCCCTAAACCTATCCCTATCCTAACCCCATTGACCACCTGTCCTCGGCCAACCCAACACCCTTCACCATCATCCCGGCGAAACCACCACAGCCCCTGTCAAGACCAAACCACCGAGACCAAATAATCAGCCCCTGTCAAGACCAAACCACCACTGCCTTCGCCGTCACCACCATTACAGAAACCACCACCACTGCCTTCGCCGTCACCACCACCCTCGTCAGCAAACCATCCCCACCATCACCGAGCACACAACCAAACCACCATCCCAGCGTCCCCGCTGCCCCGTCGACTTGCCACCACCAGCACCAAACCCGTCGCCATCACCCACACCACGGCAGCCCACGCCCGCCACCTCTATCCCAAAAAATAAAATAGGGAAAATTGGAACCCTAACCTGATCCCGACCTCGTCGCCGCTCCGAGCCCCATCGACTCCGGCCGCGAGTCAGCGTCGCTCCGCTGGCCGCCTCGAACCCCTCTGTCCGATCTCCCTAGCCGAGCCCCGCCGGCCTAACACACCGTCGCACAAACCCTTCCGCACCACCGTTCCGGCAACCGCCCTACGTCGTGCCGCCCTTGTCGCCGAATTTCAGCCCTTCGTTCTTCCTTTCTCTCCCAGATCTGCGCCGGCGCCGAGCTTTTTCCGTCGCAGTCCGGCCATCTCGGCGCTCGCCGTCCCCTAGCGCCTCCGCGCCAAGCCCGTGCCCCCTCACTTCTCCTCCTTTCCCAACCTCCGGCGCCGCCCCTTCGTCCCTCTCCCGACCGCCGCACGTCCCCTCTCTCTTCCGCCGCCCGCCGTGCCGCCTCATCCCGCGTGCAGCTCCGCCCCGCTCGAAACCCCTGATCCCGCGCCGCCGCTCCTCCCTCCGGGCCAGCGACAGACGGACCACCGCTCCCAGCTCCCTCCTTTTTCCCCCGACCCTTTCGATTTTCTCTCTGCTCCTCCTCCTCACTCTGAGTCTGGTCGTGTCCTCTTTAGGAGGAGTAGAGTAAAGCAGTACTCTTTTTTTATATATATATAATGTTTGCCTTTATTAAAGCATTCCACTATCATTATTATTATTATAATTATTATTATTACTATCATTATCATTATTATTTATCATTATCATTATTATTATTATTATTATTATTATTATTATTTTTAGTAGCTTATAAAACTTGTTATTGCACAAATAGTGCTACCAATAGTTATTCACTATCTATATTATTATATTGATATATTTTTACAAAAGAAACGATTGCGCCATATAATAATATTATCATTAGGTAATATTACTAGAGTTGCTACTGTTGTTATTGGGGTTTATTATTTAGAAATATTATTGATCTTTTGCTCTTAATGATATTATATATATCTATATATTAAATATTTTCAAAGATTGTATTCGTGATAAATATATAGTATTGGGCTTGGCCCTACATGTAATTTCAATTCGGGTTTGGGTTTTTATTTATTATTTGGTATTAAATATGGTTGTAATATTTTCTACAAGCAAGTTATAGTTTTGATATAAAGATAATTTTTTTATGACTTTCAAGTACTTATCTAAAACTGTTTTACTAATAGAAATATAGTATTTTTAAATATAATAGATATATTTTCAAAGATAGTTATATATATTTATTTTTTTCGATTATATAATCTTATCCATGATCAATCGTTCGTTTCTTATCTTCTTCCAAATCTCGAGCTTATTTATATCGTCCCTAGCCAAATTGACTATTCTGGACTCAATGACATAACCTGTGCCACCATCAGAGGTCACCTTGTGTAGTTATCACACTGAAGTCGCAGTTCGTGCCACTTTGATCATTGCAGTACACCAGGCGTCCTACCAGACAAGACACCTTGCCATTTGCTGTTTAATTATTTTAGCTCATATTTCATGCATGTTCATTATTTTCTTTATGCAAAATAAACTGTGATACATGGCATAACCTGTTAGAATTTACTGTTCAGTTTCTTGCTATGTATTATTTTCTTACACAATAAACCTAGATTTAAGGGACCACCTTGTGTGTTGCATTCATTGGTCTTGACACGTTGTACCACGTTGTGGTGAGTCGCATATAGGACTCGGACATGCGTGATTGGCTGGCCACCAGTACGCATAAGCCGTGCGTTAGGAAATAACTGCTAATAGAATTGCATACTAGAAGCCTTAGCAGTTATAAGTTAGCATTGGGCGGGAAGAACATGATTGGAAGTTGACTACCACCCTATCTATCGTAGACTCGCTCGCTACTGAGGAACGATAGGTAGACTATATGCTATAGACTCGCTCGATACTGAGAAATAGTATATGGTGTTGTGACTCGCTACTGAGGTACTGTATTGGTATTTTCTTGACTTGACCGGGTAGTCATGCGACCATGAACTGTTCTTAAAACTGCATTCACTTAGAACGGTTAGGCTACCCTTATCCGTTAGGTATGAGTACCTTTGGTTTAGATACTTGTATCTGACCGTGGCTTGGAACAATAACTTGTCGCGGATTAGTTCGTCACATATTGTCCTTGTTTGGTTGTAGGTGTGACTTACTACTTCGATGAGAAGGTATTGAACCTTGTTGGGGTCCGGATACCATATTGGATTCATAGCATGGAAAGATACGTCACCGTGAATTAGTTTACCATCTCCTGTCCTTGTTTGGTTGGGGGTATGGTACGCTCATTCAATAGGTGCGTATTGGACCATGTTATAATTCAATTGACTTATTTATTTGAGCAATATTTATTCAGTTTATATGGCATGATATTATGTATATTGTTACGTCCCTCTGAGGACCTGGTTATCTCTCCAGGTGTGTGCTCTTGTCTTTCGCAGGTGTTCTAGCTCTAGTCGTAATCATCGCTATTTCTTCGAGGATGATTGCACTTGGATCGTCTTCGCTTCGCTCGCTAAAATCTTTCTTTTGTTATGTATTTCTTTTTATAGTTGGTAGTGGATTTGTCTCCGCCCAACTATATGTACCAAATGATAATTTCATAGTTGATTATATGAGATCTTCTATTCATTTATTTTGTGTGGATGAGATTAGTTATGGTTCTACTGTATTTTACAGCTTATGTATTCATACGAGGATTCCATATATTGGAGTGTACTTCGTATGAATACAGCTGGCATGTCTACGTTCTTAGTCCTACGTATTTTGGGACTGGGGCGTTACATCATGGCCGAGATAGCCTCCTCAAGGGTGGAGATCTTCGGTTGGGCTAGAAGTAGTGCTGTCTTTTGAACAAATACTGTAGCCAGCCCTTTAAGGAACTTTATCGTCCTCTCCAGCAACATACATGTCTCTTCTTACACTTCAAGTCCCCGTACCTCGTCCGATCTGAGGAGTGATCATAATCCAACTACAGACGCTCTAACTCCATGGCATACTCCTACATTGTCTTCTCCCCCTGTACGGTGTCGTCGATCTCCCCTTTGATCTGAAAAACCCACAAGTTGTTCCCTACACCATCGTAGGTCCTCCTCAATTTCACCCATAAGTCCTTCACCATCTCAATGCCATCCACTGTGGCGGCGATCGAATGGACAAAATAATTAAGATATAAATTGTAGATCACCATATGAGTGGACTTCCACTCTTCGCATCCTGCTGAGCCCTCGTCCGGCTTTATCTTCTCTCCTGACAGAAAACCCTCCAGGTTCTTTCCTGTAAGGGTTCTCCTTACCCGTCGTGACCAACTCAGGTAGGTAGTTAGTCCATCAAGCTTCAGATCGATGGAGGGAAGCTCCAACTTCGTCGATGTTCGTGTCGCCCTCTCACCAGCCGACAGTTTCATCAGCTTCATCAACGTTGCAACTTCCACATGGTCCAGCTTCTTGATGATCTCCTCCATCGATCCTCCTCTTCTCCGATCACCTCACACCCGTTTCATGATTCACGTTCTTCATCCTCTCCTAGATCCGATTATGTCTCTCTCTCCTATCAGATCTAGGCCTTCAACGTCCGAAACGACTCCGTGGGAGACTTCGGAGATCGTGGCTTCGTGGTGGTGGGGCCGGTGGGCCAACTGACATGAGAGTGGGCGTCGTCGGACGGGTGTCTCTGAACAGTGGCCGTTGTGAATAGCAGCAAAGGCAACAGCTGCGCACGTGCGGCGAAAGTGCCCGCGGAGCAGCGGTCGGCTCGCGCCCACGGTGGTCGGCGTGCGGCCGTGTAGTGGCTGGCGGCGGCGATGGCTGTAGTGGTGTCGATGGTGATGGTGTGACGACTAGGGTTAGAGTTTAGGAAAGGTGGCGGCGGCTGGGGTTTTTATTGCTCTGATACCATGTTGAATATTTATGATAATTTTTATTGATGGTCTCTTGGCTATTTATAGCCTTACAATCCTCCTCATTGCATTAAACCCTTTGTGGAATATCCTGTGGCATATTCTGACATACCAATATACCAACATGGTATTCTAATATACTTATTCTAATACCAAATATACCATAAACTTATTCTAATACCAAATATACCAACAGTAACTACTCCCACAAAGGTTTATAATATAATATATATAATTAAACTAATCCGAGATGAGGGATCTAAAATTGGGTGCCCTGTTGGATTGCAACAAAATTAATAGGAACCTCCAAGCTACAGAATTCAAATAAATCCAACCAAATAAGACCATTGAAGTGAATAATCTCCCTATGGGAGCCCTTCACTGTCTTCCATTTCTACCAACCTAGGAAGCCTTTTGGACTCGAATAAGCACAAACGAGAGGTTCTTTCGATTGATAGAAACTCATTTTGGTTTGTCAAAGAAGAACCACGCATTCTTAGGAAAGATTGTATCAGATATACGTCGTACCCATACAAATATGTAGTTACGTACACAGTCCTTGTTAGTGGAATCCAAGAAACTGAAATTTGTAACAAGGCATTCCACAAATTAAAGATAGGAAGCTTTTGTCTCATCTTATAATTCAATGTGCATATTGTTATTCCCGAAACAGATCTAGATGGAAGAATGATCAGAAATTAGAGACCTATTGCAAATAAATTTGCTCTCTATTCTGATATAGCAACTGTCAGAAGCAGAGACCTCTTGCAAATAAATTTGCTCTATGTTCTAGTTTCGTAGGATTTTGGAGACTTCTCGTAAACTAGTTTGCTCTCCTAATTTCCTTAAGCCACTCGAATAAGAAGAAGAAAGAAGGGAGAAATGCAACTCTGCTGGGGTGATGAAAATCACCGTTGCTCAAAGCAAGATTCACCCTACCGCGATCTGCTCCTAGGATTCAGCAAGTTCTGAAGGAACATCTGGAACACTTACCGTCTCCTCCTGTACGAATTTACCGAACTCCTCTGGACTCTGAAGGCAGCGGCCACACAACTTTCATCATCAATTTTGAAGTAAGTTCTCAAAAAAGGCACGAAGAAAGTATTTATAGAGTTGGGTGGAAGTCTTAATCCTAATCCCGACCGCCAATTGATTGCTAAGAGATAGGAGCAAATAATAGAAAGATATAACTGAACAAAATTCAAATTCCATAAAAAATAGATCTGAATAATTGACTCAATCATTCCATAACCGTTCAAATCTTCCAATCAACCTAATTAACCACCAACGGCACTCATGCGCGCAATAGCCCGTCAGCCCATGCGCCTGCGCACAAAACTGCCCAATAGTATATGTGCGCAGCCCCGCATGCACGCAGCAGAGCAGCCCCATGCGGTGCATGCATGTAAACGTACATATGCGTATAGCCGTGCACATCCTGCGCATGCACCCGCGCATGGGCCTCGCCCACGCAACGAGCCCATATGTCTAGCAGATGTGCCTCGCGCATAAGACGAGCGCACGAGCGCAACAACAACGCACAAAGCGCCATGCGTCGATGCTGACGTGCTAAGTACAAAGTGTGCCAACAAAGTGTCACTTTATGCCCTTGAGCTCGAGTCCGAGCCCGGGCACGAGTCTGAGTCCGAGCTCCTAAGGGAATAATCCCATGAGCATGATAAAAATTATAAATGATTCATTGAGGAGTTAATCTTTTAATCTCTCACATATCTCAATATATGGGTTGAGTATTCCCCACAGTGACTGTCCATCATGTATTAGGATAGATGTCGCTACGACTAGAATCCTCCTGCATGGGTTAAATAACGGCATGATAGAAGAATGGACTAAGACTTGAATTATGTACCATAGCTGCAATTTTTCCACTCACATAATGACATCAACTGTGCTTCTGCTTGCACATTAAAGGCCCTGTGTCTGCCTAGTTTTAGTGTATGTATATTGGGTGTCTATAAACCTTCCCTCAAGAGACAACCTATATCTCTTTCCATTCACTCCAGGTGAGTTCTTTTAAAGAGTCTTGGCATGAAGCCTTTTGCTTTCTTGCGGTGCTACACTGCTATGACATGGCCCAAAGCTAGGACTATATCTATAAAATATGCATATGAAATACTTCTAAGAGTAAGTCTAACTGATATTAAGACTGCAGATATCCCTCTTGAATTGAATGTCAAGTTTCATACATCTGACGTCACCTTGCTCTCCGATCCTACTATGTATTGCCATATTGTAGACAATCTTAATTATCTTACTATCACTAGACCAGATATCAGTCATGTTTTTCATATCGTAAGTCAATTTCATATCTTAAGTCAATTCATGTCTTCACCTTACTCTGTTCATTATGTAGTCGTTCTTCGAATCTTGCGCTACTTGAAAGGCACTTTGTATCAAGGACTACATTTATCTTCTACTTCCACGCTTAATCTTCGTATTTATTCTGATCCGGATTGGGCAAAAGATGTCATAGATCGTCACTCTATCACTAGCTTCAGCATATTTTTGGATGATTCTCTCATTTCTTGGAAAAGCAAGAAACAAACAATAGTTTCCTGCTCAAGTGTTGAAGCTGAATATAGAGCTCTTGCTCACACTACGTCTGAGATTATATGGTTACGTTAGCTTCTTCATGACATGGACGTTGAACATTCATCGTCTACTCTACTGTTTTGTGACAGTAAGAGTGCTCAAATAGCTCATAATGATGTCTTCCATAAATGCACCAAACATATTGAAGTTGGGTGTCATTTTGTCACCGATCATTTTACAAAAAGAACGATACACCTGCCCTACATTACTTGAGAAGCTCAAATTGCAGATTTTTTTTACAAAGACGCACCCCTCGGCTCGGTCCAATTTTCTAGTATCCAAACACAATATGTTTTCAAAGCAATCTTGAGTCAGAGGGGGGAGGTGTTAAGCAAGAGCCAGCTATACACATCATTACTATCAAGTCAACTGTACACAGAGGTGTATTGCTCATTATCTAATTTCTATTTTAGGATTTTTCCTTCTTTATAATTTTATCGTTGTACACATTCTAAATTTTCTTTTATTGAGGCTTAACTCTAATGAAGAATAATACAAAGAAAATTATTCCATTCTCCATTGCTAATAGTTATCACCCAATTACTTTTCCTTTCTTACCTCTTTCTTTGGTGACCATAGCTAAGAAAGCATCATAGACACTCTCCCATCCAGGGTGGGTGGAGACATGATCAATTGCACCCAAATGGTACATAAAGTCTAAGTCTTTCTTCCTCCAGGGAAGTCAGTTGTCCATGAGCGTATACATTTAAGTGCTCCCCTGATGGCTCTGTTGATCGCATGAAGGCCAAGCTTGTGGCAAAAGGCTATACGCAAGTATTCAGTATAGAATACTTGGACATATTCTTCCATTTGTTTGCATCTTCTTAGAGTCTTGTTGCAGTCCATTTGTGACAACTTTATTAGCTAGACATCAAGAATGCATATTTAGAGTTTGGCGTGTCCAGTAGTGGGCAGATCACTCTTATCTTGTATTTGGATCTGGGAATTAAGTGAATCGTGGTTATTGTTTATCAAGGTGAGATCGTAGACTATGAGGATGGGATGTATAGATTGAAGGAGAATCTCCTCCAAGAGTTCCAGACTAAGTATTTGGAAAATTGATATACTATCTAGGCATATCAATATCTCTAAAAGAAAGTATGTCCTCGATATGTTGGAGGAGACAGGCTTGTCGGATGCCAACCCAGCTGATACACCTATGGTTCAGAACATCAAGCTCGTGACATAAAAAGGGGAGTCGACCTTTGATCCAGGGTGGAATTGTGGATTGGTTGGTGTCACTTCCCGTACCCGTATTTCGTATTTCTATGGGTACTTTATCCATATCCTCTATCATTTTATATATCCAGTATCCAGTACCAATAAATTATCTTGTACTTGTATTCCTAGTACCTGTATTCGATAATGGATCCTGTATCATTGAAAATCACGGTTAAACCTGACTCCAGCATTACTCAAAAAAGGAAGATGGTTTCAAACTAACTTAACGCTTGCAAATAAGAAGCCTATAAAAATAAACCAGTTCTTTTCTTTGCAATCGCAGTTGCTACAATGTTTACATGAAGATGAAGACAAAAACTTAAACAACTTGCTAGGGTGGTTCAAAGTAAGACTCACCCTCTCTCGACGATATGCTACAAGGAACCAACAAGTTCACCTGATGAACTTCTGGAACGCTCCCTAGTCACCTATTGTTTGAACTCGAATAATGAACTTCTTGGACGGAACTCCTCCAATGGGTGGCGGCCACTGCTTCTCTTATCTCGTTCTATATCAATGGAGCAACGATGACACTATACATAGAGAAAGGTCAAAAACCCTAACCCTAATCAGGTTGCTGCCCCTAATATGGAAAAAAATACAATCAATTAAGATGGAACCCCAAAAAAATTATCATCAATGTAAATTGATAAGCTTCCACAACTATCTAGAACCCACAATCTGTGTAGACCTCGTAGAATTGCAGGCTGCGCAGCCATGCTGCTTCTGTGCAACAACTGTTGGAAAATGATAGAAGAGCAAAGTGGAATGCTAGACAACCTTTCTACACTAGCTGCTGCTATATGTAGTAAAAGGAATGCGACACACAAAGACAATCTTTAAGAGAGAAGAGTTTTGTATTGGAAACCTTGTGTATCTTGTGAATTGTACAAGGCTATGAAACACTCCAACAGCCACTAAGAGAAGAATTCAAAATTATATTATTTAGTAACAGTAACAATGATTAATTCATTGTTTGAATTATTCCTAACATGACCCCTTAATTCAAACATATCTTACTACTCCCATTGCAGTTCTGAATTTATAAAACTTGTCCTCCACCAGAGCCTTTGTGAATGTGCCAGCTACTTGGTCATTGGTATTGCAGTACTTCAACTCAACTTCTTCTTTGTGCACCATTTCGCGAATGAAGTGATGACGAGTCTCTATATGCTTGGTTCTTCCTTGATGGACTGGATTTTTAGACATTGTAAATGTTGACTTGTTGTCACAGTAAATTGTAGATGCTCCAGCTTGATGAAAGCCCAAATCTTCTAGAATCCTTCGTATCCAAATTGCTTGACAAATGGTAGAAGATGCTACAATGTACTCTGCTTCTGATGAAGATAATGTTGTTGTGTCTTGCTTCTTTGACATCTAGCAAACAGCTCCAGATCCAAGATTGAACAAAAATTCAGTGTTGCTTTTCCTATCGTCTATTGAACCTACCCAATCACTATCACAATAGCCATTCAAATTAAAGTTAGTCACATGGGAATACCAAATACCAACTGCGGTTCCACGAATATATCATAAAATTTGTTTAACAGCACCAAGATGATGTTTTGTAGGCCTGTGCATAAATCTCAATACCAAACTGACAAAGAACATAATGTCAGGATGACTATGAGTAAAGTACATAAGTCCTCCAACGATGCTTCAAAAATATTTGGGATCAACATCTTCAGTTCCATCTGCAAAACATAACTTCTCACAAGCATTCATTGGCGTGTTAGAAACCTTGCAGTTCATCATTTGAAATATTTTTTAGAAGATCATATGTATACTTTTCTCGTGATAAAAATATACCGTCTTTTGTTTGCTTAATTTCCAAATCCAAGAAGTAAAGTAAAAGACCTAAGTCAGTCATTTCAAATTCATGCATTATTTGCATTTTGAATTCTTCAATCATGGTCTTTGAGGAACCAAATTTTGAGAGATTAAAACTCATTTCCAAAATTCATTTTGCTTCTAGCTTCTTACAAAACTTAAACCAAATAACAAACGCACAAAACAAATGTACCAACTTACTAAACCAACTTCTGTGAGCAAGCTTTCTACGATGAACCTCTTGCTCCCAGCTTCAACAACGAACCCGGCGCTCTGATACCAAAATATTGGAAAATGCTAGAAGAGCAAAGTGGAATGCTAGACAAACTTTCTACACTAACTGTTGCTATATGTAGTAAAAGGAATGGGACACACAAAAACAATCTTTAAGAGAGAAGAGCTTTGTATTGAAAACCTTGTGTATCTTGTGAACTGTACAACAACCTTTGTATAGGCTATGAAGCACTCCAACAGCCACTAAGAGAAGAATTCAAAATCCTATTATTTAGTAACAGTAACAATGACTAATTCATTGTTTGAATTATTCCTAACAATAACTCATGTAGCAAGCACCATCAAAATGCCACTTTGTGCCCTTTGTCTGAGCCCGAGTCCAAGTCCAAGTTGCTAAGCCCCTATAGGGCTTAGCTCCTATGGGAATTTTCCAAAGGGTGTGACAAAAAATATAAATATTTTCTTGTCGATTTAAACTTAGCTCGTTAGGAAAACACCCCACCATGGCAACCACATGGGTCACCACACCCCATGTGCATACCTCAATTGAAATCATAGCTATATATTGAGATACTCACTTAAAGTTTTTTCTAATGTGGGACTAAACTTCTTAGAGGCCAAGTAAAAACTCCAAAAAAATATACATACTTGATTTTATATTTTGATATATATAGGCTAATCAATGAATATGCTACAGTTTTGTGTGGAACACTTAATACGAGCTTTTTCATCCATGCAGACAAGTTTTAGCATATTAAGCACAACCCATAAAATTGCAAAGGCTTCATAGTACGTAGTAAAAGGGAATCAAGACAAACCAATTTGAACTGCACAAAATTGTTCTTGCGAACTTTGATCAATATCAACTAGCAAGTTACACTAGTTTGTTGCCGACACGGGAAGCTATATCCGTAGGAGCACATGGAAGAATTGCAACACATTAATTCTCTTTAATGGAAGAAGCAAGATGATGGTCACATTTTTAATTCTCTTCATTTCTAAAAAAAATGTCATTTACAAATTGTTGCCACTTATAAGTGGCAAAAATATTTCATTGACCACAGAAGGCAATTTTTTAGGTTGCCTCTCAAAGTTTTTTTTTTCAGACGAGGCCTAAATTTTTTAAACCAAAATAAGAAAAGAAAAGGTTTATGAAAGATTTGTGTCCACTCGACAACTTTGATTGTTTATGCGCAACAAGCCCGTCAGAATTATCTATCTTGAGTTTCGTTGGAGTTTGTATGCTTGTTTTTATCTTTCATCGGGTTATAGGAATCTTCGGGTTATAGGAATCTGCTTTTGTAATTGGGACTTTAGAACCTTGTACGTTCTACTTTTTATGCAACTCACACAAGTGTCAGGTACTGCATGTGAAAAGAACTTGTAGAGAATAATTGTTGTGTATTTTATTGATTGGCTACTCCACTACTTATAGGGAGTCTAGCTCCTCTTCATACTACATTTTCCAATGTGGGACTAAATCCCTTATTAGTTCTCAACACTCCCCCTCAAGATGGGCGATAGATATTAATCATTCCCATCTTTTTACATAGCTTCGACAGACTTAATGAACTAAGACCCTTAGTCAGACAGTCTGCCACTTGTTCTTCTGAGTGAACATGATCAATCTTCAGTATCCATTATTTTAGCTTCTCTTTGATGAAGAATCGATTGATCTAGATGTGCTTCGTTCTGTCGTACTGAACTGGATTGTTAGCTATACTTATTACAGCTTGACTATCGCTCAGAAGACGTAACGGTGCTCCCTTGTCCAGCTTTAACTCTGTCAGCAACGCTTTCACCCACAGCAACTCCGACACTCCTAAAGCCATTGCTCTGTATTCTGCTTCAGCTGTAGACCGTGCTACCACTGACTGTTTCTTGCTTCTCCATGAGACCAAGTTTTCTCCTACAAAGACACAATATCCCGTAGTAGACCTTCTATCGTCTATGCAGCTCGTCCAGTCTGCATCGCAGTATCCCTCAATTTCTATACATCCATTCTTCTTGAACCATAGCCCTTTCCCCGACGTCCCTTTCAGATATCTCAAGATCTGAAACACTGCATCCATATGACCCGTTCTTGGATCATGCATGTAGCGACTTACTACACTCACCGTAAATGAGATATCAGGATGAGTGTGTCCCAGATAAATCAATCTCCCTACAAGTCGTTGATATCTTTCACGATCAACTGGCTCTCCTGCTTCTGCTCCCAACTTGCACTTCTGGTCAATTGGAGTGACTGCTGCTTTGTATCCCAGCATCCCTGTCTCCTTCAGCAGATCTAGTACGTATTTTCTTTGTGAGAGAACAATTCCTTGTTCGCCTTCACACACCTCGATACCTAGAAAGTACCTCATCGCTCATAAATCCTTTACCTCAAACTCCTTCGCGAGTTTTGACTTCAGCTTGGCGATCTCGACTTCATCATTACCTGTGATTACTATATCATCCACGTATACAGCAAGTGTAGTGATGTGGCCTCTTGCATGCTGAAGAAAGACCGTATGATCTACATTTGCTTGATGGTATCCCATGCCTGTAACAACCTCTCTGAATCTGTCAAACCAGGCTCGAAGAGATTGCTTGAGTCCATATAGCGACTTCTTTAGTTTGCACACTTTTTTATGTGATGTCCCTCCGTCTGATTCTGTAGCATAGCACCCTGGCGGGAGTTCTATGTACACTTCTTCCTGTAGATCCCCATGGAGAAAGACATTCTTCACATCTAACTGGTATATCTTCCACCCATAGTTTGCTGCAATGGAGACCAGAGTTCTTACGGTGCTCATTTTTGCTACTGGAGTAAAAGTCTTATCATAGTCGATGCCATATGATTGTGTGTATCCTTTTGCAACCAACCTTGCCTTGTATCGTTCCACTTTTCCTTCTGACGTCTCCTTTACTGTGTACACCCTTTTGCATCCTACAGTTTTCTTTCCTTCGGGTAATGGAACCAGCTCCCACGTCTTATTTTTTTCCAGTGCCCCAAGTTCTTCCATCATTACAGCTTTCCACCTTGGATCTTTCTTTGCTTCCTGCCAACACTTGGGCAACGAAGTAGAGTCTAATGATGCAATGAAGGCTCGATAATTCGAAGAAAAGTTAGAATAAGACAGGTAGTTGGCAATATCATGTTCATAATCATCAAAACGACTAGGAGCCTTACCCGTATTGATGCGAAAAGATCTCCTTAAGGGAGCAATAGGTGGTAGAGAGATCATACCATCAGAGTCAGAGAGATCCGTATCAGAATCAGATTGATTCAGTACGGGGGCAACATCTTCAAGAGTTGGAGCAGGAGTAGATGAGGGACTTGGTACAGTAGGCACAGGGCACGGTACAGGCACAGTACTGGACTTCTGCTGTCTCCTTCTGTAGACTTGGAGCTCCTTTTCCATTCTCTGCTGCTCCCCCTGTTTAACATATGTATCTTCTTCATCTTCTGTATCGGAGTCACTGCTTTCTCCCCCTTTCGTCCAGTTTTCCACGACCGGGCATGGGACTGATCCGACCACCACAGATGGGCTTATTTTCTTCTCCTCACATCTAACACCCTCTTTGTTAGGTGTGTCACCAAACGTTGAACCGTCATCCGAACCATAATATGGTTCCAGTTCTCTGAATGTAACGTCCATGCTTACAAACATCTTCCGTTCAACTGGGCTCCAACATGCGTATCCTTTCTGAGTTGCCGTGTACCCGACAAAGACACATTTAACCGCTCTAGGATCCAGTTTGCCAACTCTTGGCCTATTATCTTGGACAAAACATAGATATCCAAATACTTTCGGTAGAACAGTGTACGTGGTTGCACCAGTAAGCATCTCCAACGGTGTCTTCCAGTCCAATACCTGAGATGGCATTCTGTTGATGAGATAAGAGGCCGTTAACACCGCCTGCCCCCATAAGTGTTTTGGGACATTCATAGCTAGCATCATCGTCCGTGCGACCTCCAGCAGGTGTCTGTTCTTCCGTTCGACCACACCATTTTGAGCCGGTGTATAGGCACATGAAGTTTGGTGTAGTATTCCATGAGTGGATAAATACTCAGCAACCATCTTATTTGTATACTCCGTCCCATTGTCAGACCGTAAGCACTTAATTTTAGTGTCATATTGTGTTTCTACTCGGCGATGAAAGTCTCGAAACGCCTCAAAGACGTCACTTTTATTCTTCATAAGGTAGACCCATGTTACGCGAGTATAACAATCAATAAAAGTGACGAACCATTGAAAATCGGTAATACCAGTTGTAGGATAAGGGCCCCATACGTCCGAATGTATCATATCAAATATAACTGAACTTCTACTTCCTGAACTCACATACATGCTTCTGGTATGTCTACCCAATTCACATGCATTACAAAATAACTTCTCTTTATTAGCCCTTTGGTATAAGGACAGATACATTCAACTAATAATTTTAAAAGAAGAATGACCGACACGCTGGTGGTGGAGTAGCAATTCATCTTCTACACTGCACCGTAAAACTTTCTGTGGTGTGTCTGCTACCAGAGATGCTAATGCTTTGTCCAGTCCAGTCCTGTCCAAGTACTACAGCCCCTTATGCCATGTGCCATTTCCTAGTCGTCGTCCTGTCCCCTTCTCCTAAAAAGTCACCGTAGGAATGTCAATGGAAACAGTACAGTTAAGATCAAGAATAATGGCACTAATAGAAAGAAGATTGACAGGAAAAGATGGAGCATGTAAGACATTGGTGAGAGTGAGAGAAGGGGTGCATGCGACAGTGCCTTTACCCATGACAGGGCTGGAGTTACCATCAGCCGTCTGAATGCTCTCCGGCGTCGGTAGGTGAGTATAGTCCTGGAACTCACCGTGGGACCCCGTGACATGGCGAGATGCCCCAGAGTCCATAATCCAACATGATTGGTGGATAGCTGCTGCAAGAGCACGTACAGGAATACCTGTGCTAGTTTGGGTAAAGCAAGTAATGTGATCCCCCGAGGTAGATGATACCCCATGACTGTCGTCCGAACCCAGCTTCGTGCTTCATAACCTTGCGAGAAACTCCTTCTCAAGAGGGGTTAACTCAGCCAGGTGATTTTCTACCCCTTCCTTCGCCAGATTAGCTTTGTGTCCTCCAGAATAATTTCTCCTTCTACCAGCATAACCGTCTCTACCACCTCGACGTCCTCCGCGGCCCCGTCCACGATCACTCGACTGACTTTGCAGGGGTTTTGGACAAAATCTGATGTAATGTCCTGAGTCACCACAGTTGTGGCAAACACCGGCCACAGAGAGAGGCTGATTGAAGGCGGCAAGGGCAGACTTGTCAACAACGGCTTGCTTCCCCTGAAAACAGCCCTTGTTGGGCATCAACTTCAATCGAGCCTCTTCTTGTGCCATGACAGCTATGGCTTCTTCTAAGTTTGGAAGCATGGGCTGTGCTAGGAGTATATTCCTTCTATGATCAAACACAGGGTTAAGACCCTTCAAGAACTTCATCATCCGTTGTCGCGAAATATAATCCAAGAACTTTGGAAAATGTTTCGTAAATGCTGGTTCAACTTGTGCATCTTCCATCCCAAGAGGATCATAGTAATCAAGATCAGACCAGTACTTCTTCAATAGTGCTGCATACTCAGAGATGGTACGGTCGTCCTGGGCTACCCTGTCAAGTTCATCCTACAGTTGGAAGACCCACATAGAATTGCCTGAGCCTGAGTACATATCCTTCAAAGTTTGCCATATATCAACAGCAGCCTCCATCGCCTCTATATTTTCCGACACCTGGTCGGTCAAGGAGGCTGTCAACCATCCAGCCACAACAATGTTGACAATTTTCCAAATAGCAAACTCTTTTGAGGAGGGATCATCTGGCGCCTTGGTTTGGCCATTGACGTAGCCAACCAAGCCTCGTCCCTTCAGCGTCCGCATTGCCTGCCGTGACCATTTCAAGTAGTTGGACGTCCCTTCCAACTTCGTCTCCAGCTTGTCCAGCTTCCCCATTTTACAGGGTGACGGATCCACATCAGTATGGATCACACATGGGGTTGCCTCGGTTAATCTCTTTGATAAAATATCATCAACCAAGGCCTTCATCTCTTCTGCTGTCAGTTTACCACTGATCAAATCCATGGCATCTTCAACTGTGATTCGTCGTCGTCGTCGTCTTCGTCGGCTTCGTCGTCGTCGTCTTTATGTAAAGTCTTCAACAGAGACCTTACGAAAGTGTGGTTAACGTGGCCAACACCGACGCGCGCATATAGATCCTAATTTGCAGATCGAGAACGGAAAACAAAAAAGCATTTTGTAATTCCGGAGGGCATAATCTAGGAACAGATGATGCAAATAAAGCATTTGATGTCCATCCGTCTTCGAATAACCGTCCACATAATCTCTCACGTAAATTAGGGTTTTTCTTTTTGAAAAAAAAGGGAGGGGGGTCGGCAGCAGTTGGGCGGAAGAGGGGGGCGTCGGGGGGGGGCAGCAGCAGGGGGGTTCGACGACGACAGCAAGGGGGCGTTGGGGCAGCATGGGGGAGTCGTCGGGGGGAGGGGGCAGGCAGGGAGGGCGTCGGCGGTAGGGGGGCGTCGGGGCAGCAGGGGGGCGGCAGCAGGGGGGACAGGGGGGTGGGTTTGCCGGGTTGGGAGGGACGCCGGGTTGAGGAAGGGGTGGAAATTTTTTTTTGTGGTTATGGCTCTGATACCATGTAGAGAATAATTGTTGTGTATTTTACTGATTGGCTACTCCACTACTTATAGGGAGTCTAGCTCCTCTTCATACTACATTTTCCAATGTGGGACTAAATCCCTTATTAGTTCTCAACAGAACTACCATTGTTATATTTGCTAAACTCCGCAAGACACTAATTGAAGTAAATTCAGGTCTATGTCAACCCTCAGTTCTAAATTTAAACAGAACCCAAGTCCCAAATGATGATATATGGGTATTACTTCTTCTCAAGAGAAAGGGACAGTTCATTTTCAGAAACTCAGTTGCATTTTGACATGGAACCTATGTTTAGCACAACACCACCACCACCACAATAAAGTAAGGATATAAATAGTAAGTAGGGATGTCGTAACCAACTTATCCTTGCCTCCATAGGTTCAGTTATTAGGGATCGATGGCGATCTAACACGGTGTCGGACCACCGCAGGTTCATGTTAATCTTGAATCAAATGATGCTCCGAGAAGCAATATGATTGGCAGGCTAGGTTCAGTTCTAGGAGCAATTTGTCTAGTCAAGCTTCCATGTCCATTTCTTCTTCTAGGGAGCACAGTAAGCATGAAACCTCACAGTTAGTACTTAGTACAAGCAAAAATCTATGTTGTGGACATAAGGACACAAATCAAGCATCATAAAATTACCAGGGCCAAGATGGAGGCATGAGTAGTACTTGGCACATTCATGGTTGTAGGTGTCATCTATGTTGTGGACATTTAGAGGGAGCAAAACAGTTGGAGGGGAGAAGCATGTCAACTTGTATATCCACTTAGGCATCTTCTGCCTGCACAGTGTATAACATTGCTGGTAGTAGGTTGTTGAGCTCTGCGCGATGAGCACAGCCGCTACGGGCAGCTTGGCTTGTCCTTCTTGCTTTTGGTCGCATCAACTTCCAGTCAAGTATAGATCGAGAAGAGCAACAAGACCACCAAACTCCTGAACTTGAGCGCTCAACCAATTGCAGTTGCAAGATACAAACCCAACATAAGGTATAGATCTAAAGATAGTACATATTGAATGTGGAAGGTAATATAGACCCAGTTTAATTGTAGGAGTTGAATATTAAAACAGCGACCGACCAGCCGGTCCACTCGTGCTTTCTTGTTATTCACGGGGAATAGGCATTGCCACTAAACTACTAAAGTGATGCGGGAGATTTATCACTTGTGCGTGTTTTGTTATAACTGAGTATTGCATCCAACAGTTTTCTGAAATAGGTATCTCTATACCTTACTAATCAAACTGCGTACAAATTGGCAACCACAAAGGCCCGAATCTGTGATTCTACTCTACTTTTATACAATCTCCAGTTTTGACAGACTTATTGCACACATGGTCTCATGAAGAAGCTGATAAATCGAAAAAAAGAAAAGCAAAAAAGGATCTCCTTCATGACTTATTTGGTGATGTAATCAAGAAACAACATTGAGCAACACTAGTGAAACTTGAAACCAACGGATAGTCCATTCATATCATCTAATATAAATATTCATCTCAAATTTCATAAAACTATATCAGAGTATCTACAAGCCAGTAGACGCTTTTATTCATCAGCACTCACACAGAGTAACATTGACACACCAGAAAGCATATGAGGATAGCTGGTCTTAGTTAGAAGGCAGTAATCGCCATTATTCTTCAGGATCCACAGAGTAGCACACCATAAAGCGTATCAAGGATATTTCTGCAACTTAGTACATTTTGCAGAGTAGTTGTTGTTGTAATTGATTGATTATTTTATTGATAGTCCTCTTGGCTTTATATAGCCTTACAGTCAATATTACAATAATGGAATATCCTGTGGCATATTCTGGCATACCAAATATGTCACAAGATATCCCAATATCCTTTATGCTAATACAATCTACTAAATATGACATACTAAATATTCCAAAATACTAAATATTCCAATACTCCCCCTCAAGATGAGCGAAAGATATTCACTAAGCCCATCTTGTCACATCCTCTAATCATGCCCACAGAGGTAAGTCCTTTGGTTAGTCCATCTGCTATATGATCCCTGGTCGGAACGTGGCTGTCACGCCCCAGTACCGAAATACGGGGACGGACTAGGCCAGCTACACCATATGAGGTACGTAACGTTATACGGCGATCGTGGCTGTCGAGAGACTAGGGGGTATATGCTACAATCAAGTCTCCTATGGTCTCACAGAGTTCTATGTCTCAATTAATCGAATCACATCAGCAAATAAATGAACATTAAAGATAAAGCAGTAAGGCGCCCCCGACGCTTTATCAAAATGATCATGAGAGACTAGCTTTATAGTTTAGCTATCTCGGAGAGTCAGGAGTACAAAATTATACACAGCTGCAGTCTGTTTAATTACAATTATGTACTGACACAAAATATCAAGTAATCCGGCTAACAGGTGCCGGTGGCTAAACGCCGCAAAAGTATAAGCAGGAGTGGTGGAGAAGAAACCCACTCGAGTCCCCGAACTGCCATGCTCCTAGTATGCACCATGGATGTCAGGGAGGAAGATCGTATCCTCAGGCTCTGCTACGGGATCTGGCCAAACAAAACCAGCGGGGTCAGCCCCGAATAGCAAGTACCGTCAAAGGGGCACAAGAGTTAAGATTAAAACCCCAGTTAAATAGAATGATTGATAATAGTAATACTTATGCTACTATTACAGGGTAGCGCAACATCCTCGAACCCATATGGCACCCTTACAACCAAACAAGGACAAAAGGTGCTGCATGGAGTCGGGACGTGTCGTACTGTATAACTTTCACATAAGTTAAAAGGTATAAACAATAAAAATCTCCTGATCGTGACTTCGGTCGATAGCCTATCGCAGCACAATAACCAACCCAACAATCAAACAAGAACATGGGTTGGATCATGTACCATGATAGACCATGTTCCTCAGTCATTCACAGAAGTAGCACTCCACAATCAGAATAAGTCTTCCGTTCATAACTTCGGTCCACAGCCTGTCATAGTACGATAACCAACCCAACAATCAAACAAGAACATGGGTTGGATCACGTACCATGACAGTCCGCTTCCCTCAGTTATTCACGAAAGGTAATAGGGTACAAGCAAGTCGTTTTCACGGCCAATCAAGTCTACGAGTTTCTAGTGGGACGAGGTTATCCTCGCATCATGTTATGTAGAAATTCTCAGATCGTATCTTTCCAGCAAGGCTAGCCAACCCAGGGGTTCGCGTAGACAGGTATGATTGAGCACAGGTCCCTCGTAAGGCCACCTTGCTAAAACATATAATATATAGCAGGAATTAATCGGATACAGTCATCCACTCGTTGCAGATGACACAGTATCCGTGGAGACCAGCTGGCGCGTCAAGGCAGTATCTCAAGGCGACTGGTGTAACACGATCTCGGAATTTTGCCCTCCCCATGCATCTAGTATATTTAGTTACCTAATTTAATCATAGGTGAAATCTTGGACTTTCATGCTGTGGCCTGCATGATTATCCTCATAAAGTCGTACTTTAGTACGAGTACCCCAAAGAGGATCCATGTCAATCAGTATGTCAACATGTTCTATCCTCCTTAGTGTAATGCATCATTGCAAATACGTCACGTGGAGTTACGAGTCATTTGTCGAGCATGAACAAGAACTAGGACATTCAGGTACATGTATCAGGTAGGAACACTTTGTTCTTCGGGGTCACATTAGTGCTCATATCATGCTCGGGACGAAAGGCGTAAGGATATAAAATGGGCATATAATATATATATAATAGTAATAATAATAATAAGGTAACAAGATAGGGCACAAAAGTCCATGCGGATCAAGGAGAGTGAGTCCATGCGGCTGGGTCAATACAGGTTCATGCGGCTGGGACTGCACGCTCATGCGGCTCAGGGAGCCCAAGGCGCATACGGCTGGAAAGGCGGGTTCATGCGGACGAAGGGGTGTCAGCTTATGCGGCTGCGAAGGAAGCAATCGTCAGGCGGCCGGGGTTCAACAACATATGCGGCTATGATCAGACGAAGTCCTATGTGGCTGAGTATGGGCGATACATATGCGGCTGGATGATGGATGGGCCTTATGCGGCCCAAAACAGTAGCGCATATGCGGCTGGGTGCAAAAGAACTCATGCGGCTGAAAGCTAGCCGCATGAAGATTCATGCGACTCAAGATAATAGGGGCTCAATTACTTGCCGCATGAAGATTCATGCGGTCAGGTACTCACGCAAGTCTTATGCGGCTAGGAAGGACTTTCCATGCGGCTGAGGTCGAACGAGTCTCATGCGGCTGGAAAGGCCATGCGGCCAGAGACTTGCCGCATGAGGATTCATGCGGTCAAGTACCGCTCTTCTTCTCCATTTGTCCGAGAAGAGGAGCCAAGCAACCATGGCTTCCAAGCTACACAAAACCTTCATCCGGAGCCCAAATCGAAACTTCCTTAGGTCAAAATGGGGTAGAACGAGATCCTCTACAACATGGAACCATCAAAACTAGGAAATAATAAGATTAAGTAGATCAAAACCCAAGAAATTCAAAAATAAAGTAATTCTAGATCTACAAAAATCAAAGCTTCAAAATGGAAACTTCCAAGTTCTAAACTAGTATAGGTTGAGGAGAAGAACACGTTTTGGCAAATAGTTTTGTAAGAAATCATTGACAAAATTATGGATCCATCTCTTGAGCAAGTTGGTACTTGCCTTGGTTGGTGGAGGAAGTAAATGAGAGGAGAGGGAATGAGATGAGTTATATATATAGATCTTGGACCCATGGGTTCATGATGAACCAAAGGGTTCATGATGAACCATTGGTGAACCAAGAATAGGTTACCCAAATGAGCCGAAACTGTAGGCCCAAATACAGAAAATAAATTAGGAAATAATATTTTTTTTGGGAAATGCATGAAGAAAGACAGCATAATAAATATAGTATAAATACAAGATAAATACAATTTGTCGGTATACGTATTAAAATACGTATTCCAGGACCGGGGAGTGACATCTCTACCCTTCTTATAAAAATTCCGTCCTCGGAATTCCAGCCAAGACAGGATAGTGAAATCAGGGCAAGCAAGGCTCAATCATATACAAGTTAACTATCATAGCAGTTATTATCATACATCACAAAGTGCAAAACAAGCAGGTGCAGATAAGCATGGAATCGTGTCAATAAGGTGCAAAAATATACCTTATTAGTCAAACAAATGCGGATACCGAGATCTGATCTCGTCCTTGCGCTCCCAGGTTGACTCTCCCGGAGAGTGATGGTTCCAAGAAACACGGACAAGGCTTATCGTTCGATTCTTGAGTACCTTCTCTCGCCGGTCTAAAATAGATACGGGTTGTTCCTCGTACGTTAGGTCGGTACCAACGACTAACTCAGAATGATCGAGGACATGACTCAGATCCGGGACATACCCACGTAATTGGGACACATGAAACACATCATGTATGCCAGTTAACGAAGGCGGAAGGGCAAGTCGATAAGCCACATCGCCTACCCGAGCAAGAATCTTAAAAGGACCAACGTATCTTGGACTAAGCTTTCCTCGGGTTCCAAATCTGATGATACCCCGAGTAGGCAAAATCCGCAGAAATACTTGGTCGCCAACTCTGAACTCTAGAGGCCTACGATGCTGATCTGCCCAATGACGATGTCGGTCCTGTGCAACTCGAAGGCGCTCTCTGACCAACTTAACTATCTCCACAGTCTGCGTGATCATCTCTGGTCCCAACAACTTCCGTTCTCCGACGTCGTCCCATGCCAAAGGGGACCTGCACTTCCTTCCGTACAATGCTTCGAACGGGGCCATTTGAATGCTAGCCTGATAGCTGTTGTTATAGGAGAACTCCACTAGATAAAGGTGGTCCTTCCAAGATCTGCCAAAATCCATGATACACGCCCGTAGCATATCTTCTAACGTCTGAATGGTTCTTTCTGATTGCCCGTCAGTTTGTGGATGATAGGCAGTACTGAATCTTAACTTGGTTCCCAAACTTTGGTGTAAGCTCCGCCAAAAATGGAAAGTAAACCGTGTATCCCAATCTGATACTATACTAACTGGAATACCGTGCTGCCTTACTATCTGCTTCAGGTACATTTCTGCTAACTGCTCAGTAGTCTGTCCAACTCGGAAGGAAAGTAAATGAGCGACCTTCGTGAGTCGATCTACTATTACCCAGACTGCATTCTTGCCAGCCGGGGATCTAGATAAACCGGTCACAAAGTCCATCGTGATGTGCTCCCATTTCCATTCTGGGATAGGAAGCGGCTGTAGCAACCCTGCTGGTCTCTGCTGCTCGGCTTTCACCTGCTGACATACCAGACACTTGGATACAAATCTCGCTATCTCTCTTTTCATGCCATTCTACCAAAGGTACTGCTTGATATCTCGATACATCTTCGTTCCTCCTGGATGAATGGAGTAAATAGAACTATGAGCTTCGGACATAACTTCTTGCCGAAGGTCTCCACTCGGTACACAGAGTCTGTTTCCAAACCTGAGCGTACCATCTTCATGAATCACTAACTCCTTCCTACGGCCTGATTCACACTCCGACCGCAACTTCTGAATCCGTGGATCTCCTGCTTGTGCTGCCCTTATCCTCTCTACTAAGGTTGACTGAATCTGCATACTGGTCATTCTTCCTATATCCCTTGGCAAAACTACTTAGATTTCCATACTCTGAAGGTCTTCTAAAATATGCTTCTGCGAGGTCAGTATAAAGGCACTGTCTCTCCTACTCAGTACATCTGCAACTATATTCGCCTTGCCTGGATGATACTGAAGATCTAAGTCAAAATCCTTCAGTAGTTCTAACCATCTTCTTTGCCTCATGTTCAAATCTCGCTGCGTGAACATGTATTTCAAACTCTTATGATCAGTATAGATCTTTACCCGATCCCCGTACAAATAATGCCTCCATAACTTGAGTGAAAATACCACAGCTGCTAACTCTAAATCGTGAGTCGGGTAATTCTTCTCATGGTCTCGAAGCTGTCGAGACGCATATGCTATCACCTTTCCATGCTGCATCAATACACATCCAAGACCCTTCCTAGATGCGTCATAATATACTATAAAGCCTCCCGCTCCTACTGGAAGTGTCAAGATTGGGGCTGAGATCAATCTCTTCTTCAATTCTTCAAATGATGCCTGACAGCTAGCTGACCAAACAAGCTCTACATCCTTGTGCGTCAAACGCGTTAAGGGCGCGGAGATCTTGGCAAAGTCCGCTACGAACCTTCTGTAGTAACCAGCTAGTCCTAAGAAACTTCGCACTTCTGCAACCGTTCTTGGGACTGGCCAATGCTCTACGGCCTCAATCTTCTTCGGATCCACTGACACTCCTGCCCCAGAAATTACATGTCCCAGGAACGAAATGTGATCTAACCAGAATTCGCACTTGTCGAGCTTCGCATAAAGTTGATGCTCCCTCAATGTCTGTAAGACAGTCCTAAGATGTTTCTCATGCTCCTCTTTACTGCTGGAATAGACAAGAATGTCATCTATGAACACCACCACAAATTTATCCAAATACGGCAGAAAGATGCGGTTCATTAAATCCATGAATACTGCGGGGGCGTTGGTTAGTCCAAAGGGCATTACTAGAAACTCATAATGCCCATATCTAGATCTGAATGCTGTCTTCGGTATGTCTTGCTCCCGGACTCTTACTTGTTAGTATCCTGACCGAAGATCGATCTTGGAAAAGACGCTGGCCTTGCTCAACTGGTCAAACAGGTCATCAATCCTTGGTAGTGGGTACTTATTCTTCACTGTTACTGCATTCAGCTTGCGGTAGGCGATGCACATCCTCGTCGACCCATCCTTTTTGGGAACTAGAATCACTGGCGCGGCCCAGGGCGATTTACTGTCTCGGATGAATCCCTTAGACTTCAACTCTTCTTCATGTTGATACAACTTATCCTGTTCTGACGGCGACATTCTGTAAACTCTGTCTGCAATAGGCCTCGTTCCAGGGTTCAACTCAATGCTAAATTCTACATCTCTGACTGGGGGTATCCCTGGGAGCTCATCAGGGAAGACGTCGAGAAAATCTTCGACCACTCTCAGAATCTGTCCTGGCTCTGACACTGCTGCTGAGATGACGCCTCCGGCCTGATTCTTCAAGGTTCGAGTAAAGATGAACTGCTCCATCCCAGGAACGCTGAATATGACCCTACCTCCTCTACAATCAATTGTCGCATGACTGTCTCTCAACTAGTCCATGCCAAGAACGACATCAAAATTCCCCATAGGGAATTCAATCAATGATGCGGGCAGTAAATGCCCACACACCTCCACCGGACATGAAAAGCGCACTCTGCTAACTTCTACGAGCCCATTGCAGGTGAGTATATCCATCCTCTCCGGCAATGCCTCAAACTCTAATCCAATCCGTGTAGCATATTGTGCAGAGATGAATGAATGAGTAGCGCCTGAATCAAATAATGCTACAGCGGGAAATAAGGTGACGAGAATTTTACCTGCCACCACGTCACTAGACGCTAGAGCCTCTCCCAAGGTCAATGTGAGAGCCTGGCCCCGCGGAGCCCCTTGTTGCGGCCTTCCTCGACCATACTGTTGCTGCCTCTGAGGGCCATCGGCGTCCTGTGCCTGGCGAAACATCTGAGCCTGCGTTGGTAGACGCTGGGCTAGGGGCCTTACTGCTAATACTGGCCCTCCACTCGGGGTTACCACCGGAGCTGGCAATGCTGGAAACTGCTGAGCTAGCCCTCCTGGCCTCTGCATCATAGGACAAGTGGAAATACGGTGGTCTGAACTACCATACCTCAAGCATAAGCCATTCGCTGACCGGCACACCTCCCTCGTGTGCCCTGCCTTCCCACAGAATGTACAGCCCTGGGGTGCTCCCTGACGCTGTAGCTGGTTTCTCGGCTGCTGATGCCGAACTGGCGCTATATTAGTTGACACGGCTGTCCTCCGCGGCGCTCCTGCAGCATGAATACGTACACCGGGTGCTGGTGCCGATGTTCGCTGCATTGCTCCTCCTCCAACCTGGGAATGAGATCTCTTCTGACCTCCTGCCCTCGATGCCAACCTCTACTGGATAAGCTCGTGCCTCCGGGCTGCCGTCAAAACAGCGTCAAACGTCTGGTAGTCGTGTCCCTCCACAAGCTGTAGTAGTTCTAAATGAAGTCCCTGCTGGAACATCATAGCTTTCTCTGGCTCCGTTGCCACCATTGCTGGTGCGAAATGGCACAATCTGCAGAACTCTGCTGCATACCCATCTACGGTCTTGTCTGCTTGCTTGAGACTGATGAACTTCTGCTGGAGCTCATATCGAGCTACTACGCCAAAATACTTGGCCTTGAATCTGTCACTGAAGGTGGTCCAACGAACAGGACATCTTGTACCAACTTCTTCTGATGCCCACCAGTCGCGGGCAAGATCCTGAAGTACCAGTTTGACCTGATCAACCTTCTCATCGTCTAGAACCTTGGCTGCCACAAGAATGGCTTCGATGTCTTGAATCCATGCATCCGCAGTGATGGCATCCTCCGTGCCATCAAAATACCTCGGGTTCAAGCGACGGAACCTTCCTGATGCTCCTGAGTCAACCCCGGCACTCCTCTCAAGAGCTAACTGAATCCCTTGGTTCAGCAACACGTTCTGCTCCTGCTGCCGAGTCTGTTGCTGTTGGTTAGTGACAAGAAACCCCCGGATGATCTCCAGGAGTGCTACGGCGTCTGGTACTGCCGTCGCTGCTGGTGCTGCAGGAGTTTCAATAACCTGCGGCTGTACTGCCTCTGGTTCTATTTCTGCTCGTGTCGGCCCTGGGGAACGTTCTCTTCCCTGTTGCTGCCCAGTCGAGCCATGCTCTTGCTGCTCTTCCTCATGGGCCTCATCCGCTACTGAGAATGAAGCACCCCTATAAAGAAGAATATAAGATTATCAAGTCCGGACGAGAAAGATTTTGAAGATGCAAGTCAGGTTAGAGATCAAGGCAAGGACAGAGAATTCGAAACAGAATTTCAAGGGGAATAAGTTTTGATTGAGACTCCTAATAATTCGCAATACCCCATAAGTCTGGAAATCAGACCTGCATGGGCCACCACTAAAACCTTGTCACGCCCCAGTACCGAAATACGGGGACGGACTAGGCCAGCTACACCATATGAGGTACGTAACGTCATACGGCGATCGTGGCTGTCGAGAGACTAGGGGGTACATGCTACAATCAAGTCTCCTATGGTCCCACAGAGTTCTATGTCTCAATCAATCGAATCACATCAGCAAATAAATGAACATTAAAGATAAAGCAGTAAGACGTCCCCGACGCTTTATCAAAATGATCATGAGAGACTAGCTTTATAGTTTAGCTATCTCGGAGAGTCAGGAGTACAAAATTATATACAGCTGCAGTCTGTTTAATTATAATTATGTACTGACACAAAATATCAAGTAATCCGGCTAACAGGTGCCGGTGGCTAAACGCCGCAAAAGTATAAGCAGGAGTGGTGGAGAAGAAACCCACTCGAGTCCCCGAACTGCCATGCTCCTAGTATGCACCATGGATGTCAGGAAGGAAGATCGTGTCCTCAGGCTCTGCTACGGGATCTGGCCAAACAAAACCAGCGGGGTCAGCCCCGAATAGCAAGTACCGCCAAAGGGGCACAAGAGTTAAGATTAAAACCCCAGTTAAATAGAATGATTGATAATAGTAATACTTATGCTACTATTATAGGGTAGCGCAATATCCTCGAACCCATATGGCACCCTTACAACCAAACAAGGACAAAAGGTGCCGCATGGAGTCGGGACGTATCGTACTCTATAACTTTCACATAAGTTAAAAGGTATAAACAATAAAAATCTCCTGATCGTGACTTCGGTCGATAGCCTATCGCAGCACAATAACCAACCCAACAATCAAACAAGAACATGGGTTGGATCATGTACCATGATAGACCATGTTCCTCAGTCATTCACAGAAGTAGCACTCCACAATCAGAATAAGTCTTCCGTTCATAACTTCGGTCCACAGCCTGTCATAGTACGATAAACAATCCAACAATCAAACAAGAACATGGGTTGGATCACGTACCATGACAATCTGCTTCCCTCAGTTATTCACGGAAGGTAATAGGGTACAAGCAAGTCGTTTTTACGGCCAATCAAGTCTACGAGTTTCTAGTGGGACGAGGTTATCCTCGCATCATGTTATGTAGAAATCCTCAGATCGTATCTTTCCAGCAAGGCTAGCCAACCCAGGGGTTCGCGTAGACAGGTATGATTGAGCACAGGTCCCTCGTAAGGCCACCTTGCTAAAACATATAATATATAGCAGGAATTAATCGGATACAGTCATCCACTCATTGCAGATGACACAGTATCCGTGGAGACCAGACGCGTCAAGACAGTATCTCAAGGCGGCTGGTGTAACACGATCTCAGGATTTTTCCCTCCCCATGCATCTAGTATATTTAGTTACCTAATTTAACCCTAGGTGAAATCTTGGACTTTCATGCTGTGGCATGCATGATTATCCTCCTAAAGTCGTACTTTAGTGCGAGTACCCCAAAGAGGATCCATGTCAATCAGTATGTCAACATGTTCTATCCTCCTTAGTGTAATGCATCATTGCAAATACGCCACGTGGAGTTACGAGTCATTTGTCGAGCATGAACAAGAACTGGGACATTCAGGTACATGTATCAGGTAGGAACACTTTGTTCTCCGGGGTCACATTAGTGCTCATATCATGCTCGGGACGAAAGGCGTAAGGATATAAAATGGGCATATAATATATATATAATAGTAATAATAATAATAAGGTAACAAGATAGGGCACAAAAGTCCATACGGCTCAAGGGGAGTGAGTCCATGCGGCTGGGTCAATACAGGTTCATGCGGCTGGGACTGCACGCTCATGCGGCTCAGGGAGCCCAAGGCGCATGCGGCTGGAAAGACAGGTTCATGCGGACGAAGGGGTGTCAGCTTATGCGGCTGCAAAGGGAGCAATCGTCAGGCGGCCAGGGTTCAACAGCATATGCGGCTATGATCAAACGAAGTCCTATGCGGCTGAGTATGGGCGATACGTATGCGGCTGGATGATGGATGGGCCTTATGCGGCCCAAAACAGTAGCGTATATGCGGCTGGGTGCAAAAGAACTCATGCGGCTGAAAGCTAGCCGCATGAAGATTCATGCGACTCAAGATAATAGGGGCTCAATTACTTGCCGCATGAAGATTCATGCGGTCAGGTACTCAAGCAAGTCTTATGCGGCTAGGAAGGACTTTCCATGCGGTTGAGCTCGAACGAGTCTCATACGGCTGGAAAGGCCATGCGGCCAGAGACTTGCCGTATGAGGATTCATGCGGTCAAGTACTGCTCTTCTTCTCCATTTGTCCGAGAAGAGGAGCCAAGCAACCATGGCTTCCAAGCTACACAAAACCTTCATCCGGAGCCCAAATCGAAACTTCCTTAGGTCAAAATGGGGTAGAACGAGATCCTCTACAACATGGAACCATCAAAACTAGGAAATAACAAGATTAAGTAGATCAAAACCTAAGAAATCCAAAAATAAAGTAAACCTAGATCTACAAAAATTAAAGCTTCAAAATGGAAACTTCCAAGTTCTAAACTAGTATAGGTTGAGGAGAAGAACATGTTTTGGCAAATAGTTTTGTAAGAAATCATTGACAAAATTATGGATCCATCTCTTGAGCAAGTTGGTACTTGCCTTGGTTGGTGGAGGAAGTAAATGAGAGGAAGTAAATGAGAGGAGAGAGAATGAGATGAGTTATATATATAGATCTTGGACCCATGGGTTCATGATGAACCAAAGGGTTCATGATGAACCATTGGTGAACCAAGAATATGTTACCCAAATGAGCCGAAACTGTAGGCCCAAATGCAGAAAATAAATTAGAAAATAATATTTTTTTTTGGAAAATGCATGAAGAAAGACAGCATAATAAATATAGTTTAAATACAATGTAAATACAATTTGTCGGTATACGTATTAAAATACGTATTCCAGGATCGGGGAGTGACAGTGGCCAAGCTCCAGCAATCGCTATCCAGCTTCTCTTTGATGAAGAACCTATCAATCTCGATACGTTTGATCCTGTCATGTTGTACTGGATTGTTGGCGATATTAATAGCTGATTGGTTGTCACACCATAATTTTAACTTGGCTCCTTAATCCAGCTTCAGTTCTACCACCATATTCTTCAACCAAAACAGTTCTGCAACTCACAGGGCCATAGCTCTGTACTCTGCTTCCGCTGTCGATCTGGCCACCACAGACTGCTTCTTACTCCTCCAGGAGACTAGGTTGCCTACTACGAATATGCAATATCCTGAGGTAGACCTTCTATCATCGGCACAACTAGTCCAGTCAGAATCACAGTAGCCTTCAATGCTCACGTGATTGTTCTTCTTGAATATCAGCCCCTTCCCGAGGGCACCCTTCAAGTACCTCAGGATCTGGTATACTAAATCCATATAACCCTTCCATGGGTCGTACATGTAGCGGCTCACCACACTCACTGCAAAGCAGATATCAGGTCGTATGTGGCTCAGATAGATCAACTTGCCCACCAGTCTCTGGTATCTGTCTCGATCAACTGGGTCTCCAGTCTTAGCCTCTAACTTGAACCTTTGGTCTATTGGCGTTGCTGCAGGTTTGTACCCCAACATCCCTGTCTCTATAAGAAGGTCCAGTGCATACTTTCTCTGAGAAAGAACTATCTCCTCTGCGTCTCGAGCAATCTCTATCCTAAGGAAGTAGAGAAGAAGACCAAGGTCCTTCACCTCAAATTCCCTGCCAAGCTTCCCTTTGAGTCGGGCGATCTCCTGCTCATCATCTCCTGTGATAATCATATCGTCTACATACATCGCAAATATGGTGATGTGGCCTCTATTCCGTCTGAAGAATACAGTATGATCAGCATTGATCTGCTGATATTACATTCCTATCATCGCCCTTATGAATCTGTCAAACCATGCCCGGGAAGACTGCTTTAGTCCATAGAGGGACTTCTTCAACTTGTAGACCTTGTCCACTGTCTGGTTGGTACCGAATCCTGGTAGTATCTCTATGTATACCTTCTCCACCAGATCCCTATAAATAAATGTATTCTTCACATTCAGTTCGTGTAGCTTTCATCTACCATTCGCTGCCAAAAAAATCAGGGTCCTGACAGTACTCATCTTTGCGACTGGTGCAAAGGTCTCGTCATAGTCGATGTCGTACGTCTGACTGTATCCTTTTGTCACCAGTCGAGCTTTGTAGCGCTAAACCTGTCCATCTGGGTTCTGCTTCACAGTAAAGACCCACTTGCATCCGACTGTGCTCTTCCCTTCTGGCAGTCTCACCAGCTCCCAAGTGTGGTTCTTCTCAAGAGCTCCTAACTCCTCGAGCATTGCCGTTTTCCACTTTGGAACGTTTTTGGCAACCTGCCAATTGTTAGGTACAGTAATACTATCTAAAGATGCAATAAATGCTCTATGAGAAGAAGAATATGGTCAGAAGAAACAAACTGAGCAAGGTCCCAACCATATCTGTCCGGAGGATTTTTTGTATTGCTGTGAGTGGTCCTTCGTACTGATAATGGTGTGGGAGGAGTAGGAAAAATGATATCACCTGAAGGGGGTGGTGGTAGTGTAGGTGTCTTAGGAGTCAACACGGACGCAGGCGAGGGACTTGGCACTGGTATATAGGTACTGGTCCTGCAGTTTGCTTCCCTCTCCTGTTGTAGGTAAATAGCTCCCCCTGAGCCGTAGGCCTAACACCTCTCATCTCCTCCCCCTGTTTCTCTTCACCTTCCTGCTCCTCCTCAACCGTGCCTCCACGCCAAACTCCTAAATATTTCACCACCGAGCTCTCCTTCTCTCCCTCTCGCCTCATACTGGCAGTATTAGGCGTGTGGTTTGAAGTTCCCTCCTGACGGTAGTATGGCTCATGCTCCCGAAAGTGGACATCCATACTTACGAACTTCTCTTTTCCACTGGACTCCAACACACGTACCCCTTCTGAGTCGTCGAGTAGCCCACGAAGATGCACTTGACTGCTCTAGGATCAAGCTTTCCAACTGATGGCCTATTGTCCTTCATAAAATATACGCACCCAAACACCTTCAGTGGGAGTATCCTAATATTATTGTCTTGCAATATTTCACATGGGGACTTCCATCCCAGGACTTTCGAAGGCATTCTATTGATTAGTTGAGCTGCTGTCAACACTGCATGCCCCCACAGACTCTGTGGGACATTAATGTCGATCATCATGCTTCTTGCGACCTCTAGAAGGTGTCTGTTCTTCCTTTCTGCTGTGCCATTTTGTGTAGGTGTGTATGCACATGTGGTCTGATATTGTATTTCGTGTACTGACAAGTATTCTACAAGTGTTCTGTTTGTATACTCTGTTCCATTGTCAGATCTCAGTACCTTCATAATTGCCCCATACTGGGTCTGGACATGTTTGTAAAAATCTCAAAAACAAGTAGGTACATCACTCTTATTTTTCATCAGGTACAATAAGGTAACACGAGAAGCACAATCAATGAAGGAAACAAAGTACTTATAACCATTCATAGTATTAGTGGCACATGGACCCCAAACATCAGAGTGTAATACCTCAAAAACAGAAGTGCTCATGTGACCCATACCAATATATGAACTCCTAGTAAGTTTGCATAACTCGCATGCATCACATACTAGTTTCTCTTTATTTGATTTTTCATAAATATCTGGATACAATTTACTTAAAGTGTCAAAGAAGGAATGTCCCAACCTCCTATGATGGAGTATCAAAGTATCATCGACCCTCATCTGTAGTCCTTCCATACCAGCCTTCTCTGCCATAGACTTAGTGCTACATCCAGTCCTTCTCGATCTAGGTACCACAGTCCCTTATGCCTAGTACCAGTCCCAAATCTTCGTCCCATCTCTTTCTCCTGGAAGATCACCTTAGGGATATCAAAAAAAATAATATATTTAAATTGAAGGATTATAGAACTAATGACGAAAGACTGACTAAAAATGATGGAGCATGTAAAAAATTGGATAATTTTACTGAACCTGTATAATAAATAGTACCTTTACCGGCCACTAGCTGGAAAGTGCCATTAGCTGTCTGAATGCTATCTACTAAAGCTAGGTGAGTGTAGGAGGAGAACTCACTAGCATTTCCCGTCACATGCCGAGATGCTCCCGAATTGATAATCCAGTCTAACGATTTAAGGGAAGCAATGGATGCAAGAGCAAGTGAGTAGTCAGTACCTTCGGATGGATGGACATACATGGCGACGTTGCCTCCAGCAAAGAATGAGGTGGACGCCTCCTCTGTTGCACCCTCTTGTCTCCATCTTTTGACGTTCGCTGCTTCCTCCTGAGTATCTCCAGCATGTCCACCAGTGCCTGATCCTCCTCGGTAAATGTGTCGCCAGCTCCTCCATCTCCTTCTGCTACCAACAGGTTCATCCGATAACCTTCTCGACCACCTCGTCGACCCCTACGGCCATGGCCACGTCCTCCAAAATGTCCTTGTCCATCGAGTTGTCCCCGTCCACCACCTAAATTTTGCTCCTTGGGTGGTTTGGTGCAAGCATACCGATGGTGGCCCATCTTCTCGCAGTTGTAGCACTGTCAGTTGTGCTGCCAGGGCTTTCCCTTAGGCCCTGTGTCACCCGAGCTGGTGGCTTTCGGTGCTGAATTTGTTTCAGGAGGACCGTATGTCCCCTTCTGCAGTCTGATGTGTGTCTCCTCTTGAATTATGCCTGAGATAGCCTCCTCATGAGTGGGAATCTTCGGTTGGGTGAGAAGTAGGGTCGTCCTCCGAGCGAATGCTGCAGTCAGCCCTTTGAGAAATTTTATCGTCCTCTCTTGTAGACATACTTGTCTCTCTTTGCACTTCGGGACCCTACAGCTTGTGCGGTCTGAGGTGTGATCGTAATCTAGCCATAGACGCTCCAACTCCGTGGCATACTCCTGCACCGTCTTCTCTTCCTGTACGGTGTCTTCGATCTCCCCCTTGATTTGGAAGACCCGTAAGTTGTTCCCCACACCATCATAGGTCTGTCTCAACTTCTCCAACACATCCTTCACCATCTCAAAGCTATCTACTATGGTGACAATAGACTGGACTAAGGAGTTGAGAAGCCAGATGTAGATCACCATATGAGTTGACTTCCACTCGTCGTGTCCTGCCAAGCCCTCGTCCGACTCTGTCTTTTCGCCCGACAGGAACCCCTCCAGGTTCTTTCTTGTGAGGGTTCATCTCACCCGCCGTGACCAACTCAGATAGGTAGCTGGTCCATCCAGCTTCAGATCGATGGAGGGAAGCTCCAACCTCGTCGACATTCGTGTCGTGCTCTCACCAGCCGACATCTTCATCAGTTTTATCAACGTCGCAACCTCCGCAGGATACAGCTTCATGATGATCTCCTCCATCGTTCCTCCTCTTCGATGATCACGTCACACCCGTCACATGACTCACGCTCGTCCACGTCGTCCGCTTCTAGATCTGAACATATTTTTTATCGGATCTAGGCCTTCGGTGTTAACTTTCGGAATGATTCGAACAGCGGTGACGCGAGTGTCGTCGCGTACGTCAGTGTCGAAAACAGCAGCAGGGGCCGTATGTGCCGTGTGGGGGGTGCCAAGCACGCGTGCAACAGCACCGCAGCAGCAGCCGCAGCAACGGGGCACGTGGAGGCCATGGAGGCTCTGGCCGCGCACAGGGTCTCTGGCCGCGTGTGAGAAAGGGGGTAGCGGCTAGGGTTAGGGTTTGGTAGGAATAGCGGAGGAGTGGGTCGGTTGGTGGCGGCTAGGGTTAGGGTTTATGGAATGTGGCTCTGATACCATGTTATAATTGATTGATAATTTTATTGATAATCCTCTTGGCTTTATATAGCCTTACAGTCAATATTACAATGATGGAATATCCTGTGGCATATTCTGGTATACCAAATATGTCACAGGATATTCCAATATCCTTTATGCTAATACAATCTACTAAATAGGACATACTAAATATTCCAACATACTAAATATTCCAACAGTTGTCAAGGCACGCAACCATATATTTCCCCTCTGCCAATAATAGCTTAAAAACTTTTCAAAATGATATGAGTACTAGAGAATAATCACAGTTATTTGCACGATAAAGAAGTTAATAGAGATATACATGTCTTACCGAGGTCAAGATGACCACAAGATAAGTTAGCACATGAAAAGCTACCCTTGGAATTGGACTCAGACGGCGATGGGATGCTAATACACTCCATAGTGCACCTGTATTTACAGAAGCCTTTGGAGTCGCCTTGATCTCTGCATTCCTGATAGCATTTCTTGAAGCATTCCTTAATGCTTGCCGAGCTATTCACACAAAGTGAGAAGAGCATAGCAGTCACAAGTAGGATAGCCATGGTAGTCTTTCGTTCCATCGTTTTTTATATTAAAAAACAGACTTGAACTTGAACCTGGAAGAATATGAGAAACACTGAGCACTGATTTATAGGGGAGATATCAAGCTCTCTTACATGTTGCTCAATGTGAATGGAATAACAGAATCCACTCATATATATATATATATATATATATATATATATATATATATATATTTTTTATATATATATATATATATATATATATATATATATATATATATATATATATATATATATATATATATTTTAATATATATATATATATTTTATATATATATATATTATATATATATATATATATAAAAAAAATATATATATATATATATATATATATATATTAAATATATATATATATATATATATATATATATATATATATATATATATATATATATAAAATATATATATATATATTAAAAATATATATATATATATATATATATATATATATATATATATATATATATATATATATATATATTTTATATATATATATATATATATATATTATATATATATATATATATATATATATATATATATATATATATATATATATATATATATATATATATATATATACTCAATCACCTACATATATCTTGGTTGCAGGTTATATTGCTTCGGCATTGAGACAAGTAAAAGACTTGAGAAAGGTTCTTTTCTTTTCTTTTCTACATCATTGAAAAAAATTAGGATTTCAATAGCCCTCTACAGAGCTCAATGGAAGAAAAGGATTCATATAGCCGACCCCATTGGAATAAAGACTTTGTTTTTGTTGTTACACTGAGAAATCGTAATATTTGTGATTGTTTCTTACATACACTGAAGGAGTGCTCATGTCAATAATTTCTAATACACCACATTACAATTCGTGCTATATTTCCACAGTAAACACATCATCAACCACCACAAAAAACTCAGACCCATACAACCAACAAACGTCATCGTACATTTTTGTTAACCTATTGTACCTTTACATTTAATTCTGTCATACTATTCTCTCAGATCAAGAAGTTATTCTGAACAAGTATTGTTTTCTTATCCTAGTTTGATCTAAACTTAGATCAATATTGAATGCATCAGTTTAGGTTTTAGAATTATACTAAAATTAGTTTACTTGATTCCCTGAATGAAAAATACTTTACTCGACCACCTTTCGTCTTAAATCTTTTTCAATAGGCTAAGTTGTCAAGAATAATGTTGAGTTCACATTCCTTATTTTATGCATACTTTTTCATCAATTACAACAGTGTGCTCCCAACTCAGCGGATTGAGAATGATTAGGACACTAAGTGACCCAGGATACATCATCACTATCCAAGTCCAATGACCGGTCTAAAATCTCAAGGTAATGATACTAATGAAAAGCAAACTGAAAACTTGCAGCTATCCAGCATTAAGGAATTATCTGCAAGAATCTTCTAAGATTAGTAAACTCCGATTGAAAACATTACTTTTGTTTCAACACGAAACCATGCACTCAAGAAATTATAAAACAAAAAAAATGGTCGAGTTTAAAGTTACCCGTGTATAAAGAAAGAGCTGGATGTTCAGAAAGCCTCAAAGATGGAGTGTCATACTCACAACAAAAAACCAATTGGACTGACAGTGTTTGTAAGAGAGTCATGAACCTTTAACATATTGTTCTTAACATATAACTTCAGCTCAAAATTACACGAAATCAAATATATCTGAAAATAAGTACAGTCCACATACCTATCCCTCCCCTTCCCCCTCCCCACCCAATTGTTCATAACTCAGGGTGTAACTACTCCCACAAAGGGCCTCAACTAGATCTTAGAGTAGCAAGAGGTAGCAAAAAGAGACTTACAAAGGCCTAGAATATAATATTATTAAACTGATCCAAAATGAGGGATCTAAAATGGGTGCCCTGTTGGATTGCAAAAAATTAATAGGAACCTCCAAGCTACAGAATTCAGGTACAGAAATAAATTCAACCAGATCAGACCTTTGAAGTGACTAATCTCCCTATGGGATCCCTTCCTTGTCTTCTAATTTCTAGCAACCAAGGTAGCCATTTGGACTCGAATCACCAAGTAAAATGAAAGTTGTACTGGATTTGAAACAAATATAAGCTTTCATTTCACATAGTGATAATGCATGCAAGTATGATTCTGCCTATGACAAGCTTCAACTAGCTGGCAGATCTTTCAGTTTTGTTTGAAGGTTGTATCTTGTATTTTCTCTTTGCTCTTTGGGAGGTTATGCCTTTGTACTTAGATCTTCATTTCGTTAATTATCATTGATGAAACACGATAGAAAAATTCCCACCATTTAGTCTCAAGTAAACAAAAAATATAAATGCATGTGAATACTTCTCAGATGTATTTCAATCTTCTATGTCTGATTAGGGTATGATTCATCAACTCTCTTTTAGCACACTCCTCAGAAGAATGGAGTTGATGCACGAAAAATAGACACCTGATCATCGAGACTGCTCGTTCTCTACTTCTTCACATGCACATTCAAAGAAAATTTTGGGGATGACGGAAATCTCACAGCTTGTTATGTTATTAATCATGTCATGTTCTGTGTTGCATCAACATCTCCTCTCCCACTTTACACCTGGGAACTCAATGTTCTCATTGAGAGAAATGCGCTTTCCATCTTCTTTCTTAACCTAAAATAAAATGGCTGAGAGGTTCCCCTTTGAGGGTACTCCAGGGAACATATCCAGTGGACACGTGCTGGGGCTTGTAGATCAGAGGTTAGAGTTCACGTTCACCATTTTGTTCTACAAAGATGACATCTATGGTCTTCCCTCTCGTGTCTTCTGTTGCACATGTTTTGTTCATATCTTGTCACCTCGAAGGGACAAATTGTCGAGCCAGTCAGTCAAATGTATGTTTTTGGCTATTTTCGGCTCTAGAAGGACTAGAAGTGTCATTCTTCGAGCTCCATTGCACATTTATGTCTGCTGATGTGACCTTCTTTGAGTCTACTTCTTTCTTTAGTGAGTCTAGTTCTTCGGTATCAGATTCTACTCTTGAGGTACTTCTTGTATCTGTTCCTATGTTTGAGGTTATGTTGGAGTGGGTGGGGTTCCCAACCTATGTGGAGAAGACCCCAGAGTGCGAAGAGCGCCGTCTGTGCGTCAGAGAAGCTCGGGGAGGTGATGAGGCCAGTTGGAGGAGACGAAGAAGTTCGGGAAGCTACCTGGAGACATTCTGGAACAGGGGGGCAGAGTTCGGCCCGAACTCTGCCCCACACAGAGTTCGGCCCGAACTCTGCCCCACACAGAGTTTTGGCCGAACTCTGTGTTTTGGTTCCAGAACCGTTCTGGAGTCAGAACACAGAGTTCTGGCCGAACTCTGGGTCGTCGGGCTGGGCAAATTTCTGGGGTAATTTTTTCACCGTTGGATCATATCTGATGGTCCAGATTTTGCTGCAGATCAGGGGAGTTAATATTAGGTTATTCCTAACCCTAATCATTGTAGAGAACATAAGGAAAAAAAGAGAAAGAAGGTAAGAGTGCCATTGCAACTTCGGGAGAGAAGACGAAGGATTGAAGGTCTTTTCAGAGGAGAATCGGATTCGGGTAATCTCTACTCGTCGTTCTTATTCTTCGTAGCCTTGTAATCATTTTTCTTGCTTTCAAGTGTTGTGGGGATCCGTTTTAGATCGAGAAAAGTTTGTAGAGGGTGTAATTCTTCCATTTTATTAGTGGAGACTTCTCAGGGTTGGACTCCGATCGTCCCGTAGTTTTTTTCCGCAAGGATTTTCCACGTCAAAAATTCTATGTGTCTGCGTGGTTTGTTTTGGTGTTTTGGTTCATGCGTTGTTTTGCTCGGTTCTCTTGTAGGTACTCTCTAGTTTGGGGAAAGGTTTTCGTGTTTCTTTCCCAACAAAGTGGTATCAGAGCCAGGTTCTGGAATTCAGAAGGGTGTCAGGAGTTGACAGAAAACTAGAGAGAAGAGATGGACGCGAAGCCGGTGCGCATGGTTAACCTGAACGGCACGAACTATCACTATTGGCGGAGCAAGATGAAAGATTTGTTGTTTGTCAAGAAGCTGCATCTGCCAGTATTTACATCCGAGAAGCCCAGTGATAAACCCGAGGAGGACTGGAAATTCGAGCATATACAGGTGTGCAGATATATCAGGCAGTTCATTGACGAGAACGTGTACAACTATGTTGCCAATATTGAGCATGCAAAGACGTTATGGGATAAGCTGGAATCTTTGTACGCGAAGAAGACCGGGGTAAACAAGTTGTTCCTGATCCGGATGATGATGGATCTGCGGTACAAAGATGGGGCATCTATTATGGATCACTTGAATGATTTCCAGGGCGTGGTTGACCAGCTGTCTTCGATATGAGTCATGTTCGACGATGAGGTTCAGGGACTATGGCTGCTGTGTACATTGCCAAACTCGTGGATACGAGTATCTATGATCGCTTCCGCTCCAGAGGGCGTGGTCAGTCTGGAGTTTGCCAAGAGCAGGGTGCTGAATGAAGAGATGCGGAGACGTTCTCAGGGCACTTCATCCACATCCCACCACTCAGAGGCATTAGTTTCAGAGCGCCACAGAAGGAGCAAAAGCAGGGGTCCAGGTGGTGGCAGAGACAAGAGCAGGGGGAAGTCCAAGGGTCGGTACGAGGACTCGGAGTGTTACCATTGTGGCAAGAAGGGCCACATCAAGCGGAATTGTTTCGCTTGGAAGAGAGAAAAGAAGGGCGACAAGGAGAAACAAGACGAGAATACTACAGCGGCGGCCTCGTTACATGGAGGCGATGTGATCATCGTAGGTGATGAGGTTATTACAAACCTCGCCTGCGATGACAATTCTTGGCTGGTAGACTCAGGGGCTTCGGCGCATGTATCTCACAACAGGACACTATTTGCCACTTACACAACAGGCGACTATGGAGTGTTGAAGATGGGCAATGGAGATGTGTCGAAGGTGGTTGCCGTTAGAGATGTGCATTTGAGAACGAAGACGGGTGCAGTTCTTGTTCTCAAAGATATTCGTCATGTCCCTGATATCCGTTTCAACCTGGTGTCGGTTGGAAGGTTGGATGACGAGGGATTCTTCAGTCTTTTCGAGAATAGTCAGTGGAAGCTTTCCAGAGGTTCGATGGTGATTGCCAGAGGAAGCAAGAAGTTCGGTCTCTACTATATGGAGGGGAGCGCACAGGGGACACAGGAGGTGAACGCAATCAGTGATGCGTCTACCGAGTTGTGGCACAGGCGGCTCGGCCATATCAGCGAGAAGGGGATGAGCTACTTGGTGAACAAGAAGGTGATTCCAGGGCTCAAGTCTACAAAGTTGGAGAAGTGCACGCACTACTTAGCTGGAAAGCAAAATAGGGTGTCTTTCCAAAGTCACCCAAGTTCAAGGAAGCCGGCGTTGCTCGAGTTGATTCACTCGGATGTCTGCGGTCCTATAAAGGTAAAATCTATTGGTGGTGCTTCTTACTTTGTAGCTTTTATTGATGACTGTTCCAGGAAGGTTTGGGTCTTTGCCTTAAAGACCAAGGATCAGGTGCTGCCTACTTTCAAAGAGTTTCAGGCCTTTGTTGAAAGAGAGACGGGCAAGAAGTTATTATGTGTTCGGTCCGACAATGGCGGCGAATACATCGGTCCCTTTGATGCGTATTGCAGAGAGCAAGGGATACAACACCAAAAGACTCCACCCAAGATACCTCAGCTCAATGGTGTAGCGGAGCGCATGAACAGGACGCTGATGGAGCGGGTACGGCGTTTGCTGTCAGAAGCAAATTTGCCGGGCAGTTATTAGGGTGAGGCTCTTCTCACAGCTGCTTATGTTATTAATTTATCTCCTAGTGCTCCTTTGCAGGATGATGTATCTGACAAAGTATGGTACGGCAAAGAGCCGTCATACAATCACCTGCGAGTGTTTGGCTGTAAGGCCTTCATGCATGTACCGAAGGACGAGAGGTCTAAACTTGAGCCGAAGATGAGGCGATGCGTCTTTTGTCGGCTACGGTCGGAATGAGTTTGGCTATAGACTCTACGACCCGGTGGGAAGAAAGCTCTACAGAAACAGGGACGTGGTATTCGTCGAGGATCATACCATGACCAACACTCAGGATTCCGAGACGCCTTCTGAGGCTGAAGAATTGCCTGAGTTAGAGTCATTTTGCTTCGAGCAGTTTCCAGAGGACATCGCAGAGGATCCAATTATGGGGAAGCCAGTACATGGAGTTGCTCCCAACCTTGATCATCAGCCTGCTGATGGTGGTCAGGGTGTCCCTTAGGAGGATGAGCATGCCAGGGAGGCAGTTCGTGAAGGGGAGGAGGCTATTGGTATACAGCCAGCACCAATGGCTCCACTGAGAAGGAGCGACAGAGAGCATCGACCATCTTCGAGATACTCACCGGGTGAGTATGTGCTATTGACTGACGGGAGAGAGCCTGAAAGTTTTGCAGAGGCTATGGAAGACGAACACAGGCAGGAGTGGATGGAGGCTATGCAGCAGGAGATGAGTTCCTTACACGCCAATTCTACTTATAAGCTGGTACGGTTGCCAAAGGACAAGAAGGCTTTGAAGAATCGATGGGTGTTTAGAGTGAAGCAGACGGATGATGCTACTCGCCCTCGATACAAAGCGAGGCTGGTAGTTAAAGGCTACGGTCAGCGAAAAGGCATGGATTATGATGAGATCTTTTCGCCAGTCGTCTATTCGGGTGGTGCTAGTATTGGCAGCAAGTTTTGACTTGGAGGTCGAGGAGATGGACATGAAGACGGCATTCCTCCATGGTGATCTTGAGGAGGAGTTATACATGGAGCAGCCAGAGGGATTCTGTGAGAAGGATAAGTCACATTTGGTCTGCCGGTTGAGGAAGAGCTTATATGGTCTGAAGCAGGCTCCGAGGCAGTAGTACAGGAAATTCGAGTCGTTTATGGGGGAGCATGGTTATGCACGGACGACATCGAATCACTGTACATTTGTGAGGTATTTTACCAATGATGATTTTATTATTTTATTGCTCTATGTAGATGATATGCTATTAGTGGGTCGGAATGCCACTAGGATAGCGGAGTTGAAGCACCAACTGGGCGTGGCCATCTCTTTGAAGGATTTGGGCGCAGCGAAGACTATTCTTGGGATGGAGATCAGTCGAAAGAGAGAGTCCAAGCTGCTACATTTGTCCCAAAATAAGTACATTCACCGGGTACTTCAGCATTTCGGTATGGACGGGTCGAAGAAAGTGAGATGCCCCCTTGCGGCCTACTTTAAGTTTACTGAGGAGCAGTGTCCATCTACCGAGGACGAAAAGGAAGATATGGAGCGGGTTCCATATGCCTCAGCTGTATGAAGTCTTATGTATGCTATGGTGTGTACGAGGCCAGACATCGCTCATGCAGTTGGCACAGTTAGCAGGTACCTTTTAAATCCTGGAAGGATACATTGGAGTACGGTCAAGTGGATTCTATGATACCTTCAGGACACTGCCAATTGGAGACTTTTTTTTGGTGGTGACGAGCCAAAGCTGGTTGGGTATACCGACGCTGATATGGCTGGAGATGTAGACACGAGGCGATCGACTTCGGGCTATGTGATGATGTTTGCTGGAGGAGCGGTATCGTGGCAGTCGCGGTTGCAGAAGTGTGTTGCCTTGTCAACGACAGAGGCATAGTACATTACGGCGATGGAGGCTTACAAGGAGCTGTTGTGGATGAAAAAGCTGTTGCAGGAAATGGGGCTGAAGCAAGAGCAGTATACTTTGCTTTACGACAGTTAGAGTGCTATCTACCTTGTGAAGAACCAGACATTTCATAGTTGGTCCAAGCACATCGAGACTCGGTATCATTGGATACGGGATGTGGTTGAGAAGAAGGATGCGACGCTTGAGAAGGTTCATACTGTTGACAATGGAGCGGACATGCTCACGAAGGTTCTTCCAAGAGGAAAGTTTGAGTACTGCAGGCAGATCGTCGGGATGACGACCTCCTCCACATAGTCGTAAAGGAGGAGATTTGTTGGAGTGGGTGGGGTTCCCAACCTATGTGGAGAAGACCCCGGAGTGCGACGAGCGCCGTCTGTGTCAGAAAAGCTCGGGGATGTGACGAGGCCAGTCGGAGGAGACGAAGAAGCTCGGAAAGCTACCTGGAGACATTCTGGAACAGAAGGCAGAGTTCGGCCTGAACTCTGCCCCACACAGAGTTCTGGCCGAACTCTGTGTTTTGGTTCCAGAACCGTTCTGGAGTCAGAACATAGAGTTCTGGCCGAACTCTGTGTCGTTGGGCTGGGCGAATTTCTGGGGTGATTTTTTCACCGTTGGATCATATCTGATGGTCCAGATTTTGCTGCTGATTAGGGAGGTTAATATTAGGTTATTCCTAACCCTAATCATTGTAGAGAACATAAGAAAAAAGAGAGGAATGAGGCAAGAGTTCCATTACAACTTCGGGAGAGAAGACGAAGGATTGAAGGTCTTTTCGGAGGAGAATCGGATTCGGGTAATCTCTACTCATCGTTCTTGTTCTTCGTAGCCTTGTAATCATTGTTCTTGCTTCCAAGTATTGTGGGGATCTGATTTGGATCGGAAGAAGTTTGTAGAGGGTGTAATTCTTCTATTTCATTAGTGGAGGCTTCTCAGGGTTGGACTCCGATCGTCCCGTGGTTTTTTCCCGCAAGAGTTTTCTACGTCAAAAATTCTCTGTATCTGCGTGGTTTTTTTTTGGTGTTTTGGTGTTTTGGTTCGTGCGTTGTATTGCTCGGTTCTCTTGCAGGTACTCTCTAGTTTGGGGAAAGGTTTCCATGTTTCTTTTCCAACAAGTTATTATCCCAATGGAAAAGCAAGTGACAAATATACAACAGACGACCTCGGCAATAAAACACCCTCGCAATCACCTCCAGTGCAAGCTGCCCAACTGGACTCGAATCCACTAGTCACTAATCCCAACTCCTCATTGCTCTTCGTAAGGGCACTCGCCAACTTACTACTCTTTAACATTAGTTGATTTTGCTTCTTATGCCTCATTATCACCCAATTACTTTTCCTTTCTTACAGCTCTTTCTTTGGTGACCATAGCCAAGACAGCATCATATGCACTCTCCCATCCAGGGTGGAGACATGTTATTAATGAGATTTGCACCCTAATGGTACATAAAGTCTAGTCTTTCTTCATCCAGGGAAGTCTGCTTTCCATGAGCATATATATTTAAGTGCTCCCCTGATGGCTCTGTTGATCGTCTGAAGGCCAAGCTTGTGGCAAAAGGCTATATGAAGGTATTCAGTATAGAATACCTGGACATATTCTTCCATCTGTTCGCATCTTCTTGAGTCTTGTTGTAGTCATTTAGTGACCACTTTATTAGCTAGACATTAAGAATGCATATTTACATGGCTAGGTAAATATTGAACAAGCTCTAGGTTTTGCTTCTTAGGAGGAGTCAGGACTGGTTTGGGGAGTCTGGACTGGTTGGCAGGTATAGGTATGGTCTAAAACTGTCTCCCAAAACTTGGTTCAACAAGTTCAGTTCATCTCTTTTAGGCCATCTCCAACCCATGTCCTCAAAAACCTAATTGAGGATTTCTCCTCAAAAATTTGCTCCAACCCATCTTCAAATTGAGGATGAATCCTCAAAAATGTTTAGGATAGGAGTCTCTCTCCTCAAATTTAAGGAGAGAGAATGGAAATCCTCAAATTTGAGGATCCACTATTTATGACAATTTTGCCCTCCAAGATGTACCTAATTACTAGTATATCCTACATATATTAAACACTAAACTTAATTAACTTAATATATTTAATTATAAATAATATAATAATAATACTATTATAATATTCTTGTTGAGATCTTCAAATAGAATCTAATATTGAATATATTTATTAGTATTTTTTATTAAATTATTTGATTAATAAAATAATATTTGAACAATTTGGCAAAAGTTAATAGAATAACATCAAACTTCTTAAAATTAAAATATATTGACTTAAAAAAAATATAAATAAGTACATCAAAATTTAAAATATCGAAACCAAGAACAACATTGAAATTAAAAGTCTACACGTTACAACAACATTGAAATTAAAAATGCTTAAAGAAATACAACAACATTGAAATTAAAAGCTAATCTCGGTAATAATATTAATAATATAATTTTAATGTATTTGATTATATTAAATGGTTGTGAAGAAATAAATTTATGTAGAAATAAATAATGGTTGTTTATTATTTGAGGATTGATGGGTTGGAGATGAAATTTTTTGAGGATAGCATCATAGAGTAATATTCCTTATTGAGTCCTCAAATTGAGGAAATTTTCGAGGATGGGTTGGAGATGGCCTTAGAGTTTGGTGTTGGGGATGGATTTGACCTTCACACACACAGTACGGATGTCACTTTAGGGATGGAGATGATCTTCTTGCATACAGTGCGGAAGCTAAGGATTGTTAACATTATACAAAAGAATTAACAAGGTTTGGCAATGTGCCTACGTCCCCAGACAACTATAGTTCTTTTCTTTCTCTACTAAGAATAGTGGGATTATAAGTTGCAATCTCTCTCTTAGATTCACTCAAAAGGCTCACAAACTATCATACAAAAGTATGGACACACTTTGGTGAAGAAGCACCCGAGGAAGAAGCACCGTCCGAAAGAACACCACGATCAAGGAGCAAGGAGCACCAAATCACCTCCTTATATAGCCTCAGGAGGATGATAGCTTCTCCTCTAAGATTTTTTCATCCAAGGTTCATTAACCTTGGGAACTCCAAAAGACAAAGGTCTTTCTCCAAGGTGAATGAACCTTTGGAATAACACACTTCTCTCCACTTATGGAGGGACAACTTATCAATTTTTCTTTCCCGAGTTAAGTGGAAAGGCTCCGACATACCAGCTGCTCTTCTACAAAGATCTGTTGCATCTGTTGGGTGAACCATTTCCTCCGGACTATCTTCTTGGAACACCGGGTTATTGTGGATATTTGGAGAAATACTACCCCCGGCTCCAGTGTCTCCCATAGATGTGGACGAATCTCCCAGTGTGGCAGATTTTGTTTTCGAGCGGGTACCTTGGTAAACTCCTCCTGCAACGACGGTAGACAGCCATTTAGAAGAAATTTTCTTGGTTACGTCGGTTGAAATTTTTGGACTGGAGACATTTGTTTTCTTCCATCTTCCGCTGCTAGGAATCTTCAGAGCAGAATTGCAAGAGGCGACGAGAAGCGCTTCGTCTTCTGAGTTTGGGTGTTGCAGCCTTTGGAAGACGGACCGTCGGTCTTTTTGTGCTGCTGTTTTGTTGCAGCAACAGTTGACTATGACTTGGGTGCATTGGTGTCCTTGACAGGACTCTTTGTACGTCAAATCTTCGTCTCTTTCCTTGCGTTTGGAAAGAATCACGTTGCGCGGGTTACCTGCTTTGTGGGTTGATGAGTGCGTTGGCCTCCTGCCTTCTCCCTGATGTGGGGGTGGCGTGAGTACTCGCCCTGATCCTTGTTAGGAGATTCTTGATAACTATCCCGTTCGTTGGCCTCCGGGGGCTGGACACGGGTAGTTCGGTACAACTTCCCATCAGGGGCCCGAGTAATAGTCATCGGGACGCCCTGGTAGTCAGAAGTCGGGGCAGCCGACTGAGCTCGTCGAGCCCGCGCTGCCCGAGACTTCTTCCTTCTAGCACCTGAGAGTGCGTAGTAGGAAGAGTCCAAGCTGGTCACAACAAAGTCTGGCATATGCTCCAGAGAGCCTTCATGGTAAGGACCGTATGAGAGGCAGTCAAAGACTGACCGCGAGCCGCATGGAGTAGATGGTATGCGGCTAGGATCCGTGGCCGTGCAGGCTGTCTGCATGCGGCTGGTATGTGTGGCCGCATGACTTTTGTGTATGCGGCTAGGAGTCATGGCCGTACAGGCTGTCGGCATGCGGCTAGGTGTCATGGCCGTGCAGGCTGTCTGCATGCGGCTGGAAATTATGGCCGTATGAGTCTTCTGCATGCAGCTGACTTGTGTTGCCGCATGAGTTCTCTCCATGCGATTGACAGTTGCGGCCGCATGAGCTTTCCCCATGCGGTTGGCGCCCTTATGCGGCTTGGATTGCACAGAGTTCCTCTTTGCCCCTGTAAGTCCCGCATTATAGTATTTTCTTCTGCCGGACTTGGGGACAACAGAGTCCTCTGTGGTCTGGAGTGGGGCCGCAAGCGAGACTTCTCCGCTGTCTCGGGCAATAGAGAGTACTTCTACGAGAGCTTGGGGAGGAGCAAAATTTTTGGGTCTCCACTCCCTGCGGGCCTTCTTTGTGTGAGCTCGCCACTGGACCGGGCTAGCGCTCCCGTCGGAGAGCATTTCTTCAAACGCATGTTGGTCGAACCGGGCGACCAGCATTTGTTGAGTGGAGCCAAGTTTGGCTACGTCTGATTGCATCACCAACTCCTCAGCCATGGAGAAGTTTATCTCCAGCAGAGTCGCCATTGTGTTTGCCATTAATTGTAAAAGTACAGAACACTTATATAGGAGGACTTGACTTAGACTCACAATACAAACTCGCTCGTACAGAGAAAGCCTAGGGACGAAAACCTAGGTACAGCAGTCTAAGTACGATTGTTTATTTTAGATTCTGGGGGGTGGGGTGACGGTAGAGGCTCGAAAAAGCGACGGCCGCTCTGCCTTACCCCTTGGATGATCAGATGTAGCCTTGGCTCCGGTGAAGATCTGCTCTCAAGATGGGAAGACTCTTCTGTGCGCGCCTTTATCTCTCTGTGTGTGTCCAGCCGGATGGAGAGGATCTCTCTTTCTTTTTTTTTCTTGAATTCTCCAGTGGTGTCTTTTGCAAGGGAATGGCACCTTGTTATTTATAGAAGTGGGGGTGTGATCATTAGGGTTTGCAATGATTCCCCCTTGAAAAGTCGGCAGCCAATCATCTGGACCATTAATCTTGATTGTATTACATCTGGGCAGCTAATTCTTGATTGCGCCAAATCCATATGGGCAATTAATGATGATTGTGTAAAATCCGTATGTGCAATCAATGCTGATTGTCATGAATCTTGGGAAGCTCGGATCTCCTGCCACGTGTCTAATCCATGTGATTGCCATAAATCTGTTTTGATTTGGGTAATTATGATGATTGCACTTAATCAGGTTGTTGGGATTTATTGATAACTTTTGATTGATTTAGTGCCACGTGGGAAACTGATCTTCTGCCACGTGTCATAATCGCGAGCCACAGCAGCATGAGGGTAGCTTCTTAGTTTTTGGACTGTATGAAGGTGGCAGCCGCATAGGTAAAGTCTCTAAAATCTGAGCCGCATGGGGGTGGTTTTCAATTGAGCCGCATAGGACTTGCCACGTGTCAAGGCTGCATGGGCATGAGCCGCATGGGGATGATCCTCATGATCCGAGCCATATGAGAACAGCGGTCGCATAGGGTGACTGTTCACAATTTGAGCCGCATGACAAGGGTCTTCGCGCTCCGAGCTGCATGCGAACATCAGCCGCATGGGATGGTGGCGGCCGCATAGGGGACTTTGTAATTGGTGGACTGTGCCAGCTGCAGAGGAGGTTTTCTCCGTTTTCCAAGAAATATGCCGTCATATCGAAGTTCATCATTTCAGCTTTAGTGTCAGAGTTATTGCTTTATGTCAGAGCATTTAATGGGAGCAGTCACTTCATGGCCAGCTGTAAAGCTGCATAGGATCACGTGATTCTCGCCTGAGCCGCATGAGGCTATTGTAGGGTTTCTGAGCTGCATGAGGCTCTGATAAATTCCTGAGCCGCATGAGGCTCCTTCTGCTTTAAGTCGTATGGGCTTCTTTTATTTTGAGCCGCATGGGCTTCTTCTGTTCTTTTCCATGCTTCTACAAGACCCCCTTCAAAGTTTTTAATTTAAAAAATTGGAATACTTTGAATAAAAAGCATGGCTATATGAGCTCCGCTGGCCGCATAGGATGTTCTTGGCCGCATGGCTTGTCTGGCCGCATAAACTCCCTAGCCGCATGAACTGCTCTGGCCGCATGCTGTTCTCTCTGCCACGTAGACGGCATTAATTGCTCTTGATTCGTTATGATTTGGAGTTGTCTTTAGGGGGGAATCCAAAGAGTCGGTTCATTAAATATTTGGATTTCGTGCTTTGATGAATCTTCTTTATGAGAGAGGGGACGAAATCCGAGGAGTCGGTTTTGCCTGCAGCACACGACCCGAAGCGATTTTATCAGTCCACGTGCCCCTCCTATGTCGGCCTATAAATAGGGTGCTGTTAGGATAGAGAAACTTCTTTGCTTTCCTTTGTCTTCCTCTTCTCTTGCCCTATGCTGTTATTCTCCTTTCTCCTCCGATCATCATCGACAATGGCCCCCAAAGCTTTCACAGCCGCTGCGAAGGGCAAGGGTGTATCTTCTTCGTCAGTCCCGGCGTCTGAAGTCCACCCCGACGTTTATCCTCCCATTTCTGGTAAGGGTTTTGGGCAGATCGTATCTTTTAAAACCAAGACGGATCTGTTGCATGCTTTATGCACAAGCCTTTAATTCGTTCCCCGTTCTCGTCGGCTCTGTTCAATTTCTTTGGGCCACATGTGCGTCCTATGTCCGAGCCACATAGGGTATATCCCATGACCGAGCCGCATGGGAGTCGTCCAGTGGCCGCCTAGACGCTTCACAAACTGGACGCATGAAGCCCCTTTGAACAGAATCGCATGAGCTCCTTTTTGGACTGTGCCGCATAAGGCCCTGACCATCTTTTGACTTTGTTTCTTTTTATCTTTGATTCTTGCAGCAACCCTGCCGAAGGCTGAGATCATTGTGAAGGAAGAGTTGCTGCCCCCTTTCAAACAAGAATCATCGCTTATTAAGGAGGAGGTAACACCAAAAGCGGAGGAACAGAAAAGAGAGCTGGCGTCCATTGCTGTAAAGGAGGAGCCCCAGTCTGACGACGGTAGTACTGGGAGTTCTGACCTTCCTACTTCGGACGAGGATTTTGCTCCAGTACATCCTTCATATGCAAAATGGTTAAGGGTTTGGTATATGCGCCCCTGCAACTAGGATTTGCGGGCTCTCACAAATGTCCGTCTTTTATCTTGATATTTCTGTCTGTCCTTTGCTTCTTTTGGACATCAATGTAATCTTCTTCCTTTTTGTCTGAATAAAATGATAGAGAACCTTTCTGGCTTGCTCGTGAGATGTAGTCATGTGAATGTAACCAATTTTGAATGACCGAAATACATTCGCTCCATTCTTTGCTTGTAGTAGTCGCCCCAATGGGAGACTTTTTATGGACCTATTATCCTTGGCGTATCCCGGTTCTGGATACGGAAAATAAGTTGAGAGAGAACCAACATACTTACTCAGAGGTAATAAGGACATGGCAAATATGAGGGTTTCTTCGATCGAGCCTTCCCACTCAGAGGTAATGAGGACATGGCAGGAGTGGGCTCCATGAAGGGGAATATAGAACAACTCAGAGGTAATGAGGACATGGAGGTTCTATGTGAGGGGCGGTTTATTTTTGATGGAAGGGAAACAACTCAGAGGTAACATCGACGTGGTTGTTTCAGAAATTTGTAGATCTGTTACCCTTTTTGTGCACTGAAAGTGCGGGTATTAGATCACAAGGAGGAAGCTCTTTTAGGAGGAAAGTTCAGAGGTATGATCATACATGACTTATTACCTAGGAGAGGCGATATAGATTTATCTGTAGTGACCAGAGTGTAAGTTCAGCGGTACCTGCGGGTACATAACTCGATAATCTGGGAGAGTTGGAGCCGGCATGTAAGTTCAGTGGTACGAAAGCGTACATGACTCGTCATTCTGGAAGATTTGTAGTAGGGATGTGAGTTCAGCGGTATGAGAGAGTACATGACTCGTCATCTTGGAGGATGTGTAGTCAGGATGTGAGTTCAGCGGTACGAGAGAGTACATGACTCGTCATCTTGGAGGATGTGTAGTCGGGATGTGAGTTCAGCGGTACGAGAGAGTACATGACTCGTCATCTTGGAGGATGTGTAGTCGGGATGTGAGTTCAGCGATACAAGAGAGTACATGACTCATCATTCTGGAATATTTGTAGTGGGGATACGAGTTCAGCGGTACGAGAGAGTACATGACTCATCATCTTCTCAATTTGTAGGCGGGATGTGAGTTCAGCGGTACGAGAGAGTACATGACTTATCACCCTGGATGATGTCGTTTCAGACGTAATACTTCTTTAGGAACTTGCCATTGATGGGCAACATGAGCAAGTCTTCGTTTTGTTTTCTGAGGTGGTAAGCTCCATTGGAGAATACAACATCAATGATGAATGGGCCTTTCCACTTTGGCTGGAACTTGCCGGCAGTTTTGTGAGTCATGACCATCGGCCTTCGAACTGCCAGAACGAGGTCGCCCACTTGGAATGTTCTGGTTTTAACCTTCTTGTTGAAGGCTCCGGAGATACGTGCCTGGTATAGCTCGATTCGTTGTTGAGCTAGTAGGCGCTTCTCATCTAGAGCCTCCAATTCTTGTAGTCTGCGATGGTGATTATCATCCGTCGTTAATCTGTATGTGAGAGCTACACGGAGTGAGGGGATTTGAGTCTCCAGTGGGAGAACTGCCTCACTTCCGTATACTAGAGAGAATGGTGTGTTCCCGGTGGCAGTCCGTACGGTGGTACGGTACGCCCATAAGCATTCGCCAAGCTTCTCATTCCAGTCGTGCTTGTTTGATGACACGAACTTCTTAAGAAGCTTGATAATTGTTTTGTTGAATGCTTCAGCCAAACCATTAGCCGCTGGGTTGTATGGTGTTGAAGCAATATTCTGGATGCGGTGCTTGTCGCAGAACCGATAGAAGGCGTGGCTTGCGAACTGCGGACCATTATCATGGATGATCCTTCGTGGCAGTCCAAATCGGTAGATGACATGATGCTTGAGGAAGCTGATCACGTTTGAAGTCTTGACTTCTGCCAGCGGGATAGCCTCCGCCCATTTGGAGAAGTAATCTGTGATTGCGAGTATGAAGCGATGTCCTCGGGACGAAGTTGGAGTTATCGGACCGATGATGTCCATTCTCCACGCTTCGAAGGGCCAGGATGCCACCGTCGGGTATAGAAACTCGGATGGCTGGTGGATAAAATCTGCGTGGACTTGACAGGCTTTGCATTTTCGTGCATAGTCTATTACGTCTGCAACCATTGTGGGCCAGTAGTAACCCATTCGACGAAGGCGATCTTGTAGTTTCGGGCCAGGCTGATGGGCCCCACAGATGCCATCATGAGCTTCACGCACGGCTTCTTTGGCTTCTGTATTTGACAGGCATCGAAGCAGTAATCCATCGTATGATCGTCGATATAGAATTTTTGTCTCTGTATCATAGAAGAATCTGAGGGAACGTCTTCTAATAGAAGTGGCTTCCTTCGGATCCTCCGGCAGGATGTCGTAGACTACGAAGTCGACGAACGGTTGTCTCCAGTCTGGTGCTTCGTCGACTGTCAGGGCAGAGTAGCTCTCGGCATACTGAACATTATTCCTAGGACAGACTAACTCACGGCCTATGATGTCGACCAGATGATGAGCATGATTCGAAACTGCTAAGGAAGTGGCAAGGCCTGCTAGGGCATCGGCTTCAATGTTCTGGAGCCTGGGAACGTGCTCTATGAAGAACCCCTCCAGGGACGAGATGATGTCAACTCCTATTTGGTGATAGGGGATCATATCTTCATGACGAACTTCGTTTGAGCCCCAGATTTGATTGACGATTAGCTGCGAATTGCCGTATGCTTCAAGTTGCTCTACCCACAGCTCTTTTGCAAGTCGGAGGCCAAAGACCAAAGCGTTGTACTCGGCCACATTGTTTGAACAGGGCTCCGTGAGAGAATAAGGTCGATTGATCACCAACCCGGTGGGGGAAATTAGCACTATTCCGACTCCAGCGACGATGTTGCCCTTGGGCCCGGTTCTAGAAGCGCCGTCGAAGAACATTCGCCATATGGTACCATGGGAGGCCATATTTGAATTAGCGACCTCGTCTGGAATCTCTTCGTCTATTTTGGTTGACTCCGAACCTGGATGAGTTGCTAAAAAGTCTGCCAGAGCTTGACCTTTAACAGCCTTTTGCGGAACGAAGATTATATGGTAGGGAGACAATAATATCGCCCAGGTAGCGAGACGAGAGCTGAGTGCGCCTGGTTTAGTCATGAGGACCCTGAGGGGGTTGCCTCTTGATATGACCAGGATGGTTTGTCCTGTGACGTAGTGTCGCGTCTTCTGAATGGCGAAAACCAGAGCTAGGCACTCTTTTTCTACGGCAGTATATTGTCATGCCCCAGAACCAGAATACTGGAGAGCGGGGGCAGACATAGCCAGCTACGTATATGAAATGGATTCCATCTCGCTATACGGTCACGGCTGTCTAGATATATGAGGGTTTATCTACAAGCCATCAGTCTCTTAAGGTCAATAACAAGCCTAGTGTCTCAATCACAAGCAAATAAGTAAATATTACAAGATGTAAGATCACCAAATATACAATAGTAAGGCGTCCCAAACATTACATATTCAGCTGATCATGAAGCTAGTCGTTACAAAATGTGAGGACTAGCAAGAGTTTAGTCATACATGATCAACCCTAGGATCTGTTAATCATGTTACAGCCCATAGGCAGACAGTTAGTAAGTGCAATCGAGCTAAACAGGTGCTCGTCGGCTAAACGCCTCAAAAGAATATTTTTACAAGGGAGTGGGAGAGCCAAAATAACCCACTCGTTGCCAGGGTTTCGTCTAGTGGCCACCATCTGGCTGGAAGGTCGGTAGATCCTCTGGAGCTGCTCCGAAATCTGGCCACACAAAACCAGCTGGGTCAGACCCCAGAAAGAGCAAGTGCCACAAAGGAGGCTTCACTTAAGAACTAAAACTAGCAATCAGCACAAGATATAAATAAAAGTAAGAATTGAAAATAAAGAAAATACACCAGAATGATATACGACGAGATAACCATGGAACTATTCAGATAACCAGGTTACAACCCGTAAACCAAACAAGGACCGGGGTTGTAACCCTTCGTCTGAACAGGACTTGGAATTCTCACCATTTATCGGTAAAATAAATACAAGCATTCTGGTCATTCAATAATCTGAAACAGGATCAAGGCAAGACTAGACTGGTTAGACTCCGTCCAATCACTTCACGGCCAAGCAAGAATTACGGCTTGATACCTTAACTAACTAGGGTTGTCACAAGCCTAATTACTAACAAGATGCAGTAAGATTATTCTACAGCCACAAGCCTTACAAACCATCCAGGTTACCCGGGTTAAAAGATTAGAGTTGAATTCAGGTGGGTACATCGTCCATGAAACGAATGTACCCTTAGGTAGCTTGAAGGGTGCAACACATGACAGTGTGCTAAAAATGTGCCCTACTCGACGGCAGGCTACAGATCCCAAGGCGTGCCCAGGTAACGGGATTGCCTGTAGCTGGGAAATCTCGTCATCACTAATGTATTAATCTAGTTATTAGCCTTAGTCCATTTTAGTAGGTACTCCTGACCGTGGTACTCAGGAGTCCCTGTCCTAGACATGATGCAAGACAGGACTAGTTTATTTATACAAACACAATCGCCCACGGTGTCCAGATTAATTATACAGGTCATGTCATGTCAGGTAGCCGTCACAACAGCTATTCAAGATAATCATGTCAGGTTATCATGCCAAGTGTACTTGTCAGGAGTGCGCCACGACGGGCCACTATCAGGTCATGTCAGGTTCACTAGTCAGGAGTGCACCACGATGGGTCACTATCGTGTCATGTCAGGTTACTAGTCACAGCATGTCATGTACAATTGTCATTTCAATCAAATCGTAATTTATCAAGTTCAGGACAAAAGGCGTAAGGATATAAAATGGACGTTAAATATGTAAATAAATATCAATATACAGGGCTATAGAAGATCCAGGGTAAGTAGGGTCAGGTCCAGTGGCGTCTAAACATCAGGTTGCGCCTGAGTCAGACTGCGCTCAAGTCAGGCTGCGCTCAAGTCAGGCTACGCTCAAGTCAGGCTACGCTCAAGTCAGGCTACGCTCAAGTCAGGCTACGCTCAAGTCAGGCTACGCTCAGTGGCGTCTAAACATCAGGTTGCGCCTGAGTCAGACTGCGCTCAAGTCAGGCTGCGCTCAAGTCAGGCTACGCTCAAGTCAGGCTACGCTCAAGTCAGGCTACGCTCAAGTCAGCGTATGCAAGATATACGCTTCCAAAAGGCAGCATATGTACTCCATACGACTCCTCTTCAAGGCAGCATATGAGGTCCATACGACTCCTCATCAAGGCAGCGTATGAGGTCCATACGACTCCTCATCAAGGCAGCATATGCAAGACATACGCTTCCAAAAGGCAGCGCATGAGTCAGACTGCGCTGTGCTAAAGAGCGCGCGCAGCTCAGTGGCGCAAGCTAAAAAGCTCACGCACACTGCTCACTGTCTTCTCCAAATCAGCAGGAACTCCAAGGTTGAACCCAAAGCTTCAAAAGTCCATAACTTGGTCAAAACAAGTCCAAATCCAACTTTTCAAAGGTCAAAATTGGGTAGAATAAAATTCGCTATAATATGGAACCATCAAAACTTGAAAACAAAGAAGTTTGTTAGATCAAAACTACCAAAATCCAAAATAACTAATTTCTAGATCTACAAAAATTAAAGCCTCAAAATGGAAAATAACAAGTTCTAATGTGTCTTAGAAACATAAGGAGAAGCTAATGGAACAATAAAAATGGGCTCTCTTGTGGAAGCAAGTTGCACTTGTCTAGAGCTCTCTCTCCCTCTCTCTGGTAGGTAAGGAAGTAATGGTGGAGAAGATGATAAATAAAAAGAGAGAAAGGAGAAGGGTTAATAAATGGTAGTGGTGGTGGTAGGTAGGGGGTTCACCCCTTGGTTCATGATGAACCAAGAGCAATCCCAACCGAACCAAGCCAACCCGAACCAAGAATAACCAAGTCATGAAGGAAGAGCTAAGCCAGAAATCATACAATACAGAATAAAATACGTACACGTATTCCAAAAATACGTAATACGAACCACAGGCATTACATGTATCGATGTTCCGGTCCCATCATCATTCGGCTGAGGTAATATATGGCTTGTTCGTGGCCTGCCTCGTTGTTTTGTGCTAGCAGAGCACCGAGAGAATGTTCCATCGCTCGTACATAGAGCAAGAATGGTCTTCCAGCAATCGGGGCTACCAGAACTGGAGGGTTCGTCAGACATTCTTTGATGCTGTCGAAGGCACGTTGGCATTCTTTATCCCATACGAATGAGACGCCCTTCTTCATGAGGTGAGTGAATGGCTGACATCGTCCGGAGAGGTTGGAGATAAACCTCCTGATGTAGGCTAGCCTCCCTTGAAGGCCTCGGAGTTCACGGAGATTTCTCGGGGGACCCATTTCTATGATCGCCTTCGTCTTCTCAGGGTCTACGTGGATACCCTGGGAGGTAATGATGAAACCTAAGAACTTCCCGCTGGATACGCCCAAGAAGGATTTTGTGGGGTTCATTTTCAAATTGTTCGTTCGCATCAGGTCGAACACTGTCCTTAGATAATACAGATAATCTTCCTTAGAGCAGCTTTTGACGGCGATATCGTCAACGTAGCATTCTACTGTTTTACGCAAGTGGTCTCTAAAGATGATGTTCATAGCTCTTTGATATGTGGCACCAGCATTCTTTAGACCGAAAGGCATGACCGTGTAGCAGAATATGCCAATTGGTGATCGGAATGATGTGTGCTTCTCGTCGTCGGGAGACATCTTGATTTGGTTGTATCCCGAGAAACCATCCATAAATAACATGCGCTCGAAGCCGCAGGTGTTGTCAATCATAATGTCAGTGATAGGGAGAGGGAACTCATCCTTAGGACAAGCCTCATTCAGATTGGGAAAGTCGATGCAGATTCGAATCTTTCCACTCTTCTTGAGGACTGGAACTATATTGGCGACCCAGTCAGGATGCTGCTCCTCACGGATGAAGCCGCTGGCTATCAGTTTGTTTACCTCGGCTTCAATAGCATTCATGATGTCAGGACGGAACCGACGTTACTGTTACTTGACTGGTTTTGCGTCTGGACGGATATTGAGTTTATGAAGTGCAATCTCGGGGTTAGTCTCGGCATATCTTCGTAGCTCCAGGCGAACACGTCGATATATTCTCTGACGAGTTATAGTAGTGATTCTCGCTCTTCGTCGGTCAGATTCTTACTGACGAAGATGGGCTTTGGAGAGGATTCATCACCTATATTGACTTGTACAACCTCATCCTCGATGGGAGGCTCTCTTTGTTTGAACCGCTTCTCCTACTGCGTATCTAGTTGTTGTGCCCATGGCTCTAGCTCAAGAAGTTCGAGAATGTCTTCATCTTCTTCGTAGGCATCGGCAAGTGCCATATTGACGGACCAGACTTGCCTGAGCATATCTCTGATGCTGATATCTAAATCGGAAGTAGGTGATCCGGTTGAGTGTGAGTGCCAGTCGCATTCTTAGATTGTAGTAGTCTTGTGGTTTCCCAGCCAGGACCGACGATTATAAAGGTAATCGTCGTCCAATGCCGTAGTTCAAGCCTGGTGTAGTTTTCAGATCATACCCTTATTTTTGTATAAGGTAATTAGATTGGGGACTATACAGATAAAGGGGCAATCTACCGGTGTCGGGTTCGAGCTCAACTTCTTCTATCTTGAAGGGCTGTGGATTATTCTTTCGACCGAAGATGATTGGGTGATCCCCTTCCTCGATTATGCGGTAAGCGTCTTCTACTGGAGTAAGTTGGTTTGCGGTGCAGGCATTTGTCACTTGTGTGTGCAGGTGAGCGCCTATACCGTGTTCTATAGCATACATTGTACAAAGCTTATTAAGCTCGAAGTAATTCAAAGATAGCCTTTTATTGATAAAATAAGGTATCTTTTCCAGTGGGATTACATCGTCTGTGGATGGAACATCAGTGTAAGCAGCCACATACTTGGCCAGCTCTGATTCTTCTTCAGCCACCCCCTGTGTAAATGCAGACTGAGAGGATGACTTGGGCAACTTGATTATCAGGGGCTCCATGGGTGGAGGAGTTATAGGCATACTAGATACCCCCAGTTTAGTGTTCGATGCTGGGTAGGAAGTTGTTGGCTGGCTAGCAGTCCCTGGCTTAGTGCTCGGCTGTCGATTCGTTCTGGAAAGACGAATTGTCATCGGTTTGACAGAGGGATTGAGCTCCTCTGCTTGTGGCCGGCTAGCTTTAGACAGCCTGATTGTCAGTGGCTCTGTCGTGGGTCTTGGCACTTGGCCGAACTTTGGCAGTCGGATTATCATCTGTTCCTCCTGTGCGGAGAGGCTAACTGCGTCCTTACGCAGAGTGGCTGTAAGGGGCACAGTTATGCCAGGCTTGCGGGCTTGGAGGTGGATCGTCAGAGGTTCTTCTGATCCAGATGCTGCTTCAGTTTGAGCTTGAGTATCTCCTTCGGCGAGATGCTTCTTCGACTTCTCATACAAGCACGAGTCTGAGTAGTAGGACTCGACACCTTTGAAGGGATCGATGTCGGCAAATTCTGTTCTCACAAAGCCGTACTTATCGACGTACTTGAAGCACTGGTGCAGTGTGGAGGGAACGATCATGTAATCGTGTATCCAAGGATGCCCTAGGAGAATATTGTAGGAAGTATCCGTATCTATGACATAACAGGTTACTTCTGACTGAAGGTCACCGATTTGGCACTTTAGACGAATCTTTCCGATCGGGTAGCTCCTGCCCGAATTAAAACCGCTGATGGCAGTACTTATCGGCATCAGGCGATGCATCGGGATGCGCAGATGGTATTGTAGGCTCTTCGGGATGATGCTTATGGAAGACCCGGGGTCAATATGCATCCAATCGACCTTGATATCGCCAATGTACCCAGTATAATATAGAGGGCAATCGTGCAGGTTAGTTTTGATAAGCATATCCTGCAGAGTGAAGACAATGTTTGGCATTGACCCTGTACAAGCGCTGTCCTGGAGGTCTGCAGGCGAGCTTTCCCCGGTGAGGTTGGACTGAGCCAGGTATGTGTCGGCATTCTGGAGCGCTTCGCTTAGTGCGACACGGACATCCTTGGAGAGTCTCAAGAGCTCATATAGCGATAATTTGGCCGGTGTGTTGGCCAATTGCGCCAGGATGTCAAAGTTGTATGGCCTCTCTAACCCATGAGGCGTCTCTCTTCGGAGTGGTTTTGTCGAAGCAAGTCTCCTTCGGCCTAGGCTTGTCGGTCGTCGAAGGCTGCGGAGGTCCTGGAGCACCAGCAGCTGTCGGCTGCTGATCTTCAGCCGAGTTACCCAGTGGAGGTTGGGATTGTACGCCGGAGCGGGTAACAACAGCAGCAGCTTCTTCGACCTCTGTCGAGATCGTGCGATATGATTTGACTTTTCTATTCTTTTTCTTGCTGGTGGAGGGAGACGCGGACTGAGTCACCTCAGGTACCAAGTCCGGATGGACCCACATGATCTTCCCTCGTGATGTGGTAAGGGGTACTAGACCAGCAGCTTGGTCTCGGGGAGGTGGAAGGTTACCGACCTCCATCCTTGCTCGAGGGACAGGTACTACTCCGTCTTGAGTCCTTATCGGAGGGAAGTTGCCGAATTGTACGGATACCATGTTTGCTGCTACGGTTAGCTCTTCGAAATCAATGGCCAGGGCCTTAGAATCGATGAGATGTTGGATGTATCGCTTCAGCTGATAGCAGTCTTGTGTAGCATGGTGAACATAACGATGGTAATGGCAGTACTTGGGGCTCTCCATATCTGCAGGATGAGGCTCACGCCTGGGAGGAGAGAGCTCAATTCGTCCTCCTTGGATGAGCATGTCTAAGATGGGTTTAACATGGCCATCCTCGAAGGAGTAGGTCATCTGAGGCCACTGCTTTTCCGCTGGCGTTGATTCGAGCTTTGGGGCTGTGTCGGTCACCATAGCCTGATTGCCCTTGTTGTCTCGATTGTTGGAGGAATTACTACCGTTGTTGTTGTTGACGTTAGGGCGTTTGCCCCTGTCTTTCCCTTCCGAGATGTGCAATTCCAGTTGGCGAGCTTTCTTCACCTTGTCTTCTGTGCTAGTGGCACTGATGATGAACGTCTTCCAATCCTTGAATTAACTTTCGCCCATCCAGAGGCTGATTGTGGGAAGCAGTCTCTTTTGGCAAATTTCCATCAAGGAGGAATCAGGGTTGCCAGAGGGTAGCTTCATCGTGGTTTGGCAAAACCGCTCGATATAATTTCTTGTTAGCTCATTTTCTCCCTGAACAACGTCTATGAGAGTGGACATTGTCACGTCTTATCCTACTTTATACAACCTCTCTAGGAACATACGTTTGAAGTCGGTGAAGGAGTGGATGCAATTGTCCGGCAAGTTGCGGTACCAGTCGAAGGCGACCCCTTCCAAGGCTCCGATGAACAACCTCGTAAGGATGGCATCGTCATGAGGTAGATGGTCGGTTGTGACTTCGAAGTAGGTGATGTACCTGCTTGCAGATGTCTTTCCATCATATGGATTGATGTAGAATGGTTTATATTTTGGTGGGAAGGGAACATCTCTCTACGCAGCGGGATACGGTTGTCGTATCCTGAGGTCTTGGCAGTTTTACCGGGCATGGAACATGGCCCGGAGCTTCTGGACTTCTCTTCTTGCCTCCCTGGCCTCGTTTGCAGCGGTAGGAGCCGATATTTCAGGAGGAGTACCGCCCGAGTTTGGTGCAGCTGAGTTTGAGTCCGCATTGATCGCGGGACCCAAGCTTGTTTGGCCAAGCGTTCTTCCTTGCAGAGTTGGAAGGGCTGCTTTGATCTCGTCCACAGACTTGACCAAACCATGTAGTATGGCCTCCAAAGTATCGATGCGTTCATGAACACCGTCCTCACATGAGAAGAGATGGAAGAAACGATAGAGGACGTGCCCTCTGAGTCATACCCTTGTACAGAGAAGTCGTCTGGGTATGTGGGAATGCCCTCCTCTGGTTCTGACTCAGAAAGAGTGGTACCCCCAGCTTCAGAGCTTGCCTCGTCTTGGGAATTGTGGATGTCCTCGGGGATGTCGGGATCTGCTGCATCTGTTGGGTGAACCATTCCCCCCGGACTATCTTCTTAGAACACCGGGTTATTGTAGATATTTGGAGAAATACTACTCCCAGCTTTAGTGTCTCCCATAGATATGGACGAATCTTCCAGTGTAGCAGATTTTATTTTCGAGCGGCTACCTTGGTAAACTCCTCCTGTAACGACGGTAGACAGCCGTTTAGAAAAAATTTTCTTGGTTACGCCGGTTGAAATTTTTGGGCTGGAGACATTTGTTTTCTTCCCTCTTTCGCTGCTAGGAATCTTCAGAGCAGAATTGCAAGAGGCGACGAGAAGCGCTTCGTCTTCTGAGTTTGGGTGTTGTAGCCTTTGGAAGACGGATCGTCGGTCTTTTTGTGCTGTTGCTTTGTTGCAGCAACAGTTGACTATGACTTGGGTGCATTGGTGTCCTTGACAGAACTCTTTATATGTCAAATCTTCGTCTCTTTCCTTGCGCTTGGGAAGAATCACGTTGTGCGGGTTACCTGCTTTGTGTGCTAATGAGTGGGTTGGCCTCCTGCCTGCTCCCTGATGTGGGGGTAGCGTGAGTACTCGCCCCTGATCCTTGTTAGGAGATTCTTGATAACTATCCCGTTCGTTGGCCTCTGGGGGCTAGACACGGGTAGTTCTGTACAACTTCCCATCAGGAGCCCGAGTAATAGTCATCGGGACGCCCTTGTAGTCAGAAGTCGGGGCAGCCGACTGAGCTCGTCGAGCCCGCGCTGCCCGAGACTTCTTTCTCCTAGCAACTGAGAGTGCGTAGTAGGAAGAGTCCAAGCTGGTCACAACAGAGTCTGGCATATGCTCCAGAGAGCCTTCATGGTCAGGACTGTATGAGAGGCGGTCAAAGACTGACCGCGAGCTGCATGGAGTAGATGGTATGCAGCTAGGATCGGTGGCCGTGCAGGCTGTCTGCATGCGGCTGATATGTGTGGCCGCATGACTTTTCTGTATACGGCTAGGAGTCGTGGCCGTACAGGCTGTCGGCATGCGACTAGGTATCATGGCCGTGCAGGCTGTCTGTATGCGGCTGGAAATTCTGGCCGCATGAGTCTTCTGCATGCGACTGACTTGTGTGGCCGTATGAGTTCTCTCCATACGGTTGACAGTTGCGGCCGCATGAGCTTTCCCCATGCGGTTGGCGCCCTTATGCGGCTTGGATTGCACAGAGTTTCTCTTTGCCTCTGCAAGTCCAGCATCATAGTATTTTTTTTGCCGGACTTGGGGACAGCAGAGTCCTCTGTGGTCTGGAGTGGGGCCACAAGCGAGACTTCTCTGCTGTCTCGGGCAACAGAGAGTACTTCTTCGAGAGCTTGGGGAGGAGCAAAATTTTTGGGTCTCTACTCCCTGCGGGCCTTCTTTGTACGGGCTCGCCGCTGGACCGGGCCAGCGCTTCCGTCGGAGAGCATTTCTTCAAACGCCTGTTGGTCGAACCGGGCGACCAGTATTTGTTGAGTGGAGGCAAGTTTGGCTGCGTCTGATTGCGTCACCAACTCTTCAGCCATGGAGAAGTTTATTCCCAGCAGAGTCGCCATCGTGTTTGCCATTGATTATAAAAGTACAGAACAATTATATAGGAGGACTGGACTTAGACTCACAATACAAACTCGCTCGTATAGAGAAAGCCTAGGGACAAAAACCTAGGTATAGCAGTCTAAGTACGATTGTTTATTTTAGATTCTGGGGGTGACGGTAGAGGCTCGGAAAAGCGACGGCCGCTCTGCCTTACTCCTTGGGCGATCAGACGTAGCCTTGGCTCCGGTGAAGAACTGCTCTCAAGATAGGAAGACTCTTCTGTGCGCGCCTTTGTCTCTCTGTGTGTGTCCAGTCGGATGGAGAGGATCTCTCTTTTTTTTCCTTCTGAATTCTCCAGTGGTGTCTTTTGCAAGGGAATGGCACCTTGCTATTTATAGAAGTGGGGGTGTGATCATTAGGGTTTATAATGATTCCTTCCTTGAAAAGTCGACGGCCAATCATCTGGACCATTAATCTTGATTGTATTACATCTGGGAAGTTAATTCTTGATTACGCCAAATCCGTATAGGCAGTTAATGCTGATTGTGTAAAATCTGTATGGGCAATCAATGCTGATTGTCATGAATCTTGGAAAGCTCGGATCTCCTGCCACGTGTCTAATCCATGTGATTGCCATAAATCTATTTTGATTTGGGTAATTATGATGATTGCACTAAATCAGGTTGTTGGGATTTGTTGATAACTTTTGATTGATTTAGTGCCACGTAGGAAACTGATCTTCTGCCACGTGTCATAATCGCGAGCCACAGTCGCATGAGGGTAGCTTCTTAGTTTTTGGACTGTATGAAGGTGGTAGCTGTAAGGTGAAGTCTCTAAAATCTGAGCCATATGGAGGTAATTTTCAATTGAGCCGCATAGGACTTGCCACGTGTCAAGGCTGCATGGGCATGAGCCGCATGGGGATGATCTTCATGATCCGAGCCGCATGAGAACAGCAGCCGCATAGGGTGACTGTTCATAATTTGAGTCGCATGACAAGGGTCTTCGCACTCCGGGCCGCATGCGAGCATCAGCCGCATGGGATGGTGGCGGCCGCATAGGGGGCTTTGTAGTTGGTGGACCGTGCCAGCTGCAGAGGAGATTTTCTCCGTTTCCCAAGAAATACGCCGTCATATCGAAGTTCATCATTTCAGCTTTAGTGTCAGAGTTATTGCTTTATGTCAGAGCATTTAATGAGAGCAGTCACTTCATGGCCAGCTGTAAAGCTGTATAGGGTCACGTGATTCTCGTCTGAGCCGCATGAGGCTATTGAAGGGTTTCTGAGCCGCATAAGGCTCTGATAAATTCCTGAGCCGTATGAGGCTCCTTCTGCTTTAAGCCGCATGGGCTTCTTCTATTTTGAGCCGCATGGGCTTCTTCTGTTCTTTTCCATGCTTCTACAGTCGCTATTGACTTTGCTTTATCCTTATTGAATTTCTTCAACACCTTTTCGATATTGCGTTCTTGCGATAACCACATCTTTCAATTCTTTCGATCATGGGAGATATGCATACCGAAAATCTACTTTGCTGGACAGAAGTCCTTGATTTCAAAGGACTTATTGAGCTCTTTCTTTAAATTGTTGATCTTTTCACTATCATGACCTATGATCAACATATCATCAACATTTAATAAGAGTATAATCGGTTCACCATCAGAGTACCTTTTAACAAACATACAATGATCAGAAGTGGTCCTCTAGTATCCTTGTTCGATCATGAAGAGATCAAACTTCTCATACCATTGACTTGGTGCCTGATTTAGTCCATATAGGCTCTTCTTTAGTCGACAGACTAGATCTTCTTTCCCTTTGACTTTGAAACCCTCTGGCTGCTCCATGTATATTTCCTCTTCATGTTCTCCGTAAAAGAATACAGTCTTCACATCTAGTTGTTCAACTTCTAGATTTAGACTCGCAGCAAGCACTACTCTGATAGATGTCATCTTCACCACTGGTGAGAAAATCTCTTCATAGTCAATCCCTTGTTTTTTTACTAAAATCTTTCACAACTAACCTTGCCTTTTATTTTGGTTGTGATTTATTTTCTTCTATCTTCAACTTATAAACTCATTTATTCTTGAGTGCTCTTCTTATTTTTGGTAATTTTACCAAATCATAAGTGTGATTCTCATGCAAGGATTCGTATCATCTTGCATGGCTTTCAGCTACTCCCTTTTTTTTCGTGTGTCACGGCTTATTGATAGCATTCTCCGACATCTGTTTGCAATACATATTCTTGTAGACTGTAGAGGCTGTTAGGCGTCGGTTGTCTGTTCGATCTTCTCAGTTGAGGTTCTTTAAGAGTTTGATCTTCTTGAATATTTTTTGGTACATCGCCATCATCATGATTGTCCTCGATGTGATCATGGATTTCAGCTTCATTGTTCTCGACCGCATCCTCCATTTGTATCCGGGGCTGAGAAACTGAGGTTGACTGGATATAACTGGAGCTGTCATACTTTTCTCCCTTCTGAATATCTTCAATGGTTTGATCTTCAAAGAAGATCGCATCTCTGCTTTTGACAATCTTCTTATTAACAGGATCTCATAATCTGTAGCCGAACTCTTCATCTCCATAGTCCAAAAAAATGCATTCTTTTGATTTAACATCAAGCTTGGACGTTTAATCTTTAGGGATGTGCACGAACGCTCTACACCCAAACACCTTCAAGCAACTCTAGGATACATTTTTCCCCATCCAGAACTTGTTGGGTACATCACCATTGAGTGGAACTGATGGAGACAAGTTGAATAATGAACTGCTATCATCAATGCTTCACCCCAGAAACTCTTTGGCAGCTTGGAATGAGATAACATGGTTCTGATCTTCTCAACGATCGTTCTTTTCATCCTCTCCGCCAACCTATTATGATGATGGGTCTTTGGAACCGATCTTTCATATCTGATCTCATTATTCCTACAATAAGTTCTGAAGTTTCCCATGTACTCTCTACCATTATTAGTACGGACGCACTTCAGAGGCGTGCCAGTCTCACGTTTAACTCTGGCACAGAATTGCTTGAATACTTCAAAGACTTGATCTTTAGTTTTGATTGCATACACCTACACCTTCCTGGAGTGATCATCAATGAAGGTGACAAAGTATCTTGTACCGGTAAGAGTGTTAGTAGGCCCACAAACATCAGAGTAAACAACATCCAGTATATTGGGTTGGGTTTTCTAGTTGCAGCCTTATGGGGAAATAAAACTCTATGTTGTTTTCTAGCTAAATAATCAGTTCATGGTTCTAGAGGTGTACATGTCGATTTCAACCCAGTCAATACCTCTCTTTTGGCTAGAATTTGTAATCTTGTCTCACTTATATGACCTAGTCACTTATGCCATAACCCACTGATCCTGATTGGTCGATTGCTGCATTAACATGCTGATTATTGATCTTAGCATATGTCATATAGAGTGTGTTCCCCTTCTTTTCTCTAGCTAGTACTAGGGATCCCTTGCTGAGTTTCCATTTGCCTCTACCAAACATATTGTTGTAGCCTTTATCATCCAGCAAGATGGTAGATATTAAGTTGAGACACGTGTCTGGAACACGTCTCACATTCTTGAGAATCAAGGGGTAGCAAATGTTGGTCTCAAGAGCTATTTCTCCTTTTTCCACTATCTTGGAACTTTTTCATTTTCCATCCTCACGTTTTTGAAGTCTCCGCTTGTATAGGATGTGAAAATTTTCTTTCTGGAGGTAACATGAAATGATGTGCCAGAGTCTGCAATCTAGTATGAATCTTGAGAGGTTAGATTAATAGGATTGTTTGCCATTAAAATCTTTTGATTGTAATTTCAATTACAAACAGAACAGTGTTACAATATAGGACTTAGATGTAGTCCTAGGAGTACACTTTTGTTTATCTGGGTCCCTGTGTCGATGGAGCGAGTGGTAATGCGTTGACTCCGTTGATGATCTGACGACGGTTCTCGGTTCTCTGAAGGTCTGAGTTGCTCTGGGTGCTGGAGCTTACGAAGAGGAAGAAAACGTTGAGTGTCTGTATCTGCCTCTCTCACTGTGTGTATGTAGGTCTCTCTGTCCATCGGTGTGTGTGAAAGAAGGAAATGATCCCTCTATTTATAGCTTGCAGGCTGGCTGCTCATGCGCGCATATGTAGGATGCGCCTGTACGTGGGGACACCACATGGTTGAAGCTGCGGAATACGCATGGATGATGCACCATCATTTGTGGGTTGAATCCTTTATGCTGCTTTTGTGGGCAGGCACGTAGCAGGGGAGAGGATCTTTTCTGTTGCTGAGATCTTGGGTGATTAGTACCCCTTCATAGACTGAATTGAGTCAAAGGACACGTGGCGCGTGTCCGTAGCTCAAAGATCTCGTATTTGGTGGAGGGTAATCTGATAGGATGCGCCAGGGATTGGACGCATAAAAAGACTTTGGCTCGCAACCATCAGGAGTCACGAACCTGTCTGGGCGCACGGCTTTTAAGGCGCATGCGAAGCTTCAGTAGCGACTTGACCTCTGTCTTTAGGGATCAGAGGAAGGTCTGAGGCACATGGCTCTTGAAGCGCATGCAGAGGTTTGGACGCATGGCTGCAGACGTGCATGCGAATGGCTGGGCGGCCACGTGGCTTGTAACCGTCGGAAGAGATTAATGATGACGCTGACGTCAGCGGTGCTTCATTTTCTATAAAAGTTGTTGCTGCTCTGTCATCGAGGCATGGCTTCTGTCGTGTCAGGACTTCAGCATTTAATATTCTTTGACGGGTGATGGGCTGTTGAGTGGGCACATTAATCTGCGTTCGACTGGGCGTATGGGTCCATGTTGATTAGGATGCATAGATCTGTGCTTTGTGGGGCGCATCCATACAGGGCACTTGGTAGCGACTGGCGCATCTGTAGGATGCGCGGTATCTGACCGGCGTATCCATTTGCATGATGCGTCTTTGTTGGTCCGACTGTTGCGTTCTTCGAGTGCTTTAAATAGCCATTTTTGACTTGGCCGAATTCGAAGCGTCAGGTTCATCACCATAAATGCAAATTCATTGCACGGGATTCGGAGAGCCCGCCACTTGGCGTATGGGTTTGATTTGTCCGACCTATAAATAGCAGCAAGGAGAGAGTTTGCTTCTCGTTCTCTCACGTCTTTCCGAATGAACTTATTTGCTCGAGCACATTCTGTTGACAAGATGCTCCCAAGGGTGAAGATGCGACGAATTGTCTTCATTCATGCACTTGAAGGTGACAGTTACATCCAAAAGTCGGAATCGAGGGCTTCTGAGGCAAGCGGAAGGTGCATGTTGCATCCAAAGATCGGCGTGCTCGAGCCCCGTCTCCGTTATGCTGGAAGAGCCGCAGATCGGAATTGTGGAGCTCCCATCTTCCTTGGGCTTTGGAGAGCTCTTCCTCCTGTAAGAGTGGGGTGTTGCCCACTCTGGTTGTGTTGAAAGCTGCTCCTTTAGCCGCAGATCAAAGTTGCGGTGCTCTCCTCTTCTTTGGGCTTTGGAGAGCTCTTCCTCCAGCTAGAGTGGGGTTGATCGCCCATCCTGGTTCTGTTCAATAAATGCTTCATTAGTCGAAGCACTTGATCGGGTCGAAGTAGAGCGCATATGCTGAGACTTCATGATGCGCATAACTGAGATGCTGAATAGATGAGCCTAACTGAGACGCTGAAGAAACGTGCCTAACTGAGACGCTGAAGAGACGCGCCTGGCGAAAGGCGCATGGCAGTTTGCTGTGCCTGGCTGTAGTCTTAGGATTTTTTTTTTGTAGAAATTCTCCTTTGTAAAGCCTTTTTTAGACATGTAATAGACTTTTATGTGAAATAAAAATCTTCTTTTGATGTCTATAGTTTTGTTGTCTTGCTGTGTCTAGTACTTCGTTTGAGCTCACTGGCACATGTAGTATTAAGCGCATAGGAATTCTGGCCTGTAGGTACGCCTGAATTCCATGCTTCTACAAGACCCCCTTCAAAGTTTTCAAAACTTTCTGTCAAGTTTTGGAATACTTTGAATAAGAAGCATGGTATGGTCTTCAATGGGGCGTACAACTATTCGGGGCGCATGATTGCTCCGCGCATCTGTGATAAGGCGCATGCTCCTCTAAGTTTTAATGCTAATGATAACGCTTCGAAATAAACGAAAAGATTTAATAATGATCTTTTTGGATTATTTGCAGTTATCACTTTGTAGAACCCCAGGCGGCGGCTGATGTCACCCTTCATCGGTTTACGCGTGCGACCAAGCCTATAATTAGGCGTCTGGGAGAGAGAGAGTTCTTTACTTTCTGCCAAAAAGCTTTCTTCTTTTTTAGAGTTCTTGTTTCCTTCTTCTTTGAGAATCTTTAGTCTTTTTCGAAGAATGGCTTCCAAAACTCCTCACGGTGGTGCTGGCCGAGGGCGAGGCAAAGGAAAGGAGCCTGCGGAGGCTTCTGTTGATGCTGTCCCCAGGATGCCCGTCGACGTTCGGCCGACGGTAATTGGTGGATTTTTGTCGTTGCTTTCTAAACTTGAGAAACACAAACTCTTCTTTTAGAACTCGCACACGCTGACGCGCATGGACCTCGAGTCCTGATGATGCGCTGAAGCTCCTCGCTGACGAGCATGGACTTCGAGTCCTGATGATGCGCTGAAGCTCCTCGCAGACGCGCATGGACTTCGAGTCCTGATGATGTGCTGAAGCTCCCTCTCATATGCGCCTGAACTTGGGTTCAGTGTGTGCTCTTCTGATGAGAACTCGGCTCAGATATAGATTTTTTTGTTGTTTTAACCTATTTGAGTTTTTATCATCTTTTTCTGACTGCCAGTTTTGACGACCATCTTGCTTTTAAACGAAGTACTTCTGGATGCTGCTCTCTGTCAGATATGAGTTGATTATAACGAGGAGGTAATAAATCCTGCCCAAGCTGCCATCATGATGGATCAGTCTCCCGAAAGAATGATTCAAATCAAGGAACAACAGTATGTGTTCCTCCAACGGATGATGGAGCGTGGCAGTTTGCAATCTGCCGTTCCTGGCAATAAGACTTTTCTGAAGCCTGAGTTCCTGTTCGGGGATCGCCTCACTTCTACTGAAGCGAAGGTGCTGAGGATCAAGGAAGATTGGTTCCTCTCAGCCAAAGGGGTGCACATGTTCATGAAGCAGCTCGAGCGTCACTGGCCTTTGACGGCTTTCTGCCATCTTGCTTCCAAGAGGAGGATGCCATAGGAGTTAACCCCGTCTCAGGGGGGAGCAGTGGCGGGCACCATCAGAATCGATGCTACCTCGAACCAGAGGGATACTTTGGCCACCACGCGAGCTGGGTCTTCTTTCATCTAGCGAACTATGCATCCCGGGAGTATTTACAGTGACGTCCCTGCCGACACTTTCGCCTTTGGTTCTTCGACTTTCGTAAACCGTATGCTGTCATCGAAGTGGTCATACCCGAAGGGTGATTTTTGGATTGAGGGTTGGTGTCATTATGTATCCAAATGGGACAAGCTGACACTCTGGGTTCTGACGAAGTTTCGAATCGAGCTCCGAGAGATTGGACTGACTGCCGCTATCCGTGCTACCCAGGCGGACGTCGACATCAATAGGCACATGTTCATTGCGCTTCTGGAGATGTTTAACACCCAGACTGGGACCTTCTTCACCCCGGTGGGGGAACTAGGACTTGCACTTCATGAAATGTATGAGGTGTCGAGGCTTCCTTGGGGATCAGAACCCTATGAGGAGTAGTCCCCGACCAACGAGGAGTTCCAAGTCCTGGGAGACAAGGAAGAAGAGATGATGGCTGTCTTCAAAGAAGTGGCAAGCCACTATTATTATATGCAGAATAAGGATAAGGGCAGGGCGCAGCCCCACATGACTGCTTGGAGGGATTACGTCTTTGAGCAAGACAAGGAGGATCCCTCTCAGTTCACGACTCCGCCAGCTCTTTCCAATACCAAGGTGCTCTCTGAAATGAGCAGATTGAATGAAAAGAGTTCCCAGGAAAATGTGGACCGGGAATCGAACGAACGCTCCTATAGCTGTTTCTGGCACCTCACTCACCGGATGTCGTCGAAAGCAGTGTTGGCTTCTTATCTGATGATCTGGCTCCGGGATTATGTCTTTTTGGGCGGGTCAGGCTTGGTGGAGAGGGTGACCCAGAACCAGATCCTGCCAGCTGTGAAGTTGGTTTTTGGCCATCCCTTGGCTCTACTCCCTACGATGGTATGCAACCTGCTGCGAGGTCTACGAGAATTCGCAGGTGATGTTGTTCACGAACGAGGTAAGAACGTCAACTTTTCTCGTCCCGAGCTGCCGTTTCACTATTTGATGGGGTGGTTGATTTTGCACCATCCTAATGTGATGAGTCCGGGCCAGAAAGAAGACCACGTAGCCGGAGACGCATTCCTTCGCCGCTTCTACTAGAGAAAGTGGCTGCATACGGGCGTTCCTGTGTTGTAGGAGGATTTTGTCCTACCTTCAGGGATGGAAGATCACAAAAGTTGGTCCCATTTTTACCGGTTTTAAAGCAAATGAGGATTTGGCCGATTCGGGTGAAGATGCAACAACTCTGTCTCCGTGGGGATTCTGTTAGTTGCAAAGCATCCGGCCATCCCATTTGGTGTACAGGAATAAGAACCATTGTTACTTGGAAACGTACATGCCCAGCCATTTCGCACGTCAATTCGGCTATGCCCAGTTGATGTTGGGAAACCCCAGTACCAGCCTGGGGTATATCAGGAGTCTGCTGGACGGGGCACGAGCTTGGCAATACTACAATGCCAGATGTACCGGAGCCCGCTTTACCATGCCGGTTCTGAATCCGCAGTCACCGATTCTTTTCTCAGCCGCCAAATTTTACTGTGCGATGAACGCTGTATCTCCTAGATATGATAGGGAGACCAGTTTCATCGTCGGTACCCAGTTGGAGACGACTGGGAACATATTGGTGAAGGCTCGATCGTACCGCCCGCCAGAGGTTGGTTATCGAGATACCCCTGCCGTATCTTCGGAGGGTACTCAGGTAGAGCCCTCGGCTGATCGCCCGAAGAGACGTGCCGGCACAGAGGCCGGTTCTTCTGCGCTGAAAAGGCAGAGGAAAGCAATGTCACCGGAGGTGTCAACAGAATCGGCTTCTGTGGAGGTAAGGATGTCCCACATTGTCTGGTTAGTTCTACCATTTTTGTGACATACGCTTTCTTTTTGTAAGATCCATTGAAAAGGAAACCCTGAACTCCGAGATCAGGTGCTAGCAGACCAGAGTGGGTGGCGGGCCCATCTGATGAGCGCATTCCGCCGATTGTATTGTCTCCCATGGAGGAGAACCCGGATGATGTGACTTCTGTGGAGATACCAGCTGTCGTGAGGGCTTCTGGTATCGAGGTCTCAGCATAAGCTGTTCTTCCCGATGAGGACGTGGAATGGAGTTCGTCTCCTTCAGATGACGTTCCTCCAGAGGTCCCTGAGCCTGCATTAGGGGAAATTGGCATGGTGGTAACAGAGGAGAGGGCTGATTCCCCTCCTCGTCATGATGAAGGGGGGTCGGCTACACCATTGCTGAGCCCTACCCCGGACTCAGCAGCGGACGCTGAGCTGGCTGCCGATCGAGAGGTACCGACAGATTCTATTCCCGCAGAGGAATTCAATAAGGGAGGCGAGACTCGTCTGCCGAGCCCGGCTCCAGGGGAGTCAAGTCAGGAAACAGGTACTGATCTTACTGTTTCGCTGGAGGAGGAAGGTCCTGTGCGGCCTGCTGATAGTGTTTTAGAGATAGAGGAGACAGCCCTAGATGTCGGTGGTCCCTCCGAAATCGAAAAGGGTAAGGGTTTGCTGGTTGAACACTCTGTTGCTCCTTCCACTTGGGGGACGATAACGACGCCCCATCTGGCTCCTCCCGTCCACTTGACCCCTTGGGCTGGTGACGAAGTGCAAGTCCCAGACGAGAGAGGGTCCGCTAAGGTTGAGATTACAGCCTCGCAGATTGAGGTCGGTGGGTCTTCTGCAGGTCCGCTATCCAGAGTAGCTCCTCCAACTCCTGCTATGACGCCTCAGGGGTTGGCAGACGCGGACGAGTATGTACAGTTTATTGTTGAAGCAGTGTACAAGATGCTGCAGAAAGGCCTATCAACTGTGCTGAATGCGAATGGAAGTTTCACGACGGCAAAAGCCATGGCGCTCCCTTCCATTGGTTTGATACATTCGTACCAGGGCCACGATCATATGGCCGAGATTCTGGAGTCATCGGTGGCCGAACTCGACCAGCTTCTTTCCAAGATTCAGTGTATCTGACGAAATGACTTTTCTGCTCTAATAGAAGTAGAAAAGGAGAAATTGATAGCTGAAGTCGAGTCGTCGTATCAGGCCACGATGGCTATCTGGGACCGTGAGGTGGCCAAAGCTGAAGCTGCGGTAGAGAGGCTATCTCAATCCTTGCAGGAGAATGTGGAGTTGCGGACCTCGTTGGAGGCTAGCATAGCGGAGGTTACTGCCAAGATTCGCCATCTTGAATACCAGCGAGCGCAACTCTTGTTAGATGCTGAGCGAGTCCAAGCTGAACATGTAGCATCTAAGGAGGAGGAAGCAACTTTTACCCGCCAGGTTCTTTTCCTGACCTACCAGCGGCAACAGCTAGACGAGAAGTATGAGACTGATACTGCCCCCGAAGCTGTAGAGGTTATGCGTCAAGAAGCCAAATGCCGAGTCTTGGCGATCGCGGAGACTCGGGCGGAAGACTTGAAGCATCGGATTGAAGAGCTTTCTGCCAATCCCAGTGATGCTTAGGGATTATAGTCTCTCTTTTTTATAGTTTACAACTTCTGTTGGGGATGTAATCCTTTACTTTTTAAAAATAAAAGATAAAGAATTTTGTGGTGTATTTATTTTTGCTGTCATAAACTGATGATTTATGTGGACCTATTATCTTATACGTACCTTGGTTTTTAGGTACAGATAATAAGTTTGATAGAACCGACATGTTTGCTCAGAGGTAATGTGGACGTGGCAAATATGGGGTTCGGATGATAAAGTCTTCCTACTCAGAGGTGTTATGGATGTGGTAGGAGAGTCTCTGGAAGGATACGCAGAACTACTCAGAGGTAATATAGACATGGAAGTTCTGTGATCGATGTACGGCAACGCGGGGGTTGTTTGTAGGAGATGTTTACTCAGAGGTAATGTGGACGTGGTAAGCATGATAAGTAGCATAGTCTTACGGAGTGTAAGATTCTGCTCTGTAGGGCGTAGAAGAGCAACTCAGAGGTAATGTGGACGTGGTTGTTCCTCTACTGGAGATAGAATGCCATGGAACAACTGGGTTCCGAAAGCATAAGATTTCGTGAAGGGGAGATGTATGTGAGCTCTGATGATCAGGTCCACTAACTCCCTTGTTGGGTAAAGATGGAAGCACATGTCTGAAAGATGTCATGAGTAGTACTTCTTTAGGAACTTGTCGTTGATGGGCATCATGAACAAGTCCCCGTTCGGTCGGGCGAGGCGGTAAGCACCGTTTGAGTATACCGTCTCGATGATGAAAGGTCCCTCCCACTTGGGCTCAAACTTTTCTGGTGTTTTGTGAGTCAACACCATCGGCCTCCTGACTGCCAGGACCAGGTCGCCTATTTGAAAAGTCCTCTGCTTGACCTTTTTGTTGAAAGCCTGTGATATACGGGCTTGATAAAGTTCAATACGCTGCAGAGCTAGGAGACGTTTTTCGTCCACCGCTTCTAATTTTCGTAGACGGCGACGTTGATTGTCTTCTTCTGTTAATTGGTTTGTGAGCGCCAGACGGAGTGAGGGTATCTGAATCTCGAGAGGCAATACCGCTTTGCTCCCGTAGACTAAGGAGAACGGGGTGTTGCCTGTCGGGGTCCGTACCGTTGTACGGTAGGCCCAAAGACATTTACCGAGCTTTTCGTCCCAGTCGTATTTGTTGGATGACACGACTTTTTTGAGTAGCTTGACGATAGTCTTGTTAAAAGCCTCGGCTAATCCGTTTGTGCCAGATTGTAGGCGGTTGATGCCACGTTCTGAATACGGTTCTTGTCACAGAACCTGCTGAAAACATAGCTGATGAACTGTGGACCGTTGTCGTGGATAATCCTTCGAGGTACCCTGAAACGGTAGATGACATGATGCTTGATGAAGCTGATCACCCTAGAGCTTTTTACTTCCGTCAGCGAAACTGCTTCTGTCCATTTGGAGAAGTAGTCGGTGATGGCTAGGATGAAGCGGTGTCCCCTCGATGATGGAGGGGTGATAGGTCCTACGATGCCCATGCCCCAAGCTTCGAAGGGCCAGGAGGCGACCGTAGGATGTAGTGGTTCCGACGGTGTATGGATGAAGTCGGCGTGAAGCTGGCACGTATGGCACTTTTTAGCATAGTCGACATCGTCGGCTGCCATGGTTGGCCAGTAGTAACCCATGCGTCGCAGTCGATCCTGCAACTTAGGGCCAGGTTGATGAGCCCCGTAAGTCCCGTCATGAGCTTTTCAAAGGGCTTCGACTGCTTCTTCGTTGGATAGACATCGAAGGAGAAGTCCATCGAAGGAACGTCGATACAACATTTTAGTAGGTGTATCATAATAAAATCGAAGGGAACATCTTCTGACCGAGACGGCTTCTTTCGGGTCTTCAAGGAGAATTCCATAGACAGCGAAGTCAATGAATGGGAACCTCCAGTCTCGGACATTAACACCGGCATTTGCTGTCATGGCATGGGCCATTTGTGAGCATAGGTTGTTTTTGGGACAGACCAAGTCTCGTCCGACTACCGTGACGTAGTGTTGAGTCCCAAGGGGTACCGCTAATGAAGCTGCGAAGCCGACCAGAGCATTAGCCTCCGGGTTTTGTAACCGAGGTACGTGTTCTATAAAGAACTTGGTGAAGGTTGAAATAATATTCAATACAGCTTCATGGTAAGGAACCAGATCTTCATGGCGAACTTCGTACTGCCCTCGGATTTGATTAACGATGAGTTTTGAGTCACCGTAAGCTTCCAGATGATCCACCCTCAGCTGTTGTGCCAGCTGGAGTCCCATGATGAGAGCGTTGTACTCGGCAACATTATTGGAGCATGGCTTCGAAAGGGAGTAAGCACACTGGATGACCAGCTGATCGGGGGAGACTAAGACTACCCCCACTCCTGCGATGATTTGGCCTTTGGGGCCTGTTCTCGAAGCGCCATAAAAAAACACCCGCCAGACAGAATTTTCTTCGGTGACATTTGATTCTTGGACCTCATCCGGGATGTCTTCATAGAGTCTAGAGGACTCCGGGATGGGGTGTGCGGCTAAAAAGTCGGCTAGAGCTTGACCCTTGACGGCATTTTGTGGGACGAATACCATGTTATACGGTGTCAACAGGATTGCCCATGTAGCTAGTCGAGAGTTCAATGATCCCGGCTTCGTCATGAGAACCCTGAGTGGATTGACTCGGGAGATGACATGAATTGTCTAGCCCGAAACATAATGGCGAGTCTTCTGGATGGCGAACACCAAAGCCAAATACTCCTTTTCAACGGGGTTGTACCGGTGTTCGTCCCCGATCATCGTTCTACTAAGGTAGTAGATAGCTTGCTCGTAGCCCGCATCGTTGTTCTAAGCCAACAAAGCGCCGAGGGAATGATCCATGGCACGGACGTAGAGGAGAAATGGTTTGCCTGAGACGGGTGCCACCAGGACTGGCGGGCTCGTCAGGTAAGCTTTGATATCATCGAAAGCTTCCTGACATTCTTCTGTCCAGACGTAGGAGACTCCCTTTTTCATGAGCTGGGTGAAGGGTTGACATTTTCCGGAAAGGTTTGCTATAAACCTTCGGATGTATGCCGGACGTCCATGCAGGCCTCGAAGTTCTCGGAGGTTCTTCGGAGGGTCCATGTCAATGATGGCTTTCGTTTTCTCGGGGTCGACATGAATGCCTTTCGCCGTGATAATGAAGCCCAAGAACTTTCTGCTAGAAATCCCGAGGAAGGATTTAGCGGGGTTCATCTTGAGTTGATGCGCTCGTATGAGATCGAAGACTGTCTTTAGGTCTTGTAGGTGATCACCTTTGAGACGGCTCTTGACTGCGATGTCATCAATATAGCATTCAACTGTCTTGCGAAGATGTTGATGGAAAATGATACTCATAACTCGTTGGTATGTAGCACCAGCATTCTTTAAGCCGAAGGGCATCACAGTGTAGCAGAAAACCCCCTTCGGGGTCCTGAATGACGTGTGTTTTGTGTCATCGGGAAACATTTTGATCTGATTGTAGCCCGAGTACCCATCTATGAAAGACATGCGTTCGAAGCTATATGTATTGTCGATCATCACATCAGTGATTGGAAGCAGGAATTCGTCCTTCGGGCAAGCCGTATTGAGATTCCTGAAGTCGATACAGACTCGTATCTTTCTATTCTTCTTGGTGACAGGGACGATATTGACCACCCAATTCGGATGTTGCTCTTCACGGATGAATCTGCTGCTCAGGAGTTTATCCACCTCCTGATCGATAACGTTCATGATGTCAGGACGAAAGCGTCGTTGTTGTTGCTTTACAGGCTTAGCATTAGGCAAGATGTTAAGTCTGTGCATTACGATCTGGGGACCAAGTCCCGGCATATCTTCGTAGCTCCAGGCGAAGACGTCGATATATTCTTTGGCCAATTGGACCAAAGACTCCGGGTCTTCTCCCTTCAGACTTTTGCTGATGAAAATGGGTTTGGAAGGAGATCCATCCCCAAGGTCAACTTGTTCGACCTCGTCTTCGGTAGGGGGCTCGCGTAATTCAAAATGAGACTCCTACTGTGCTCCTAGGCATTGAGCCCAGGGTTCTTCCTCGAAGAATTTCGGCGTTTGGTCATCGCCTTTATCCTCTTGAGATTGTGCAGATGCCATGTTGACTGATAGCACCTTCCTAAGGACTGAGCCGATACTGGTATCGGAATCCCAAGTTGATGCCTCGGATGAGTGAGAGTGTTCCACTTCTTCTTCCTCCAAACTCTCTAGAGTTGCCGGCGGCGTGACATAGCCTACCCCCCGTCGAGTACGATGATAGTAGTCCTACGGCTTTCCTTTAGGTGTTGGGAGCCGGAGGGGAAGACGCCAGCCTTTGTCGTAATTCAGGCCCTTGTTGCTCTTCAGATCGTAACCCATCTTTTGGATGAGGTATTTTGCCTTGTCCGTGTACCGATAGACTTGTATTCTGCCGGTATCTGGTTCTGGCTCGAGTGGCGGGAGGTCTTGATGATGCTCGACTTTGTCGAAGATGATGGGTTCTTCATCCCGATTCCGCAGTGGGACTATAAAACAGACTCCTTGGGACGGAACTACTCGATTTACATGATTGACGGTCGTTATTTGTGTTTGTAACGACCGTAGAACATTATCTAGTGTATACATAGCATTCCAATATGGAAGACTAGAATAATTGAAAGACACTCTATTATTGATAAAATACGAGATTTTATCCCGCGGGATTACATTATCAAGAGAAGGTGCATCTATATCAGCAGAGATGTACTCTCCTAACTCTTCATCTGTGAGCACCGGGGCCGGTTCGGGAGAGTCTATCACAGACTTGACCTTGGGATCCGAGAGGGCTGTGTGGGCCTTCTCTTGCAGCTTGGATGATTACGGAGGCTTGCCTTTAAGATGCACTTTCAGGGGTACCTCGACTCTGCCTTCGATGACAGGTGCCTTCCCCTATAGTTTTGCCACAATGGGAGCCGACGTCTGAGGAGGTTTTCCCTTGAGCCGTATCTTCAAGGGAGCTTCAGTAGTTGCTCTACCTAGAGAAGTCGGTGCTTTTTCAGGTAGCTTGATGGTCATGGGAGGCAGCATCTGAGGCGGTTTCCCTTTGAATCGAATCTTCAAAGGAGCATCGGGAATCATCTCTGGCTCCATGTTCGGCTCTGCCATTGTTTCTGCTTCGTCGTCAGCATCATTGGCTTCCCCTTCATCGAGCGACTTATACAAGCTAGCGTCGGTGAAATAGGCTTCGACCCCCTTGAAAGGGTCAATGTCCGCAAAATCTGTCCGGATGATGTCGTTGGTGGACACGTACATCGTATATTAGTGGAGTGTAGATGGCACCACCATGTACTCATGAAGCCACGGGCGACCCAGCAGGAGGTTGTAATTGACGTCGACGTCTACGACATAGCAAGTCACCTCGGTTCGAAGGTTACCGATATAACATTTCAGCCGTATTTTGCCCAACGGTTTACTTTTGCTGCTATTAAAACTGCTGATTGTAGTATTGGAGGGCACCAGCCGATACATCGGGATCCCCAGTATTGACAGTAGAGTCCTAGGGATGATGCTGAAGGAAGACCCTGGATCAATATGAATTCGCTTCACCTTGACGGAACCAACATACCCTGTGTAATACAGTGGCCTGTTGTGCCAGTTGTGCTTGAGCAGCATATCCTATTGGATGAAGGTTATGTTGGGGATGACCTCATCCGCACAATGGCAGTACGCACATGTGGTCGGGAGATCCTTAGGCTGCTTGACCTGACTGATGAAGGACTCAGCATCCTTCAAGGCCTCACAGAGAGCTTCACGGGTGTCTTTGGAAAGACGGAGAAGCTCGAACAGTGACAAACGGGCAGGAGTACCGGCAAGTTGTGCCAGTATGTCGAAGTTGTGGGGCTTCGCTAGCCCCAAAGCATTCTCCTTTCGCAAAGGCTTATCGAAATGGGCCTCTACATGCTTCTGTTTATTGGCTGCTAGAGGTTTGGATGGACCTCCTTCTTCGGCAGCAGGGGCAGTGCAGGGAGGCACCACCTCAACGGCAGCTTCGTCGGGTTGGGCATTCAGCTGTGAACGTGTTTGTACAGGAAGAGCCTCTTCCGCGGAGGAAGAGATCATGCGGCAAGACTTGATCTTCTTGCCTTTAGCTTGGAGGTAGAGCGTACCCCCAGTTGAGTAACCTCGGAGACGAGATCGGAGTGAACCCATAAGATCTCTCCCCGAGATGTGGTGAGTGGGATAAGTCCACTCACGTTGTCACGAGTAGGTGGTAGGTTGACCACCTCCATTGTCGTCTTTGGGATGTGGACGACGTCATCTTGTGTTGAGGTTGGTGGCAAGGTACCGAATTAGAGTGACACCAGGTTAGCCGAGACTGTCTTCTCCTCGTAGTCGACGGAGATGACGTTCGCATTGATCATGCGCTGGATGTAGTTCTTGAGGACGTCGCAGTCCTGAGTTGGATGTCCGACAAATCGATGGTAGTGACAGTACCTCGGATTGTCCACCCTCCTAACCTCGTTGGGACGCTTCGGTTTCGGCAATTTGATCTTGTTACCTTGCTTCAGCATCTCGAAGAGTTGCAAGGTGTCTTCGTCGTTGAAAGAATAGACCTTCTTTAGCCTCGGCGCAAGCGAAGGCTTATGAGTAGGTGCTTGTGCACCTTTGGAGGCATTGACAGTCAGCATCTGCTTTCCCTTCGTCTCACGTCTAGAGTTGTTGGCAGCAGGCCATTTTCCCTTGTCTTCAAAAGCAAAAAAACTGACTCCCAGAAGGCGAGCATTGGATACCTTCTTTTCAGCTGGTTCAGCCTCAATAATCAATAAACTCCAATCGAAAGGAGGAGTGGAGTTGAGCGAGAGCTTGATCACAGGAAGCATGTTCATGCTCCAGGAAGAGAGGAGTGCATGTTCTGCCATACCCGGGGGCAGTCTGAAGCAGGCTTGTCGGAAATGTTCGATGAATGCTCGAACCGTCTCCTTCTCCTTCTGACGCACCTCTATCAGGGACGCCATTGTCATGTCTTTCCCTCCGTCGTAGAAACGATCGAGGAAGAGACGTGTCAAGTCGTTGAAGGAAGATATGGAGTTGTCAGGGAGACTGCAGTACCAATCGTAAGCCACTCCTTTCAGTGCCCCGACAAATAGGCTGGTGAGTAGCACGTCTTCCTTCGGGAGATGTCCCGTTTGAGACTGGAAGTATGTCAGATAATTACGTGGAGATTCCTTCCCGTCGTATGGCGTCAATGTTTGTGGTTTATACTTGGGAGGATAAACCACTTTGTTCCATTCGAGGGGGTATGGTTGTGGGATCTCCATCTTCTGGCGCTCCTCCTGTCTGTTCTTCGACTAGAAGTGCTCACGCAAGTCCCTGGTCATTTCTACCACATCTTCGGTGGAGCTGGAAGCCGGAGACGGTGGTACAGCCTGGAGTTGGGCATTTGACGGTTCTAACGTCCGAGGTACTTTACGGCGATCTGTATCTAAGGATACCCGTTGAAGGGGTACACTTGATCCTCCATTGGCCCATGGGTCAGGACCGGTACAAGGTGCTCTGGCCAAGGCTGAACGTATCTCGAACACTACTTGAGTCAGTGTTTGCATGGAGGAAGAGAGGGTTTTGAGTCCTCCCTCCAGGGTATCCATGCGCTGAACGAGATCTGTTGGAGGCGCATCAGACTCCGTATCACCAGCTTCCGTCATGTATACTGTCATGACATGACTAGAAGTGGAGGGATCGGTTGAAGCTTTACTTTCGGCCTCGCTCTCTTGAAGAGGAACTTCCCCCGGAGCTTCGTCTTGGCTACCCCCAGCTATGTTCTGGAGGACGTCTTCGTCTTCAGGTTAAAGATCCACAAGGGCTTGACTACCCCCAGCTATGCCCGGGAGGCTGACTTCGTCTCTAGGGTAAAGATCCACAGGGGCTTGACTACCCCCAGCTTTTTCTGAGATCTTCTTTCTTTCCCGGGTGCCCTCAAACACTACTGAGGATGGAACAGTCGTCTTGGTCTTCCTCGGCTGGCTCTTGGATGAGGACGAGGTCGAGGAGTTGCCAGTCGCCTTTCGAATTGATGGGGAGTTAGAGACTACGTTGCAAGAAGCAACCTGTAGTTCTGGCTCCTCTTCAGTTGACACCTTCTTTCCGAGGCGACGTTGAAGGGGTGTTGATGATTGCAGCCGCTGGAACACAGACTGCCTTGGTGGGACTGCTGTCTTGCAACAACAGTTGATGGTGACTACAGCACAGGTGTGCCCTGTGAGGGACACATTGTGCTTGTCAGTCGACTCTCCTGATCGGCATTTGTGAGTGATCACGTTACGCAGATCGTTGGAGGAGAGTGCCACGTTCACACCCCTATCAGGCGTATGGCAAGGCCAAGCACTGGGGTAATCAAGTGAATACTGTACCCCTGATCCGACGCAAAAGATGCGCCCAGATCAATAGTGGGGGAGCAACATTGAGAGTGACGAGAACCAGCCTCAGACGCATAACCAATGTAGGTACGGGGGTTCAAGACCACTGAGTTTGCCTTGCACGACTTGGTTGCGAATGCAGCAGATGCGCCCAAGTGTGACAAGGACTTTGAAGGTCGGCTCGTTTCTGGCGCAGAAGCACCAGAGTCAACCTTGTACAGTTTACCATTGGCAGCGTGCATGATTGTGAGCGCATGCCTCTGGCTCGCTGCTGGCATAGCACGTTCGAGGCACAAGTCTCGTACTGTCTTGGACTTCTTCGTACCAGTCCGCTGGGGTGCATAGTACTCAGAGTCCAAATTCTCCTTGCCATGACAGCGAGTGAGTCTGTCAAAGACAGATGCCTTCTGTGGCGCATCATAGTTAATGCGCAGGGCGTTAGCTGTGCCCCTGCTCTGTCGACGCATCTTTTTCGACTGAGAGGAAGAAGGTTAGGGAATATGGTCGGCCACACGCTTCTCCGAGAGATGCGCTGCACCGGTGGGCGCATCTTAGCTGCTGAGGACGTCAGCGGGAAGGGTAGGCTGCATCGGCGCATCCCCTTCGGTGGTGGTGCCAGGAGCGTCGGTCTTGCGCACCCAGGCTTGGTGAGTCTTCTTCGGCTTCGGCAGCCGCTTCGAAGGACTTGCACTGCCTTCAGAGATGAACTCCTCATACGCTTGTTGATTGAGGTGTACGACCAGCATCTTATGGAAGGAGCCGACCTTCACGTCATCAGATTGCGACACAGCCTTCTCGGCGGAGGAGAAAGAGGTCCCCAGCAGAGTCGCTAGCTTGTTTGCTATTAAAATCTTTTGATTGCAATTTCAATTACAAACAAAACAGTGTTACAATGTAGGACTTAGATGTAGTCCTAGGAGTACACTTTTGTTTATCTGGGTCCCTGTATCGATGGAGCGAGTGGTAATACGTTGACTCCGTTGACGATCTGACGACGGTTCTCGGTTCTCTGAAGGTCTGAGTTGCTCTGGGTGTTGGAGCTTGCGAAGAGGAAGAAGACGTTGAGTGTCTGTATCTGCCTCTCTTACTGTGTGTATGTAGGTCTCCCTGTCCGTCGGTGTGTATGAAAAAAGGAAATGATCCCTCTATTTATAGCTTGCAGGCTGGCTGCTCATGCGTGCATATGTAGGATACGCCTGTACTTGGGGACGCCATGTGGTTGAAGCTACGGGAGGCACATGGATGATGCACCATCATTTGTGGGTTGAATCCTTCATACTGCTTTTGTGGGCTGGCACGTAGCAGGGGAGAGGATCTTTTCTGTTGCTGAGATCTTGGGTGATTAGCACCCCTTCATAAGCTGAATTGAGTCAAAGGACATGTGGTGCGTGTTCGTAGCTCAAAGATCTCGTATTTGGTGGAGGGTAATCTAATAGGATGTGCCTGGGATTGGGCGCATAAAAAAACTTAAGCTCGCAACCTTCAGGAGTCACGAACCAGTCTGGGCGTACGGCTTTTGAGGCGCATGCGAAGCTTCAGTAGCGACTTGACCTCTGTCTTTAGGGATCAGAGGAAGGTCTGAGGCACATGGCTCTTAAAGCGCATGCAGAGGTTTGGACGCATGGCTGCAGAGGCGCATGCGAATGGCTGGGCGGCCACGTGGCTTGTAACCGTCGGAAGAGATTAATGATGATGCTGACATCAACGGCGCTTCATTTTCTGTAAAAGCTGTTGCTGCTCTGTCATCGAAGCATGGCTGCTGTCGTGTCAGGACTTCAGCATTTAATATTCTTTGACGGGTGATGGGCTGTTAAGTAGGCACATTGATCTGCGTTCCACTGGGCGCATGGATCCATGTTGATTAGGACGTATGGATCTGTGCTTTGTTGGGCGCATCCATACAGGGCGTGCGCTTTGTAGCGACTGGCGCGTCTGTAGGATGCGCGGTATCTGACCGGCACATCTATTTGCATGATGCGTCTTTATTGGTACGACTGTTGCGTTCTTCGAGTTTTTTAAATAGCCATTTTTGACTTGGCCGAATTCGAAGCGTCAGGTTCATCACCATAAATACAAATTCATTGCACGGGATTCGGAGAGCCCGCCACTTGGCGCATGGGTTTGATTTGCCCGGCCTATAAATAGCAGCAAGGAGAGAGTTTTCTTCTCGTTCTCTCACGTCTTTCCAAATGAACTTATTTGCTCGAGCACATTCTGTTGACAAGATGCTCTCGAGGGTGAAGATGCGATGAATTGTCTTTATTCATGCACTTGAAGGTGACTGTTACATCCAAAAGTCGGAATCGAGGGCTTCTGAGGCAAGCGGAAGGTGCATGTTGCATCCAAAGATCGGCGTGCTCGAGCCCCGTCTCCGTTATGCTGGAAGAGCCGCAGATCGGAATTATGGAGCTCCCATCTTCCTTGGGCTTTGGAGAGCTCTTCCTCCTGTAAGAGTGGGGTGTTGCCCACTCTGGTTGTGTTGAAAGCTGCTCCTTTAGCCGCAGATCAAAGTTGCGGTGCTCTCCTCTTCTTTGGGCTTTGGAGAGCTCTTCCTCCAGCTAGAGTGGGGTTGATCGCCCATCCTGGTTCTGTTCAATAAATGCTTCATTAGTCGAAGCACTTGATCGGGTCGAAGTAGAGCGCATATGCTGAGACTTCATGATGCGCATAACTGAGATGCTGAATAGATGAGCCTAACTGAGACGCTGAAGAAACGTGCCTAACTGAGACGCTGAAGAGACGCGCCTGGCGAAAGGCGCATGGCAGTTTGCTGTGCCTGGCTGTAGTCTTAGGATTTTTTTTTTTGTAGAAATTCTCCTTTGTAAAGCCTTTTTTTAGACATATAATAGACTTTTATGTGAAATAAGAATCTTCTTTTGATGTCTATAGTTTTGCTGTCTTGCTGTGCCCAGTACTTCGTTTGAGCTCACTGGCGCATGTAGTGTTAAGCGTATAGGAATTCTGGCCTGTAGGTGCGCCTGAAATTCTATGCTTCTACAACGACCATCAGCACAAATGATGATTATCTTATTGCCTTTTGAAGCAGTGGAGGTTGTGTCTTTGACTTCATTCTTCTCATTTGATTTGTTTCTTTTCTCTCTTTTGAGTTTTTTGCATTCTCTTTTCATATGACCCTTAAGGCCACAATGAAAACATTCTATCTTCTTTCTTGGTTTAGAAGTGCCTCTGGAATGATCTCTAGGCCTTCCTTTGGAGTGGTCACGGTTGTGGGATTTTCTTTGATGATTTCTTCCACGATTCGTAGAAACAAGGGCCTCAGACTCGGTTGATATGACTTGCCCTCATTTCTTTATTCAATAAATTATCCTTCACTAAGGTTGATGTAAGGATGCTTGAGGAGCGGAGTTACTTAACGAAACCACAAGTGTGTTCCAACTATCTGGCAACGAGCAGAGTAGCAGAAGTGCCAATAACTCATCTTCCAGCACCAACTTCATGGTTGAGAATTGATTTACCAACTCTTGAAAATTACTCAAGTGTTCAGAAATACATCGACCGTCTCTGTATTTCAGGTTCACCAAACGTTGAATGAGCGACACTTTGTTTTGAGGAGTCTCTCGCTCTTACATCGATGCCAATTTTTTTAACATTTGATGAGCATCAGTTTCTTTGGAAATACGATAAAAGACACTTTGGTCGATCCATGGACGGATCTCTCTAATAGCTTTTACAATTTAGAATGGTCCAATCTTTGTCAGTCTTCTAGCTTCTGTCCATTGGAGAGTAACACTTTGTGCAGATCCTTGCAATAGATGTATCTTCCATCCGTGGCCTCCATATGGAATAGTTTGAAGATATGAGCTTGATCATGATTCAGGAGGTAGAAGACGATGATTCCACCATCATGATCAACAAGCTTGTGTGGCTCTGATACTACTTGTTGGGGTTGGAGATGACCTTCACACACACAATGCAGATGTCACTGTAGGGATGGATATGATCTTCCTACACACCGTGCGGATGTCACTATAGGGATGGAGATGATCTTCCTACACATAGTGTTGAAGCTAACGATTGTTAACAAAACACAAAAGAAGTAACGAGATTCGGCAATATACCTACATCCCCAGACAAATATAGTTCCTTTCTTTCTCTACTAAGAATAGTGGGATTACAAGTTACAATCTCTCTTGGATTCACTCAAGAGGCTCACAAACTCTCATACAAAAGTATGGACGCACTTTGGTGAAAGAACAACACGAGCAAAGAGCAAGGAACAAGGATCACCAAATCACATCCCCAATCACCTTCTTATACAGCCTCGTGAGGATAATAGCTTCTCCTCTAAGATTGTTTCATCCAAGGTTCATTAACCTTGGGAACTCCAAAAGACGAAGGTCTTTCTCTAAGGTGAATGAACCTTAGGAACAACACACTTATCTCCAAGGTGAATGAACCTTGGGAACAACACATTTCTCTCTACTTATGGAGGGACCACCTATCATTTGGCATGTCCAGGAGTGCGCAGATCACTCGGTCTCTTATCTTATGTTTGGATCTGGACGTAAATCATGCTTATTGTCTATAGAAGAAAGTATGTCCTTGATATATTGGAGGATTCAGGCATGTCGGGTGCCAATCCAACTGATACACCTATGGATCAGAACTTCAAGCTCCTGATATGAAAAGGGGAGTCGATCTTTTGATCCAGGTTGGTATCCTAGATTGGTTGATGTCACTCCTTATTCCTGTATTTCATATTTCTATGGTATTTTATCTGTATCATGTATCATTGTATTTATCATGTATCCAGTACCAATACATTATCTTGTAATTGTATTGCTAATACCCGTACCCGATATTGGATCCATGTATCTTGGTTATTTATTTTCTGTAGAAGTTCGAAATCCCTTTGGACAGATCACCAGTAAGGCAATTGACATATCTAAAATTGATTAAGGGACTTATGTAACTAATTTGAATTTTGATTTTTGGCAAGATAATTGTATAAGAGACTAACCTAGACCCCTAAATAGACCTTGGGCATTATCTAGACATGTATTAGGACCCATTTATAGACTGGATACCCTGAATGTCCAAAAATTGGAGATTTTTTGTGCAAACGATATACTTGATAGTATACTGTGCGCTGTAGGCTCCTAAGCCCAGTCAACCTTGCTGATATGGCAAGTCATTTACCCATTGGACATTTGGTTTTCTTTTGAGGGTTTTCATTGGTTAGGGGTTGGGATTGTGACTTGGCAGCCATATAATGGATCCAATTATCTCTCTCTCTCTCTCTCTCTCTCTGCCCTTCCTATTTAACTCTCATTTTCTCTCCTTTCACTATTTTCCTTCTCCATCAACACCATAGACATTCATCTTCCCCTCTCCTCTTTTCACCTAGCAACAAGGAGCTGGAATTGACATCTAGGAGCAGCCTTGAGGCTTGGTAGTGTCTTCTAAACCCACTAAGGAGTAGTAGTAGAAGACTAAGCTTGGACTTGGAATAGTGACAACTACAATTCGTACTTGTGTATAATATTTTGTTATGTTTTTTCAATTTAATTGTTCTTATTTTAATTTTATGTGTTCACCTCACTTGTTTCCTTAAATTTTTGGTGAAGTTGGTGTATTTGTGATGGATGTTGCTTGATTTTGAGTTTGGGATAAATTGTAGGTCAGTATGGATAAATCCATGTTTGGAGCCTAGAATTAAGTGTTGAGCTTAAACATAGGCCCCCAATTGTCGTAGCAACCCTATTTAGCTTCCCCTCAGTGTTGAGCATAATTTAAAGAAGCCAAAAATATAATTTGGACTGAACACCCAAATCCAAGCCCTATATGTACTGTATCATTGCAGACAATATACTGGTCAATATGTTGTCAGGCCCAAAATTTGTGCAACAAGTCTACACATTGTTCTATGTGTAAAATAGTATATTGCATAATATATTATTTAGTATATTGTTTTCCTGGTACTTATTCAGGAAAACCCTGGTTTTGCGCATGGTTTCACCGTGCGGGCATTTAGCCTTCCGAGACATTTAGCCTCCCCCATCTATGTGTAAAGGATAAAATGATTGTTAAGACCCACAGATTTAACTGGTAGATTTTGTGTGAACTAGTAAGCCATAGAAAACCTATTGCTGGGGTAGCATAATATTTAGGGTTGTATCCCAGAATTGGATATATTCGATGCTTAGTAGATCGAGGAATTATTATTGAGATAGATTCATGACAGATTGATTACGATGTTCCTGACTTAGATACAGTGTATCCGTGCTATATTATCAATATACCCTTTGAGGTACTGGTCCCTTTAACATACCGAGGTGCTCCTGTCACTGGTGCACTTAGGTGTTATATCATGTCCTAGTATATATATATATATATATATATATATATATATATATATATATATATATATATATATATATATATATATATATATAGGTGTTATATCATGTCCTAGTATTATATATACATACTAGGTGTTATATCATGTCCTAGTATATATATATATATATATATATATATATATATATATATATATATATATATATATATATATATATATATATATATTTCCTAGTATATATACATGTGCGGATACTCCCGTAGTTGGTCAATGGTCGTAGCGTGGATTAGGAGTAGGATTTGTGGATTGATTTTGCATTATGCTCAGGATGAATCTAGGTTGGAACCTTCGAGAATCAACATAGATTCACACCCAGCATACATGTACTATGGTACGAAATCTATGATGGATGACCGTGTGTCCACGATACGGGTTCCTCGAAAAATGGTAGGGTTAATTAACTAATTAAAACACATAGATCATAGGAGGGAAATGATCATAGTTTGGTACTTTTTTTACCAGCCAGACCCCAGATACTGTGGCATATCCTTATATTTCGGGAGTACAGTATCTAATATATTTATATTACCAAGTCATTGTTTGCCCCATAGGAGTACTGAAATTGTTATATTATATCCATAACATTGACCCAATGATCGCTTTGTTAGGGTACCGATGACTGTTATTGAGTATATTTATTATGGATTCTATAGTCTTACTTAGGTAGTGGATGATTGAAGAATTCTTATATTGCATTCCTGGGATAACTCAGATACTAATATAGCAAAGCATTATGGCGCTCTATTAAATAACTTGTGCTTATGCTATATCGCATGTCAATAGTCTTAGGAATGTAGACAAGGCTCGAGCTCTCCACCCCATGTCCTTGTTTGGTGTAGGGGTGGATTACTATCTCGACGATAGACTACAAGTCCAAGCTACGACACAAGTTCCCATGTATTGTTACTGATTGAGATTTCTACATTACTCACTCGTGCTTTCTAGTAGTACTTGCTATTAGGGGTTGACCCCTCTGATTTTGTTTGGTCAGATTTAATAGCAGAGTCCGAGGATCTATCGTCTCTCCATCCCGATGGCGCGTACTAGAGGATAATCATCGAGGGGCTTAAGTGGGTTTATTCTCCACCACTCATATCATTATTTTGATTATTTTGAGGCGTTGAGCAGTCGGACACCTGTTTAGCTTGTGTATTCTATGAGCATATTCTCCAGCCATCTTGGCAGCATGATCGTGTGTGTGTGTGTGTCTCTCTCTCTCTCTCTCTCCCTCTATATATATATATATATATATATATATATATATATATATATATATTTTATATATATATATATATATATATATATATATATATATATATATAAGACTATAGCTAATGTGTTATCATGTATTACTTGGTACTGTTTTAGCTTTCTATTTTGTATAGCTACCTTCATGATCATTTTGATAGCTTATTGTTTTATCTTATATGATCTTTATTCCTACTTTTTGTTGTCTTATTGAGATATAGTATATTTTGTGAGATCATAAGAGACTTGTATTGTAGTATATAACCATTGTATGGTACAACCATGACCATATTACGGGTTACAGGCGTATACCGTAGTGCATACCTGGCCAAATTTATATTATCTTTCTCCGTATTCCGGTACTAGAACATGACAGTTGGTAAGCTCATCTTAGATTTAATCGTCTAGATATTTCTTTCTTTGTATGATCAGTTAGTTCTTAGATTCACCATGTGATAATTATTGGTATGTAATTATGTGTATATTGAGATACCTTAAAAGAGTTCTAGGAAAATGTATTTTGTATTAGGATCAAGGTTATCGATAAGCGATCATGTACATTGTTGCTAATTGGGCAATATATGATTTTGATAAAATTTCTACGTCATTGTATTGTGTGTTGCTTGAAGGGAATCTTATTTCCTGGAAGAGCAAGAAACATTTCATGTTCACAAGATCCAATGTTGAAGCAGAGTATAGAGCAATGATCTTGACAAATGTGAGTTGATGTGTATTAAAATATTGCTTACAAAGGGGATTTTCTCATCCAGGTGATATGAAGTTGTTTTATGACAACCAAGATGCAATGTACATTTCATCAAATCTAATCTTTCATAAGAGGACGAAGCATATTGAGATAGATTGTACATCCTTTGATATAAAGTGCAGTCTTGAGAGATTTGTCACATACTTTATTAGCAATAGTGATCAGCTTATTGATCTTCTAACGAAGTCTATTAGTGGTTCTAAATTGAGCTACATCTGTGTCGAACTTGGGCTATATGATGTATATTCTCTCGCTTCAAAGAGACTGTCAAGGACCTATCTATATGAATCTTGTATATAAAAGGGATTTATGTAAATATCTAGAACCCTAATCCTCTATATTATATATTGTGATAAAGAGGCCATATATTATGTCTAATGATTCTTTCTCTAGAACCCTAATCCTCGTTGGACATGTTATGTCTCAATAAGTCGAACAAAAAACAGGAATATAGAACATATAAGATAAAATAGTAAAGCATCCAATATGCTCTATCAAAATAATCATGAAGCTAGCTATACAAAATAAAAAATTACAGTGTCAAATAATACTTAGTCACATCGTCAGTTGCAGTTTGAATATAATACACTCATGAGGTTGGAACAACCTCCCAGAATAACAAACTAAACAAGTGTTGGTGGCTAAACGCCCAAAAGAATCAAAATGATAGCAGGAGTGGTTGAGAAGAAACTACTCTGGATCCTAGATGGCCGTCCTATGGGCGAGCACCATCTGAAATGAAATAAGCTAGATCCTTAGGCTCTATTACTATATCTGGTTAAACAAAACCAGATCAGTCAATCCCCTGATAGCTAGTATCAACAGAAAGAACGAGCAAATCAAATAAAATCTAGTTAATATAAGAACTTGGGTTATAACTTAGGTCTATAGTCTATCATCGGGGCAGTAATCCATCCCTAAACCAAACAAGGATAAGGGATGAACCATTATACCGAGACAATCTACATACCTAAACTACTGGCACACAATATAGTATAAATACAAGTGAGTTAATAGAGCGGCCAATTAATTCCTACATCTTGTTATATTAATATCTGGGTTATACCTAGAATGCAATAAGGATCTGTCAATCGTGCAATTTCGAAGCAGGACTGGCCAAACCATATATATAAATATATATATAAATCAGTAACAGTCCATAGTGCCACCCTTTGGGAGGTTATCAGGTCGATCAATCTCAGTAACAGTCTCAACACTCCTATATGGTAGATCGGCTCGATAATCAGTAATAATGCCATATATTTCACTTCACCAAGGTGAATGATATATTACAGTAAACGATGGTTGACCAACAAAATGTACGATATTATGATCCTTTTCCTCCCAATGACCTACATGTTTTATTTTATTTAATAAACCTTGTTGTGTGGACACATGGCTATCCATTCTAGATGTCGTACCGTAGTACGAGTATGCTGGGTGTGAATACGCATTGGTTCTTGAGGGTTCTAACCTAGATTCGTCCTTTGCGTAATGCAACAATCAATCTATAAATCATACTCTTAGTCCATACTAAGACCAGTGACCAACTTCAAGGGTATTCATACATGAAATACATAATATAGCTAGAACATGATATAAAGTGCACAAGTAAACTAGGAATAGCACCGCAGTGTATAATGTAAACAAGTGCACCGATAACAGTGCCAGTATCCCAAAGGGTAAGCTGATAATAATAATATGGATACAAAATTGATGTGTTAGGAACCTGAACAGCCAGTCAGTCGATCAATCCCAGATTTAACAGGTATAACAAGTCAGGGACAAAATGGCTAGATAATATGCTACCCAACAATATGATTTTAGGGTCTACAGATTCACGCACGATCCATCGATAAATTATGTGGATTGACAATCAATAGTTTATATAAATTCTATAATAGGAGTAAGAGGTGAACAAGGGACTAACGGACAATAGGTAGTCACTAAGTAATGCCTCGAGGAAGGCAAAATGCCACATGAGACATGAAACACAACCAAGATGGATTCCTGAAGAATCAGTAGGGTAACAGATACTGACATATTACTGTAAGTATATTGTTGTGTCTTGCAGAACAGTACACTAGACTTACTGGAAAAATATTATGTCACACAGTATACTATCAGTATAGTGTCATGCCTTGCAGAACAGGATATTGAACTTGTTGGAAATTAAGAGATATCAAAACTTTGTTATGGTTATTCTTGGGGTGTCTCAATCAATTGTGCCACAATTTAAAAGTTATGAGATCATTCGACTTATGGCTCATAATAGGTAGGGGTGAGCATTTGGTTAATTTGGTTTAAACCAAACCGAATACCCCAAAATTGAATTGGACCGAAACTGAATAAGCAAAATCGAAACCGAACCGAATTGGCCCATAACCAAATCAAACTGAACCGAATTAAATCGGTTCGGTTTCTTCGATTTTTCTTTTCTTTTTTTTTTTTTGCATTTTTTTTTTGTTAATATATATAGTAACTAAATATACCTATAGATGTTTAATTAATATATACCTATAGTGTGTGTGTGTGTATATATATATACATATATATATATATTTTATATATATATATATATATATATATATATATATATAAACAATATATATATATATATATATATATATATATATATATATTTTGTTTATATTTATATATATATATATATATATATATATATATATATATATATATATATATATATATATATATATAAATATATAAATATATATATATATATATATATATATATAAATTAAGTTTTCTTATTCGGTTTTTGACAGAAATAGAAATCCGAAACCGAAATCGAAAATCGAAACCGAATAAAAAAATTAGTATTTTTAAAACCGAAACCGAATTTTTAAACCAAACCGAACCTCTTATCCAATTCGGTTCGGTTCGGTTTTTGGTCCAAAACCGAATAATGCTCACCCCTAATAATGGGCCCTTAGGGGCTGAGCTTCTAGCTTATAGCAGTATGTGACTCGACATCTCTAATGTGAGCGACCTATACCCCTAGTTAATAGCTGGAAAAACTCTCTAGACAAACTTCTTGCTCCCTACGCTAGAGGTTACATAAAGACATTCCTTATAGCACTCGCTCGGAGTTTTCATACGAAACACATTTGCCATTATATTCTTAATACTCGGTAAATTTCTTCTGGAATTATGAGAATCTAAGACATTGTGTATATGTTGGGTAAAATAAATGTGCTATGCTGAAGCCTTCAATAGTCTGAGCAAGACCAATTATCACGGATACTACGTTCGAACTAATATTGATGTTGGTAAAAAAGATCATATTCTTAAGGATGATGTGTGTAGCAGCATTGTAAACTATCAATTTAAATATGTCTATAGAACTTCACGTATATAATAATTGGGAGGACAACCAAACATCCATAGTCTCCTAACAGATTGGACAAACTTATGGCACAAACTTTAATTTTTTTTTAAATTTATATGAGGTTTACAACTTTAAAATATATACAACTATATTAATGAAATACCAACAATCAGGTTGGCGATTCCCAATTTTAGCCTTTCGAGAGCCAGCAACCCGCTGCGACCTATAAAAGTTAGTACGCGGATGACTGATTTCTCCGGACATGCAGCACAACACCTGTAATGCGTACACCCATTTGAGGTGGTACAAAACTCAAACAAGTAATTTGTATCCTTTCATAAAATTACGTACTGGGAAATGATAACCACAAACTGAAAGGTACAAACACAATTGACGTTGCTATAAGTTACCTTTCAGCACTAATTATTTTATGAAAAATTCTTTTATGTTTTGGTTGCTTGTGTAGAGTACTAATACTAAGTTACAAGGTTTGATTTTTAAAATGAGCAACTATTAAAAACTAGTTTTACAAATTGAACCAAATCAAACTAAACCTGAGAAATCTTTTGAACATTATGAAATCTTCTAATAATAACTTCAAAGAATACGATAAAGCCAACACATACTTGACAAAATAATCATGATAAATTCTACTAATCTTAAACCTTATGGATAGTATAATGATTTCTTTTTATCTTTGAAAATGATCCATAATTGTTGGATAAAAACAACTTATCTAAAGCTTCTGAAAAAAAATATTCAAATTTAAGAAGACTGCTGCCAGAAACTATTTCTATAGTGTCTTTTTTTTTAAAATAAAGAAATCTCAAACCGAAGTGAAATACATCTGGCTTTTTCGAAATACTCTTAAGCTCCACTTCCTTCCTCTCTTTATTGTATGTATATTCTTATTGCCTTAACTAAAGCCCGATTCTTAAATTAAAAATTGAAGGCCACAAGGAGGAAGGCAATATGCAACAAGCAAACATGATTATCATAAAGTAGGATGTATGCATGTATATATGCATCAACTTGGTTGAATATGTTGTTTATCAAATTATATAACATGTTCTTCAACTCCGGAAGCATTAGGGCCTGCTTGACAATTGTAGAGGTAACGGTAATGAGGTGTTTTAGAGTACCGGTTATGAGCGGTTATGAGGGGTCTGATTTTGGGTGATTTTAAGTAGTAGCTTTTAAACCAGTACAATGTTATTGCCGAGGCACAATTTTCGATGGAAAATTCTGAAACTGAAACAATTGTACAAACAACGTTTCAAATGCAACACCTTAAAGAAGATGTGCAACAGAGATCTTGGAGGATTTTGAATTACGAGGATCTAAAAAGATTCTACGTAATACACAAAACATCTAAAGAGACTTTGTGCAAGCGACTATATGCAGTAGAGCTTCTAAAAAGAAGTTACTGTAAAAGGCAACAGCAGCGATGACAGGCGAGAATGAGATGCTGGGGTGAATGAACCACCGTTGCTCAAAGCTTTATTCGCCCCACACGAGCACGAACAGCTTCCAGGAACCAGCAAGTTCACGAAGAACTTCTGGAACGCTCGTAAGTCAATATTTGAGACTTGAACGGGCTTCCTGGACTTAACAGACTCCATCAACTCTCTTCTTGGTGCATCTTTCAAAGGAGGCCAAGGGGCTCTATTTATAGAGTGGAGTTGAGACTTCACCTCTTCTCCTATCCGATGTGGGACTAAAAATACCAATACTCAAAAATAGAGTTTGATATTTTAGATCATCCCACAATCAGCATAGAAGTGTGCCAGTCCACGCCTACCCCCCGTACACTCCCGTGCATGCACGAGACATCCTGGAGTCCGTGTCCGAGTCCGCACAACAAAAATTAACTTGCATCCTTGTTGGATTTAATCCGTTTTCCTTCTAGGAAAATACTTCCACATGGCACAAACTTGTGCCCCACTACATCTCATGTGCACACCTCAACACAAGCAATGCATTATATTGAGATACTCACCATTTGGTGTAGCCGATGTGGGACTATCTTTTCTAGTCCAAAGGCAAAAACACCAACAATCCCCCACATATCTCAATATATGGGTTGAGCGTTCCCCACAGTGACTTCCCATCATGCATTAGGAGAGATGTCGCTACGACTTGAATCTTCCCGCATAAGTTAAATAACAGCATGATACAAGAATGGACTAAGCCTTGAATTCTGCACCATAACTGCAATTCTTTCTACTCACATAATGACATCAACTGTGCTTCTGGCTGCACATTGAAGGCCTTGTGCCAGCCTGGTTTCAGTGTATAATTTTTGGGCGTCGACAAGTTTACCCTCAAGAGACGGCCTGATATCTCTGTCCATACACTATAGGTGAGTTCTTTAGAAAGAGTCATGGCATGAAGCATTGCGCTTCTTTGCGATGCTACGCCGCTATGACATGGCTTAAAGCCGAGGCTTTACCCCATCTGGGTACCTCATCGTAGTGTCATACTACTGTAGCATGAGGTCACAGGCCTCTTTGTAGTGCCAAACTACCCAGCATGAAGCCTTGCGTTTCCGTACGGTGTTACGCCGCTATGACATGGCTCGCAAAGCTGAGGCTTTACCCTACCTGGTACCTCTTCATGGTGTCATGCCACTATAACATGAGGACATCATCCTCTTTGTAGTGCTGTCTACTTCTCTTTATTACGATTATCATACAGCATTAGGCTACCTGCCTATTTGCGGTGCTACTCCGCTGTGACTTGGCTTGCAAAGCCGAGGCATTACCCCTACCTGGGAACCTCATGGTGGAGTCACCCCACTGTAGCATGGAGTTACACTCCTTGTAGTGCTGCGCTACCGTGCTTCCTGTAAAGCACTCCAGACATTCACTCTGCCTGAGAACTCATTAAGGCATTTAAGCCAACCTTCCCACAGAAACTATTTTTCGCAGAAAACAATAGTAGACAACAGTGGTTATAGGTCCGTAACCTCTCCATGTCCAATAGAACATGTATCCACCGTTCCTGATATTCTTCCGATTAGTGGTCCTCCATTGAACCAAAAGCTAGATGCCTAGTAGATAAATCTTTGAACTAATAGCATAAAACTTTATGGTAGGAAAACAATAATACAATATCAGAATGCCTTCAAGCCTATTTTACAAGTTGTGTCATCGACCAGCTGGCGTTTGAGGTCCTTGGTGAACGGATCTGCCAGGTTCTCCTGACTCCGAACATCAATCACTGCAATAACACCTCTCTTGATAAGATCGTGTACTGCTCTGTGCTTCAACCGCACCGTTCTCTTCTTCCCGTTGAAGAGTTCATTTGATGCCACTGATGCTGTCGCCTGGTTGTCACAGTATATCGGTATTGCCGATATCTGAGCCCCAACCACCGGAAGATCATACATGAGCTCTCGAAGCCACTCTGCTTCATCTGCAGCAGCATCCAATGCAAAGAATTCAGATTCCATGGAGGAACGAGATAACATAGTCTGCTTCTTCGACTTCCACGATATAGCAGCTCCGCACATGGCGAATACGAATCTACCTGTGGAATACTCGCTCTCCATATCTGAACACCAGCTAGCATCACTGAAGCCTTCCACTACTGACGGATCTCCGCTGTAGAAAAGTGCATATGTCTGAGTTTTCTTGAGATATCTCATAACACGCTTCACAGCTTTCCAGTGCTCAACGCCTGGATTGCTAGTGAACAGACTCAGCACTCCCACGACAAAAGCTATGTCAGGCCTTGTGGCAGTAGTGGCGTACATCAAGCTTCCGATGAAGCTAGCGTACTCCAACTGCCTGATATTTTCCTTCGAATTTGGCTCCAGCTTTTGATCACTCCGGTACGGTGTATCGATTATAGGAATATCTTGATACCCGTAGCGAGTGAGCAACTTCTCAATATAATGAGATTGTGACAGTGCTATTCCAGTGCCTGTCCGGATGATCTTGAGCCCCAAGATTACATCGGCATCCCCTAAGTCCTTCATACTAAACTTGGTCGAGAGGAATTTCTTTGTCTCTGTGACGCAGCTTAAATCCGTACCTAGGATTAGCATGTCGTCCACGTAAAGACAAACGATTACTCCTCTTCCGTCAGCAAACTTCGTATAGACACACTTGTCTGTTTCACTGACCCTGTAGCCATTTGACCTTATCACCTTGTTAAACTTCTCATGCCACATTTTGGGAGCTTGTTTCAAACCATACAGAGACTTCATCAACTTGCAGACTTTATCTTTCAGACCTCTGACGACAAAACCTTCTGGTTGTTGCATGTAGATCTCTTCGGTCAGCTCGCCATTAAGGAATGCCGTTTTCACATTCATCTGATGTATCACCAGCTTGTGTATTGCTGCTAGAGCAATTAACAATCTGATGGTTGTCATCCGAGCTACTGGAGCATAAGTGTCAAAGTAGTCGATCCCCTGCTTCTGAGCAAACCCCTTGGCCACTAGCCTGGCCTTGAACTTGTCAATGGTTCCATCTGCTTTCATCTTCTTCTTGAAGATCCATTTGCATCCGATGGGTCTTGCTCCTTCTGGCAGGTCAACCAATACCCATGTGTTGTTGGAGGTGATTGAGTCAATCTCGTTGTCTATCGCCTCCTTCCAGAATACAGCATCTCTGGTCTTCATCGCCTCATCATAGGTAAGCGGATCTGCTTCCATATGATAGGTGATGAAGTCATCTCCGAAGTCTTTCGGCCTCCTCGTTCGCTTAGTTGACGGCTCAGCGAGTTCTGGTTCAGCTGGTGTCTCCTTGACGACAGCTTCATCTTGGACTACTAGTTCATTAAAGATTTCTGTCTGCTTTGTACCCTCATCATTCTCCGGAAGATTCGCAAGAACAATATTCTTGTGTTTTGCAAACTTGTCTTCAAAGTATTCAGCATCGCGAGATTCGATGATATGGTTTGACTCGATATCAAGGAATCTCCGAGCATCACTCTTCTCGGCATACCCCAAGAAGATCGCCTTCGTAGTTCTTGTCCCCAGCTTCTGAATCTTCAGATCCGGGAGCTTCACATAAGCCAGACACCCCCACACACGAATGACATTCAAGTTAGGTCTGACTTTGAACCAGAGTTCATGAGGAGTTATGTCGGAAGTTGCATATGGCACTCTGTTCAGAATGAACATTGCCGTTAGTGCAGCTTCTCCCCAGTAGCACTTTAGAAGACCCGCAGTCAACAGCATGGAGTTCATCATCTCGATCAACGTTCTGTTCTTCCTTTCTGCTACTTCCGTTGGATTGAGGAGAGTACGAAGCCGTTGTCTCATTGATGATTCCATGTTCTTTGTAGAATGATAAGAATTCATGAGACCGATACTCCCCGTCTCGATCACTCCTTAACCTCTTGAGTTGTTGTCCAGTTTGCCGCTCAGCCTCGGTCCTGAACTCCTTGAACTTCTCGAATGCTTCGTCTTTAGACTTGAGCAAGTAGACGAAAGCATACTTTGAGAAGTCATCGATGAAAGTAATGAAATACTTCATCCCGGCCTTTGTAGAGAATTGTTTGAAGTCACAGATATCTGAGTGAACCAACTCCAGAAGATCTGTGCTTCGATGGACCCTGTGAAAGGGTTTCCTTGTGATCTTCGTCTGAGTACATATTTTGCATTTCTCTACCTTACTCCCACACTTGGAGATAAGTCCTAGACTAGACATTCTGTTAATCCTTTTACAATGAACATGTCCTAGCCTATTATGCCACAACTCAAGAGAATAATCAGAAAAAGTGATTGCATTTATATTATCATGCTGGGTTACAACAAGCTGAATCTTGTACATTCCTTCAGTTTGGAAAGCTTTCCCGAAGAATGTACCCTTCTTGGACATCACCAACTGGCCAGCATTGATGTCCATCCTCAAGCCTGCATTGCAGAGCAGACTTCCAGAGATCAGGTTCTTAGCAATTACTGGAACATGCTTTACACCTTGAAGCGTCAGAGTGTTCCCCGATGTGAGTTTCAGCTCCACCGTCCCGATCCCCAGTACTTCAGCTTGTGCCTGGTTTGCCATTATGACCTTCTCTGAAGTTGGCTCATAAGAGACGAACCAGTCTTTGTCTGAACAGACATGGCAGGTCGCACCAGTGTCTATCCACCAGTCCAAGTCAGCCCCCACAGTTGCAACCTGTGCTATCATGGCAACTAGATTAGTAATCATAGAAACCTTACTAGGCTCACCTTGTTCTTTGGGCTTGGACTTGCTTTCGGATTTGTAGTGGCCCTTCTTGCCACAATTGAAGCAAGTCACATGGGACTTGGACTTCTGCTGCTTGAAAGCAGGACCCTTCACTTTCAGATTCGTGAAGTCCTTCTTTTTGCGATGAGAAGCAGCCTGCTTCCCCTGGTACTCTCTGGTTTGGACCAGATTTGCCTTCGCCAGTTGTTTGGACAGAGTATCCATCTTCTATTGAGAGCGCATCTCGTCCTCAACATGGATCTCTTGCAAGAAATCTTCCAAGCTAATTTCTATCTTCTTTCGATGCATCCTTGCATAGAAGTTGCTCCATTCTGTAGGAAGTTTCGCGACGATCCCTCCAACGACAAACTTGTCGACGAGGGGCATGTTCTCGTCTTCTAGTTTCTGACGCAACTTCAGAAACTCCTTCCCTTGGGGCAGTATCGCCTTCTCGTCTTCGAAGGTCCACTTGTGATATTTTTCTACCATGAAGATCTTGGACCGGTTCTCGTCATCTTTATAGAGCTTTCCCAAGGAGTCCCATATCTCTTTGGCAGACGTCTTCTTGGAGTAGGACTCTGCCAGAGAGTCTTCCATGGAATTGAGTATCAGTAGTTTGCATATACTGTTTTCTCTCTTCCACTTCGCTTGCTTGGTCGTAGCAGCGGCCGCAGCCGCAGCAGATCCAGTGGTTGGAACGATCGGTTCTTCTTCTGACAGCACATGATCAACATTCACGAGTTGAAGATTTAAAGTGACCTTTCGCCTCCATATCTGGAAGTGTTCGCCATCGAATTTCTCCAACTTGTTAAAGCCGGTATCGATGAGCGAAGCACGAGAATTATCCATCTTCTCAATAAAGCTTTGAGATTGTTAGTGCCGAGGCACAATTTTCGATGGAAAATTCTGAAACTGAAACAATTGTACAAACAACGTTTCAAATGCAACACCTTAAAGAAGATGTGCAACAGAGATCCTGGAGGATTCTGAATTACGAGGATCTAAAAAGATTCTACGTAATACACAAAAAATCTAAAGAGACTTTATGCAAGCGACTATCGGCAGTAGAGCTTCTAAAAAGAAGTTACTGTAAAAGACAACAGCAGCGATGACAGGCGAGAATGAGATGCTGGAGTGAATGAACCACCGTTGCTCAAAGCTTTATTCGCCCCACACGAGCACGAACAGCTTCCAGGAACCAGCAAGTTCACGAAGAACTTCTGGAACGCTCGTAAGTCAATATTTGAGACTTGAACGGGCTTCCTGGACTTAACAGACTCCCTCAACTCTCTTCTTGGTGCATCTTTCAAAGGAGGCCAAGGGGCTCTATTTATAGAGTAGAGTTGAGACTTCACCTCTTCTCCTATCCGATATGGGACTAAACATACCAATACTCAAAAATAGAGTTTGATATTTTAGATCATCCCACAATCAGCATAGAAGTGTGCCAGTCCACGCCTACCCCCCGTACACTCCCGTGCATGCACGAGACATCCTGGAGTCCGTGTCCGAGTCCGAGTCCGCACAACAAAAATTAACTTGCATCCTTGTTGGATTTAATCCTTTTTCCTTCTAGGAAAATACTTCCACATGGCACAAACTTGTGCCCCACTACACCTCATGTGCACACCTCAACACAAGCAATGCATTATATTGAGATACTCACCATTTGGTGTAGCCGATGTGGGACTATCTTTTCTAGTCCAAAGGCAAAAACACCAACATACAATTCATGCTTGGTAATTCATTAACGAACGGTTCTAAAAGTTTTTTACATGAATAAAATTAAATAGGGAAGGGTATTAATAGTTATAATTATATATTTTTGGTGATGATATAAATGGAATAAAATAATAAAACTCTTCAAAATCTATCGATTTGAGGTGTTTATAAAGCCACCCAAAAATACATTACATCGGTTTTAGGAGGTTTTTGAGCAGACCAAAATCACTGCCTCAAAAAAATTAACAAGAAAGAATTTTCATAAACAATTGGTTCAAAAATACCCCAAAATCGATAGAAATATCGTTATCAAGAAAACCGTCAATAATATCGGAGCAGAACTACAAAACCTAGCAAGAAGGAACAATAGAAGCAAAAGATGGCCTTCCAAATACATAAGCAACAGAGAGAGCATGTGGTACATAAGTGGTGAAACTAATCCATATACAAGTACATAAACAATATAATACTTAGCATGCAGAGTAGGTTAAAATTGATGTTTTTGATTAAAAACAAAACAAAATGTTCCGGAAACCAACAGGTTAGAGTGACCACATAAAGGTGACTAGAAGGTTGATTCCGTAACTAATTAGAAAACAATGGGTCAAATCCTAAAAGAGCTATATGTCACGGATTTAGTGTTTTAAGCTACACTTCGATCCGTACGGCACACTATCTTCCTCCTCGAAGAGTCGTGCAAGCCTTCCCCCAACGCTTAGCTAGATCGCTAAAACGATATTGAGAATATTGTAGAACAAAAGAGAGAGAGAATGGAAGATTAAAACTTCACTATACTAGGAAAAGACTACAACTTTGGGTGGTGAGGAGCAAATGAGCCTCCCACTTATTTATAGGTCTCATAGAAATTTACATGGAAACTCCTAGAGAGGAATATTCTAAGGATTATTCAAGGAATATTCTAAGCCTAGATTTATATGGAAGCTTCTAGCCAATCTAGAAAGATCATAAGACATCTAGAAAGGCCTTGAGTCTTCTAGAAGATTTTTGGTCCTTCTAGAAGATTCTCGAGCCTTTTGAAAGATTTCACCATCTTCTAGAATATTTCGGAAGCTTCCCGTATAACCCCGGTCCGCAACGAGTTATGCAAATCCGTCTCGGTGGGGCGTAAACTTTTGTACGTGACATTCTTCCCCACCTGTTTCGTCGACGCCCACGTCGACGGGTGTAGCAAGTCTTGGAACGACGTCCACCCTCGTAGGCATGGTCGCTGCTCGTCGTCCCTTCTTTGTGCGACTCATGCGGTGCTTCCATTTGTCCATCTTCTTTTCAAGATCGAAAGCAAACTGGTTCGTCGCACCAACTCTGCCCTCGGTCTGTTCTCTCCTCAGCACATGACGAATCTCGCACGGGCTATCGAGTCGTCGATCCCCCTTGTCTCGTGCCTGTACATTGTTCTGTACATCTCCGCGCATGCGAGTCCCCTTGCAAGTCTCTCGACCCGAATGTCCCCTATGAGCTTTGAGCAACTCCTTGCGCGAGTTACTCTGTCTCATCGCTTCTGTCTTCCCGCAGCTTACGACACGCTTCTCTACACTCGTGTCCAGCTTGGTAGCACGGTCCACCTGCCTCCGCGAAAGTGGCTCATTGGGATGCCCCTTTGCAACACCCTTGGTCTCGCACGAAAGGCCTTCCTCCTCGAAGCCATCCTTCTTCTCGAGCACCGCTAGGTATGTCATCCCCCTTTTGCCACCTTTCTTGAGCTGAGTTGCAGAGATAGCTTTCCCCTTCGAAGGCTTGTCTCGTGCACCTCTCACCATGCACGATGAGCCTTCCTCCATGAAGCTGACAACTTCCAAATGTGACATCCGAATTGCCTTAGCCGCGATAAGGAAATCTGTGCCAAGTATCATCTTGAAGTCATCCAGCGACGTAACGGTAAAATTGGCAACACCCGACCAATTTTCCAACGCTATGCGAACTCCCTTGGCTACCCCCTGCATGGGTACGCCTATGCATTGACCGCCTTCATCATACCCGGATCTTTCTCCAAAGCTAGACCCAAGCGACTGGCCTCCGCGCCCGAGATAAAGTTATCAGTGGCGCCCGTGTCAACCAACGCCCGTGTGCTCATGACATTGATCCTCACGTCAACATATATGAGCTCCCTGCTCGGAGTCCTCGACACAGCAGACTTGGTCTTCACGACGTTGAGTAAGCGCAACGCTCCCATGTGCGCTTCTAGTTCGTACTCTTTGTCCTCCACCTCCTCGCTTTGGATGACATTCACACGCATGCTCCTCATCGGACAGTCCCAAGCAAAGTGCTTCTCTCAGCATATGAAGCACAAAATGACTCGCTCGGGTTGGGTCTTCTCGTGCTTCTTCCCCTCGGACGGACCCTCCTTAGGAGAGCTCTCCCGCTCTCCCCCACCATTTCCCTTAGTGGACTTTGGCTTGGCCTCGGCATCGTTGTCGTCCCACATGTACTCGACGAGCCGCTCAGCTGCTGCCACGGCAGTGTTCAAGTTTTGCACCCTCTGTCGCTGCAATTCTTGAGCCGCCCACGGTTTGAGTCAATCGGGGAAGAAGAACAAACGATCCTCCTCGCCCATACTAGATATCTCGAGCATCAAGCGTGTAAACTCTGCAATGTATTCCTTAATCGCCCCGGTATGCTTGAGTTGTCGCAAGCTCCGTCTCGCTGCAAACTCTACATTCTCTGGATAGAACTGAGACTTGATCTCTTTCTTGAGATCCTCCCAAGTCTCTATCGAGCACAAACCCTTCTCGACCTCCATGCACCTTCGATGCTACCACCGCATCGCATCGTCTGTGAAGTACAGTGAAGCAATATCCACCTTTTTGACGTCATCGTTGATGTGCAACGCCATGAAATATCGCTCCATGTTCCATAAGAAGTTCTCAACTTCTTTGGCATCTCGTACCCCGCTGAAGGATTTTGGCTCGGAGATCTTCCTTCGTCTCGGTGCCTCCCTACTCAAAGGTCCACCATTCGCAACAGCCTTCTCCAAGATAGCAACTTTGGTCTTAAGTTCTTCGCAACTCTCAACCATGGTCTTCAGCTCCTTGTAGCCTCGGACCTTTTCACGCAACTCATCAATCTCCGCACGATGGCCCTTGAGCTCCTCCTCAAGTGCGGATCGGATCTCTTGGAATTGCTCCCAAAAGATTGTCATGGACGAGGCAACGTCACTCTCCAGCCCATCGAAGTACCTTTCCAGTCTCATGTTGCTTTGCTCCACGGTGCCCATGCGCATCTCCATGTCCCTCTAACCCGTCTCCAAGACCTCAACACGCTCGACAAGCCCGACAAGGCTACGCTCCACCGTAGACTCCTTGCTCTTGTCCCTCTTGTGCGTCTTGGCGTGCACCTCCTTAGGCGACGTACGTCCCTCCTGGACGTTCTCGGATGTCGACATGGCACCAACCAACCTTCGCTCTGATACCACTTGTCACGGACTTAGTATTTTAGGCTACACTTCGACCCCTGCAGCGCACTATCTTCCTCCTCAAAGAGTCGTGCAAGCCTTCCCCCAATGCTTAGCTAGAGCGCTAAGGCGATATTGAGAATATTGTGGAGCAAAAGAGAGAGAGAGAGTGGAAGATTAAAACTTCACTATAGTAGAAAAGACTACAACTTTGGGTGGTGAGGAGCAAATGAGCCTCCCACTTATTTATAGGGCTCATAGGGCTTTACATGGAAACTTCTGGAGAGGAATATTCCAAGGATTATTCTAGGAATATTCTAAGCCTAGATTTATAAGGAAGCTTCTAGCCAATCTAGAAAGATCATGAGACATCTAGAAAGGCCTTGAGTCTTCTGGAAGATTCTTGGTCCTTCTGGAAGATTCTCGAGCCTTCTGGAAGATTCTACCATCTTCTAGAACATTCCGGAAGCTTCCCGCATAATCCCGGTCCGCAACGAGTTATGCAAATCCGTCTCGGTGGGGTTCAAACTTTTGTGCGTGACATATAGCTGATATAAATTGTAATTCTTATTTAGCACAATGTGCTGCATGATATATATTTTATGGTTGGGATTTTGAATTCATAAAATCCAAAAGAAATTATTTTTATTCATTATCATAGGAAAAGATTATACAACTCTTATCTATTTTGATATGTCACACGAAACATACGACTACAATTTATGGATTATGATTACACTATCATTAATTAATGTCCATCAATTAAAAGAATTTACATTTAACAAAGTAGATTCCTTTAACCGCTTAGTGTTCACAAAAAAAAGACTTCTACTATGCCAAGATGAACTAATTGCTATTTAGAAAGACCAAACTTGGAGTATACTATTGAATATAATTAGATAGTAACTCATATTTTAATGTATACAAGCAAGAATCGAAGACACGTTGACCAATTCAAAATACAAAGTGTGAAGGCCATATAGTCATCCAATATGGTGAAGCGCATGCACAAATCATTTCAAAACCCAATCTAATTCAATAGAGAACTTCAATAGAGAACATCAACTTTTTCTCTTCGTGATTTGAAGTATATGTTATAAGATTCAATCGTTACTGTAAGAATGGGTTTCATTACTATTGTATCAGGTACCATAAATCACACTTTTCATGCATAGTTTGACATCATATATATATAACTATGCAATATAAATAGAAGCCATCGCGAGGCATACTTTCTTATTGTGTCGTTGTTAAACCGACGACTTGGATCTCCTCGAACAATCGTGTTGATAATGTGTCATAAAATAGTAGAAGAAGAAGAAGAAAGAACTGTAGCCGATTGAAATCCTCTAGGACTTCTGTCTTTAAGAATATATAAATAGGAAAGAATATAAAGGTGGTTGTAGATAGGAATAAGGGCATCCACATTTTGGTTTATCTACAAGTTACAACAATAAACTCAATTTTATTACAATTAAAATTAGGGGGAGTTTGGTATGCAGAATACTATATAGCCGAAAATTATATATTTTCGGGAATCAAATTCCAAATAATTAAATTACCTGAAAAATTACATTTCCATGTTTGGTGACTAAATAAATATTTCCGAAAAAAATGATAAAAATGAAATAAAAGAAAAAACCCAAAAATAAAATAACGTTAAAAAGGAAAAAAAAAGACAAAAAACAATCAAAAGAAAAAAGGACAAAAAACAATTAACAAAAAAAATGACAAAAAATGATAAAAACAAAAAATAAGGAACGAAAAAAAATCAAATAAAACGACCAAAAAGAAACCCAAAAACCGACAAAAGGACCAAAATGACCAAAAAGGACCAAAAAACGATAAAAAAACAAAAAAAAACAAAAAAAGGCTAAAAAGACAAAACTAAAAAATGACCAAGAACGACAAAAAGGAAAAAAAAAACCAAAAAAAGACAAAAACTACTAAAAATGACAAAATGACAAAAAAAAACAAAAAACGATAAAAAAGATAATAAATTACCAAAAAGCGACAAAAAACGACAAAAAGAACAAAAAATGTCATAAATTACTAAAAAGACAAAAAACGACAAAATAGATAAAGAACGACAAAAATGACCAAAAAGGACGTCACGTTCCAGTACCGAAATACTGAGACGAACATGGCCAGCTATCCTGTATGAGGTTCAAAGACGTCATATGGCGATTACGGTTGTCAAGAGACAAGGGATGCATGCTACAATTAGGTCTCATATGGTCTCATAGAGCATCTATGTCTCAATCAATCAAAGCAAGAAACAGTAATTAATGATTATATAAGACAAAGCAGTAGGGCGTCCCCGACGCTCCATCAAAATGATTCATGAGTCTAGCTTTACGAGTACTGTCAGCTAGCACATAGAGTCAATAGTACATAACCATAGTCAGCTGCAGTTTGATTTAATTAGAATTATGTAAGGGAACTAAATACTTAGAACAATCGGCTAAGTAGGTGCCGGTGGCTAAACGTCCAGTACAAAATTTAAAATATCAGAGTGGTGGAGAAGAAATCCACTCAGGATCCTCGACACCCAAGCTCCTGGTGCGCAGAATGGTTCGGGTAGAAGGATTGATTCTCATGCTCTGCTACGAAATCTGACCAAACAAAACCAACGAAATCAGGCCCCAAATAGCAAATACCACAAGGAAGCACAATTGAAAGAGATAAAATCCAATTATATATAATAAGACCGAAACATAAGCATAGGCATATCTCCCATCATCGAGCTAATGCGATATCACTATACCAAACAAGGACAAGAGATGTCGTATCATGCCGTGATAAAATACGTCCTATGATCATGTCCAAGTTAAAGACTTCTGTGTCGTAACTTGGTTCAAAGTCTGTCGTAGCACAATGGCCCAACCCAACAACCAAACAAAGACATGGGTTGGACCACTACCATGACAGTCCATGTCCTCGGCTGCTAACAAAAGAAACAGATCACAAACAAGTCAGTTTACAAGCGGCCAATCAATCCTACGGCTCTCTATAGTTTGTCAGGGTTATCCCAATAATGCTTATATATAGGAATCTTCAGATCGTGTTGTACCTAAGCAGGGATAGCCAAACCAAATATATAACAGTGAACAGTAAGCGTTGGTCCCTTGCCAGGCTATCGAGCTAAATAAAGTCAGTAATAGTTCTAACCTTCCTATAGGGAGAGGCTGGCTCGATTCAGTACAATAGTCAGTATCACGACCAGTACCCAGAATTTAGGCATGAGTCGTGGGCACGTCCAGCCTACGCGTAGTATCGGTGGTAGAACGCTATATAATATCAATATGATGAACAACACACGTAATATATTCCACTCCACTATGGAGGACAATAATATAGAACCAAAATAATATTCAATCACAGCTCTAAGCAGATAATCGCACGATGGAAAATAACAAAGAAATAATAGTCTTCAACTCAAAGAAATAAATGAATTCATAGAAGTAACTACATGGTCCAAATGTCAAATAGTCAACTAAATTCGGAGACAAAATCGGTCAAATGCCAATTTAACTAAACTAGGCTATTTCTAGAATTCAGCAAGCTATATTTCTATTGGGTCCACGCCATGGTTCTCCCGCGCTCTTATGACACATTTCCTCGAGCTCATTGTCTAAAAAATGTTATCCAGTCAGGATGGAACAAATACATCTCTAACAGCAGTTCCAATAATTAATAAAGTCTATAAACAATAAAAAGTAATAAAATACATGATAAATAGATAAACATAGAATCATGGTATAAAACATCGAGTAAACAAATAAGCATGGTGATAAAGACAAGTCAGTAAGGACAGTAATAAACAGTTAAGCCAAGTAACTAGCAATCTATAAAAGGGAAACAGAAAGTCTGCACCTACCTAGTGTGTTGAAATACCACTTTCGACATGTAAACGGCTATGATAAATACGACAACTCGCACGTAAAGTGTGCGAGTGCTATCATTCTTGTTTGGACTTGTAGGGGTGGTTCTTGATTCTAGGAATATTCATATGTCTACTAAAGTATTTCTCCGTCCGACTAGTACTAATAGATCCAAGTCCCGATGAGTAAATCAAGATACAAGACTAGTGATACCAGTAAAGGGAATATTGCTTGTAAGCCAGTTCAGTAGGAAAAAATGTACTCAAAATGAATCTATAATACTACTCATATAAACATCGTGTCTAGAACCAGAACAAGAAATCAATGTAAAACAGTACTATAAACATGAATCATAGAAACTATCAAGTATGAAAAATGTCAAAAAATGTACTCACCTGTCGTCCTGAGTTGATGGCGCAAGTCTGATACCAAATCCAAGTCCAAGTAACATATTTTATAAATTTACACTATCAATAAATAACTTAAAAGCAATAACAAACCCATCCATTCATGTGTTAGGGTTCTAGGTCATTTCCTATCTCTACTTGTACCCTCAACTAGACATATAGGATATTTGGTTCACTATTACCCAATTGGTATATTAATCTTACATCTATATATATTCATATATATAGATCCATGGGTATGTATCTTAGGTTCCCATTTTTTCGGATGTTACCCGAGGATGCTAAACTTTGACACTCACTCACACATGTTAATACCTACCGCAGACTGCTACCACATTCATCCTAATAAAATCTAACTTCCTTAATACACAAACATATTAAATCCTATGTGTAGAACATGCCATATGTTGAAATCTGTACTGTTGCAGTAACTACAACCCACTTCTTGCACAGACCTTGTGTAGCATTTGGGATTCCTAAAATTTACCTTCTATTTTGGAGATTTTTTTTATTTTGTTAGAATCAATTATTAACTAGGATATTGATTTGGGATCATAAGGTTTTTGCCTAAGCCTATAGGTTAGGTATAAGGAAATTAGGTCGTATATGGTCTCCAGGGTCCCCAGACAGTACCTAGAGTATTATTTTATTATTTTAGAATTTCTTGGATTTTTAGGAGATTTTTAGATAAATTTGTTGGCCCATTGGTCATGGTCAAAACTGATTTTAATAATTGATGAAACTCTGTCTCGATATAATTGCAAGTCAACTCAGATGTTTACCTACGACGTTTTGGACACTGCTCAACAATGGATATTTACCATGTTCAAGACCGAAGCTGTTTCGAAGCTGTTTGCCATTCAGAATGTACTTCCTGTTACGCTATGTAATTTTTTATTTTATTGAGTCTAGGAATACATTATACACCGAGTCGTACTGGCAAATAGGCTATCCGAAAATGTTTTTCAAAACCATCCTATTTTTTTAGAAATGACCTACGTTTTTGAAAAACATTCTTTTTACAAAAAGCTTCTGAAGGATTTTTCAAAAAGCCAAAATTTATTTTCTCAAATGAACTGGCAGAACCCCAGCAGAACTCGGCCAGAGTTCGGCCAGCGTTCGGCCATTTGGAACGTTAGTGAACGTTGGGTTTTTGAACTTGGTCATCCTTCAGTTGCGGTTTGTTACAAAGAGTTCTGTCCGAATTCTGCCCGAATTCTGTCAGAGTTTTGTCTTTGGAAAAACTATAAATAGAGAAGTATTTCGATCATTTCAAATCACCAATTTACTTTCAATCTCTTCTCTTCCTGAGCTTACATTCTTCCAAAGAGTTCTAAAAAGCTTTTATTTTCAAATTCCAAGCCAGTTACAATCCTCTAGTCGATTTGCCAGTACAGTACGGTCTAGAAGTTTCAGAGCGATTGTAATCAGAGGCTTGATAGAAGATTCAACTCTTCACAATTGAAGTTGGTCGAGTTCTTCGAATCAAAGCTCGCGTCTGTAGAAGTTGCAAGGACTTCGTATGAAAACTTGCAAGATTTTCCAATAGTGGATTCAACTGGAAGCTAGAGTTCTTCCGACTGGACTAGTCCTCACAAGAGGGAAACCAATATAAATCTCGGTGTTTACGTTTACCTTCTGATCACTTTTAATTTCTGTCATTTACTTTTGTGATTATTATTATATCTGTGATCTAACTGCTAACAAGTTTTTAATTAGCAATATTCCGCTGCCTACTCTATTCACCCCCCCTCTAGAGTATTCTGCTTTACGATTTCGTTCCTACAATTGGTATCAGAGCAGGCTCTCCATCTAGAGGTATTATTTTCTGATCCCAATTGTTCCTACAATTGGTATCTGAGCGGGTTATACAGGTAAAGCAAGATAAAATTGTAGTTATATCCAATTGTTATATAGATCACAGCATTACACATGGCAACTATGAAATTCACAAGTGAAGGCCAAGCCACAAATAGACCTCTACTGTTTGACGGCACAAACTACACTTATTGGAAAATACATATGAGTTTCTTTCTGAAATCTTTTGATTTTGACTTATGGTCTGTAGTTATTGATGGCTATAAAAAGCCACCTTGTATTAATGTTGATGGTGTTTTAGTTGAAAAATCCCATGACAAATATACAGAGGAAGAAAAGAAAAAGGTATGTCTTGACACACGTGCTATTAACGCTTTATTTTGTGCTTTAGACAGAACTGAATTCAACAGGGTGTCTACTTGCACAACATCAAACGAAGTACAGAAACTTTTTGAAGTAACCCACGAAGGAACAACACAAGTCAAGGAGTCAAAGATCAGCAGACTTACTCAGGAGTATGAGGCGTTCAAAATGAAGCCAAGTGAATCAGTCACTCAGATGTTTACAAGATTCTTGGATATTGTAAATCTTTTGTCCTCACTAGGCAAGGATTACAGTAACCATGAAAAGATTTGTAAACTTCTACGAACCCTTACAAATAACTGGATTCCAAAGGCTACAACAATCATTGAAGGGAACGACCTCTCAACAATGTCTCTAAAAATACTCATGGGTAAGCTACTCACTCATGAGTTAGAAATTCAAGACTTTGAAGATGCTACACCAAAGGAGAAGTCAGAGAAGACGATCGCTCTCAAGGCTCAACATAGAAGAACCATCAAAGATGATTCCGACGACAGCGACTCCGACTCTGAAGATCAAGCTCTTCTGGTAAAAAAGTTCAAGAAGTTCATGAGATTTAACAGGAGAACAAAAGACAGCAACAACAACAACAACGAGGAAGATCCTATTTGCTACGGATACAAGAAGAAAGGACACATGAAGGAAGACTGTCCAACAGCATCATCATAAAAAAAACAACAAATATGATAAAGGGTACCTGAAGAAATCGACATCAAGAAAGTACGCCAACACAAGCATATGGCATGAAAGTGAAGCCAGCGACTCAGAAGATGAACAATCAGATGACGCTGCAAATGTGTGCTTGATGGCTTGCGATCAGGTAATCACTAATCCTCTATTTGACTCTTATGATGACTTCACCTTTGAACAACTAGGAGAGGCTTTCAGTGAACTGTTAGATGATTACAGAAAACTGCGTAGCAAATATGAAACCTCTAAGAAGGTACTCAAAGAGTACAAAGGTGAAATAGGAAGACTTACCGACCTACTAGATCATGTTAGAGATAGTGACTTTTCAAATGAGTCTGGTGAGCTTTCTTCTATCAAATTGTTGTTACACGAGACTGTTAAGCTATCCGAAGAAAAAGACCAATCTATTGTCCTGTTAAAGGAAGACCTATCTAAGGAGAGAAAGAGTCTCAAGTGTGCACATGTCAGATTAGAATCACTCACATCTGACTATACTAGATTATATGACACTTCCAAAAAGTTGGAAATTAGTTTAGGAAAACAGCCTGAAGTTGCTGCTTCCTATTCTAACATGTGTCAATTACCGAATCATCGGAACACGCCCAACACTGTCAGACAAAACCATACCAAGACTATGCCCAAGAAGACTAATAGGCATGCATTCTTCTATACTAGAAAACCAAAACCTACTAATCATGCACCTCACACTACTTTCAACACTCAATATGCTAAATATTATTATTGTGGCCTCATTGATCATATATCTTCTGCATGTAGAATCAGAAAGTTAGTAGATTTAAATGTTTATGCATGGATACCGAAAACTAACCAGTCAGGACCCTACAAGAAATGGGTGTAACCCCCAATTTTTTGGATGAGGGTAATTTTGAAATTTTGTAATTATAATTATTATTTATTGATATTATTTCATATTATAATTTTTGGTAATTTTTAATCATTTTTAAACCATTTAAAATCATGACTTATGATTTTGGTGTTTGGCTAGTGTAACCTTAGAGACTGTTGACCTAGAGCCTAGCCATGTGATTAGGATATTTAATTAGTACATTTTAGCCTAGAGGATATTTTGGTCATTTTAGGATTTATTTGAATTTATTATGATTTATGGGAATTTGTGTGAATTTAATATTAATTAAATATTGCTATGTGTTATGTTAGTCTTGACTAGTTGAGACTTTGTAGACTAACCTAGAAGTTGACCCTAGCTATGGTGACTTGGTTAGCACGGTAGGACCCTAGTCTAACTTAAGTCAAACCAATTCTAGTCATTAAGAATCTAGTTTGAAATAGGAGGAATAGTGAATAGGTTCATGACTTATGACTTAGGAATTTAATTCCATGACTTATGCAACTTGGCCCATAGGCCCATGCCATGAAACCCTAACCCTAGAATCCCTTTATGGCTGGCCACAAAAACCCTAAGAGCCCCCTATAAAGTCTCTCATTGATTGTTCTTGCCTCTTTCATTAAGTTTCCAAGTTTTTGAAGAAAGAAAGGTATAGCCATCTTCCCCAATCCATAACTTTCCCATTTTAGGTCCTTTTTAGCTCAAATCTTTTGCACTAGGTTCTAATCCATCCCTTCTTATTGCTCATGGAGAGTATTCTCAGGTTTGGTGCAATTTGGAGAGATTAGCTAGCAAGGAGAAATTCCTCTTTTGGAGCTTTTCAAGGAGCTTTGAAACCTATAGGTAAAACTCTCAAAACCCATTCAAATTTTGATTTCTTTGCATGAGTGCATAGCCCTAGGAGTCCCCTAGCTGCTAGCATAGGTTTGGTGTTGAGTCGTGTCTATTTCGTGTCCGTATCGGACACGTATCAGTACATATAGTAGGTGTTTGATGAAATGCTTGTGAGAACTTTTTGATATTATTTTTCAAAACTAATTTCATGTTTTTGTCGCCTTATATGTTTACTTTGGATCCCTCACTGACTGAGCACACTTCGTGTCCAAATCTGGACACGAACACGTGCACGAGGCCTCGATTCAGTGCCCTGCTGTTGGACACATCGTGTGCACTGTATACGACACATTTGGACACGATACTTACTGGACACCTTGGACACATGACTGACATGACATGTATGAAGTTTGAGAAGGAGTTATCGAGTGGATTGGAAGAAATCCCAAAACGAACCCGATTTACACTGTGATGTGCGCGTTCAGTCGAGGGTTCGGATACGGCCCTAGGACGCGAACACGGCGTGTTGTGGACACGGTACAGGCCCCTAGGCTTGTAGCCCTATCCTAGGCGAGCCTCTAGGCACGAGCACGAGTCCTACTTTGTCTCGTGTCGTGTCCACAAGTACAGTGAACACGTGCACGATGATTGCTGTCCAGTTTGTATTATTTGGGGTTGTTTGAGTTTTGGACACGTTTGGGACACTTTGTGGACATGAGCTCATCCCAATTTCATGTCTATTTATGATTTTATGGCTGCACACTTAAATTGAAGGTTTAATTGGGTTTTCGAGTTCAAATTTGGTTTTGGTTCGATTCTCTGATACTGTGTTCCTGAAAAAACATTTCCGAAATCTCTGATTCATTTTAATGATTTAGAATGTTAATTTACATATAATTAGCATACCAGCATGTTAATGTATATATATACGATCAGTATATTCATCTAGATATGGAGTTGGAATGACATTGATATTTTCGAGTTCAAGTTGGAGTTTTTCTGAATTTTAACTGAGTTCGAAATTGGATTGGTTGAGTTCTTTTGAATGTGTAAATGGAAATTGATGCTAACTATTACTATTCTTGTCATTCGAATTCTATTTATTTTTTCAATGTGTTCAACTGTTTGTGTGAGAAAATTTTGGTTGTTTACATATCAGGGAATTGGCCTACATGCTCAGTTTTACATGGCAAGGGAATTTTGGCCTTCAAATTTCATTTTAGGCTATGGATTTCTTTAGACTAAATCACAGTTTTAATAAACTGTACAAACACTTTAACCCTATGAAATTTTGCATACACTGACTTACTACACCCTGTTAACTGAGAACCCCTGAATGACCCTTCCACACTGATTTTCCTGAGTACATTTACTGTTAACTGTGTTTTTTTTTCCTAATTGACAAAACCTGAGATTCCTTCTAGTATGAAACTAAAACTGTTGGTATGTTTGAATTCGAAATGGTGATGGGTTGGTTCACTGTGAATTGGTTTCATTCCCTTTTAAACTGTGAATTGGTTTCCTTCCTTAACTAATGTGAATGCCAAATTTTTATACTTTGTTAGCCTGTCACTTGAGTTCATTTCCTGAGTACACTGGACACATGTACACTGTTTTGGCATAACACACTATTCTAATTTTTCCCCTCACTGTTTCCATGTCACACATATGTTTCCTGTCTTTAGGATTCCTGTGGCACACACATATACACACATGAGATCACTCACACACCCCACACTATATGCATGTGCACAAACCCCCTCTCTATCTCTCCATACATATGTTGTTACCTCACTTATATATATATATAAATGTATGCCGATATACCTGGGACTCTCTCTTGATATGCAAACTGAGATTTGCATTGACACTCTCCTCACTACACACACATATTCAAAACTAGAACTGTACACTCACTTAACCATTCCCCTTCTTTACACTATACACTCCACACTCACCCTCTACTCTCTAAATATATATGAACTTGATTTCAAATGGGGAAACTGAAATGAGATGTTAAGTTTAACTTAGAAATTGAGATTGATACTCTAAAACCTCCCTTTTTCTATGACTGTTAACACATGAACCTTGTATTAAACTAACTTATATGCAATGTAGGAAGGATGATGTAATGAGGCTAGAATGCAATATATGATATATATATGCACATGAGATGTAGAAGGAATGAATGCATATGAAATATAAAATGTAATGTATGTAATGTATATAACATATTCATGGTATCTATAGATTTGTATATTGTAGTATGGTATATAGGTATAACTTGTATATGTTAAACCTATGTAATGTGTGTTTTGATAGCTTAGTTGGCATTGTGTTGTGCTTGTGTGCTAGCCTAGGTTTAGTTAGGGTTGGCTAGACTTGGTTGACTGGTTTAGACTAAGGTTAGACCTAGAATGGCTTGTTTGACCAAGTGTGACCAGTACAGTTGACCAGAGTTGACCAAGAGTTGACTTTGGTCTAGATTGACCTAGAATCATGTAGAATGTATAGTAGAACTTCATATTACCATTTTGGACTTGTTGTGACTTGTACTATTCTATAGGAGACAGACACCACTCCTCGGACAGTAGATATTCTTCAGATACTCAGGATATAGGCGAGTACATTCTCTGATCATTTTATACCCTGTTTAGGATTATATTTCCTGCTTTAAATTATTTTACTTGATGCTGACACGTTGATATCACGAATTAGTACTATATGGATCCCTTCATGAGATGTTATCCCTTTCGGGAGCATCAGATACTCTTATCTCGTGTGTTTCACTTACATCATGTATCTCATGCTTCTATTTTCATGAATCTTCATGTATCAGCTTGTGATTCCTGCACTCTCATGAATCACAGAGCCTTCATGAATCTTCATGAATCACTCACGAATCATCCTATATGGTCAGTAGTATAGTCATGAATCTTAATGTAACTTGACTGGATCCTTGTGTATTGATTGGGGATGGGGGAGTATAAATGAGCATGTGAATAATTCCAAAGTAGAATAGTCATGAATCACCTATTTAGTATAGTCATGAATCACCCTCCAGCTGTTCACATGTTTCATCTTGTACTCTAAATCACTAGAATCACTGATTAGTTCTCTATTATACTGTAGATATTTACTTACAGTCTCTCTCTCTTTTACATTATGCTATTCTTCAGTTTCATGTATCTTACTCTCTAGCATGATTATATTTTCTATTCTGTTATGATTTGTTGAGATGTATTGTGCTCGCTCCTGTCCTAACTGGACCTGTTGAAAATTTTACAATGAATGATGAGGCTCTGGTGTCTACCCATTATGGTGCAGCTTAGACAACACTTGTGACTTGGACCCAATTGCAGTAGAGGATCTACCACCGGTGGTTTAGACTGCTAGCTTAGACTCTTACCTTGTCTTTCTCATTGATACATTATTGTATATGTACTGGAAGTTGTTTTATCTGATATTTATGGAGAAGTCATCTTAGACACTTTGACTTCTATCTGATTGTATCTCTGTGGATTCATTTCGTTCCATATCTATCTATCTTTTTATCGTACTCTACCTTAGATGTGATTGAGACTGTATTGCTATGTCACCTCCATTCGGTGTGTATATAATATACAGGTACCTTTATATTGTTAGATGATTGACCTAGGACAGCGTTCTACCGCCGACACTGCGGCGTAGGCTAGGCGTTGTTACGTACTCGTACCCTCACAGTGGGTACGGGTCGTGACACGTTTTTAGTGGTGGCCCATGCAGGACGAGTTTGTGTAGTGGTATTCGAACTAGAGTATCACTACAGCCTGCAGTAGGATTAGGATATTTTGAAGGTACTCAATCACATTAGAAAAAACTCCTTATCAGATCCCTTTTATCTAAATTTGCTGCTTATTGTTTTCCCTTGAATATTAACTGTCTTCCTTTGATTTCTCGCTTCATTCTCAGTAATTGCTTGTTGTTTTGATCTGTCTTCATAATGGTTATGGAGACATGATCTCATCGCTTCGGTTCGGGGGATACTATCGAAAGGCTGGCTACTTCTCATCCTGTTCATCAGGGCCTCGAGACCGCAGCTCCTGTTGTGCCGACTCAGGTTGGCGTTTCTGCTATATTGGAGGTGTACCTTCGTCTGTACAGAGACCTTTTCTCGTCATTCCCGATTTCTCTCAGCAGCAGCGGTTCATGCAGCATCAGCAGCAGACCAGGGGAAACCAGCAGGGCGAGCTATCGTCAGGACAGTCGAGGATGCACAGACCATTGGAGATCTTGCTGCAAGTTCCGTTCTTCTCTATTCCATTCCCGCAATTGTCTCTTATAACTATCTTGAAATTCGATTCCATCTTTTCCTTGTTGTCTGATCAATTTGTTCTGTTGTTCCTGTGTTATGTTTGTTCTTTTTTTCTTCTGAGAAAAATCATATGGGCTAGGTCACCTCAGTTATGGGATCTAGAATCTTCGATAGTCGTGTTAGTTGGCATAGTGAGGACATGTAGTCAGATTTTGGATGTATTTCTCGGGTATGGAAATTTAAGGTTTTTGTCGTCGCATGAGGCAATGCGAAAATTTTAAATACCATGAACCTAGAGGTACGTACCTTAGTCAAGGACTCTATGATTATCGTAGCCTTGCTCACTAGCATGATGAAGACTCTAGACAACATGATTTTGGACAGACGCATATGATTAACAGATTGTATCTTGAGAAGGTTTTAAACATCATACCCTTCTGTTGTTATAAATAACTTAGGAGTAGGGATATTTAGTTTTGTAGAGCTTATTCATATGTGATTCTTTCATAGTATAATGATATGATGACTTGTAGAGTGCCTGTACCCTGGGGATGATAGCTAGCATTGGTATTAGAATAGTAACCCAGTGTAGGTGATTCCCATGTTATTTATAATATCAACCAGTTACGTATAGGATGTTAGTATGCCTTGCAGCCTTTATGATTATTATTATTTTTCCTTACCACCTTCCAGTGAGGCTACCCATGACCAGAGCCTGTCCTTGAGTATAGTTGTAGTTTCACCTAAGACCGAGAGGTCTATTTATATAGATAGGTTGCAGATGATATTGGCATATGGGATATGGGTTGGTTGGTACCTATAGGTCATTGTTGTATAGGATTATTGACAAGTTATTTAGCCTATATTTGGCTCAGTTTTCTCTTTTAGTTAATTTCTCTTTGTGTGGAGTTCAGTCATGTTTGATCAACCTTTATAGGCAGTGTGCAGACCCTTCACTAGATACCCTGTCCCCTTGGTTCAGACTTGTACAAGTTGTTCACTGCAGTCAAAATTTATTACCCACCATATTGCATCATAGGTTTTACTGGACCATAGTTCAGACCCCAATTATTGACTCACCAATATAACCATCAACCCTTACCATATTCTGCATATCTGGAGAGTTAGTATCATGGATACTAGAGGCCTGTACTCACCACTTGGGACAGTTCACTGTTCTGTCCCAGTACACCTTACAATATCTGACCCCTTCATTGGAGTGCTAGGCATGTGGTAGGGAGTGTGTGTCTTAGACCCTGAGTAGAGTTGAGATGATGAGGGTTAATATATATAGTTTGTATATATATGTAATGTATTTTAATTGGTACGTAGCCTGCACTCTTTTGCAGTATACTGCCTATTGCATTTCTTGTACACCAGTTTGGTTCACTTCTTCAGACCACTGTCCTACATGTAGTTAGTTCAGCCAGATATAGAGGAGAGGCCAGGTTGATCTAGAGGCATGTTTCAGTCACCATGTAGGTTTCCTTTCACTTTGACTTTACAAGTGGACCCAAATGTCCTGTCCTTTAGCTCATAATTTCAGTCTCCTTAGCATCATTCCCTTTTTGCCTATATTGATGATTCAGGCCATTCATCCTTAGCCAATTTCTGAGCATTTGTTTCAGTCCCTTATAAGTATAGTCTACTTTAACCCTTGGTTGATCAGTCATATATATATATATATAGATAATATACTTAGGATATATGTGATGGGTTGTTGTTCTTGAGCTTATGTATATGTGGTATTTGGGATTGGTGTGCTTAGCTTATAGGTATTTAGTTATGGGTGACTTGATAGGATTGGAAAGTTGAGAGCTAGCCTATTATAGAGTTTTCTTTTGCGAATCTCTAGTTGCCAACACCTAGATAGCTAGCATAGGTGAAATCCTAAGAAGTTGACCAGCTGATGACCAAGTACTAGGATGTTGAGAAAATTGACTAGTGATTGACCCTTGACTATGTTTGACCTAGAAGGAGTGCGGTCATCTTAATTTCGAGGGCAAAATTTTTATAAGGTGGGTAGGATTGTAACATCCAGTTTTTTGGATGAGGGTAATTTTGAAATTTTGTAATTGTAATTATTATTTATTGATATTATTTCATATTATGATTTTTGGTGATTTTTAATCATTTTTAAACTATTTAAAATCATGACTTATGATTTTGGTGTTTGGCTAGTGTAACCTTAGAGACTGTTGACCTAGAGCCTAGCCATGTGATTAGGATATTTAATTAGTAAATTTTAGCCTAGAGGGTATTTTGGTCATTTTAGGATTTATTTGAATTTATTATGATTTATTGGAATTTGTGTGAATTTAATATTAATTAAATATTGCTATGTATTATGTTAGTCTTGACTAGTTGAGACTTTGTAGACTAACCTAGAAGTTGACCCTAGCTATGGTGACTTGGTTAGCATGGTAGGACCCCAGTCTAACTTAAGTCAAACCAATTCTAGTCATTAAGAATCTAGTTTGAAATAGGAGAAAAAGTGAATAGGTTCATGACTTATGACTTAGGAATCTAATTCCATGACTTATGCAACTTGGCCCATAGGCCCATGCCATGAAACCCTAACCCTAGAATCCCTTTATGGCTGGTCATATAAACCCTAAGAGCCCCCTATAAAGTCTCTCATTGATTGTTCTTGCCTCTTTCATTAAGTTTCCAAGTTTTTGAAGAAAGAAAGGTATAGCCATCTTCCCCAATCCATAACTTTCCCATTTTAGGTCCTTTTTAGATCAAATCTTTTGTACTTGGTTCTAATCCATCCCTTCTTGCTGCTCATGGAGAGTATTCTCAGGTTTGGTACAATTTGGAGAGATTAGCTAGAAAGGAGAAACTCCTCTTTTGGAGCTTTTCAAGGAGCTTTGAAACCTATAGGTAAAACTCTCAAAACCCATTCAAATTTTGATTTCTTTGCATGAGTGCATAGCCCTAGGAGTCCCCTAGCTGCTAGCATAGGTTTGGTGTCGAGTCGTGTCCATTTCATGTCCGTATCGGACACGTATCAGGGCATACAGTAGGTGTTTGATGAAATGCTTGTGAGAACTTTTTTGATATTATTTTTCAAAACTAATTTCATGTTTTTGTAGCCTTATATGTTTACTTTGGATCCCTCACTGACTGAGCACACTTCGTGTCTCTTTTCGTGTCCAAATCTGGACACGAACACGTGCACGAGGCCTCGGTTCAGTTCCCTGCTGTTGGACACGTCGTATCCGCTGTACACGACACATTTGGACATGATACTTGCTGGACACCTTGGACACATGACTGACACGACACGTATGAAGTTTGAGGAGGAGTTATCGAGTGGATTGGGAGAAATCCCAAACAAACCCGATTTACACTGTGATGTGCACGTTCAGTCGAGGGTTTGGATACGGCCCTAGAACGCGGACACGGCGTGTTATGGACACGGTGCAGGCCCCTAGGCTTGTATCCCTATCCTAGGCGAGCCTCTAGGCACGAGCACGAGTCCTACTTTGTCTCGTGTCGTCTCCACAAGTACAGTGAACACATGCACGATAATTGCTGTCCAATTTGTATTATTTTGGGTTGTTTGAGTTTTGGACACGTTTGGGACACTTTGTGGACACGAGCTCATCCCAATTTCATGTCTATTTATGCTTTTATGGCTGCACACTTAAATTGAAGGTTTAATTGGGTTTTCGAGTTCAAATTTGGTTTTGGTTCGATTCTCTGATACTGTGTTCCTGAAAATGCATTTCTGAAATCTCTGATTCATTTTAATGATTTAGAATGTTAATTTACATATAATTAGCATACCAGCATGTTAATGTATATATATACGATCAGTATATTCATCTAGATATGGAGTTGGAATGACATTGATGTTTTCGAGTTCAAGTTGGAGTTTTTCTGAATTTTAACTGAGTTCGAAATTGGATTGGTTGAGTTCTTTTGAATGTGTAAATGGAAATTGATGCTAACTATTACTATTCCTGTCATTCGAATTCTATTTATTTTTTCAATGTGTTCAACTATTTGTGTGAGAAAAATTTGGTTGTTTACATATCAGGGAATTGGCCTACATGCTCAGTTTCACATGGCAAGGGAATTTTAGCCTTCAAATTTCATTTTAGGCTATGGAATTCTTTAGAATAAATCACAGTTTTAATAAACTGTACAAACACTTTAACCCTATGAAATTTCGCATACACTGACTTACTACACCCTGTTAACTAAGAACCCCAGAATGACCCTTCCACACTGATTTTCCTGAGTACATTCACTGTTAACTGAGTTTTTTTTCCTAATTGACAAAACCTGAGATTCCTTCTAGTATGAACCGAAAACTATTGGTATGTTTGAATTTGAAATGGTGATGGGTTGGTTCACTGTGAATTGGTTTCATTCCCTTTTAAACTGTGAATTAGTTTCCTTCCTTAACAAATGTGAATGCCAGATTTTTATACTTTGTTAGCCTGTCACTTGAGTTCATTTCCTGAGTACACTGGACACATGTACACTGTTTTGGCATAACACACTGTTCTGATTTTTCCTCTCACTGTTTCCCTGTCACACATATGTTTTCTGTCTTTAGGATTCCTGTGGCACACACATATACACACATGAGATCACTCACACACCCCACACTATATGCATGTGCACAAACCCCCTCTCTATCTCTCTATACATATGTTGTTACCTCACTTATATATATATAAATGTATGCCTATATACCTGGGACTCTCTCTTGATATGCAAACTAAGATTTGCATTGACACTCTCCTCACTACACACACATATTCAAAACTGAAACTGTACAATCACTTAACCATTCCCCTTTTTTACACTATACACTCCACACTCACCCTCTATCTCTCTAAATATATATGAACTTGATTTGAAATGGGGAAACTGAAATGAGATGTTAAGTTTAACTTAGAAATTGAGATTGATACTCTAAAACCCCCCTTTTTCTATGACTGTTAACACATGAACCTTGTATTAAACTAACTTATATGCAATGTAGGAAGGATGCTGTAATGAGGCTAGAATGCACTATATGATATATATTTATGCACATGAGATGTAGAAGGAATGAATGCATATGAAATATGAAATGTAATTTATGTAATGTATATAACATATTCATGGTATCTATAGATTTGTATATTGTAGTATGGTATATAGGTATAACTTGTATATGTTAAACCTATGTAATGTGTGTTTTGATAGCTTAGTTGGCATTGTGTTGTGGTTGTGTGCTACCCTAGGTTTAGTTAGGGTTGGCTAGACTTGGTTGACTGGTTTAGACTAAGGTTAGACCTAGAATGGCTTGTTTGACCAAGTATGACTAGTGCAGTTGACCAAAGTTGAGCAAGAGTTGACTTTGGTCTAGATTGACCTAGAATCATGTAGAATGCATAGTAGAACTTCATATTACCATTTTGGACTTGTTGTGACTTATACTGTTCTATAGGAGACAGACACCACTCCTCGGACAGTAGATATTCTTCAAATACTCAGGATACAGGCGAGTATATTCTCTGATCATTTCATACCCTATTTAGGATTATATTTTCTGCTTTAGATTATTTTACTTGATGCTGACATGTTGGTATCACGGATTAGTACTATATGGATCCCTTCATGAGATGTTATCCCTTTCGGGAGCATTAGATACTCTTGTCTCGTGTGTTTCACTTATATCATGTATCTCATGCTTCTATTTTCATAAATCTTTATGTATCAGCTTGTGATTCCTGTACTCTCATGAATCACAGAGCCTTCACGAATCTTCATGAATCACTCACGAGTCACCCTATATGGGAAGTAGTATAGTCATGAATCTTAACGTCTTGACTGGATCCTTGTGTATTAATTGGGGATGGGGGAGTATAAATGAGCATGTGAATAATTCCAAAGTAGAATAGTCATGAATCACCTCTTTAGTATAGTCATGAATCACCCTCCAGCTGTTCACATGTTTCATCTTGTACTCTAAATCACTAGAATCACTGATTAGTTCTCTATTATACTGTAGATATTTACTTACAGTCTCTCTCTCTTTTACATTATGCTATTCTTCAGTTTCATGTATCTTACTCTCTAGCATGATTATATTTCCTATTCTGTTATGATTTGTTGAGATTTATTGTGCTCGCTCCTGTCCTGACTGGACCTGTTGAAAATTTTACAGTGAATGATGAGGCTCTGGTGTCTACCCATTATGGTGCAGCTTAGACAACACTTGTGACTTGGACCCAATTGCAGTAGAGGATCTACCACCGGTGGTTTAGACTGCTAGCTTAGACTCTTACCTTGTCTTTCTCATTGATACATTATTGTATATGTACTGGGAGTTGTTTTATCTGATATTTATGGAGATGTCATCTTAGACACTTAGACTGCTATCTGATTGTATCTCTGTGGATTCATTTCGTTCCATATCTATCTATCTTTTTATCGTACTCTACCTTAGATGTGATTGAGACTGTATTGCTATGTCACCTCCATTCGGAGTGTATATAATGTACAGGTACCTTTATATTGTTAGAAGATTGACCTAGGACAGCGTTCTACCGTCGACACTGCGGCGTAGGCTGGGCGTTGTTACGTACTCGTACCCTCACAGTGGGTACGGGTCGTGACAATGGGTACCAAAAGTTTCATTTGCAAATTGTTTGTAGGTTGGACACCCTTCCCATGCTAGGAGCAAATGGATCCTCGATAGCGGTTGCTCACGGCACATGATCGATGATGCTTCGTTATTTGCAACACTGTCGAAGAGGAATAAAGACGGATACGTCTCCTTCTGTAATAATTTGAGAGGGTACATAATCGGTATCGGTAACATTGGTAAGGCTTCCTATCCAGTGATTAAAGATGTTTGTCGTGTTACTGAGTTAAAACATAATCTGCTCAGCATAAGCCATTTAGCTGATCATGGTTATGGCATTAACTTCGTAAAAGATAAATGTACTATTATTGATAGTTCAACTGGCAGTACTATATTTGAAGGTATTAGGAAAGATAATATATATGTATTCTATTTGTTGGAAGATGCTAACAATACAGGTAGATGTTTGATGGCCAAAAGTATTGAGAGTCAACTATGGCATATGAGACTCGGTCATGCAAATATGGATACAATTTTAAGATTATCTACGAAGAAGTTGGTACGCGGCTTACCGGATATTTCTTTCAAGAAGGATACGGTATATAGTGAATATGAAAAGAACAAAGCTACCAAATCTGCATTCAAATCCAAGAACGCTGTAAGTACCACTAGACCTTTACAATTGTTGCATATGGACTTATTTGGACCCAGCAGAATTGCTAGTCTAGGTGGTAAGTTATATGCATTTGTCATTATAGATGATTTTTTTAGATATGCATGGGTTTATTTTCTTGCACGCAAGAACGATGCATTATCAGAATTCGTCACCTTTTGCAAGAAAGTGCAGAATGAAAAAGGGTTCATGATTATTCGCATTCGTAGTGATCATGGCGGCGAATTTGAGAATGCAGAATTCAAGCAATTTTGTGACACACACGGTTATCTGCATGAATTCTCTTGCCCCAGGACTCCACAACAAAATGGAGTTGTGGAACATAAGAACATAACTCTATCTGAAATGGCTAGAGTTATGTTAAACCAGTTTAGTCTACCTAGATATTTATGGGCTGAAGCTGTAAATACAGCATGCTATATTCTCAATAGGGTTGTAATTCGACCTATATCGAAGAAGACTCCCTATGAATTATGGTTTGATAGAACACCAAATGTTTCTTATTTGAAAATCTTTGGTTGTAAATGCTTTATTCTTAATACTAAAGATAATTTGAGTAAATTTGATGAAAAGGCCGATGAAGGTATATTTTTAGGTTATGCAGCAAAGAGCAAAGGATATAGGGTCTTCAACAAAAGAACCATGATCATTGAAGAATCTATCAACGTCAAGTTTGATGAGCTAAATCAACACTTAGACGATGATGACAATGAAGACTTAATCGCACCAAGTACAGCTACTGCAAAACCTTCACACAAAGATGCAGAACCATCACATCAGGCATCAGATGAACCTCCAAGCAAAGAAGCCGGAACTAGCAATCTTGAGACTGTACCAAAAGAGATGAGATTCTTGGCTAGTACTCATCCAAAGGACTTGGTAATTGGTGAGATTACCAAGGGTGTAAGTACTCGTTCCTCTAATAAAGATATAGCTTCTTGTGTTGCTTTTGTCTCGCAGTTTGAACCCAAAAATATTGATGAAGCATGTAGTGATAATTTTTTGTTAGATGCTATGCAAGAGGAATTAAACCAATTCGAACGAAATCAAGTTTGGAAACTTGTTCCCAAGCCTATTGATCATCCGGTCATTGGCACCCGATGGGTATTCCGAAATAAACTGAACAAGAATGGTTTAGTGACTCATAATAAGGCTCGACTCGTAGCTCAAGGATACAATCAGGAAGAAGGTATCGACTACGATGAGACTTATGCCCCAGTTGCGAGATTAGAATCCATTCGCATGTTATGTGCATTTGCATATTTTCATAATTTTAAGTTATTTCAAATGGATGTCAAAAGCGCATTTTTTAAATGGTTTTATAAAAGAAGAGGTTTATGTAGCTCAACCACCCGGTTTTACTGATTTCAAATTTCCTGAATATGTTTTCAAGTTGAAGAAATCTTTATACGGTTTGAAACAAGCCCCTCATGCTCGGTACGATCGTCTAAGCACTTTTCTACTTGATAACGGTTTTTCAAAGGGAAAGGTTGACACTACTTTGTTTATAAAATCTTTGAATAATAATATTCTTTTGATTCAAGTCTATGTAGATGATATTATCTTTGAATCTACTGATGAATCTCTTTGTCAAGAATTTTCTAAGTGTATGCAGAATGAGTTTGAGATGAGCATGATGGGAGAGCTGAAATTCTTTCTCGGACTGCAAATCAAACAAACCAACAATGGGACGTTCATAAATCAAGCAATATACACAAAGGATCTATTAAAGAAGTTCGACATAGAAGCAGCAAAACCACTTAGCACTCCAATGGCGACTTTAACCAAGCTTGATATTGATGAACAAGGCAAACCCGTCGACATACGTAAGTATCGAGGTATGATCGGTAGCTTACAGTATTTAACTGCTAGTCGACCAGACATTATGCTTAGTGTTTGTTTATGTGCTCGTTTTCAAGCTAATCTTAAGGAATCATATTTGTGCGCAGTTAAGCGTATCTTCCGATACCTTAAAGGCACTTCTTTTGTCGGCTTATGGTATCCCAAAACCACGTCATTTGACCTAATCGGTTATTTTGATGCTGATTTTACCGGATGCAAAGTAGATAGAAAAAGCACTAGCGATACATGTCATTTCCTAGGAAAAGCTCTAGTCTCTTGGTTTAGTAAAAAGTAAAATTCTGTTGCATTATCAACAACTGAGGCTGAGTATATCGCCGTAGGACGTTGTTGTGCACAAATTTTGTGGATGAAACAAACCTTAGAAGACTATGGATTGCATTTTTCACACATACCCATTTTCTGTGACAACACTAGTTCTATTAATTTGACTAAGAATCCAGTATGTCATTCTCGTACTAAACATATCGAGGTTCGACATCACTTTCTTAGAGATCATCAACAAAATGAAGATATAGACCTTGTATACATAGACACACAGAATCAATTAGCTGACATACTCACAAAACCTCTAGCGAAAGATCGTTTTAATTATTTACGTCGAGAATTAGGCATTTTAGATGTCAATAATATTAATTAATTTTGTTTTATTAATTAATTTATTCGATACTCAAAAACTGTTTTCGAGACAAGCCCAAAAAGAGTCTGTCTGTCACCACGACTACGGTCGAAGCGAAGCGGTACTTAAGAGTTCCCCGGTGAACCTCCGTTAGCTGGGACAGTACTCCTACAGCTAATCTGAGACAGATGCTGAGTAAAGAATATTAATTTATAAAATAATATTAATTATATTATTTTGAGATATAAAATTACTAAACTTTGAATTAAACATTTGAAAGAATTAATAAAAAAGAATGTGGCCTCATTTGAATTTATATATATATATATATATATATATATATATATATATATATATATATATATATATATATAGCCAGGCAGCCCTTGGCGAATTCGGCCAGAGTTCGGCTGGGTATATATATGTACCAGCACGAACCCGAGGCTTCCTTCTTCTTCATTCTTTCCCACATCCTCATAACAGCAGCCTCCGCGTCTCCAAACCCTAGCTTTTCTCCATTCTTGTTCTTCAAATCCGTGTGGAGTTTCTCGTCCAAACTTTGGATTCGTGCGGAGAACGTCATCCTCTACAACATATCTAATTCTTGGAAGGTATAATCCCTTCTCTCCACTACTTTTTAATACTTAAGGTTTCTAGAAAATTTTGGAAAAGAATGCCTAAGTTCAATCCTTTCAAGAGGAAGAAGACCAATGCCAGTGAAGAGGCATCGTCTTCAGATCCGCATACGGATTGCCTCTTTTCTTCGGTCCAATCGGACGATGGTGCGTCGGATGAGTTTTACTTTAAAACTTTCGATCAAGCTTTATTATGGTACGCCGATTTTATCATGCGTACTATTTGCACCGGATCGCCGATTAAATGGACTGTCTTTCCGGATCACCGCCCTTACTTTGAGGCATTAGGGTTACAACATTTTGTCACCTTACAATTCTCCATTGCCACTAATGCCATCAGATTATTCTATTGTAATTTTGTGTTAGACACTTTTACCGCGAGAACACGTGTCGGAGGAATTGATATCGAATTCACTGATGAAACGTTAGTAAAAATCCTTGGTATCCCAAACGAAGGTGTCCCGCTCGATTACATCACTGATTTTGATTTTCCCGATGGCACGACACTCGTTAGTTTCAAGAATGAGCTTTGTGCGCCCGCACGCGCTCGTCCTGGAAAGGTCAAGGCTAATAACTTAAACTTGTTTAACTACGAATTACATCGCATCATCTATTCCACCTTACTTCCGAAATCCACTTCTAAAGATGATGTCACTGCACTTGAGCTTTCTACTCTTTATCATATTCTTAAGGGGATTCTTTTTTCTGCCCCTAAGACTATCATCCAGATGATGGGTAGATGTCGCGGGAGAGACCGCAACCTATCTTATGCGATGCTTATTCCACGCATCTTTCAGAGATTTGATATTGACCTATCTACTTGTGCTGTCGACCCCGAGCCCAAGTTTCCCAAACTCTTTCGTCGCAGCATTGCCACTGTTCGTCCACCTACTGCACCTACTCCTCCTGCACCTACTTCCACAGCTCCCACAGCACCTGTTCCTCCTCATTCTTACCCTATGACATTTGAGGGTATACATCAGCACTTATCAGATCTGCAGTCTTTTTTATGTTGAGACCTCTAGGGAACACGAGTTCTGTAATGTGACTCGGTTCCAGGCGATTGCCAACTCATTCGCAGATATGAGGTTTGTGCAGACGGGTCATTCTGCTAGCTCTCTACCTTGAGACCCTTCTGTTTCTGGCTACCGCATTGACGACGAGGCGGTCCACTCTCTGTTCCAGCCAGGGAATGCCTATGATTGGTATCGTACCGCTGGTGCCACTCCTCACACTTCTAGCGCTGGTACTTCTAGAGCTGGTCCTTCTGGACATGCTGGAGCGGCAGCTGACGTTGATGATGAGGATGATGATAATTTTTGAGATGTTAGATATTGAGACTGTTACTTTTGTCTTATGTTTACTTGGAAATGTTCCGACATTCCAAGATTTTATCAGTACTCTTATTTTTTAGTATCAGCACTTTTCTTTATTATGTGACTATTCATAGACATGGTTTTGATTATGCCTCAGTTTTGGCTTCTTAGTCTAATTTTTAGTACTTTATTTATTTCAGTATTATTCTCGCACTTTATTAAATATTGCCTGTGACAAATACATGCCTGTGTTATTCTATAGTCTATCTGTTTCTCTTACTATATTTACTGTTTATACCATGCCTATCATGATTATCTATTTTTATTGTGTTTCTTCACTGTTTGTTACTTATGCATTGATTGCGGGGGAGCTTTCTCTTTTACAATTATTTTGCTAAGTAACAACGGGAGAGAAATAAGGATCTAACATTTTTGTGAATACAGGTTATGAACAATTTCTTTTGATTACTATTTTGAATTGATTCCAGCTTAGATGTTATATCGGCAAGGTTTGTCAATTATCAAAATGGGAGAGATTGTTGGCCCATTGGTCGTGGTCAAACCTGATTTTAATAATCGATCAAACTCTGCCTCGATATAATTGTAAGTCAACTCAGATGTTTACCTACGACGTTTTGGACACTGCTCAACAATGGATATTTATCATGTTCAAGACCGAAGCTGTTTCGAAACTGTTTGCCATTCAGAATGTACTTCCTGTTACGCTATGTAATTTTTTATTATTGAGTCTAGGAATACATTGTACACCGAGTCGTACTGGCAAATAGGCTATCCGAAAACGTTTTTCAAAACCATCATATTCTTTTACAAATGACCTATGTTTTTGAAAAACATTCTTTTTACAAAAAGCTTCTGAAGGATTTTTCAAAAAGCCAAAATTTATTTTCTCAAATGAACTGGCAGAACCACAGCAGAACTCGGCCAGAGTTCGGCCATTTAGAACGTTAGTGAACGTTGGGTTTTTGAACTTGGTCATCCTTCAGTTGTGGTTTGTTACAGAGAGTTATGTCCGAATTCTGTCCGAATTTTGTCAGAGTTCTGTCTTTGGAAAAACTATAAATAGAGAAGTATTTCGATCATTTCAAATCACCAATTCACTTTCAATCTCTTCTTTTCCTGAGCTTACATTCTTCCAAAGAGTTCTAAAAAGCTTTCATTTTCAAATTCCAAGTCAGTTACAATCCTCTAGTCGATTTGCCAGTGCGGTACGGTCTAGAAGTTTCAGAACGATTGTAATCAGAGGCTTGATAGAAGATTCAACTCTTCACAATTGAAGTTGGTCGAGTTCATCGTATCAAAGCTCGCGTCTGTAGAAGTTGTAAGGACTTCGTATGAAAACTTGCAGGATTTTTCAATAGTGGATTCAACTGGAAGCTAGAGTTCTTCCGACTGGACTAGTCCTCATAAGAGGGAAACCAGTATAAATCTCGATGTTTGCGTTTGCCTTCTGATCACTTTAATTTCTGTCATTTACTTTTGTGATTATTATTATATCTGTGATCTAACTGCTAAAAAGTTTTTCATTAGCAATATTCTGCTGCCTACTCTATTCACCCCCCCTCTAGAGTATTCTGCTTTACGATTTCGTTCCTACAAAATTTATATATGGTTTCATTATTTTCTTAAGCTTTTAGGAATTTTTATGAAGGCATCCGAGAGTATTTTTGAGGCCAAATAAATTATTTGGGCTCTAGAACCCTCAAACAGTTTTCTAGAATTTTCTAGGAATTTTTAGGAATTTTCTGGGATTTATTTAGAATTTTTAGAATTTTTTCTGATTTTTAATTAATTTTCTGTAATTAAAAACTATAATTTCTAATATATATATACCCAGTCAGCTGGGGCGGCCCGCATGTCAGCGGCTCCAACCAACCCCACGTGTCCATAAAGGAACTGCTCACTCAGCACTTCCTTATAAGGAAGCCGAGCAGCTCCTATAAGCTGGCCCAACCGAGCCGGCTCAATCCTGGACCGCAGGATCTGGACGGGGCACGTACGATGGCGACACGTGTCCTCCGTCCAGCCGACTTAGCTGCAGCCACCGACTTTTTCTCCTATATATATTAGTATATAGTTAGGTTTTCCGAAAACCCTAGATTTATTTCAGCAGTTTTTTGTGGGAGAGTTCAGTAGAGTTCTTCGACTTCGCGGAGGGTTTGCTGTTGATCTAGACGTCCGTTTTGTGCGCCAATTTTTTGTTAGAAGCTTATTGAGGTTAGGTTTCTGAATATATACTTTATTTTCTGATATTTTGTTCTCGAATTTCTGGATAATTATTTGAGTGTCGGTAGTCCAAAAATTAATGCGTCGCATGGTTTTCTAGATTTCGAGTGATCCCGAACTCCAATTCGCGATCCGTTTGAAGTTTTGAAGAGCTGACACCGAGCTATACAACATATAATTTTTTCAGAAATTTAGAGTTTCATCTAATATTTTATTTTGTTCGTAGAAGTCAGATTTGGTCAACGGTTCATCAATTTGGTCATGGTTAGCCATAATGGCGATAACTTTTGACCAAATCGTGATTTTGTGGCACGGTCGATTTCAGTGCACTCATGGCATTGAAATATACTATGTTGCACGCTCAAACTTTAAATTCATAATATTTGACTAGTTAGTCAACAGTATGTCTCAGTTTGCGTGCCACGGGTCCCAGATTTGGAACCGTGACTTTCCTTGGCCAAATATTTGTATTTAGATTGTTATTTCAGAATTAAATAGATTAAAATAGGATTTTAGATTATTTATTCCAGAATTAGAATAATATTAGTTAAGTTAACCCATTAGCCACTTTCTAGGATTTTTAGAGTAGGAATCGTTGATCTAACTTATGGTTGTTTTTGTGTTGGGGTAGATCGGGTTACGACGTCTTGAGTTGTGACTTTATCACCTATCGGAGCAGGCAAGTATCACTATGACCTATGTTTCCTTTATTTTATACTGCATGTATCTTCGTGTCGTCTTTTCACTATTACTCCCTTATGGTTCATGATTGTCATAGTTCATGATTACTATTGTGCACGAGAGTTAGAATCGGTTGGATATACATACATGTTCATGTCTTACTCATTGTTTTATATTGTTTACAGTTTATCGTATTGCTAATATTTATCGTAGTGGACATGTATTGTGAGTGAGTCGGATGGGAGAATACAACAAGCATGTGGTCAACGAATTGAATACAGACCCCCTATACATTGATTGCATAATATCAGTCATACACCACACGTATGACTGACAGATATTTCAAGCCGTCTACATGCTGAAAGTTGGTATTCTAAAACACACAGTACACGTGACTTAATTATTGTTGCTCTATTGTCTATTGTTCTTCTTTCGTCAAGTCTACCTTCTTATTGTCATCATGTCTTTGTGGTATGTCAAGTCAACATTCATATTATTATCATGTCTTAGTGGTTTTTCATTATCATACAATGCCATGCCTATACTTATCTTCAGTAAAATTCTTTTTATTGTTCCTTCATGCGCGTATACTATATTGTGTAATGTAGTGTTATGGTGATCTTGCTCCAATCCTGACTGGATAACTATTTTTGAGCTTTAGACGATGAGATTTGCCTCGAGGTCTACGGTGAGTATGTTGGCGACCCTGACATCACTGGCGTACCCGGTTCCAGCACTGATGCGAATTAGCATATTTTCTTCCTTATGGATTCGCTTTAGTTAGTAGTTATAGTTATGGAGTTTAGTTGTCTATTTTATTTTCTGCTATCCGGGTTTGTTTCCGAGACTTTTTGAGTTGTAGTGAATTATTTCATATTTATAATATTGAGACTATTGGATATTTTGGTGATTATTGTTGGCTTAGTTGTGGATGGTATATATGCGTGTTGTGCTTGTTGTGGACCATTGTTATCATAGACAGCGTAATACCGCTGATGCTGCGGCATAGGCTGGACTTGGCCACGAACTCGTATCCCAAAATTAGGAGCGGGTCGTGACAAGTTTTTATGGTGGCCCATGCAGGTCCAATTTCACAAAAGACTGCGAACTCGTAGTAGTACTTAAGTTAGTCGTACTACTGCGAGCCTGCGAATAGAGTTGAAGTTAGGAGGTTATATCATCCACAGTAGGATTTTCGACCTTATGAGTCTATTTTATCTTAGGATCTTATTCTCTTAAATTGCATCTTGCTTGATTCCGTTCGTGATTTCTTCGATATGTTTGTATCTACCGTTCTAACCATATCCTTTCTTTCCTTTTAGTTCGCAATGGTTGAGACAAGGCGCAGTGAGATCCGTAAGGGAAAAATGGTAGCTAATCCTTATGCTATTCCTGTAACTCCCCTTCCCGAATTTTTTAAAATTTTTATCTTTATCTTTATTTTTATTTTGATTTTTGTATTTTGAAATAAATCATCCTTGAAAAATTCAAACGTTATTTTACTTGCTATTTCAAAAACTAGTTTTAAAAATGGTTTAAAGGTACCAATTTCTTATAATAAAAATATCTTAACCTTGAGTGTGATTTTTATGCATCATAATTATGTTTGTCATTATGTTGGACTTTTAGAACTATCGGCTACGAAAGAGATTTAAGAAGCACATTTATTTTGATTGATAGAAATATTTTCGTCGAATTACTTTAAATAAGATTTGATTAAATATATATATACATATATATATTAAATTATTAGATGATATTGTTATATTTAAATTGCAATGATGACTATATAATTGTAAACCCTTGAATCAAGGAAATTATTCTACTTGGTGTGATTTTTGATAATATTAATGGGGGAAACCCTAGCTTCATTTTCTGTTCCTTAATGAGCCGCCACCTACACTTTGTAGTCTCATCCTCACACACCTATCTTCCCTTGTCTTCAACCATCCTCCTCCGACATTCGAAAAGATCCATAACTTCCCACACGTCCATATAAACAGCCAACCCCCATCGCCCTCATTTCTACCACCATTCTTCTCAACGTCTTCAGTCGCCGCAGTTTCCACCGAGCGCCGCAACTCCAGGCGAGTCCGTCGATGGCGCGCCATTACTCCGGCGCGCCCTTCAGTCATCCATACGTGTTCCCGGCTCGTCCCAACTGCGAGCTTCGTGAACGTAGCCTTCCCGCCTCGTCTGTCGAGTTCTTGGCATGCACCAATTTTTAGTGGCAAGCTATAGTAGCATGCATGGAAGAAGATGAGCAATAGAATCTTTAGGTAAAAGTTTATACTACCCTTTCCCTTCTTCTTTGTAGGATCGGCCATTCGTGAAGCTCTTGCTCCCCGAGCAACCCACGCTTAATAACTTTACCCCCTACAAACTTTTAGGCCTCGTTTGGTTCACGGATTCAAGGAATCCGGAAAGGAAACTTGTTCCTTTCCTTTGTTTGGTAACCACAAATTTGGGAAACACTTTCCTAACATGGGGGAAAATAGGAGGAAAAATGGTTCCTCTCATGACCCATGGGATTCATTTTCCCTCCTCCTTTCCCAACATTAATTACAAACATTATGACAAAAGTAGCCTTGTTTTATTACCTATTTTACCAATTAACTCTTCATTATAATTATGTTGGCATTGGATATTGTTGGAACAATGATATATTTTTTCTTTCCTTTCCTACACCAACCAAACATAGGAAAGAAAATTTGATAGGAATTCTACTTTCCCATCCCCATGGAAAATACATGGAAATTGATTTCCTTTCCGTGAACCAAACGAGGCCAGTTGTTAGTAGTAGGAGCTGTTGTAACATTTTTTTGGACTATGTATTATTATATACACACAAAGGGAACCTTTAGCTTAAATATGGGCAAAACAAACTTAGCCTAGAGAAGAAGAATGGGATGTACTCAAGTTTTGCTCATAGGAAGTTGTGCCAAGCATCTTTAAAATAAAACAAAAAAATAATATATATATTAGGGACACATGGAATGTTACAGCACCTGTGAAAAGGTTGTGAACATAAGTGTTCTTCTAATATTAGCTATGGTAATAATTATTATGGTCTTGTATATATAATGGGTTTTGGTTTTGAGTTTTATTTTCCATTAGAATATGTTTAAGCCATTTAGTAATATTTTCTAAGCATATGAATATACGTATTATCTTTGGGCTTTTAATACTTTTAATAATATTATTAAGTATTTTACTCAAATAATTTCATAAAATAAATATTTTCATAAAAGGGGTTTAATATCTATCATGTTTCAAAGATAGTTTATAAGTATTCTCTGAATATATTTCTCTAATTAAATAATTACCCTTTTCTAAAATTAGAAATCTCCCTAGATTATTAGATTATCCTATCGTAGCTAATCGTATCCCTGTTTCCTTGCCAACTTTGGACTCCTCCACGACAACCCTAGCCAACTGGACTATTCTAAACGCAATGGTGTTGTCGGTTTCACCAGCAAAGGACCTCGGGCAAGTGCACTTTCTGATTGCTTTCGATTCATAGTAGTCTTTTCATTTCATGTTTATACATATGTCTTGCTGCTTGTTGACACGCTCGTCACACGGAGATTAGTATCATGGATTTATTATACATTCTTGATTGTCATTTTCATGATTACCATGCTTGCGACCTGATTCCATGAGTACTAGCTGGGAGGAAAAATATCTTAGTAGACATGTGAACTACCCCTTACCCATCCCAATATGTCTAATCTTGACTGATAGCAGCTGCACACGACACGTGCAGGGTGCCGTATTTACCCCTTAGCCGTTCACATGTCGAAAAGGATATTTCAAAATACATAGATAGTTTTTTTTTATTTGTTTCCTGGTTATCTTCATCGCTTGCCATGTCATCAGTTACTTTCTAGTTTTCATCTCTCATATGTTATTTTCATGTCTTGTTAATTCTATTATGTTTTCGCATTGCCGTCGGTTTGTGTACTTGTTCCATTCCTGACTGGAAACCAACATTTTTCAGGTTAGTTGTGGCTTCACTTAGCATTGGAAGATACGGGGGTACTTGCAGACAGAAACCTGGAAATAGATAGCATTTGTATCATTTTCATTAATTGTGAGAACTTTGTATTTTCTTTAAATATAAATGTGGTAACTGTTGTAATAAACATAGAAATGTGAATGAGCAATAAAGTTATTTTGTAATTTTGAGCAACTTGGCCTTGACAGCGTTCTATATCCGACTCTGCGGCGTAGGTTGACTTGGACACGTCTCGTATCCGAAAAAGCGGATGCGGATCGTGACAACCCCGAGCCCGAAGGATCGACGACAGATAGTACAGAATTCGTAGAGCCCTCTAGCCATCAACCATATAGAGATAGTGCTGAGGATCTTCCACCACCACTACCAACAGTCCCAACCCAAGGAGTAACTGTGGATGGAGCTCATATCCTTACGATACTCCATGGCATGATTGAGACTCAGCAGAGACATGCAAATGTTATGGAGAGGAGCGTAGAAATACGATAAGATCGTGTGGGTACCATTGATGGGTTTCGCAAGATGAACCCACCTCCATTTACTGGCTCAGAGAAACCTATAGAAGACACCAACTGGCTAGTGGAGATAGAGACACTACTAGAGGCATCGGAGCTGCCAACGGAGAAATGGATAAAAACAGTGAAGTTGCAGCTCAAGGACAATGCACATCATTAGTGGGCGGCACAAGAAAGACGGTTGGGCAAGAATGTGTTATGGGAAGAGTTTACGGACCTCTTCAATACCATGTTCTTCCCCACCACAGTTCGGAAGGAGCTGCCGGATCAGTTCAAACGACTAGAGCAGGGGAGCATGACAGTGGACGAATATGATACAGAATTCAGTCGCTTGAGTTATTTTGCTCCTACTCTTGTATCTACAGTAGAAGAGAAGGTAGAGAAATTCCATTCTGGGTTGAATTACAAGTTACAGAGTTTGACAGCGTCAATAGACCCAACATCCTATACAGGCATCTTGAATGTAGCTAAGCGTCAAGAATCTATCCTAAGGCAGAAAGTAGCTTCCCAAAAGAGAGGTAAAGATGGTAGTCATAAAGAACCATCAAAACGTCCTAATATTTCTCAGAAGTCCCTTCAAATCCAGCATCAACATTGTCACGCCCCAGAACCAGAATACTGGAGAGCGGGGGCGGACATAGCCAGCTACGTATGATGAAATAGAATCCATCTCACCATACGGTCACGGCTGTCTAGATATGTGAGGGTTTCACTACAATCCATCGGTCTCTTAAGGTCATAAAATAGCCTATTGTCTCAATCTTAACCAACTAATAATAGTAACAAGATATCAGATCACTAAATATACAATTGTAAGGCGTCCCAAACATTACATATCCAGATGATCATGAAGCTAGTCGTACAAAATGTAAGGACTAGCAAGAGTTCAGTCATACACGATCAACCCCCGGGGCTTGTCAATCATGTTACAGCCCGTAGGCAGACGGTAAGTAAGTACAATCGAGCTAACACTTGCTCGTCGGCTAAACGCCTCAAAAGAATAATTTACAATATTACAGTGGAAGAACAAAAGAAACCCACTCGATGCCCTGGTTACGTCTGGTGACCACCATCGGGCTGGAAAGCAGGAAGATCCTTTGGTGCTGCTCCGGTATCTGGCCATACAAAACCAGCTGGGTCAGACCCCAGAAAGAGCAAGTGCCACAAAGGAGGCTTCACTTAAGGACTAAAACCAGCAAATCATTAGCATTCAACATGTAAGAAAACAATAAGTAACACAGATTGGGGTTCGCGCACTACCAATGCACTTGTCCCAATTAGAGAAAATAATTAAGAGAAACATCATGTTAAATAAAATATAGCTGGACAATATATATGAAAAGAAGACAATGATGAGAGTGACAATGAAAGGTACAATCAGGATAGTACAATCTGGAGTGACAATAGTGTTCAAGCATTATAGTGACAATCATTCAATCATGCTGGTACAATCTTGTAATCGATCACTTCTAGACAATACTAAACTGGACTAGACTCCATCCAATCAATCACGGCCAATCATTGTCTACGGCTTTCTACATTAACTAACTAGGGTTATCACAATCCTAGTTACTAGCAAGATGCAATGAGATGCTCCAAGTAGTCACAGGCCCTGCAGCTACCCAGGTTATCCAGGCAATCATTATTGTGACAATCCAGAGAGTTCAATCATTAAAGTGACAATCGAGAGTGCCCCACATGACAGTGGGCTGGAAATGTGCCCTACTCGTCGGCAGGCTACAAGTCCAAACATTTGCGGCCGGAATAACGGGGTCGCCTGTAACTGGAGAACATCTCTTCATGACTAGTAGATTATTCTAGTTATTAACCTTAGTTTATTTCAATATGTACCCCTGACCGTGGTACTCAGGGGTCCATGCCCTAGAAATGATGCGAGACAAGACTGGTTCATTTATACAAGCACAATCGCCCACGGTGTCAAGTCATTATACAGGTCGTGTCATGTCAAGTAGCCGTCGCAACGGCTTATCGAGATATAACATGTCAGGTTATCCGGTCAAGTATACTAGTCAGGAGTGCGCCACGACGGGCCACTATCATGTCATGTCAGGTTACTGGTCGAGAGCGCACCACTACGGGTCATCATCAAGTCAGGTTGTCATATCAAGTCTATCATGTCAAGCCAATCATGTCAAGTTATCATTCCAAACATATTAAATAAATTCGTGATTATCAAGTTCATGACAAAAGGCGTAAGGATATAAAATAGGCGTAAAATATCTAATAAAATATCCATATACAGGACTAATATGAATCACCGGTTACAAGTCAAGTGTGCATCCCATCGGGTCACTATCAAGAAGATCAGAAAGTATCCGGATCATAATTCTCAGAAATCAGAAACCATATTAGTCGTAAGCAATTCATCAAAAACCGTGCCAGGTCGTGTTGGGTCAAGCAGTCGTGTCATGTGAAACAAGATCTCAAAACTCCAATCCATAGAAAAGAAGCCAAGCCTAGAGGATTAAAAGAAAATCAACATGGACAATGGATTGCGCAGGGGTTAGAGTGCGCAAGGGATAAACTGCGCGAGAGTTGGATCGCGCAGGGGCTGGACTGCGCTGGGTCAAGCGCGCAGGGAAATGGATTACGCTAGGTCAGATTGCGCAGAAGATGAACTGCGCAAGAGCTGAGCCGCGCTGAGTCGGGTTGCGCAGGGATCGGATTGCGCACACACTGGATTGCGCACAAACCGGATTGCGCAGAGAATGGATTGTGCCAGGGCGAGCTGCGCGAGGCTAGATTGCGCCAGCACTAAAGAGTGCTGGGCTAACTGGTTTGCGCCAGCGCTAAAGAGCGCTGGACTGGATTGCGCTCGGGAACAGGGGTCTTCTTCCCCAAACCGAGAGAAAAGCCATGGAACTCAGAAATTCCAAGGACCACAATTAGGTCAAAACAAGTCCAAATCCAACTTTGCAAGGGTCTAAATTGTGTAAAATTCAATTCTCTTCCACATAGAACAATCAAAACATGAAAGTAAACAAGTTTCATAGATCAAATCCACCAAAATCCAAAAATACTTCAAACCTAGATCTACAAAATTCCAAGCTCCAAATGGAGAAAATCCAAGTTCTAATGTTGCTCAAAATGAGCTAATAAAACTAATAGACAAATAAAATATAGCCCTCAAGTGATAGCAAGATGCACTTGCCTAGGTTGGTGGTGGTGGAGAGGAAGAAGCTTGAGGAAGAAGATGAAGAAAATAATAAGGAGAGAGAGAGAGAAGTTGATATTTATAATGGGGTGGGGTGGTTCACCATGTTAAACCAAAATAGACCAAACCAAAATAAACCAAGGTGAACCAAGTCAAGGCCAATAAACTCTCTCTCTAGCAATTTAAACCAAATGAACCATGAAATAAACCCAGCCTCACTAATCCAAAATAAACCAATGAACCATTAAAACCAATTGAACTATCAATGCTAATTAAAACCAAGCCAATGCAAGATAAACCAAGATAACTAATCATGACTAAAATAAAATATGGGTCCAAAATACGCATACGTACTCTAAATACGTATTACGAATTTGGGACATAACATCCTACCCACCTTAAAAGAATTTGTCCTCGAAATTTAATCAAGAGGCTAGAGATGTAAGGGAAAGCTATTCTATCATAGGCAATCTACGCTACCAATCAATCATACAATCATTCATGCAAGCAAGGATTCGAAGCGTAAGGCATAAGGAAGATATTACACCTTACGAGTCAAACCAGCCGGGATGACCTGATCAGATATCATCCTCATGTTCCCAAGTTTGACTCTCCCAAAGAGGGATGACTCTAAGCAACACGGACTGAACTGATAGTCTTGCGCTTGAGGTCTCTCTCTTTGGTCAAACATGGACACGGGCCTATCCTCATACGAAAAGTTACGGTTATTGGTACCAACCCTTTTGAATGATCTAGGATATGGCTCGGGTCCGGGATGTTCCGTCACAATCAGGATACATGAAATATGTCATGCACCCCGCATAATGACGGTAGAAAAGCAAGATGAGAGGAGACATATACCTCTCGGCCGATTCTGAACCTGAGCCTGGGCTAGAGCAAACTGCCTCGGGTTCTGTTGCTGGAAGGTCTGGGCCTGAGTCGGCAATGGCCCCGGGAACGGAAACTGCTGTTGCTGGTGAACTGGAGCTGGTGCTGGTGCTGGTCCCCTAACCGAGGGACTAGATACTGTCGATGCTGAATCAACTCTGAATGGGCAGGACCCCACCCTATGGTCCGGTGCTCCACACAATAAACACAATCCCAACGCCTTGCGACACTCTGCTACCACGTGTCCAGGCCTTCCACAATAAGAACAGCCCACGGCGGAAGACTGCGCTTGCTTCTGTTTCTGCGGAGAGTACGTCAGGGTTGAGTGCTGGTCCGACGTAACTGAAGCTGCTCGCCTCGGAGCTCCAATAGTTAAAGTTCTAGCTGCTGGAGGTGGTGCCGAAGACTGGTTCATCTGACTATGGGACCGCTTCCGACCTCCTGTCCTGTCCACTATCTCTGGGAGGTATACTCGTGCCTCCTTGCTGCTCGCAACACCGCATCATAGGTCTGATGCTCGAACTGTTCTACTGCCAATATAATCTCTAGGTGAAGTCCCTGCTGGAACCTCTGCGCTCTGTCAAACTCGGTTGCCACCAAGGTGGGAGCAAACCGACTGAGTCTGGAAAACTCGGCCGCATAACCGTCGACCGTCCTCCCCATCTGCTTAAGATTACTGAACCTGGTCTGCAAGTCATATCGAGCCACTGCATCATAATACTTGGTCTGGAACTTCTCGCTGAACACTGCCCAGGAGACAGGTGTTGCCAATCCCACTGCTTGTGCGGCCCACCAACTGCGGGCTAGATCCAATAACTGTAGGCGCACCACAGCCACCTTCTCGTCTTCTGGAGTCTTCGCGGCTTCAAGAATCACCTCTATATCTTGTAGCCAAGCATCGGCAGCAATGGCATCCTCGTTGCCATCGAAAAATGGAGGGTTCAGGCGCTTGAAACTGTTGACCACAGTGTTCCCTGGATGACCGCCTCTAGTCAAAGCATCTGCCACTGCCTGGTGCAAGGCGTCTCCTCGACGATCCTGGGAAGCTATCAAGGTCCTGATGAGGCCTACCAAGGTGCCATCGTCCGGCTCTACAGGCTGAACTGGCTGAACTGGTGGTACTGGTTCTCCAGGAGGTACGGCTCGGGAGGCTGCTGCTGAGGACTGATCTTGATCTTCTTGCTGTTGCTGGGCTGCCGGCTGGGCTCCTTCCGGCTGATCAACATGAACGATGTCACTGAAGCATTGACATCAGGAATATTAAGGAAGGACCAGGATAGAACAGTGATGCAAGCATGTTATCAAGTCAGGGATCAAGGAGATATGAAGATATGAGTGGAGATCAAAGGCGAGTACAGATTGAGACATCTATCTGGTAAACCCCCACATATCTTGATTGACAAGACCTGCATGGGCTACCACTTAAACTATGTCACGCCCCAGAACCAGAATACTGGAGAGCGGGGGCGGACATAGCCAGCTACGTATGATGAAATAGAATCCATCTCACCATACGGTCACGACTGTCTAGATATGTGAGGGTTTCACTACAATCCATCGGTCTCTTAAGGTCATAAAATAGCCTATTGTCTCAATCTCAACCAACTAATAATAGTAACAAGATATCAGATCACTAAATATACAATTGTAAGGCGTCCCAAACATTACATATCCAGATGATCATGAAGCTAGTCGTACAAAATGTAAGGACTAGCAAGAGTTCAGTCATACACATCAACCCCCGGGACTTGTCAATCATGTTACAGCCCGTAGGCAGACGGTAAGTAAGTACAATCGAGCTAACACTTGCTCGTCGGCTAAACGCCTCAAAAGAATAATTTACAATATTACAGTGGGAGAACAAAAGAAACCCACTCGATGCCCTGGTTACGCCTGGTGACCACCATCGGGCTGGAAAGCAGGGAGATCCTTTGGTGCTGCTCCGGTATCTGGCCATACAAAACCAGCTGGGTCAGACCCCAGAAAGAGCAAGTGCCACAAAGGAGGCTTCACTTAAGGACTAAAACCAGCAAATCATTAGCATTCAACATGTAAAAAAACAATAAGTAACACAGATTGGGGTTCGCGCACTACCAATGCACTTGTCCCAATTAGAGAAAATAATTAAGAGAAACATCATGTTAAATATTAAATAAAATATAGCTGGACAATATATATGAAAAGAAGACAATGATGAGAGTGACAATGAAAGGTACAATCAGGATAGTACAATCTGGAGTGACAATAGTGTTCAAGCATTATAGTGACAATCTGGAGTGACAATCATTCAATCATGCTGGTACAATCTTGTAATCGATCACTTCTAGACAATACTAAACTGGACTAGACTCCATCCAATCAATCACGGCCAATCATTGCCTACGGCTTTCTACATTAACTAACTAGGGTTATCACAATCCTAGTTACTAGCAAGATGCAATGAGATGCTCCAAGTAGTCACAGGCCCTGCAGCTACCCAGGTTATCCAGGCAATCATTATAGTGATAATCCAGAGAGTTCAATCATTAAAGTGACAATCGAGAGTGCCCCACATGACAGTGGACTGGAAATGTGCCCTATTCGTCGGCAGGCTACAAGTCCAAACATTTGCGGCCGGAATAACGGGGTCGCCTGTAACTGGAGAACATCTCTTCATGACTAGTAGATTATTCTAGTTATTAACCTTAGTTTATTTCAATATGTACCCCTGACCGTGGTACTCAGGGGTCCATGCCCTAGAAATGATACGAGACAAGACTGGTTCATTTATACAAGCACAATCGCCCACGGTGTCAAGTCATTATACAGGTCGTGTCATGTCAAGTAGCCGCCGCAACGGCTTATCGAGATATAACATGTCAGGTTATCCGGTCAAGTATACTAGTCAGGAGTGCGCCACGACGGGCCACTATCATGTCATGTCAGGTTACTGGTCGAGAGCGCACCACTACGGGTCATCATCAAGTCAGGTTGTCATATCAAGTCTATCATGTCAAGCCAATCATGTCAAGTTATCATTCCAAACATATTAAATAAATTCGTGATTATCAAGTTCATGACAAAAGGCGTAAGGATATAAAATGGGCGTAAAATATCTAATAAAATATCCATATACAGGACTAATATGAATCACCGGTTACAAGTCAAGTGTGCATCCCATCGGGTCACTATCAAGAAGATCAGAAAGTATCCGGATCATAATTCTCAGAAATCAGAAACCATATTAGTCGTAAGCAATTCATCAAAAACCGTGCCAGGTCGTGTTGGGTCAAGCAGTCGTGTCATGTGAAACAAGATCTCAAAACTCCAATCCATAGAAAAGAAGCCAAGCCTAGAGGATTAAAACAAAATCAACATGGACAATGGATTGCGCAGGGGTTAGAGTGCGCAAGGGATGAACTGTGCGAGAGTTGGATCGCGCAGGGGCTGGACTGCGCTGGGTCAAGCGCGCAGGGAAATGGATTGCGCTAGGTCAGATTGCGCAGAAGATGAACTGCGCAAGAGCTGAGCCGCACTGAGTCGGGTTGCGCAGGGATCGGATTGCGCACACACTAGATTGCGCACAAACCGGATTGCACAGAGAATGGATTGCGCCAGGGCGAGCTACGCGAGGCTAGATTGCGCCAGCACTAAAGAGTGCTGGGCTAACTGGTTTGCGCCAGCGCTAAAGAGCGCTGGACTGGATTGCGCTCGGGAACAGGGGTCTTCTTCCCCAAACCGAGCGAAAAGCCATGGAACTCAGAAATTCCAAGGACCACAACTAGGTCAAAACAAGTCCAAATCCAACTTTGCAAGGGTCTAAATTGTGTAAAATTCAATTCTCTTCCACATAGAACAATCAAAACATGAAAGTAAACAAGTTTCATAGATCAAATCCACCAAAATCCGAAAATACTTCAAACCTAGATCTACAAAATTCTAAGCTCCAAATGGAGAAAATCCAAGTTCTAATGTTGCTCAAAATGAGCTAATAAAACTAATAGACAAATAAAATATAGCCCTCAAGTGATAGCAAGATGCACTTGCCTAGGTTGGTGGTGGTGGAGAGGAAGAAGCTTGAGGAAGAAGATGAAGAAAATAATAAGGAGAGAGAGAGAAGTTGATATTTATAATGGGGTGGGGTGGTTCACCATGTTAAACCAAAATAGACCAAACCAAAATAAACCAAGGTGAACCAAGTCAAGGCCAATAAACTCTCTCTCTAGCAATTTAAACCAAATGAACCATGAAATAAACCCAGCCTCACTAATCCAAAATAAACCAATGAACCATTAAAACCAATTAAACTATCAATGCTAATTAAAACCAAGCCAATGCAAGATAAACCAAGATAACTAATCATGACTAAAATAAAATATGGGTCCAAAATACGCATACGTACTCTAAATACGTATTACGAATTTGGGACATAACAAACATCATCCTCCAACTATGGTGGTATCATCCCAGCCACAACAACAGCCTATCCTACCCAAGCCTAAGTGTAATTATTGTGGAAGAGAATGACACAAGTGGGACCATTGTAGGAAGAGGTTAGGACTTTGTCTCCTTTGTGGATCACCAGACCACCAAGTGCGAGAATGCCCCACAGCACCAGCTCATAAGCCAGCTTCGCAACAGCAGTCTGGAGGAGCACAACGTCAAGGACAAGCATTTATGGCTGTGACTCAACCCCAGGACATAGGTAACTTAAATATGTTTCCTTGAAAGCCTTCTTTAGTTTTAGTTGTTATGCATGCTTAGTTAGTTTGTAGTATGCTTATTATTGATCAGTTCTCTTATGTTCCTAGCCATTATCTCTCCGTGACTTAGCTTAAGAAATTATTGCATGTAAGAGTTAGGTATTATATTATGCTATTTGTGATGTTTGATTTTTTAGGACAAAAATCTTTTAAGGGGGATAGTTTGTAGCATTTGGAATTCCTAAAATTTATCTTCTATTTTGGAGATTTTTTTATTTTTATTTTGTTAGAATCAATTATTAGCTAGGATATTTATTTGGGATCATTAGGTTTTTGCCTAAGCCTATAGGTTAGGTATAAGGAAATTAGGTCGTATATGGTCTTCAGGGTCCCCAGACAGCCCCTAGAGTATCATTTTATTATTTTAGAATTTTTTAGATTTTTAGGAGATTTTTAGATAAATTTATATATGGTTTCATTATTTTCTTAAGCTTTTAGGAATTTCTGTGAAGGCACCCGAGAGTATTTTTTAGGCCAAATAAATTATTTGGGGTCTAGAACCCTTAAACAGTTTTCTAGAATTTTCTGGAAATGTTTAGAAATTTTCTGGGATTTATTTGGAATTTTTAGGATTTTTCCTGATTTTTATTTAATTTTTTGTAATTAAAAACTATATTTTCTAATATATATATATCCAGTCAGCTGGGGCGGCCCGCATGTCTGCGGCTCCAACCAACCCTACGTGGCCCGCGTGTCCATAAAGGAGCTGCTGACTCAGCACTTCCTTATAAGGAAGCCGAGCAGCTCCTATAAGCTGGCCCAACCGAGCCGGCCCAATCCTGGACCGCAGGATCTCGGCGGGGCACATACGATGGTGACACGTGTCCTCCGCCAAGCCGACTTAGCTGCAGCCACCGACTTTTTCCCCTATACATATTAGTATATAGTTAGGTTTTTCGAAAACCCTAGATTTATTTCAGCAGCTTTTTATGGAAGAGTTCAGTAGAGTTCTTCGACTTCGCGGAGGGTTTGCCGTTGATCTAGACGTCCATTTTATGCACCATTTTTTAGAAGCTTATTGAGGTTAGGTTTCTGAATATATCCTTTATTTTCGGATATTTTGTTCTCAAATTTCTGGATAATTATTTGAGTGTCGGTAGTCCAAAAATTAATGCGTCGCATGGTTTTCGAGATTTCGAGAGATCTCGAACTCCAATTTGTGATCCGTTTGAAGTTTTGGAGAGCTGACACCGAGCTCTACAACATATAATTTTTCTAGAAATTTAGAGTTTCATCTAATATTTTATTTTGTTCGTAGAAGTCAGATTTGGTCAACGGTTTATCGATTTGGTCATGGTTAGCCATAATGGCGATAACTTTTGACCAAATTGTGATTTTGTGGCACGGTCAATTTCAATGCACTCATGGTGCTGAAATCTACTATATTACATACTCAAACTTTGAATTCATAATGTTTGACTAGTTAGTCAACAGTATGTCTCGGTTTGCGTGCTACGGGTCCCAGATTTGGAACCGTAACTTTTCTTGGCCAAATATTTGTGTTTATATTATTACTTCAGAATTAAATAGATTAAAATAGGATTTTAGATTATTTATTCCAGAATTAGAATAATATTAGTTAAGTTAACCTATTAGCCACTTTCTAGGATTTTTAGAGTGGGAATCGTTGATCTAACTTATTGTTGTTTTTGTGTTGGGGTAGATCGGGCTACGACGTATTGAGTTGTGACTTTATCATCTATCGGAGCAGGCAAGTATCACTATGACCTATATTTTCTTTATTTTATAATACATGTATCTTCGTGTCGTCTTTTCACTATTACTCCCTTATGGTTCATGATTGTCATAGTTCATGATTACTATTGTGTACGAGAGTTAGAATTGGTTGGATATACATACATGTTCATGTCTTACTCATTATTTACAGTTTATCGTATTTCTAATGTTTATCGTAGTGGACATGTATTGTAAGTGAGTCGGGCGGGAGAATACAACAAGTAAGCATGTGGTCAACGAATTGAATACAGACCCTCTATACATTGATTGTATAATATCAGTCATACACCACACGTATGACTGACGGATATCTCAAGCCATCTACATGCTGAAAGTTGGTATTCTAAAACACACAGTACACATGACTTAATTATTGTTGCTTTATTATCTATTGTTCTTCTTTCGTCAAATCTACCTTATTATTGTCATCATGTCTTTATGGTATGTCAAGTCAACCTTCATATTATTATCATGTCTTAGTGGTTTTTCATTATCATACAATGCCATGCCTATACTTATCTTCAATAAAATTCTTTTTATCGTTCCTTCATGCTTGTATACTATATTGTGTAATGTAGTGTTATGGTGATCTTACTCCAATCCTGACTGGATAACTATTTTTCAGCTTTAGGCGATGAGATTTGCCCCAAGGTCTACGGTGAGTATGTTGGCGACCCTGACATCACTGGCGTACCCGGTTCCACCACTGATGCGAATTAGCATATTTTTTTTCTTATGGATTCGTATTAGTTAGTAGTTATAGTTATGGAGTTTAGTTGTCTATTTTATTTTTTGCTATCCGGGTTTGTTCCCGAGACTTTCTGAGTTGTAGTGGATTATTTTATATTTATAATATTGAGACTATTGAATATTTTGGTGATTATTGCTGGCTTAGTTATGGATGGTATATATGCGTGTTGTGCTTGTTGTGGACCATTGTTATTGTAGACAACGTACTACCGCCGATGCTGCGGCGTAGGCTGGACTTGGCCACGAACTCTTATCCCAAAATTGGGAGCGAGTCGTGACACCTTGACTCCACACATGTTTACTCATAGGTTGAATACCATTAATCCTATTGCCAACTTCATCATAACTGACACACAACCTGATGGAATTAGGGATTCCCAGGACCCCTAGTTTGGTGTACGTATTGATCGATAAATGTTTAACAGATCTAAGACATGTTCTAACCCTTCATAGCGGAACTAGGGTTCACGAATTATACCTAAAATAAAAAAAGACACTTTCCAGCAAACTCGAGTAGTCACGACCCCGAGAGCTTCTGTATGTATTCCTTCCTCGGGTTGGACGTCGTGTGGGCGACGATCTCCCAACCTTTTTTTCTCCTTGGCAGCCCTCTCTTTCTCTCCTTATGTGAATCATAAATTTAGAGAAAGCTTCTTATTTCTGATGATAACATGACGGCCAGATAATATAAGATACATATATAAGGCTACGGTAGGGACCATGAGAAAAAATTAGGGTTATGTCTCCTAATGGATCTGGGTATCCGGTGTTCAGCCCGAACACACAACCCAGACCTATTAACAATAGCTCGGTCCATTTGTAGTGCCCCGACCCGCAAGATGCCTTATGATGGATGGTTGATTCGATGAAGCCTTGTTGGACTTGGGAATATACGAAGGATCGCTTGCAAGGCTATGCGATCGTTGTAGAAATCGTCTTATAAATGTGAGTAGTGTTGAACCCTTTGAAGATCCTTTAGCTTCACACTTAAAATAGGATGAGTACGCTATGTTTCTTGTTGAGTTTCTCAATAACACCTTGCATGGAATTCAGAAAGATAAAGAAAGATAATTAATCACATGACCGTAAACTGATGTTGCTCGATGAACTGTATGCTTGTACGATGTTACGATGAATTACATGACAGGTGAAGGCAAAGTCCCAAATACTTAGGCGATGAGTATATCGAGCCTTAGCTCGACGAATAGACGGTAATACAGATATTAAGACCCAAGAACTGGGTAGTGAGTATGCTTGAATTATGTCTGAATGAATGTATGCTAAAACAGATGCCAAGTCCCAAGAATTGGGCGGTGCGTACGTTGAGTTGGTTGAAAAGATGTATGGTATCAAACATGTGATAAAGGGATTGGGTAACAACATTCTATTATCCCATCGTCGATGTAGAATGTTGATTACGCCAAGACCCTGGAATGAGAAAGATAGGAAATACGAATGAGAATGGTGGTTGAGCATTTAGTTTTCTTTACCATGTATTATATGTTTTCTTCATAGATAAGTTGTATATACTTGTATGGTCATGGACAACTTGTACAAGGTAGTTCCTAGAACGGTAATCTGCGACCACGGACCCGGTTCATCCTAGGGGGAACAAGGATGGTGTCGACGTACTGACATCGGGATTTTGGGACGTGCAGTGGTGGCTTGCTATCGTCCACTGAAAGGACATCGAAATCCCATGGTGCTAAAGTAGTAGCACGGTATTTCGAAAACCCTCCATAGATTTGCACCCCATTCGGAGTTAGCCGTTCGCCTGTAAGATGGTCCAAGATGGCGTGTCGCCAGTGACCTTCATATAGATAGGTCCAGTGCTAATGATGTCTTATGCAAGCAGAGTAAGTTATTACTCAAATACAGGGAAGGATGTCGACTGTTGGTAAGAATCACCTGAACGGTGATAACTGTATTGAATCATGATATTGTTCCTAATAATGTCTTGTGCAGGCTGAGTAAGTATTATAAATGTACAGGAATGGCTATACGACTGTGGGTAAGAATCACCAAGGGTGATATCATATTGCTTTAAGTTATGTTGGCTATGAGATTTGTATGCTCTATTTCTTGTCGGTTGCAAACATGAAATTGACCCTAAGGCAACGAGAAAAATCACTGTTAATATTGTTCTATAACATGGTTACTTAGTGTTGTCTTCTTAGGTGAGTTGGGCCAGCACCACTCGCCAGTACATTGATGATGTACTGACCCATATTGTGGGCAATATTATAGGTGCTTGCGTATGGGAGAAATCGTTTGATCAGTGCTTGGCATCGATGAATCGGATAGGTGTGCAGAAGCTCTTCTTGCAAGATGATGTCTTCTGTTGTACGGGACATAATGTATGGAACAGTATAACTCAATTGTACCAGTGAGATTGTAGCCAAATTGGCAAGTTCATTGTAAAGAAGTCGGCATATTCAGTTGTAGCCTAAAGGAAAAGTGTATATGTTCAGTTGGCTATTCAAAAATCTTGTAATCAGTTGTAAACTCTGTATTCTGTTGTAAGTCTTGAAATCTATTACAACTATCAATAAAGAGATACATTTCTTCATATCTTGTGTGACTTCAATTTATCTGTTCGATTTTGTTGCATTGTCGTTATTTTCTGAGAAATACCAGGAACTGTAATGGTTTTGCCTTGTATAATCTAGACTTGTACGGCATCACGCCTAGTGGCTAGATTTCAATCCTCCAGGGTCGGGGCATGACACAATGGTATTAGAGCAGGGCTTTACGTCCTTGGATTCTTATTCGATTTGTTTTAAATTAATGTTGCTACTAAGATGATTCTAAGCTGCTTTCGTGGTGATTCAAAGACTGCTTCTGCGATTATTCAAAGTTGCTTCCGCGGTGAATCAAAGTTGCTTCCGCGAATAATCAAAGTTGCTTCCGCGATGAAATCAAATTTGCCTCTACGATGACTCATAGTGCTTCCGCGATTATTCCGTGTTCCTTCCAAACTATTCTAAATTGTTTCTTTGACTGAAAGTCCGTTGATCCTTCTAGCCGCTCACTGGGTGTTCCATACAATAAGTCTAAATATATAGCCTGTGATATGTGTGCTTTGTTGAATTTTTAAAAGATACCAAAACTAATAACAATGATGCGATGTGATAATAAGTTGGTATGTGTGCTTGATGTCTTGAGTGTGGATTCATAGAAGTCGATTGTCATGTGGAAATCGACAGTGGGTGATGGCATGGTATGTTGGAACATGAATTATTCATAACTTCAGTGAATGTGAATCGACAGAATTTTGAGTTGGCTTGTGTGTTGGCTTGGTTATGTTTCGGATGCAAGGGAATTGACTTAGTATTTATGGTCGACGGAGCCACTGTGGGATGGATAGTCCATATTGGACTTTGGCTTGATCCGAAGGGAATTTTATGTCGGTGATGTCTTGAGCTATGAGTGGTATATGACTCTACCCTCTTAGCGATAAGATGACCCTTGATGTGTTCATAATTTAGTGATTGCTTTACCTATAAGGTATTGGATAGTATCAAGTCGTAGCTGAAATTACGAATGATACATGACGGCTAGGCGTGTCCCCTGATGATTAAGTTCGGATAAGTCGCTGCGAGATTTTGATGTGTTCAAATGAACCATCGCTGACGGTTAGCATTGTGTTGAGTAATTAGAATTGAGAATATGAAATAAATGCCTTGGTTGGGAATGGTACGAATTATAGATTCAGGCGAGGACTTGAATCAGTTGGGTAAGAAGAATTGTAGGCTCAGTATCGATGTGTGTTGCTATCAAAAAATTTTAGGAAAATAATATAGACCGAATATAGAATGATGTTGGAATTGAGTAAATAAAATTGCATGTTGGACATCAATAAATTGATGGTGGTGTTAGACGCTTATCGGATGTTGCGAATGATTTAGAAGATGCAAAGAGTTGCATTAACGACCGAAAAGTAGAGAATGGGCTTGATGAATAGATGATCCTTAGCACGATGTGCAGTTGTGTTTGAAAGAATTTGACGTATCCTAAATTAACAAGTTATGACCCTTGATTTCTGAGGCATAGAGAATGAGTACTTGTCCCTTGATGCATGAAAGAGTAGATGTTCCTTATGAGATTTTGATGGCTGGTATACAATTAAGAATCGAGATGCAGCGATACATAATAGACCATGTCGGTAGATGATGCTGTCGTATGAATAATGAGTTTGGGTGGAATATAGAATTGTTGGATTATGACTTAGCTAATGAGTTATGTTATATCCACTAGATAACCGAAATAAAATGCTAGATGATTGGTGCCATAGAGATTGGATCGGTACATGAATAGTAAATCTTCTTATGGAATCATAAGGAGATAATGCAGAACGAATATTGATGGTTAACGTGGATTGCTAAGAGATAATTGTGTTGAGTGCTAGCAAAAATTAATAAAGGATGCTTTCGGAAGAAATACAATTATGTAATTGTCTTATTTAGTTGGTTAAAAAAGTACAGACCGTATCGATGATCTATAAATGTGGAAAATGAATATGTCGCAAAGAGACCATAGAAAAGATGCTAAATAGTATACTACTGAGGTAACAATATTGGATTATGACTCAGAATAGTTGACCCAATTGAATAGACAATTTGAGTACGATATGAGAATACAAGTCAGATTGAACAAGTGATGCCATGTCTATGCAAATGAGAACTGAATATTTAGATGATCGATTGATAAAGATTATTATGATGGCTTCGGAAATGACCTATAAGAATTGTCGGATATAATTGTTGGATAGATTTTGTCGGTTGCGAGAAAGTCTAGAATGACTTCGTTGGATAAGGCTCGAGTATGAGTACGGATAGAAAGACTTGACCCTAGAATGTCGGTTGGTTGTCTAGAATGTCGATTGGTTGCCTAGAGTGTCGGTTGGTTGCCTAGAATGTCGATTGGTTGCCTAGAATATCGGTTGGTTGTCTAAATTTCAGATTGGTCGGCTATGTCATTTCAGTTGTCCGTGTTGGGAATAAGTTCATAAGAATGGGGTAGTATCCCATGTCCCTAAGTTGGCCAGTTCATAGATTGTCCCTGAGATAAGAAAGAGTTGTCCCCATGATAAGAATTGGTTGCCTCTAAGATAAGAGATAAGTATGTCCCTGATAGCTATCCATCTAATATGAGTTAGTTGAATGTCTGGTTTAGCTTAGATTAGCTGACCGTAGAGACTTAATTGAATGCTAAGTTAACTGTTGGAAACCCGTAAGATGTCCCTATTGATGTTGTGTGGATATAGTCGAAACGTGTGAGATATGTTGGGAAGTAAACTTCAGAATGGAATGGAGATTGAAAAATTTGGTGTTATAATGTTGGACGGAATGACGGATCATGTTGGTTTCGAAAACTTGGTTGCCTTTATTGGAATGTCAAAATTTTTTACAACAGGTTGGATTTAGCTGATTAATATTGAGCTGCGTAAATTGATGGTAGTGCCTTGAGACAGTTGGAATAATTTTATTGATCGAATCAGAATTAAGAATAAGTGTACGATGGAATGGGATAGTGCATATAGCCGAGATCCACGAGAGCGAATGTGAATAAGAATGACCCTCGGGATTAATATTGTTGGATATGAGAGTTGCTTATACGAGATGACAATATGTTGGCTTAATCAATACGAGAAAAAAAATGTTTGAGAACAACGAAAAATATAACTAGAGTGGAATGATGGTACGACTTGGAAGTTGAATCATGATCGAGAAATTTATGAGTTGCAAACAAAGTATATGTATGCATACGATGACGAGTACAAGATTTGATCGATGAGAATCGAGGTATCAAAATAAAATGTGGCTATGGGCTTTATCAAACTTTGGTGACATGAATGACAATGAACTTGAAAGGAAACTCTGAATACGTTGGATACTTGATATTACTATGTTGGAATTTCATTGGAAAAAAAAAGAAATTTTTTTTGGATCGATTGTAGAAAATTTCTCGAGTTGGAATTGGTAACATTATTAGGTTATTGGTTGGTTGGATAATTGAATAAACAAGTTGGGAATATATGAGATGCTCGAAAAGAATTACTGATGTTCAGAAAAGAACTTACACCGTAGCTCGTTCGTTTTCTCTATCACTGAACTTGGCTGAAGTGCATGTATTTCTGGGATGCCTAAAATATGGGTATGATTCCAACTAAGTGGTATACTGAATTCAAACGAAGCCACGGGAAGGATTATCATGTGCTAAGGATTTGCACGAGTGTCGGAGGAAAGATCAAAGATGGTAAACTATTTTGAATAAAATTGGAATGCTGTGACGAGACGGTATACTATTTGAAATCAATCGAGATATTGCGACAAAATATTTAATAGTTCAAGTTGATCGATGAGAAGTTTCATAAAAGTCGGGTGAACTTTTTGGGGATGAGTTTTGTTTTAAGTTTCGAAGACGAAACTTTTTTGAGTGGTATATATTATAGTGCCCCGACACGCAAGATGCCTTATGATGGATGGTTGATTCGATGAAGCCTTGTTGGACTTGGGAATATGCGAAGGATCGTTTGGAAAGCTATACGATCGTGGCGGAAATCGTCTTATAAATGTGAGTAGTGTTGAACCCTTCGAAGATCCTTTAGCTTCACGCTTAAAATAAGGATGAGTACGCTATGTTTCTTGTTGAGTTGCTCAATAACACCTTAGAAGGAATTCGGAAAGATAATGAAAGATAATTAATCACATGACCGTAAACGGATGTTGCTCGAGAACTGTATGCTTGTATGATATTGTGATGAATTACATGACAGGTGAAGGCAAAGTCCCAAATACTTGGGCGGTGAGTATATCGAGCCCTAGCTCGACGAATAGACGGTAATACAGATATTAAAACCTAAGAACTGGGCAGTGAGTATGCTTGAATTATGTCCGAATGAATGTATGTTAAAACAGATGCTAAGTCCCAAGAATTGGGCGGTGAGTACGTTGAGTTGGTTGGAAAGATGTACGGTAGCAAAGATGTGGGAAAGGGATTGGGTAACAACATTCTATTATCCCGTCGTTGATGTAGAATATTGATTACGCCAAGACCCTGGAATGAGAAAGATGGGAAATACGAATAAGAATGGTGGCTGAGCATTTAGTTTTATTTACCATGCATTATATGTTTTTTTCATAGATAAGTTGCATATACTTGCATGGTCATGGACAACTTGTATGCAAGGTACTGACATCGGAATTTTGGGACTTGCAGTGGAGGCTTGCTACCGTCCACTGAAAGGAAGCCGAAATCCCATGGTGCTGAAGTAGTAGAACGGTATTTCAGAAACCTCCCAAAGATTTGTACCCCATTCAGAGTTAGTCGTTCGCCTGTAAGATGGTCCAAGATAGCATGTCGCCAGTGACCTTTATATAGATAGGTCCAGTGCTAATGATGTCTTATGCCGGCAGAGTAAGTTATTACTCAAATACAGGAAAAGATGTCGACTGTTGTTAAGAATCACCTGAACGGTAATAACTATATTGAATCATGATATTGTTCCTAACAATGTCTTGTACATGCTGAGTAAGTATTATAAATGTACAGGGATGGCTATGCGACTGTGGATAAGAATCACCAAAGGGTGATATCATATTGCTTTAAATTATGTTGGATATGAGATTTGCATGCTCTAATTCTTGTCGGCTATAAACATGAAATTGACCCTAAGATAAAGAGAAAGATCACTGTTAATAATGTTCTATAACATGGTTACTTAGTATTATCTTCTTAGGTGAGTTGGGCCAGCATCGTTCGCCAGTACATTGATGTTATACTGACCCATGTTGTAGACAATATTACAGATGCTTGCGTATGGAGAAAATTGTCACGACCCGCACCCTGTGTAGGGGCACGAGAAGTGGGTACGTCTAGCCTACGCCGCAGTGTCGGCGGTATAACGCTGTCCTAGGTTACTATCTAATCAACAACTCACGCAATTATATAATGTACTTGTCAAAACTCAACTTCGAACGGAGGACAAGTATAGATATAATGAAATCTCAATCACAGTCTAAGCACGATGAGATAACACAGAAGTTAATAACTAAAGACTAAACAACAACATTTATAAACTACTAAATAATAATATCTCAAACAAACTCAAATACAAACTCGTATCTCAGTTATTACAATTCAAGTTCTAAGACATGAAAACTAAACCAAGTCTACTAGCTAGTCTCCCGATCACTCCTGAGTGTTGGGGCCATAGGTAGCTAAGCCATCTCCTGCTCCAAGGAAAGTAGGGCAAATATCCTCAGGGCAAGCATCTGTAATATTTTCAACAGGTCCAGTCAGGACAGGAACGAGTACAATTCATCAAGAAATCCCAAGTAAATGATAGAGAACTATAAAGCAGTTATAGACAGTTGTATTGATGAATATGGCAGTTTATATTCAGGTGATGGTAAGAAAGACAGATAAAGTGCAAGGAAAGAAAATAACTAAACAAGAGAAGAATCATAGCAATGAAGACTGTAAAATAAGATCTAGCTGAACTAGAGTAACATAATGAGTTCAGATGGTACTATATAAGTCGAGTGTAATTCCAATGTGAGTCTAATATAAGATGAGTCGAATGTGATCCCAGTACAGTATGAGTCGAATGTGATTCTAATCATTGTTTTAATAAGGTGAATTGAATAAGGTGATACGAATAAGGTGATACGAATAGTGATTCACAATGTTCTAACAATGATTCGAATAAATTCTCCAAGTTTGTTTAAAATACTTAGTTAGACATGTAAACGGTTAAGGGTAAATCCGGCACATCACACACCTGGCCGGGTGTGGAATGGCCATCGTTCGAATATTATTCACAGGGGGGTGGTTCGAATAGTGAGAATGTTCACATGTCTAATCAAGTATTTTCCCGCCCATCTAATACAAAAGAATCCAAAATCCAACACATAAGACGAATACAAGTCCAACCAACAAATGAAGATACGAATAGGTGGTTCGAATAGTGATTCGTATGGTGATTCGAATAATAGAGGTAAGACGAGTAAGTATGTGTGTCGTATACATGGATTCAGAAATAATAATACGTGTTTGTAACAGAGAATCACATACAGCTAGCTAGAACTGAAGTACAGTAATTGACAAATAAATGAGAGAACTATCAGAGAATGTACTCGCCTGCTACTTTGAAAAGAGTAGTATAATATCAGATGTCTGTACCAGAGTCACAATGTCCTAAACAGAGAAATACAGGTAATAATATGTTAAAAATAAGATAAATGGAGTCTACGATGCAATCTACATGATTCTAAGTCAATTCTAGGTCAAAGTCAAACCTGGTCAACTGTCTAGGTCAAACTAGGTCCAAGTCAAACTTGGTCAATTCTGGGTCAACCCAAGTCAACATCTAGTCAACTAGGTCAACTCTAGGGTTTGGTCAACTCTAAGTCAACACTAAGTCTCAACAGGCCTAACCATGTCTAGACTAGTATCCAAGCACAATCACAAGGTCACAGGGCAACACACATTAATATATATGCATATACCCCATATATACATATATGCACATACACATAGGCTAAGTTACATACATGTATTTATACATACATGTATCACTATATACACATTTGATTCATGCACACATTATACTCATGTTTCATGCATTACATTGCATATATGCATATATTCATTACAATATATGCATAAACATGAATACAACCTACATCACATATATAACCATCAAGTATGATATTCAAAGCTAGCTTGAATATACAACCAAAACCTCATATTCCACCCAAGCCTACATCTAATACACCTCAAGCCTATAAGCAAATTCCCCTCAACTCTCTCCAAAACCAAGAGAGAACAAAACATCTAAACTGATATGCACCTATATAAAGACTGCTACACTATCTAACAAAGATTGAGGACAAAGCCTATGCATACACATCTCTAACACTCACTCTCATAAATTCATATAACCACTATTCTCATAAACCTTTCATATACATCCTGGACACTAACTGCTCACTATCATATACCTACATATATATATGCATGTATGCCCTGCTACCTACACTGAAATGCCACACTAAGGCATTGCCGAATCTGCCTGAGGGGACTAACCCTCTATACACATATCCTTAAGACACTCACATCTCCACACATGTAACTGCTACCTAACAAATTCTTAAACCCGAGCCTATTGGTTTCATAACCACACACATTCTAAAACTCACACACATACACACACACACACACACATATATATATATATATATTATATATATATATATATATATATATATATATATATATATATATATATATATATACTCCACACATGTAACACATGTAACTGCTACCTAACAAATTCTTAAACCCGAGCCTATTGGTTTCATAACCACACACATTCTAAAACTCACACACACACACACACACACACACACACACACACACACACACACACACACACATATATATATATAAAATATATATATATATATATATATATATATATATATATATACCAACTTATGATTTAATCTCAGTTTTTCAGTTTTTCCCCCAATCTCAGTTAACACAACCATCCCAGTTTTTCTCATAAACTCAGATTGATATATATATAGGATTTTAACATATGTCATGTATTAGCATTTCAGGAAATCAAAACCCATTTCAGTTTCAATGAAATCACATGTATCACATTGATTTCTTAGTTCTCAGGTTAACCTACACATTCTCAGGTATCACAGTGACTGTTTAGTCATACATCCCAATTATCCACCAACAATCAAATGATATTTAAAAAGACAACTTACAATATATGTAACCTTGAACCTAATCTCTCAATCTACGGTTATACAACAAGTTCAGGTTTTTGCATTTAACTGACAGTCTCATTTAAACCAGAAACTGAAAATGAAACTGATCCTATACATATCTATATAACTTATAAACTGAATCCAAAAGGAAATATGTATCATAATCAATAGAACTAATCACCTGACAACCAAAACTCTGGAAACCAATCAAAAGCCAAATTCAGTGCCAATGCATGAAGGAGAAGTGCAGGGGGTTGTGTGTGTACTGACACATGCTTGTGTGAATTCAAAACTGTGTGTGCATGTGTGAAAGTGAACTGTTCCCAGGATTGTGTGTGTAGAACCCACACAGGTTTCAGGAATTCAGCTCAGTCATCAATTTCATATGTCTCGAAACCCATACAACTGACAAGAATGAACCCTAGTCTATCTAACATGCACATCATCCTAACTAACATGTTAATATTAACTTTTCAATTGAAATCGAGCTAAAACATCATTCAAAACTCTAAAAAAAAGTATCAGGATTTAGAGTTTGAAACCCAAAATCATATGAACCAAATTGAAACTCAAATTAGGCATAGAGAAGTGTCCTCCACATGATTGTGAGTCAGGGGAGGGGTCTGTTCGTGTCCCCGTGTCCAGAAAATAGGACACGAAGTGTCGAATATGTCATAAAACAGGTGGTATCAGCAAACAGTGCACTGTGCGTGCTAAGTGTCGTACGGCCATGTCGTGCCCGATTGGACACGATACAGAGCTCGAGACGTGTCGAGCCTGTGCATACACGTTCGCCCATGATAGGGCTAGAGTTTCATCACCCTGCAACGCGTCAAAACCGTGTCGTGTCCAAACTACAGCCCCGTATCAGAGACAAAAATTCGCGTGTGCACAGTGAGGCAAAAATCAGTGCAGGCTCGATTCCTCCGCGTACAGTCGACGAGATCCCACAAAATTTTGTGGATAGGATGTCAGTCATTAGGACAACATGTGTACCAAGTTTTGTGGCTTGAGTCGTCGTGTCGTGTCCGCTAGGACACCCGAGCAGCAGGGCAGCAGCACGAGCCCCGTGCGGTGTCTCGTGCTGCGTATCCAAGTGCCAAAACAGTGTCCAAACATGTCTAATGTTGACTCAGTCAAATGGATTCGTGATCTACATATAAAAACCTATTTTTCCATTCAATTAGTTTTTAAAAACAACATAAAAATTTGCTTTGAGGCATTTCAACAAACACATGAATACATAGACCGATACGTGTCCGAAACGGACACCAAACGGACACGAAATCCATCCAAATTTCGGAGACATCTAGGGGACTCCTAGATCTAGCCCTAAATGCAAAGAAAACCGAAATTTAATTCAATTTAAAGGGTTTTACCTATATGTGCAAAAAGCTTGGAAAAGCTTCAAATGGAGGATTCTTCCTTGCTAGCCAAAAGCTCCCAAATTGTCCCAAAGCTGGAATTAAACCCCAAAATTAGAAAATAGGAGAGTATTAGGTTCTAATGCAAGAAACTAGGATTAAAAAGAAATAAAAATGGATTTATGGGGATTTTTGGAAGAGGGACAAATACCTTTCTTTTCCAATGTTGAAATGAATAAAGAAAGAGGCAAGCCCTAGAGAATAAGTGTTTATATAGGGTGGGGATCCCTATGGCTGGTCATAAACTCAATAATTAGGGTTAGGGTTCACTAAAATGGCCTATGGACTTAAGTCATGATCAAACAATCATTAAGCCATTAGTCATTTCACTTAAACCATAAGCCATGACTTAATTTCACTAAACCAAATCCCCTCATTCTAAAATTAATCTCTAATGACTAAAAGTAGGTTAACCTAAGTTAGAATAGGGTCACCATGGCTAGGGTTAGCTTCTAGGCTAGTCCACTAGGTCTCAACAAGTCAAGGTCAACTAGAATTCACCAATTCAATAAATCATCAAATAATTCAAATAAGTCAAAATGACCAAATTATCCCTAGGCTAAAAATAATAATTAAATATCCTAATGACATAGTTAGGCTCTAGGTCATGCAGTCACTAGGGTTTCACTAGCAGCACGTCAAAATCACAAGTCATGACTTAAAGCAATTTTTAAATAGTTTAAAAATAATTAAAAATCACCAAAAATCATAATGTGAAATAAATATCAATAATTAATAATTATAATTACAAAATTTCAAAATTACCCTCATCTGGAAAATTGGGTGTTACAAAAATCGTTTGATCAGTGCTTGGCATCGATGAATCGGATGGGTGTGCAGAAGCTCTTCTTGTAAGACGATGTCTTCTGCTATACGGAACATAATGTACGGAACAGTGTAACTCAATTGTACCAGTGAGGTTGTAGCCAAATTGGCAAGTTCATTGTAAAGAAGTTGACATATTCAGTTGTAGCCTAAAGGACAAGTGTATATATTCAGTTGGCTATTCAAAAGTCTTGTAATCAGTTGTAAACTCTGTATTCCGTTGTAAGTCTTGTAATCCATTGTAATTATCAATAAAGAGATACATTTCTTCATATCTTGTGTAACTTTAATTTATCTGTTCAATTTTGCTGTATTGTCATTATTTTCTGAGAAATACCAAGAACTGTAATTGTTTTGCCTTGTACAAGTACAATCTAGACTTGTACAACATCACGTCCAGTGGCTAGATTTTGATCCTCCGGGATCGGAACGTGGCACCATTAAAGTGCTATTATTGCACTACCTTTCTAATCCTAAATTATGATTGTGGGCTCCTTTTATTATATGCTCGTTTGGCTTCCCAATTAAGATATCGAATGTCCGTTGATCAAATTAAATTACTGACAAAAATATTAATCGATATTTTTTATCCTTAAGTAGTGTAACCACCACTTTTAAAAAATAAGGGTAATTTTGAACTTTTGTAAAATTAATCGTTGAATAATAGGATTTAAATCATGTTAATAATTTATTATAAATTTTAGTTAATTTAGTACTATTTAAATTTGTGTATTGTGATTTTGGTATTTACTAGTGTAATCCTAGAACTACTTAGCCTAGAGACTAACCATGATCATGGAGACCTATCCTATATAATTAGATAAGCTAATTACTACTTTTAGGCTAAGGGTATTTTGGTCATTTAGTGACTTTTGAATTAATTAGGATTTTGATCAATTGGTAATGTGCTAAGTGTTATATTAGGCCTTAACCTAGAATTACCCTAATTTATATATTAGTCATGAGCCTAGATATTAGATTAGAAGCTTCCATCATATGACAAGGTTAAGAATATCTAGATATTCTTAAGGTTAAGATATTTTAGCTTAAAAACCCTAATTTACATGGGCCTTTACCTAGAAGGCCTTGAATTATGCATGTAGAGGCCTTTAAATCACTTAGAATTAAACCCTTACCCTAGAGACAACCCTTGGCTGCTATCAAAGGATTCCCTGCCTATATAAACATATTTTATCACCCCCTTGCCTCTTTTTATTATATCTTCACTAATTTGTGTTCTTCCCCAAATTCACCCTGTTTCTCCAAATCAACTCCAAATTGAGCCCAATCAATTGTGTCACACTCACCTACTACAGAAGAGGTCTTTTGTGGATAGCTAGTAAGGATTTGGAGCAAGTTGACCATTGGAATTGGAGGGATTTGGCTCTCAAGTGCATTTACATTGAGATTCCAACTCTCAATAGGTAATGGCCTCTAAACCCATTAATTTTCTGATTTCTTTCCATAGATGCATTCATTTAGGGTCCCCCTAGCTGTAGGCCAAGTTTGGTAGAAAATCGAATCCACTTAGGGTACGTATCGGAGGAGTATCGGAGTGCTATGTAAAGTATTTGGTGAAATGCCACATAGAAATGAATGTTAATGATTTTCAAAACTAATTACATAATTTTGTAGTTAATTACATGTAGATTCCATTTACTCTAAGTCGATTTAGATAATGGTTGGACACTGTATTTGGACACAGGAGACGGCACGACACAGCGTGCACGTGCCTACTACCCGACCCCTAGAACTCCTAGGACACTACACCATTTGACACGAATTTTGGTGTGTTGGTAGGGGCAACCAATATCAGTATGCACATAAAATTCGAGATGGATTGGTGGTGTATTCGAGGAGTTATTCCTCTCGCACTAGTCGCACACACACATACACACATACACACACACACACGCACGAATCTGTCTATTGATACGCACACACGCACACGACACAACACGACACGACTTGGATACTGACCTATGACACTGACATGTAGCCCTATATCCTACCTACTCTAGGACACGACCACGAGACATGAGCTAGGGCACGCTGTGTCCTAGAATGGTTGACACACCCCCACGAGGTCGTTCGAGCACTGCTCTGATACATGCTGTTCGACACCATGTTTTAGACACTTCGTGGACACGCACACGACACTTGGACACCCCCTAACATGCTAGACACACTGACGCACTCACTCGATTACTGCACACCTATATGTATAGACACTTTCACTCTTTTACTCACTCGACACACACTCACCTGTTTCACACATGACACTTTCACTTGGAGACATAGGTTTACACACTGACACAGTGACACATTTGACACTTGGACACTAACCCTTGTCCAGACCCCCCTTAATGTTGAGTTTGTGGGTTTAAATGAACCTGGGTTTGGGGTTATATGTTGAGTTTGCTAGTTTAGTTCATATATAGTTATATATAGGTATGTGCTCATGTATGTGTGTGGTCTTTTGGTTACACATGAGTTTGGTTGAGTGTGGGATCAGTTATGAGGAGAGGGCATTTAGGGATAGGCCATAGGTTAGTTATGTGTGTGGGTGAGAGAGCGAGGGATTAGCAGTATGAGGATATGAGTTGAGTTGGGGATTGATGTTGTTAGGTATGAGTTCAGTTGGTAGTAGGAGCTGAGTTGAGTAGCAGCTTGAAGCAGTAGGATTAGCAGCAGTAGAAGTAGTGAGCAGCAGATGCAGCAAGCAGTGCATTGCCTTGCCTTGGCTTGGCTTGCTTGATTTGTTTGGCTGCTGGTGTAGAAGCCACAGAGCAGCAGCAGCAAGGGGTGTGCAGCGGCTTGGCATGGCTTTGACTTGGTAAGTAGTACCAGCCACAGTAGTAGCAGTAGCAGGTTTCCCTGGAGCATGATGGTTTGGACATTGGGTGTGTTCCTCGTATGTCCAGTTGAGTG
>JANAVB010019800.1:6444511-6475124 GCA_029216955.1 Iris pallida | reverse complement strand
GAGAATCTGAGACTAACTGTTGTTGATCATCTCTTGTTGCCTTCGAGAAACCGCTATTGCAAACGCGATTCGATTTTTTTTTAATCGTTTAGGCTACGCAATCAGCATTATTTGCATCTCTTTTTTAGGGATTGCAACTGCATTCTTTGCATCTCTTCTTAGGGATTGCAACTGAGTTTTTCCATCGATTGTTTGCAAATAGACTAACATTATTATTATGATATAATTAGTAGTGGCTTATTGTGATGGAACCTCTCATGTGAGATCATGCTAAGCACGTGTGACTCACATGCCTGCTGTGCTATCTTCGAAACTATATTGACACTCGGAAACTTCATGTGATCACTTATTTGAATTAGAATGCTGGTTAGGAACTCTTTGCTTGGCAGTAAAGGCAACAGTTGTACAAACTATAACAAAAAAATTTATATCAATTTTAATTTGTTGTGCTGTTGTAAAGTGGGTGGCAGTCGATAAAAATTTTAAAAAACATCCAAATTTTGGAAAAGTTTGACAAATTTTGTGGGATTCTACTTAATAGATTTTAAATGATGAGCATGGCCTGTGCGATGCGGGACATCCACAACGTCGGAGGACTGACGAAAAATGGCCACGATCTGAGCTGGCGTGGGACAGAATGGGACGTCCCGTGCATGAAAACTCATCGGCTAGGACGTCGCGCGGACGGTCGAGGACCGGCACCATTCTACCACGGGTATAAACGACGGCTGACCACGCGACCCGTCGTGCGGCGCCCAATAGACGTCGGGAAGACTTCGTAAGGACGTCGTGCGCATAGAACGGGTGGCTGAGCGGAACCGACGTCGTAGGCGTCGTGAAGACGCGGGGATGCCTTCGGCGTCGTAGGCTAAGCGTGGCGTTGAGTTGCTGACGTCGAAAGACGTCAGCCGCCGTGAGGCTCTGGTGCGCGCGGAGTGCGAGACGTACGTGCCGGACGATGATGAAAAAGCCAGTGCGGACAGGATCAGCACGAAGAGTCCGAAGCGACATGACGACCAGCTAAAAATCGGGTGCGGGAAGACACACGATTTAACTGAGCTCGCACGTGCTGTATTTCTAAAAAAAAAAAAAAATTTAATAGATTTTAAAGGATTTTAAAATAATTGTATATAAATTTTCTTGAATTTTATACTTTTCCATCCAAGTTCAAATTAAAAATAATTATATAAGTTACAAACACTCTTCTCTCATAATTTCTCATTCATTTTAAATTTAAAAAATAAAAATAGCAAATTGAGCATTACTCCAATATTTAAATTTAAATCATTTGAATTCATGATTGACTACAACCTCCGTGTAGTAAATATTATCTATTTTAATTACTGTAGCATTTATTGAAACCAAAACAATGCAACATTAATTACCATAACTTTTGTTGCATAGGATATCCAACTTACATGCAACCAAACAATCCAACGGAGCATCTCTGACCCTACTGTGACTTTGAAAAAAAAAAGTTGTTGCATAGGTATGACAAAATTTATTTAAAAAATTTTCTCTAATACAATTGTCAAGTAAATTGTGAAGCTTATCTGACAAAAGTTATAAAAGACATTGTGAAGATAGTTGTCTAGTTCTAAATAATGTGCTTGACAATATGTTCACTTTCATATCCATCCATTATGAAAAAAAACATTAGCAAAAGAAAGAAAGAGAAAAAGTTGTCTTGGAAGTTGAAAAAAATAAGCATCTAAATACTTTTGCATTGGATAAGCTTTTTTTTTTTTTAAATTCTCACGCACACACATAATTGGAGACTCGAACCATATCGGCTCCTCTGGATGCCCGCTCTAATACCACTATGCTAAAGTTGTCTTGGAAGTTGAAAAAAATAAGCATCTAAATACTTTGCATTGAATAAGCTTTTGTAAATATTGTCTTGTGCCTCATGCCACATAAAAATTACAACAAGTTACAAGATTGTTGTCTTGTGCCTCGTGCACATAGAGATCACAACAAATTACTAAGACTGGTTGTCTGCAACAAGCAAGACTTTGCTTGTATAAATGAAGATGACTTGAGAGATGAGGGAAAAAAAAGCTTTAGAGGATAATTTATTAACAAAAAATAGTTTTGTTCTAGTCATTTGGAGTTGATGAAAGCACATAAACAAAAAGAAAAAATAGTTTTGGATTAGGTTGGTTCTTTTCGTCTCCTATACGATCCGGCTCTCCTTATAGTTTTTCTATTTCTCGGTCCATTTTGAGGTCGATTCGGAATGGAACCGGACTGATGGACAATATTTTTACAGATTTATGAATATGATTGATCATGGATGATTCGCAGAATGGAAAGGAAAGGAAATCAATTCCTTAGCACTTATTTTTCTTTGAAAAATTACAATTTCCATTGATTTTTCTTTCCAGTGTTTGAAAATAAATGAATACTTGAATGTGGAAAAGTAATTCCTTACTTGGATCGAATCACTTTTTCCCATAATTTTCCTTCCATTGAGAATCACTTTCCTTTCCTCCTCAATTCCTTTGGCACCCAAACATAAGAAAGTAATCACTTTCATCTTTCATTTTCCAACCCGATAATTCCACGAACCAAACAAGACCTTATAGTGGAGATAGAACACACTTTAACATATACATGTATGTAGTTGGAAGGAGGTGGCAACCAAAGAAGGAAAGCATGGTTCGGCCATTACAATCTCAACCAGACAAGGCAGGGGGAATATATATATATATATACTAAAAACAAGCTGTATATCCCGACGAGGGAAGACAGGGTTATTACCCACAAGAAGTCTGTCACAGACGAATCATACAAAACTATAAAACAAAAGAAGGGGAAGGAAAGAAAGAACAGGTGCAAATTATTGTTTCAACTATTTTTTGTTGAAGCCTGTTTTTGCTCCTCTCAAGTTTTTTCCACCACAGATACAAACAACCTGCAAAGTATTTGAACCAAGTAACTTAATAATCTAATACTAATAAGAGCAAAAGCAGGTCTCAGGAAAAACAAACACCAAGTTGGGCAGCTCACCACAGTTCAAACTACAGAATGCCACCACCCAGCCATGTTAAGGTCTCCGCACTTCCACAACAGCATGAACAGGCACTATATAGCTGCAAAATTCCAGTATCCGCCAATGAAAATCCAGGAATGGCAAACTTTTGGTTTATTTCAAACTTTAAACAATACAGAGAATTATTAGATAAGTCTAATTTGCAACTAAATACCCTAAACTTTCGAAGATTCGCAAGTTGCTACCATAAACTATTAAAATTGACTAACTTGTTACCCTAAACTATTATGCAACAAAATAATTCAAAATTTTCCAAATTTGCAAAAAGTTGCCAACCCTTGTGTCATAAACAATGACCCTTCATATTTTCATATTTCTTATCGGTACCCTACCTCACTAACATAAGGTAGCAAGTTACAAATTGGTAAGGTCAAGGTATTTAGTTGCTTAGTTCAATGGTTTCGGGTAACAAGTTGTCAATTCTAATAGTTTAGGATACTAACTTACAATCCATGAAAGTCCATGAGTATTTAGGCTAATTAGCCTATTAAATATTTAAGGAACTAACGAGAAAAACATATACTGTATAAAATTATGCTAAATATATCAAATATTTTTCTACCTTCTTAAAAATACTTTTTATCATTTTTGGCTTTCAGGAACGATTAGTCGATACTCTGACCCAAAATTGCCGACCGATTGTGAACCTTGGCTGCTGACAAAAAAAAAAACCCCCACACACCCAACACATCCCCTCCCCACCCCCCCCCCCCCCCCCCCCCCCCCCAACCCCCCACAAGGAAAAAACAGAAAAAAAATAAAATAAAATAAAAAATAAAAAAAACATGCAAGCACGGGATGGGCGTGTGTGTGCACAGTTATACGGGATAAGTACTCTTTTCTGATTTTAATCAACTTTAAAATCTACTGCATTGATCAAATTTATTTTTGTATTCATCAAATATCTGCCCAACAGTATCACGTAGATGCTGTTGATCATGAACATGAGTCCAGTTTCACAGATAGACCTACATAGCTAGCTCGGAACAAATTGAAGTAACAATAGTACCAAGAGATCAATTGCAATAATACCAAGAGATCAATTGCAATAATTCCATTAGCAGTAATATGACAAAAACCCTAGGAAAGCATTAGCCAATGTTGATATTGGTCAAACCATCTACACATGAAGTCCCTATACATGCCCAAAGGAAAATCATATTGGCCCAGTGCATATAACAAACAATTATAAGCATCACCATAACATGTAGAGGGCATATACTCAATTTTTTTAATTAGCTATTATGATCTGATCTTACAATTAGGGGTTAGCCACCAACTAACATGCCATATAGCTCCAAAATAACCAACTTTTTTAGAGACACCACGACAATCCTTCCTTAAAGCAGCTTGGCTGGATTTGGGTTTCTCACAGTTTCTTCAAATGTTTTTCTAATAATCATAAATGTAAATGCTAACCATTCAGAACCTGTAAGAAGACTCTTAGACGAACCAGGGTGCCTTCTCGTAATAGTCCTAACCACTGTTGTAAAAATCCGATTAGTCGGCCGACTAGTCCCCGACTAGTCGGTAGTCGGCCTTTGCCGACTCGACTAGGGGGGCAAGTCGGCAAAAAATAGGATCAAGCAATAATCAGACATAGGCAGCCGACTAGGCCTCGGTTCCCAAAAAAAAGGCAAAAAAAAAAAATTCGACCCGAAATTCAGTTCTTTCAAAAACCTAAAAAACAGACAGAGAAGGAGAAAAAGTTTCAGAAAATGTGCATACCAAGGACATATTGCGTACATATTTTTTGGGTACTTAAGTGAATACTTTGATGACATATAGCATATATTGCATAGATTATTTTTTACTGCATATATATATATATATATATATATATATATATATATAGAGAGAGAGAGAGAGAGAGAGAATAAGGGAGGGGAGGTGCCACCTTGAGGTGGCTATATGTCAACCCCCCCCCCCCCCCAAATGCTATCATCATGCACTTGCACACTTTTGGTGCATAATGATAGCATGGGGTGGTGACACATAGCCACCACCCATAAGGTGGCACCTCACCTCCCTTATTATATATATATATTATATATATATATATATATATTAAAAAAACTCAAACCGATTAATCCGACTAGTCCCTCGATTAATCTGATTAATTCCTAGTCCCGCGAATCGACTAACGACCGACTAGCGATTTTTACAACTTTGGTCCTAACCAAACGAAAGTAACTAAAAGTTCACGCCCTCAGCTAGAAGTTCACGCCCTCGGCCAGATGAAGCCCAACTATACTACTCTGGGCTAAAACATCAGCTATACCATCATATGCAAATGCCATTTTGAAATGTATACTACTATTCCAACAATGCTAGAAGAAAACAAATTTGAGCAATTATAATTGTGTTACCTACTTCTACTAATTGAATCAACTTTTATCAATAAGATTACTCTTAGGGTGTGTTTGATTGCAAGGTGGAAAATACGTAGAAAAGAAATTAATTCCATGGAATTATTTTCCTAGGAAAAAAATTCCATGGAATTTTAAAATTTTCCATGGAAAAACTTAATTTGGTTGTTTGATTGTCATTATTTTCCACGGAAAATAGTTATTTTCCATGGATAATGATATTTTCCTATGGGTTAGACAAGTTTCATTTTCCACCATTTTAGAAGAAAATATGGAAAATGATAGCTTTTTGGAAAATAATTCCATGGAAAATATAAGCTATCAAACACTACAATTGGTGGAAAATTTGTGGTGGAAATATTTTCTATGGAAAAAAAGCCCAATCAAACACAGCCTTAAATTATTGCGCAGCTTCTTAATTATTGCACACTACTGCTTTCGGCTAAAACTTGTTATACCACATGCAAGTGACATTTTGAAATGTATACTACCATTCCCACAATACACAATACTATACAAAAAAAAAGGATTTAACCAGTTAAAGTAGAGCTATTTGGTTCCACTAATTGAATTGGCTTTATCAGTAAAAGATTACTCCTAAATTTTTGCACAATCTGGACCAGATTAAGTCCAGCCTCAAAGTAGAGCTATTTGGTTCCCCACTAATTGGACTTCTTTCAACCAAGATGTATGATTAACACTCCTTGTTTTGTGTACACTCCTGTTCCTCATACCACATATTCAGCTCTACATAGTGTTTTCCACACTCCTTGAGAAGAAAAATTTTCCTCAACTACAATATTTTCTTCCCAGCCAACAAGAATGATGAAACTTCTTTCAATCATATTATTCTCATCTGGCATGAGTGTGAATGCAAAAACCTTTCAAGTTCATTTCCAACAGATTTTCTTACAGTCACAAGTTGAGCAATTTGGCGAGGTTGAAAGTTCATATATATATATATATATATATATATATATATATATATATATATCGGCTTTACATCAAGAAGTGCATGACAATCTTTAGTCGGCCAGATGAGTGCAGCTAAATTTGCATTGTACCGAATAAAACACGTATTAATCACGAATAATTGTTTTATTAGCGGTTTTTCTGAATATTCGTGATTTAGTCGTTAATCCACAAATTAATGGCACATATGTTCGGTTTCTCATCTTTTGGCGAATAGTTAGCAAAAAAAAAAAATCAAACATTCAAGAATTATTTGACTATGATCATGATACGTCAATTGAGCAATACAAGTACCTAAAACTAGCATCAATAAAACATGTAATATTGAATGTTTTCAACATCAAATGACAACACCAAACAACCCCCTAGATGTATTAGTTACAAAATGCAAACGAGAGGTTATTTTAGATATTACTATAATAGCCTGCAAGACGCAAAAGAATATGTACCGAGCTATATTGGGGCATTAAGCAGCCCAAGTGCTGTAGATCAGAAGTTGAAGAGCACAGACGGCAGGCCTGTCATACAGAAATGATCATAGTTAACAACAGAACACTTAGCAAACTCTAGAGTGTACATACGATGAATACATAGGAAACTAACCTCAAGGTGCTTATTCAAATACACTCATTTTAATACAAGTAATTCACTGCCCAAAGTTCATTTCCGAGTATCTGCTATGGAATCAAATACATAAACAGATGGGCAATCATTTAAATATTTTTGACAAAAAAAATCAGTAAGTATCAAAATGCTGTTGCAAATAACAATCAATGCTTATGTTGCAAATAACAATCAATGTATTAGGTAACAACCAAAAAAATTGAACTTGCCTGCGAGGCTTGTTCTGCCGTTGCCCAAATTCATCATTTACTGATTCTGTAGACAAAAGGTCAATAAAGTTTCAAACTGTAACAATGTTACATGTACACTTGTACACACACCCACATACAGACAGAGAGAGAGGGTACTAAACACAAGAAAATTGTGGATTCACAGTTTACCGGGTTTTTGCTGAGGTTTCACTGCAGTGGCAGGCTTTGCTGCACCATCCTCTCTGCTGCAAGTCATTAAAAGATGATATTCTTCAATAATTATACAAATATTAATGCAACATTCAGATAACTAAAGACAAGTTTAAATGTGTGTATTTGTGATGCATGCAAGCAAACGCATCACATATGGTATTCATCACCATTGTCCTAATAGTTTTACCCAAGGTTCATATCGGTATCGTAATTGGTATCATACCATTTCTATGAGTATTGGGATCGGCGGTTTCGGATCGGAGTATCGGATTTTTTTTGGTATCAGAAAGCAAATATTATTATAAATTATTAACATTTTAGAAAATATTCTATACATTTAGGCAGAATTTTAAGTATTTTCAGCGTTGTTTCTTAGTAGTTCTAAAATTGAATGAAATTGTAGTCATCCTTGTCGATTGGTTTACATGCATGAAATTGTAGTCATCCTTGCCGATTGGTTTACATGCGATAGATAAGTTTTCTTCTTTTACATACTTTTACAACCTTACTATGCTTTTACACCCTTGTCGGTTGGTTTTTTGGTTCAATTTTCTTTGCCAAATTGACCGAAAAAGAGACCCCCGATGTCGGTATCGGTCAGTATCGGATATCAGTCGGTATCGGATCGGGACATGCCAAATCGTATCGGTATCGGTCGTATCGGATCGGTGTCGGCCGTAATTGTAAACTATGCTTTCCTACATATAAGAATTATCTTCTACTCCTCTTTAGCTTCTAGCTCTTCGAAGCCAGAAACTCCTCTAAGAGGTCAACGAATCTCAGTAATTCGGCAATTCTTATGTGGGAGCTCGTTTTTCGATGACATGAGCTCGTTTTTCCGATGACATGAGCTCGTTCTCCGGAGATGGGAGCGCGTTTTCCCCATGACATGAGCGCTTCCTATCGTATGACCATAATTTTAACAGAGGACATAAATTTTGGAAAGAAAGTTGAAAAAAAATTAATACACATTTATCAAAGTAGCAAAAAACTAAAGATTACTTACCTTGACATCATAAAAAATCTACATGTGAATGATCTCTCTGCCACTTTGAAATAAACCTTATAAATTCTAATAAATATTAAGATATTTATTAGATAACATTAATTAATAAACATAAAGCAATTATTAGCGCACGCTCTCATTTTAGACTCTTCTAAGTAGTCACGTTCCCCGCCCCCGCTTCCGTACCTGCTCCCGCTTCTGGCTTCTAAGTTCTAGCTTATTATATTCATATACAAATCATAGTAAGCCCAGGATTTAGATTTACTAACTGCTTTTGTAACTTCCTTCTTTGCTAGTTTATCTCTCTCAGAAAAAATGCATCCCTACATTTTTTTTGACACCTTTATAGGATTCTCTTATTACCTTAATTAGCTCTACAAATTCCTTCATCCACCATTAACATTATTTCTATCCAACGGCTTTAGATACTTTCAGAATCTATTTTGCAACTTAATAAGATCATATAAATTATACCAAATCACATTAATTTCTTCTATTCAACAGTTCCATCCTTTATCATCAAATCATTCAAGAGAATCAACATTCATCTAGTCTCTTCACTCTTGCTTATTCTAGTATTTCTTTTTTCTAGTTTCACTCTTCCACTTCTTAGCACGAATGTTTAACAACCAACTACTTTGTTTGATCAAGATGACTCCTAGTAGGTTGGTATGTCTTTTGCTTATCAATCTTTGCATGCTACCCTACTTGCCTTCCTAGCAAGAAGAAATGAATACTGGCTAGTATTGTTCCACTCTTAATAAATGTTTGTACGAAAAGGTTCTTCAATGACAAGCTATTGGGCTAAAGGGATAAGAGCAAGGGAAAAAACTAGAATTACCCTAAAAGAAGCAAGGTGGCCTTGCATCCTTTAAGGCGTTTGGTATTTGGAGTTGATTTGGCCCATATTCAAAAAGTCAGGATTTCACAATGTTTTGGGGGTGGATTTGGGGTAATCATTACACACCCCAAACCATGTCCCCACTTGTTTCCCCCCAAATTATATATTCCCACATCCTATTTTTGGAGAGAATGTAGAATGGCAAATTATATATTCCCACATCCTCTCTTCTGGAGAGAATATGGTATAAAAGTTGGATTCTAATAATTTTTTTACATTACAATTTATAATAATATTTTTTGGAATTGTCATTCTTTAGCTCTTTGACATAATGTGTCATAGAGATTAATGTAATTCCCCATAGAAAATTGTCATAGTTCCTTTTTTGTTTTAGACTATTAGTCTACAGGAACTTGGAGGATGCTTCTTGGTTGCATGAGCTTAAACAACAATCCAAAAGGTACGTCAACCTATTTGCCAACTAGCCACCTAGGTTTATGGTATGGTCCCCCTTATGCTCATGGCTACCTTTGCTAGGAGGCACCAAAATAGTAGGTTGACATCAGGTCGACAACCGATCATAAAACTTTGCCAAAGAGCTTTCTCATGCTCCATAGCCAACATCATTCTAATAGAAGAGGCTTGGATAATGATGACGATGATAATAACTTATAATAATAATATTTAGTTAATTAGTTATAATATTCATACATACTCTAATTAGTGTTATTGTTATGTTAAGGAGTTAGTATTTATGATGCTTAATGAATACTAGGTATCAATAACACTTAATTAAAATAATCATATTTTATTACATAATTAATTATATTAATAATTAATTGATTATTAATTACTGTAAAATTAATATTAGTTAATAACTTCATTTTATTCATATTAAAATGTACTCTTAATTAGGGCAATTCTCTAGGAGTATCAGTTTTGGGAATTTCGGAGGGAAAGTGACTTAGAACCTGGTCAATTACAGTAGTATGTTTCAGCAGTTCCATTATCGATGTTGGTTCCAATAGATGCTGTAAAACATGTTTTTGTCCTCTTTGGTTAGTAAAATTTTAGTTGCAAAAGTTTTCTCCTCATTTATAACCTACAAACTAATCATTTTATGTTCTCAACATCAAACAAAAGATCATTGGCAAAACAAGAAACACCATTGGACCGCTTAATATACCTAGTAATCTCGTATTGACTAAGGCAAACAGTCAAGGACTTAAAGATGAGCCATGATATAAGTGTACGGGGATAGATAATAGCATGGTATCTGGTCAAATTTATGTCACCCACTACAAACAAGGTTTTAAGTATCAGGTCAAATTGTCTAATTGTTGTCACAATCCAATACGTTTTGGCTGTATAGTGGATTCTCATTGTAACATTGATTCTCATCTCTAGACCAAAAGTTGGGTTTTACAAATTGGTGTTTTTTGTAAATATAGGTTCTCTAATTTGGGGGAATTAACTGTTAACACATCTTTTCCCCTGAAATTCTCCACCCTTGACCCTATATTTCATCTGCAGACACGTGAATCTATGATATGATAGGAATCAATGGATCATGCAACATCACAACAACACTTGCCTGGAAGCAACAGAGGAAGATGTCTGTCCGGAAGAACGAGGCTGATAATTTCCATCAAGAGCTATGTAGGGTGAACAGTAAGATGCTCCTAATGCCCCAGCAGCTCCTAGTGCCCCAGCAGCTCCTAATGCCCCAGCAGCCCCAGTGATTACTGGAAACCTAATACTCAAAACGAAGAAGGGGATGAAGAAGGAATAAAGAAGAGATTGCAGCGATTAAACTATACAAAATGTGGAGAGAGGAAAACATTTCACTGATTAATATTGCAGATTGCAAAATTAATTTCTTCCAAACTATAGCTGCTATAAATCCATTTTAGATTGCATCTTGGTTATAAAAACACCGGCAGCTTGAGGGATAATAACCATTGAATCTCCTGAGTTGAGGGTACATACCAAGTCATTTCAGAGTTCCCAAAACCAAGCTGTGGTTGAGCAACATATCCAGGGAAGGCCATACCAACAGCAGGAACACCAAGACCACCAGGATGCTGACCCCCAAATTGCATAACTGTAGAAAAAACAAGAAATTCTAATACAGGGATTGGAATGATGATAGTTCTCAATGAATAAGATACAGATGTTCAGGCACCATATGGTCCATTTCATCTAGAAAAGAAAAGAAAGGGTACAAGTCAACCGACTATATATCAAGGTTTTCCAAAAGCATCATATGTGCAACGGTGCCAATGGAATCTCTCAGGAAACTGAAAAGATGGGTCATGAAGAACACAAACCTGGCAACATTGCTGGAGTACCAGAAAAGTTCTGATCGTTAGGGTTGAGAGCCATTGCCCCTGTCGCACCAATAACCTGAGCTCCACCATAGAGAAATCCCATTCCTGTATCCTGGTTGCTAGTTTTTCCCTTAGCAACTAATGACGTCTTTGATTTGCTTGAGCCTGGAGGTGAATCTATCTCTCCAACTTCAGATGCATTTGTCAATGGACCTTGTGGAGGAGATAAATCTTGATTACCACTAATAGCTCGCTGTTCAAATTGTTGAGTCGATATTCGTAGTGAAGGCTGAAGCTGAGTTTGAAGTGGTCTCTGCTGAACAGCTAGCGGCGGAATTTGCACAGAACCTCTACCAGTTTGGCTAGCTGAATAAGTTGTTTGATAGTTCGGGGGTCCATTAATGGTTAAACCTCTGCCTTGAACCCTGGAATTAGGAGATTGAGTTGTATTGACTGATGAAACAGAAGGGACTGAGGACTGCGAATGAGCATTAGCCAGAGTTTTTCCAGACACAGGGCGAAGAGCGTCCACATATTGCCTATCATGTCTAAGGGAATCAACCACATTCTTTCCTCTCACATATGAACCAGACTGTGATACTGGAAAATTATTTTCCATTTGCATTGAAGATGAAAAGGATCTGTTGGTGGCCCCACTTTGCAAATCCCTTTTCTGAGTTCCAGAAATGTCTTGATTGGATGACCCAGAGGGGTAAAATGGAGGTGAAGCAGAATTTAAGCTTGAACCAAAAACTTGTTTTCTAGGAAGAACTGGATTAGACTGAATACTTGAAGTTTGTGAAGATGGTCTCCCCGTGCCAGTATTTGATGTCGATTCTTGAGGTTTTCCAGATCTGGACGAAAAAAAATATAAATCACATTTTAATTATCCAAGAACCAGAAAAGGAAGCTGAAGTACAAAGTGGGAAAATGACTACTCACTGCTTGTACTGAGATGTGGAAGTCTGAGTATTCTTAGAGAGAGCTTCATAGCGCCTAGGACCTCTTCCTCTCACCGATTTCTGAACACGGTTTTGGTTGTTATCATCATCATGATAAGCTCGGGATCTATTGCCTCTAGCATAACCACGACCTCCACCTCGGATTCTTCCACCTCCACGACCTCTGAAACGACCTCTTGGGTTTCGTCTTCCCTGAGATACAAAAATTTTGGTTAAGAAATATGATAGATGAAAGCAAAACAAATTGTGCGCATATAAAGTAAAGGCTATGATGAAAAAGTAACATTAGGAACTCACCTCGTCATAATTAGTATCTTGCAAGTTCATCTCTTCAAATCTATCATGCACCCAAGCACGGTCATCTTTCGATTCCCACAGCCTTTGGCCACCAGCCATACGTCTAAAAGGACAAATGATAATAAGAATTCAATCCTAATAATGTTAAAATCAAACTCTAGACTAAATAGGTCACTGATAAGCTAATGTGTAGATGTTCTGGAATGAGCGCAGAAATTATTAACAGATGGTGGCATACAGGTGCAAACAGATCAACAGGAGAACTAGCAACTTAAAAAACAACATCCTAGAAGACAGCTACACACCAGCCCTGCTTTATGGATCGGAGCATTGGGCAATTAAAAAACATGCCAGAAGTTACTATGTGTGGCTGAAATGAGAAAGTTAAGATAAGATGGATGGGTACAATACATTGGAAGATGTGAAGAGAAATGAGTCACTTTCGTGGAAAGTTGGAGGTAGAGCCAATCGAGAATGAGACAAACTCGTCTCAGGTGGTTTGGGCCAATGCAACATAGACGAATAAGTGTTGCACCAGTTAGGAGGAGCGATGAGATATTAGTTTAAAAAGATACTGGAAGTAGAGGTAGGGCTAAATGAACTCGGATTGAGGCTGTGAAGAAGGACAACATTTTTGTTCATGTTGCAAAGGGCAGCCCTTACAAGAGCTCCATGGTAGAAAATTATTCAAATAGCAGATCCTAAAATTTTGGGATAACAGCCTTATTGTTGGGGTTGTTCTTGTTGCACTAATGCAAGATCAGCAAGCATGCAGAGGGAAAAGCAAAACAAATAATAAAAGGGGGGAGAGAGATCAATACTGCTTAATTTAAAATTGAAGCTCGTTTCGATTTCATTAGATTTCATCATTATCAAAAGCTACAAGGAAATTCGAGCAGAAAGCATCAAAATCTGAAACATTCTAGGAGGGACCTACGACAACAAATGCATTTGTAACCTTGTGTATGGATTATCCTCATGAATTACCTCCAACTTTCACCATAATAGATGGTTATCCCCTTCAAAGTTTAGGAGTTGTTGGTTCCTATTGGAAACTGAAAACGACAAACGCCAAAAAACATAATGTGAGTGTTTGTGCCCCTATCACCGAACATGTCGTTTTTGCCGATAGCTCTTGGCAAAAATAGAATACATTGGGAACCAAACGGGTTCTGTTCGCGGTCTTTTCCAAGATGGTGGTGGAAACAGCAAATGCTCCAACAGAATTGGGAACGAAACGAGCCTTTAATCTAATACATCATCACATGAATTACTAACTTTTAACTCAAATCCCCCAATCCCAACAATTACTTGTTAAGATTGTAAAACGAATCTCACCCATTCATGGTACCCAACATGAAATGTAATGAGGATTTTTTTTGCTTCGACTTTGAAATCAAATAACTTCCTCCTCCAACTTACCCTTCACATGCCACCTATGTCGATGTCGATCTCCTCCACCAATAACACCAAGACCTCCTTCACATCACCTTCTAGCTACCTATATGCTTACCGCCATGAGGTCCATCTCCACTGCCAAGTCTATCACCTACAAGTCATCCCTTGCAATCCAAACCACCACAAACCTCCCTGATACCCGGTCTTATTATCATACTACATATAAACTGTGAGAATGGATATGGGCATTTACTAATGTTCAAGAAGGGCTCATGTAACCGATCATATAACTGTCTCTTCTTGTTCTTGTTACGATAAAGATTGAGAATGGCTTTTTCTTCTTGTTCTTGTTCTTGATGTAATAAAAAGGCTCTGCAGCTATAGAAAAATTCAATAAGACATGCATTATACTCGAACCATCAATATGCCTATCAGTAAAATGTGCATATCATAAACATCATTCAGAAAAAGAAAAGGAAGATATGATTTTGCTATCAAACCGACTATGACCTGTGCCGTCCTCTCCCGTTCTCCCGGAACCGATCGTCATGCATGTAGAAAGCCCCCGCCGTCGGCACTGCGTACGGTTCATTCTCCTTCTTCTCCCCCTCCCCCTTCGCCTCCTCTGCCTCCTCCCCTTCCTCCTCCAACTCCTTCGCCCCTTCCTCCGGAGCCGGCTTCTCTCCTCCTCCTCAACAACCTCGTCTTCCTCCTCGATCTCTTCCTCAACCTCCTCTAACTCCTCATAGTATTCCTCGTAGTCCTCCTCCTCGTAAGCCGGGGCGCCGCCCTGGCCGTCGGATTCGCCATCGGATCCGAACGAAGCCGCCTTCCTCGCAGGTGGAGCGCCACCGCCGTCGGATCCGTCCTCGTCATCGCTCGCCTCCCTCCGCCGCATCGCCGAGGGCACGATGGCGTCGTCGGGATCGCTCTCGTACTCCTCCATCGTCTCCTCTCCCTCCCCCGCCATCGATCGGAAACCCTAACCCTAATTTCTTTTCCCCCCAAAATTTCGATCCGGAAACCCTAATTCTAGAAATCGGTCGAGTATAAGATAATCCAATTTTGGAGAGAGGGATCGGAGGGGGAAATTTATTTACGGAGTTTTGGATATAAGTTCCTTATATATATCTTATTCAGCTATAAGTCCCCCAAGTCTAGTCTTTTATTTGCTTACAAGTCGGAGATAGTAATGATTAATGCCTATTCCGTCTACCAACTTCTGAAATGTGGACTTTGACAGTATCTTAGTAAACAAACCGGCTAAGTTTTCATTTGATCTTACTTGCTTGACTTCGACCACTTTCGTCATTTCGAGCTCATATGCATAAACAATTTTGTCGAAATGTGCTTATTCGATCTCCTTTGATGAATCTCTCTCGGACTTGAGCAATGCAAGCGTATTGTCTTTGAATATTATTATAGGTTCATCTGTAATTGTGGGTAGTTGAAAATTTACTCGTATATGATGAATGATCGATCGAAACCACACACTTTCGCTTGTTGCTTCTTGTAATGCAATTAATTCTACATGGTTAGAGGAAGTTGTTGCTGAACCTTGTTTTGTTGATAGCCAAGATATAGTTGCATGATTATTAATAAACACATAACATGTTTGGGAGCAACCCTTATGAGGGTCAGAAAAATATTTGAGTCTGCACAACCAACTAGACAAGAATTGTTAGTGGAATCACATGAATAATAATCTCATGTTAGTTGCTCTCCGAAAATGTGTTTAACTCCAATGTATAAGTGTAGGTGTTGCACTATATCTAGATAATAAATTAATAAAAATACAATATCTGGTCTTATGCATTGGCTAGATATAGTAGTGCTCTAATAGCACTTAAATACGACATTTCAGGACCAATAATTTTTTCATCTTTGCCCTTTGGTGGAATGGATCTTTATCCATATCCATCCTGCGTACAACCATAGGTGTACTTAGTGGATGTGCCTTATCCATTCTAAATCATTTCAACATCATTTTAGTATATCAGAATTGATGCACTAATATTCCACTGAACTTCGTTCTATTTGCAAACCGAGACAAAGCTTTGTCCTTCCCAAGTCTTTCATCTCAAATTCATTCTTCAAATAGTTTGCAGTTTTCTCCAATTCTGTAGGAGACCTGATCAGGTTTATATCATCCACATATACTGCTACTATAGAGAATATATTTTCGGATTTCTTAATGAAGGCACATGGATAAATTTGACTATTTTGTATTATTCCTTAGTTAAATATATACTAAGACGATTATGCCATATTTTCAATCCATATAATGTTCATCTAATTTGAACACATGTCCCTAGACTTAGTCTCTGACATTGTAAATCCTTCTGGAATTTTTATATAAATGTCAGTATTTAAGTCTCCGTACAAATATGCAGTTAAACATCCATAAATTTTATATCAAGATTTTTAGAAACTGTGAGACTAATTACATGTCTAAAAGTAATGACATCTATAACTGGAGTATGTATCCACATAATTAATTTCAGGTCTTTGAGAGAAACCATGTGCTATAAGTCGGGCTTTGTTTCTTTTATTTCGTTTCTCTCATTTTGTTTTCTCACGAATCATCATTTAAAACCAACATGGTTTATGTCCTTTGGTGTTTCCACTATACAAACACACCACATTTTTTCTAAGATCTCAATTTTGCGTGAATAACATCTTTCAGATTGGCCAATCTTTTCTTTGTTGACATTCATTTACTACGTGGTTCATTTTCACAAATCATTGTCCTTTGATATTTCAGTAGCTACATCATAGCTAAATAAATTATCGATGACAAGTGTTTTTCTATTCCACAATTTACCTGAACATGCATGGAATATCGAGATCTCTTCATTTTCAGGTACTTGTTGCCTCTTTAGAGGCATCATAGGCATTTCAGTAAATTTTAGAAACATGCACATCTTCATTATTTGTTTTTGGACCTCCAACCACTATTGTGCTTTTATCAGGACAAGATGTTTCATTAGCTCTCATCTTTCTAGGAGCACTATCCTTAAAACCTACAGACCTACCACGCTTTTGACGTGTAGTAGTAGATTCATTGCCGTCTTATTTAGATTTTGTCCAACTGGAATAGTAATTCGGCTGGCACATTCATAGTTGGCACATGTGATCTAGTTACCTTTGCGGCATCATTAAATGCATCAGGTAATTAAATTGCAATTTCTTGCAAATATATCATTCTCCTTGTTTTATAATCACATTACGGAGTTCTTTGGATCTTGATGAGATAGAGTAAACGTATTCTATGTCAATTTATGTCGTTCATTAGCAATGATTTGTTCTATGTGAACACTTTGTTGCTTACCTCCCCCTAACGGCGAGAAGACTCTATCATCAAATTGGCAATCATCAAATCTTGTAGTAAAGACATCATCAGTCATTGATTTTAAATACCTTATAATGGAAGGACTCAAAACTAATGTATATTCACAAATATCATTGGAAACTCATCTTAGTTCTTTTGGGAGATAGAACTGGACATACTGTACATCCAAACTTTCTCAAATATGAAATGTTTGGTTGTTTACCAATAACAAGTTTTATATGTAAAAAAAAAAGGTAGGCAATAGGTCTAAATTTAACTAGAGATGCAACATGTAAAATATCATGTCCCAAGTCTCAGTTTTCAAATTAGACTGCACTATTAGAGGTCTAGCTATAAGTTGAAGATGTTTAATAAATGACTCAGCTAAACAATTTTGTGTGTGCACATGGGAAACTTGATGCTCTTTCTCAATCCCTAACAATGTACAATAATCATCAAAAAAACTTGCGAGGTAAATTTTGATGCATTATCAAGTCTAATTGACTTAATCAAGTTATCAGGAAACTGAGATCTAAGTTAAATAATTTTGGACTAAAAGACGAAAAAATACAAGATTTCTAGTAGACAATAGACAAACATACAACCGCCTAGTAGATGCATCTATGAGTACCATAAATTTCTAAAAAGACCACTAGCAGGGGTGAATATGACCACAAATGTCTTCTTATATTCTTTACAAGAAAGTAGGAGACTCATTCTTAACTTTAGAAAAGATGGTCTAGTTATAAACTCCCTTTGTAAACAAAGAACACATAGGTGATTATTTGATAAGCCAATATCATAATTTTCCAATAAATGTTCCAAAGAATTATCAATGATCAGATTGAACATAGTTTGTCCTGAATGACCCAAAGGGTCTGCTATATAAGACATGATCATTGGCTTTATATTTTGCCACATTCATATTAGATTTAATTATACCAATGGTGGTGCAGTACAAATCCACCGAAAGACAAGATAATTCTTCTAATGTGAGCCTTTTGCTTCCAACATTAGATGTAATACATAATGTCTCTTTGTTGTTATCATTTTGAGTTTCAATATGGTACCCATTTTACGTATATCCTTGATACTTAACATATCCTTTTGTTGGAACCGCTTGAAATAACACATTCTGCAAATAGGTTTGAGTACCATTAGGTAACATGATATATGCTCTTCCAAAGCCCTCAATTATATGGGCTGGTTGTCACTCCATTTTCGTTATACGTATTTTCAGTATACGTGTATAGAATTTTAACATTTGTCAGGTGACCCGTGTTTTGACTTGTCTTGCTTAGCCTAGTCTTGGTTTAATCTTGACTTGGTTTAGTTCACCTTGGTTCATCATGGCATGTTAACTTGGCTTGGCTTGGTTTGGTTTGGGGTTGGGTTGAGATGAGTTGGCTTTGTATATATACCACCTCTCTCTCTCTCCTCTCTTACTTCTCATTTATTTCTCCATCTTCTTTATTACTCCTCCCACCTACCAAGCCCTAGGCAAGTGCAACTTGCTTCATGATGGATCTCAAGTTTTATTGTTTCATTCTCCTCCTTGCTTGATTTTAAGCCTCTTTAGAACTTGACATTTTTGGTTTTGATGGATAGATTTTTGTAGATCTAAGTTTTAAGATTTTTCTCGATTTTCTTGGTTTTGATCTCTTAAACTTTTTTATTTTCGAAAACTAATGGTTCCATGTGTGGGGAATTCAATTCTACATAATTTTGGCTTTTGAATCGCTTGATTTCGACTTCGTATGAAGGAGTTATGGCATTTTTGTGTTCATGGGTTCCGGCACATCTTCGGTGCTGTCGGGATGATGAACAGTGCCGTGCACGCCCGTGCGCCATGCCTCCGTGCCATGTGCGTCGTACACCCGCGCGCAGTGCATTTGCGTGCACGCCCGCGCCATTCGTTGGTCACATGCCGTGCGCTGTGTTTGCGCGCTGCGTGCGCCGTGGACAGTTTTGTCTGCGCGTGCAGTGCATTTTGCTTGTAGTGTGCAGACCGTGCATAGTGCATGCGTGCACCATACGTCATGGACAGTTTTGCTCGGCGCACAGTGCACCCGTGCACAAATCACCCTAAATGACTTTTTTGCCCGTTTGAGCTGTTTTGTAGCTAAAATTCTTGAAAAACTCAAAACATGAAAGTTGTACATCTTTGTCTTGGCTTCAAGAATCTTCATGTCTCACTTTAACTGGAGTTTATATGCGACTGATAGTTTCAATCACCCGTGGATGTCCTTAGTCTCTTCGCATGTTTTCTATACTTGACCTAAATTGCGACGACCCGACTTAACAACTTGGTAATCTGAGCTAGTAACTTGCTTGAGCATGATAATATGATCTCATCTTGATAATCTTGATAGTGGCCCGTCGAGGTGCACTCTTGACAAGTACTCTTGACATGACAAATAAACCTGACATGATATGTGTAATCTTGATTGTTGTTGCGACAGCTATCCTTGACTTGCTAGGTGTAACTCTTGTCTTGACTGTAGTTGATTGTGCCTGTACAAGCTACCTGTCTCGTCTTGCATCATGTCTAGGATATAGATTCCTAGTTACTACGGTCAGGGATTCATAATGAATCTGACTAGGTTAACGACTAGATTGATCAAGTAGTTCATTTAGAAAGATTTCTCAGTTACAGGTGATCCCGTTATCCGGCCACACCTGTGGACTTGTAGCCTACCGACGAGTAGGACGCATTTCCAGCACACTGTCATGTATTGCACTCTAAGTAATAATTCTCTTAATTCTTGATAAACTCTTGTAACCTCGCTTGGATAGCCTGGATAGTCTGCAGGGCTTGTGACTGCGGGAATTTCTCAACTGCATCTTGTTAGTAACTAGTTGTGATAACCCTAGTTAGCTAATGATAGCAAGCCATAGGACTTGATTGGCCGTGCCTGAATGATTGTCTCATGATTAACATGGGTATTATATTCCACCTCTTGATTCTTTATGCAAGCTAGTATATGCTTTAAAGCATGTCTTTTATGTTATTTAATTATGCTCTTTTATCAGTTTTCTATTCTTTATATGCTGGTTTTAGTTTCTAAGTGGAGCCTCCCTTGTGGCACTTGCTCTTTCTGGGGTCTGACCGTGTCACGACCCGCACCCTAGAGTAAGGGCACGAGAAGTGGGTACGTCCAGCCTACGCCGCAGTGTCGGCGGTAGAACGCTATCCTAGGTCAATCATCTAACAATATAAAAGTACCTGTACAGGTTATACTCTCCGAATGGAGGTGACATAACAATATACATCTCAATCACATCTAGGGTAGAAGAATGAAAGATAGACAGATAGACAGTAACTCAAAGAGAACAGTAGAATAGATGAAATAAGTCCAAGTGTCTAGGATAACATAACATCAGAATGTCAACTCATAATACAAAAAGTCTAAAGTCTATACATCTCAACATCTCAAAATACAACTCAGAATGTGAGACAAAATGATAAAATAGAAAATACTGTCTAGCTAAACTAGCCTAGACTACTGGGGCAACATCCTCAGCTGCAGGTGGATCCTGCTGAGGGTCCACAACATAAGTGTCATCTAGTCCTGCTCCATAATAGGTAGACACCAGGGCCTCATCCTCATCCTCTGTAATATTTTCAACAGGTCCAGTCAGGACAGGAACGAGCACAATACATCTCACGCAGTTCATAGTAAGATAGGAAATATAAAGCATACAATAGAGTAAAATACAGGAACTGCTGAAGGAAGATACATGTAGCAAAAGAGATAGCTGTAAAGGAAATATCTACTGTATATAGAGAACTGTAAGTGGCTAGTGATGTAGAGCACAAGATAGGCATGTGAATGGCTAGAATTTATACATGATTACACTACAGAGTTTGCACATGATTAACTACTTTGGAATTATTCACATGTCCACTTCTACTCCCCCGTTTCCCCAATCAATACACAAGGATCCATTCATGTTACGTTAAGATTCGTGATAAGCCCATAATTGGGTGATACGTGAGTGATTCATGAAGATTCATGAAGGCTCGGTGATCATGAGAGTACATGAGTCACTAGCTGATACATGAAGATACATGATAATAGAAGCATGAGATACATGATGTAAGTGAAACACACGTGATAAAAGTATCTGATGCTCCGAGGGGGATAACATCTCATGAAAAGATCCATATAGTACCAATCCGTGATAACAATCGTGTCAGCATCAAGTAAAGTAATCTAGAGCAAGAATATAAATCCTGGTAAGTATGAAACGGTCAGAGAATGTACTCGCCTGATAACTGAATGTCTGAAGAAGATATACTGTCTGAGGAGAGGTGTATGGCTCCTAATCAGAGTAATAAAAGTCACAATGTATCCACAATAGTAAAAATAGAGTATACAATGCATACTACATGATTCTAGGCCAATCTGGTCAAAAGTCAACTCTTGGTCAACTCTAATAGTCAAACTAGGTCACAGGAAGTCATACTAGGTCACAGGAAATCAAACTAAGTCAAATAAGGTCAAACAAGGTCAAACTAGTCTAATTTAGGTTAAAGTCAACTCTTGGTCAACATTCTAGTCAAACTAGTCAAGTTATCTGGGGTTTAGTCAATCAATGGTCAGACTAGTCAAATACTAGTCAATAGGATCAATCTGGGTCAAGTCTAGGTCAAACTTAGACCATCTAAGGTTTTGGTCAAACAAGGGCTAGCCAGTAAGGTAATTAGGTCAAACAAAGTCTAGTCAATAAGGTAATAAGGTCAAACATGGTCAGACTAGTTAAACTAGTCATTTTAGGTCAATTAGGTCATGGTTTGACCAATCGTTGACTTTGGTCAACTTAGTCAAACAAGGGTCAAAGCCTAACCTCATAGCCATAGGCTCATAAATGAATACCATAGGCTAATACCATATAGGTATCTACCTTATACAATATATACTATGACTTACATATATATATATACAATATACTACTTAGGCCTATAGGCTATGTGTCATAGGTTCTATATAAACCTATACTTGGAAGTCATACATATATATATATATATTATATATATATATATATATAATATTATATATATATATATATATATATATATATATATAACAATCTATCTACTACCTATATATCAATATATGAACACTCTATATATAATACCAAAACCCATATATATACAATGACACTATATATCTAATACCAAAAATGTATATATAATATATATAATATATATATATATATTATATATATATATATATAAAACTTATATATATTACATATATATAGAGAAGGAAGAAAGTGAGAGAGAGAGGGAATTAGAGTGGGAGAGAGAGTGAAGGGGCTGTCACAGGAAGGGGGGAAGGGTGTTCCAGTTTTCCTGGAACAGGAATCCAGTCCCCAACAAACACACACAAAACACCCACACACCATATACACATACATGATATACACATGTATATACATGTATACACCCTAAAAACTCCACCACACACACATACATATATACTACGTATATACAATATATATACCCATAAATATACATATATATACATCAAAATCAATTTGAAATTGGATTTTGAAAACTGGAAATCACAGTAAACACTGTTCATCACTGAACACAGTAGGTAAGGGGGAAACCTGATTTCAAGCCCAAAACCTAACTAAGATGCCCATACAGTGGTTGGTAATCGTGCCCCTAGGTGTGTACGTGTCGTAGGTGTCCCTAGGAGTCCACCACGACACGACACAACGTGTCCAAACGTGTAATTTCCAAATCGGGTAAACTGCGCTCTGTGCAGTATCGTACAGAGGTGCACACGAGTGTAGGACACGACAGAAGTGTCCATAGGTCTCGTGCACACGTGTGTAGGTTCACCTAGGGTAGGTGCACGTGTTAGGCAGCCTGCACGGTGTCCACGTGTCCTCAGGATACGGCGCGAATACCGTATCAGTCGAGTTTTCTCGACTGATACACACTGTTTACACTGCGTCGTGCAGTGAGTCACGCGTCTCGTGGACACGACACACACAATATTGTGTCTCGTGCTCGTGTCAGTAGGTAGGGTAGGTCTAGGGGTATGTGTCAGTGTTATGGTCCAGTGTCCAAGTTGTGTCGTGTCTAAGTTACAAGGTCGTGTCAGTGAGGTCTGTGCACTCGTGCACAGGATGTGCTCGACCAGTGCGAGTGAGTTTTCTCACTCGACACGACACGAGAAGTCGTGAGATTTTGGGGGCATGTTCGCAGACATTGCCCCCTCGTGTCCATCAATTTTGGCGTGTCCACGTGCTCTGTGCAGTGAGCACGAGCAGCGTGGTAGCAGGGCACGCACGAGCCTCGTGCAGTGAGTTCGGTCCATTTTGGACACGGACACAGCAGGAAAACGTGCTCAGTAAGTTAGGGTTGTGACCTACTAGTCTAGGGCTACACAAAAATATAATTTGTTTTACATTTTGACAAAAACAGATCCTTTGTGGCATTTCATCAAACAAGGTTTCCTAGCCTAGGATACGTGTCCGATACGGACACCAAACCAACTCTAATTTTCACCAAACTTGACCTACAGTTCCCTGGTACCTAGATGCATGCAAATATGAAGAGAAAACACAATATTAACATGGTTTGAGGGTATTTACCTATTTGTGTATTTCCAATGGAAATCAATGAAAGGGGGGGTCTTTCCACTTGGTGATGCCCAAAGCTCCACAAATCCTTGATAGCAGGCCCTAACTAGTATTCTTAGTGTAGGGGAGTCCAATGCAAGAAACAAGAGGTGATTTGGATCAAAAATGGCCAAGTTGTGGAGGTTTGAAGGAATGTAATTTTCTAGGTTAAAATTCATGTAAAATGATCATGAATTAATGTGAGGGGTTAATATAGGATGGTGTAGTGGTAGGGGGTACCCCATGGCCGGCCATGGCAAGGGGGGGTGTCCTTGGGTTGCTTCCAAGCTAAGGAAGGTTGACTTCCATGTAAAGGGGTTGATATTTGAATGTTTTATGGAAATATCTAATAAAGTAAATATCAAGATATTTACCTTACTTTAACCAATGCAAATATCTATCCCCTCATCATAGGTTAGTAACTAATCTCTAGATTAGGCTAAACTTGGTTAGGGACTAACATGACACTAATCAATAATTAGACAATAAAAAACACATAAATACAAATAATTCCAAATAAATCCTAGAAAATTACCAAAATACCCTTTGACTAAAAAGCCCTAATTTGATGTTCTAAACCTATGGCTAAGCTCACATGGTCATGGCAACTTCTAGTTTAAAGAATAACTAGGGTTTACACTAAGTTATACTAACAAATCACAAAGTCATAAGTCATGACTTTGAAAATAGTTTAATTAACTAAAAATCACCAAAAATCCTATCATGACTAAAATACCACTAAAATAATAAAAATAATAAATTTTAAAAAATACCCCAATTTCAGAAAACTGGGTGTTACAAGTCTACCCACCTTAAAATAATTTCGTCCTCGAAATTTAGATGGTCGTACTCCTCCTAGGTAAACCTCCAACAATCAGGGACGAAGCCACTACCTAGCAACATACATGGTCAACAAGCAAATATGGGTAGTAGACCTGTACTGGGTCTGTCCAAAAATTGGCTGACAGTTTTAGGTCATAAGGTGTCCTTAATTCAAATCGAAATCAAAAGTAACTCCATGGGGTAAATCAGGATGGAGCCTCGGGTCAGGGAAATCGTACTAAGCAAATGAAGCACACGATGGTATGCCTGAGTGGGACACTAAGGTCATGGGTGTAGAATGTCATGTCTAGGTCATGTACGTGAAATTAGTTTTGAGAAAACAACTAGTCTTGTGCTCCTAACTTAAAAGTCACGATAATGTGCCTACGATGATCACAACTTAGAGTGAGAAAGATCTATGGCCTAAATTGAACCAAAAATCGTGATGAAATAGTGGTACCAGGGGGACAGGTTAAATGGGACAGTCTGTGGTCTCATCTAGGTGCACTAGTCATTCTAGATCAATACTGTCCTATGGTATCAAAACGTACAAGCAATCTAAGGTGTCCTAATTGGGAAGGTAAGGGAACAACAATCATCAAGGCTATAGGGCCGTCTACCATCCTATATGAAAATTGGTCATTAACAAGCAAGTGAGAAATCATTAAAAGTTACTATTCCATAAAGTGGTAAAAGAAAATTGAAAATTTAGGCACAAGCAATCACAAATAGATTTTAGTTTTGACACGATCTAAGTTGATCAAGTTCAGGATAAATCGAGATTTGGGCAAGATGGGAAATCAATGAAATCAAGTATAAGCACGAGCATCCAATGATGAAGATCCAGGTCATGATTAAATTTAATTCAACTGGATACGAATACGAGGTTCATAGGTGATAAAATAATTCCAAGGAGAATTGTCAAGGCTGTTGTGGATAAGATTCTAGGGCAAGTTTAACTGTGTCTCCATCCACGTAGATTAATATATGAAAAGCGAACCAAAAATGCAATAGGTTGATCAGACCATCATGCGCCGGTTCTGATTAGACAATATGTTAGTGGGTGCGCACCCAATAAAATATGTCATGACCAAGCTCGAAAAGGATAAGCTTGTAAAACTAAGGATAAATTTATAGCATAAGATATAAGTAAGGGTGAAAATGATGAAAGAAAATACATAGTCCAAGATCCTTAACCAATCGGGTCAAGCATTCAAGGTTAAGCATTTAAGGGTTCCAGCAGAACACCATCACATGCCAAGTCAAAAGAATTGAGCCAAGGTGGATCTCTAATTGAAATAAAAATTAATTTAGTATCATGGTAGAGGTTATAGTTTAGCCATTTGATCAGAAAATTATATCAAGAAATAGAGTACAAGGAGACGGGTTTTAGTAGGACATAGAATACCTACATGAAGGTAGGCTAGTCTAGGTCTTACATGTGAAGTTTGTTGGGAGGTAACAGCTATATTATACTCTGAATATCTAAGTCACGGTAAAGGACGTCCAATGATCTAGAATAGAAAGTGGGAGTTCAAGACGTGATAATTGATGCAAAAATTAAAGAAGATCAAATTAACCCATGGAATAAAATTAATTAGGAATCCAGTAAATAAATTAGGAACCAGTCCTAGGGATAGATAGGCTACTAGATGAATATAGTTAGGGTTCGATCAATCAAAGGTCAAGGTTAGAAAGTCTCAATAAAGTCTTGATTTGAGGAAATGTCGAGTAAGTCAGGTTTGGGATACAATCACATAGATTGGTAGAAGGGCTGAGCAAGATGCAAAAATAGAGGGGACAGTCATTTTAATGAAAGCAATTAGCAAGAGGATTAGATGGCAAGAAACAGATAAGAGTTTTCTCATAAATGTGATTGAGTACCTTAAAATAAAAGATATTAATCTAACACAAAAATTAAAATTAACAACTACAAAAATTCCAAATCATCAACTAACACCAGGATTCAAAGTTCTACAGTGAATCCTCCAAAATCAAATTCAATTAAGGAAAAAGGAGTTTAAATCAAAATTTCAATGAGATTCTCAAGGGTCATCCCAGGAATCTCTCAAGGTATCCTAACAATGATTGAGTCCTCTCTCACTAAGCCTATTCCTCCAATCCTATCATAGGCTGTAGTGATACTCTAGTTCGAATATCACTACATAAACTCGACCTGCATGGGCCACCACTAAAAACGTGTCACGACCCGCACCCTAGAGTAAGGGCACGAGAAGTGGGTACGTCCAGCCTACGCACAGTGTCGGCGGTAGAACGCTGTCCTAGGTCAATCATCTAACAATATAAAAGTACCTGTACAGGTTATACTCTCCGAATGGAGGTGACATGACAATATACATCTCAATCACATCTAGGGTAGAAGAATGAAAGATAGACAGATAGACAGTAACTCAAAGAGAACAGTAGAATAGATGAAATAAGTCCAAGTGTCTAGGATAACATAACATCAGAATGTCAACTCATAATACAAAAGTCTAAAGTCTATACATCTCAACATCTCAAAATACAACTCGAATGTGAGACAAAATGATAAAATAGAAAATACTGTCTAGCTAAACTAGCCTAGACTACTGGGGCAACATCCTCAGCTGCAGGTGGATCCTGCTGAGGGTCCACAACATAAGTGTCATCTAGTCCTGCTCCATAATAGGTAGACACCAGGGCCTCATCCTCATCCTCTTAATATTTTCAACAGGTCCAGTCAGGACAGGAACGAGCACAATACATCTCACGCATTCATAGTAGATAGGAAATATAAAGCATATAATAGAGTAAAATACAGGAACTGCTGAAGGAAGATACATGTAGCAAAAGAGATAGCTGTAAAGGAAAATATCTACTGTATATAGAGAACTGTAAGTGGCTAGTGATGTAGAGCACAAGATAGGCATGTGAATGGCTAGAATTTATACATGATTACACTACAGAGTTTGCACATGATTACACTACTTTAGAATTATTCACATGTCCATTCTACTCCTCCGTTTCCCCAATCAATACACAAGGATCCATTCATGTTACGTTAAGATTCGTGATAAGCCCATAATTGGGTGATACGTGAGTGATTCATGAAGATTCATGAAGGCTCGGTGATCATGAGAGTACATGAGTCACTAGCTGATACATGAAGATACATGATAATAGAAGCATGAGATACATGATGTAAGTGAAAACACACGTGACAAAAGTGTCTGATGCTCCCGAGGGGATAACATCTCATGAAAAGATCCATATAGTACCAATCCGTGATAACAATCGTGTCAGCATCAAGTAAAGTAATCTAGAACAAGAATATAAATCCTGGCAAGTATGAAACGGTCAGAGAATGTACTCGCCTGATAACTGAATGTCTGAAGAGGATATACTATCTGAGGAGAGGTGTATGGCTCCTAATCAGAGTAATACAAGTCACAATGTATCCACAATAGTAAAAATAGAGTATACAATACATACTACATGATTCTAGGCCAATCTGGTCAAAAGTCAACTCTTGGTCAACTCTAATAGTCAAACTAGGTCACAGGAAGTCATACTAGGTCACAGGAAATCAAACTAAGTCAAATAAGGTCAAACAAGGTCAAACTAGTCTAATCTAGGTTAAAGTCAACTCTTGGTCAACATTCTAGTCAAACTAGTCAAGTATCTGGGGTTTAGTCAATCAATGGTCAGACTAGTCAATACTAGTCAATAGGATCAATCTGGGTCAAGTCTAGGTCAAACTTAGACCATCTAAGATTTTGGTCAAACAGGACTAGCCAGTAAGGTAATTAGGTCAAACAAAGTCTAGTCAATAAGGTAATTAGGTCAAACATGGTCAGACTAGTTAAACTAGTCATTTAGGTCAATTAGGTCATGGTTGACCAATCGTTGACTTTGGTCAACTAGTAAACAAGGGTCAAAGCCTAACCTCATAGCCATAGGCTCATAAATGAATACCATAGGCTAATACCATATAGGTATCTACCTTATACAATATATACATATGACTTACATATATATATACAATATACTACTTAGGCCTATAGGCTATGTGTCATAGGTTTCTATATAAACCTATACTTGGAAGTATACATATATATCTATATATATTATATATATATATATATATATATCTATCTATTATATATCACAATCTATCTACTACCTATATATCAATATGAACACTCTATATATAATACCAAAACCCATATATATATACAATGACACTATATATCTAATACCAAAATGTATAGATCATATATATATATATATATACATATATCATATATATATATATATATATAATATATATAAAACTTATATATATTACATATATATAGAGAAGGAAGAAAGTGAGAGAGAGAGGGAATTAGAGTGGGAGAGAGTGAAGGGGCTGTCACAGGAAGGGGAAGGGTGTTCCAGTTTTCCTGGAACAGTAATCCAGTCCCCAACAAACAACACAAAACACCCACACACCTACATATACACATACATGTATAACACATGATATACATGTATACACCCTAAAACTCACCTACACAACATACATATATACTACGTATATACAATATATATACCCATAAATATATATATATACATCAAATCAATTGAAATTGGATTTTGGAAAACTGGAAATCACAGTAATACTGTTCATCACTGACCACAGTGTAGGTAGGGGAGGGGAAACCTGATTTCAAGCCCAAAACCTAACTAAGATGCCCAACAGTGGTTGGTAATCGTGCCCCTAGGGTGTACGTGTCGTAGGTGTCCCTAGGAGTCCACCACGACACGACACAACGTGTCCAAACGTGTAATTTCCAAATCGGGTAAACTGCGCTCTGTGCAGTAGTACAGAGGTGCACACGAGTGTAGGAACGACAGAAGTGTCCATAGGTCTCGTGCACACATGTGTAGGTTCACCTAGGGTAGGTGCACGTATTAGATAGCCTGCCGGTATCCACGTGTCCTCAGGACACGGCGCGAACACCGTATCAGTCGAGTTTTCTCGACTGATACACACTGTTTATACTGCGTCGTGCAGTGAGTCACGCGTCTCGTGGACACGACACACACAATATTGTGTCGTTCTCGTGTCAGTAGGTAGGGTAGGTCTAGGGGTATGTGTCAGTGTCATGGTCCAGTGTCCAAGTTGTGTCGTGCCTAAGTTACAAGGTCGTGTCAGTGAGGTCTGTGCACTCGTGCACAGGATGTGCTCGACCAGTGCGAGTGAGTTTTCTCACTCGACACGACACGAGAAGTCGTGGGATTTTGGGGCATGTTCGCAGACATTGCCCCTTGTGTCCAACAATTTTGGCGTGTCCCACGTGCTCTGTGCAGTGAGCACGAGCAGCGTGGTAGCAGGGCACGTACGCGAGCCTCGTACAGTGAGTTCGTGTCCATTTTGGGACACGGAAACAACAACGAAAACGTGCTCAGTAAGTTAGGGTTGGACCTACTAGTCTAGGGCTACACAAAAATATAATTTGTTTTATATTTTGACAAAAACAGATCCTTTGTGGCATTTCATCAAACAAGGTTTCCTAGACCTAGGATACGTGTC
>JANAVB010019800.1:6357011-6439511 GCA_029216955.1 Iris pallida | reverse complement strand
TAGTGTAGATGTGTGGTCATTATCCGTCTTGTTTATTCTTGTAGACCTTGAATGATACCAATCCTACACTCCACGTAGGATTGGCGGATCAGTAGACCTTGTGCAGACCCAAACCGGCCACATGTTGAAACTAGTACTCACACACCTAGATAGATGATTCTTGATTCTTGTACATGCCATGATCAGTTTACTTGCCTTATTCTAGCTCTAGATTTATAGCTTACCATGCCATGATACTCACATGTACATTTCTTGATTTCTTGTGTATACTCTCTATTTACAGTCTTATAGCTTTGTCATATCTTGTGAACTGTTGTTAGTTGATTGTACTAATTCCATCCTGACTGGATATGTTGACAAAATATTACAGATGCTGATGAGGGGGATTACAGTACCTACTACGGTCCAGATGACGTAGTGGGCTTAGACTTGGAGACCTTGGTCCAGCAGGGCTTAGCTCCGCATGGCGAGACTTTACCTATTGCTTAGTTAGAGTTATTTGTACTGGATCTTGTCTCCAGATACTTTTGAGACTGTTATATTTTGGCTTGTATTAGAGACTTGGACTTGTATATTCTTTGTGTTGGACTTGACAGGTTATATTTTATCGTCTTGTTGTCTTTATCTTTCAGTCTTTACTTTATCATCTTAGAACTGTGATTAAGCACTCATATATTATTATTGCTTGTCCTCCGTTCGGAGTTGACCATATTCTCGACAGGTTTTGATATATATATAAACTGTTGTTAGAGTAGGAAACCTACAGCGTTCTACGCCATTTTTACGGTGAGGGCTGGGCGTTGTTACGCACACGTGCCCTTACAGCGGGTGTGGGTCGTGACACGTTTTTAGTGGTGGCCCACACAGGTCCTGAAGTCGTAATTAGTGCGATGTCGTGGCGGCACTCGTCTTAGAGTGTTGACTAAGAGCCTGTGTTACATATAGGAGGCGGTAGGCTAAGAGTACTCAATCACAGTAGGATCTTTCCTTGCTTATCTTGCTTACCGTCTTTGATATTGATTTACTATTTTCTAGCTGTCCTCCTTTGATATTGTCCTTCTTGTGCCATATTGATATCTTCTTTTCAATCTGTCTTCAGGATGGTGCAGACCAGGTCCCAGCATCCTGAGTCTGCGGACTCGGAAAGGTCTGCTATGACTCGCGGACCTGATTCGGACACTCCTGCTGCAGTCGGGGTGTCGGCAGCAGCTCTTGGGGGCGCTCCTTCGCCAGTTACGAGGGCTGACCCCAGGGTTGCTACGACTATTCCGGTCGCAGTACCGGTGGTTGATACGGGCGCTCTTTCTCCTCCTGTGCAGCGGATTCCTCCGCCAGTTGCAGACATACTTCCACCTCCACCTCCTCTGCCTACGGATATTGGGCAGATGCTTACTTTCCTCCAGCATATGCTGGAGACTCAGTGAGCCCAGGTCGAGTCTCAGCAGAGGTAGACAGACGCGCGTCAGGGCATGGAGGATGCCCATCAGTTGGCCCTTGCAGCCGTGGAGCAGAGGGCTCCGCATCAAGGGACGCATACTAGGTACGAAGATATCTAAGACTTCAAGAAGCTCGGGCCTCCCGCCTGGCAGATGACCTGAAGGTCGAGGCGGTAGGTTTGCAGTTGCTAGACATTGTACGCACCTGGTTCAGAAATGAGCCAGCCCTAGCTGAAGAGGGCCATACTTGGGCAGAGTTCATGCTTCTCTTCAAAGAGAAGTTCTTTTCCCCCACGGACAAGATCGACCTGGTGTGGCTGTTCCAGGATCTGCAGCAGGGCAGTTTATCTGTGGAGGAGTACGCCGCGGAGTTCGGCCGTCTGAGCCGATACGCGGAGTACTTGGTTCGAGACACGGAGATCAGGGCGAGCCGTTTCAGGAAGGGGCTGACTTGGGATATCAAGATCCTCATTCCCTCCTTCTATGAGACTTATACCCAGATCTACGCGGAGGCCCACAAGGTAGAACGGGAGTGGGGCTTGAAGCCCAAGAGGGAGCGTAATCTTTTCTCGGGAGCTACTAACAGCACGGGGGCTGCTAAGCGCCCTCAGCTTCAGCATCGTTCTTTCCAGCATCACCAGCCGCAGGTTCAGGCCAGAGCACCAGTTCAGCAGGTGCAGCACACTCAGCAGAGGCAGGCACAGCATGGGGCTCCTTGCGGCTATTGCAAGAAGCCTGGTCACATATGGGAGGTCTGCCGGAAGAGGCTGGACATGTGCCTCTACTGCGGGGAGGCTGGACATCAGTTGAGAGATTGTCCTGTGAACCCTCGCAGGGTAGCCCGTGGAGCGGTAGCAGCTCAGAGGGAACCGACGAGAGTACCTGCAGTACAGCCGAGGGGTCCACTTCCGACCCAGCAGCAGCGGTTTGTACAGCACCACCACCAGCGGGGTGGTCAGGGTAGAGCCTTTGCTCTTGCAGCCGAGGAGATGGAGCCTATAGCGGATGTTGTCGCAGGTTCTATTCTGCTCGATTCTTTTCCAGCTTTAGCCTTGTTTGATTCTGGTGCTACGCACAGTTTTGTGTCTGTTTCTTTTGCTCTTAGGCACAATATCATTGCTGAGTATCTTGGTAGGACTTGCAAGATTATGACTGGGAATGGTATCATCCTGGTTAATAATGTTTGCAAGGGGCGGAGAGTTTCTTTGAGAGGCCGGGAGCTGAGTGCGTGTTTGCTCGTAATGCCACTTCCGAGTTACGATGTGGTACTCGGTATAGACTGGTTGAGTATGCACCACGCTAGCATCGACTGCAGAGGGGACAGGATTCTGTTTAGGCCGCCGGGAGAGCCGGAGTATGAGTTCACCAGGGGTACAGCGGAGCAGGGAGATGGATTCTGCGGAGCATTGTTGGCGGGGCCGGTGTTGCCACATCCACTTATTGCTGAGTTCTTGGATGTCTTTCCCGAGGAGCTGTCTGGGATGCCGCCAGATCGTGATGTTGAGTTTTCTATAGACCTATTGTCAGGCGCTAAGCCTATCTCCCAGCACGTCTATAGAATCAACAACAGTGAGTTAGCGGAGCTGAAGAGACAGGTCGACGAGCTGGAGGACAAGGGCTTTATTCGATCTAGTTCTTCACCTTGGGGTGTGCCAGTTCTTTTCGTCCCCAAGAAGGATGGTACGGTACGTCTGTGCATTGATTACAGGGCGCTCAACAACCTTACCATTAAGAACAAGTATCCTTTGCCAAGGATTGATGACTTGTTCGACCAGTTGAGCGGGACGAGGGTGTTCTCGAAGATTGACTTGCGTACCGGGTATTATCAGCTGAAGGTGAAGCGGGATGACATTCCGAAGACTGCATTTTGGACTCGCTATGGCCAGTATGAGTATACCGTCATACCGTTTGGGTTGACCAACGCCCCGGCGGTATTCATGAACTTGATGAACAAGGTATTTCATCAGTACCTTGACAAGTTCGTGGTGGTCTTCATTGATGACATTCTCATCTATTCGAAGACACCAGAGGAGCACGAGGAGCACCTGAAGATTATGCTGGACACTCTCAGGAGGGAGTAGCTGTATGGGAAGCTGTCCAAGTGCGAGTTCTTCTTGGATCGCGTGGAGTTCCTAGGCCATGTTGTCTCTGGCGAGGGGATTTCAGTGGATCCGAAGAATATTTCTGCAGTGGAGTCCTGGTCTACGCCGAGCTCAGTAGCAGAGGTTCGGAATTTTCTGGGTCTGGAAGGTTATTACCGGAGGTTCTTGCAGGACTTTTCCAGGATTGCCCAGCCGATGACCCGCCTTACCAGGAAGGACAAGGAGTTTGTTTGGTCCGAGGAGTGCCAGGCCACCTTCGAGGAGCTGAAGGCGAGGTTGACTACAGCTCCTATCTTGACGCTGCCATCTGGATCTGGTGGTTATACGATCTACAGTGATACTTCAGGACGGGATTTGGGTTGCGTTCTTCAGCAGCACGAGAAGGTGATTGCCTATGCATCTAGGCAGTTACGTCCTCATGAGAGGAACTACCCTACCCATGATCTGGAGCTGGCAGCGGTCATCTTTACTTTGAAGCTGTGGAAACACTATCTGTACGGAGAGCGAGTTGAGATCTATACAGATCACAAGAGCTTGAAGTACGTGTTTACCCAGAAGGAGCTGAATATGAGGCAGAGGCGATGGTTAGAGCTGATGAAGGATTTTGATATATCCTTACAGTACCATCCGGGGAAGGCCAACGTGGTCGCAGATGCTTTGAGCAGGTATTCCGTGGCCATGTGTTTGACGATAGATCGTCACCTTCTGGCAGATTTGGAGAGTTTGGGCATAGAGGTGATAGTTCCTGGGTTCGAGGCGCAGATATGGGGTCTCCAGGTGCAGTCGGAGCTGATGGACAGAGTCAGGGCAGCTCAGTTTTAGGATGAGGCTCTGAGAGTCATCAGAGAGCAGGTCCAGGCAGGACTGTTGGGTGAGTTCTCTATAGCGGGAGATGGGTCGTTGAGGCACGGTACCAGATTGTGCATGCCGAACGGAGGACTTCGGGAGGAGGTTCTTCAGGAGGCGCACCATTCTCAGTTCTCTATGCATCCAAGAGCCAACAAGATGTATAGAGACTTGAGACAACATGTTTGGTGGTATGGCATGAAACGCGAGGTGGCTCAGTTCGTTTCGAGATGCTTGGTGTGCCAGCAGGTGAAGGCCGGGAGGCAGAGATCCGGTGGATTGCTCCAGCCACTATCCATTCCTGAGTGGAAGTGGGAGCATATCACTATGGACTTTGTATCTGGGCTTCCGTACTCTCCAGGAGGGAAGGATGCGATTTGGGTCATTGTTGATCGATTGACCAAATCGGCCCACTTTTTGCCTTTCAAGGTGGGTTTGTCTACGGAGAGGTTGGCCGAGATGTATGTACGGTAGATAGTCCGATTATATGGGGTTCCAGTGAGTATAGTCTCGGATCGGGACAGCTGATTTACTTTCACTTCTGGAGGAGTTTGCAGCTTAGCTTGGGCACATCGCTCAAGTTCAGTACCGCATACCACCCCCAGACAGACGGACGGTCGGAGAGGACGATTAAGACCCTTGAGGATATGCTGCGTACCTGTATCTTGGACTTCGGGGGATCTTGGGAGGACCACCTTCACTTGGTAGAGTTTGCTTACAACAACAGCTACCAAGCCAGTATAGAGATGTCACCTTTCGAGGCTCTATACGGACGGAGGTGCCGTACTCCCTTGTCTTGTGATGATGTCGGCGAGAGGGTTTTGCTTGGCCCTGAGATGGTGGTGGATGCTGCAGAGAAGGTCAGGGTTATCAGAGATAGACTTCGGGTGGCGCAGGATAGGCAGCGGCATTGGGCCGATAGCCACCGGAGGCCGTTGGAGTTTGAGGTATAGTTTAAATTTTTCTAGTATTTGAGTCTGATTGTAATTGTTTTAGATCAAGCTTTAAGTCTTGTGTTTTTGTTCTAGGTTGATGATCTTGTGTTTCTGCGGATTTCTCCGATGCGTGGCACGATTCGTTTTGGTGGCGATGGGAAGCTTAGTCCATGATACATCGGACCATTCCGTATCTTGGGCAGTATCGGTGCAGTGGCTTACCGACTGGAGTTACCGTCCGCACTAAAGGGAGTGCACAGCGTGTTCCACATGTCGCAGCTGAGGCGGTACGTGGCAGATCCCAGTCACGTCTTGGACCACTCCGAGATCGAGGTGGGACCGACACTCAGCTATCCAGAGAAGCCGGTTGAGATCTTGGACCGAAGAGAGAAGGTGCTCCAGAACCAGGTCATTCCCTTGGTTCGCGTTGCATAGAGACACCACTCTCCAGGTGAGTCTACCTGGGAGAGGGAGGATGACATGCGGGAGCGATTCCCATATCTCTTCGAGCCTTGAGGTAAAATTCTTTCTTTTCCTTCTTGTTCTATTCGTGATTGATGTGTTAGTTCTCATTCAATTTCGAGGACGAAATTCTTTTTAAAGTGGGTAGATTTGTCACCCCCAGTTTTCAAATTAGGGGTATTTTTGTCATTTTTCAAGTTTTATAATTTTTAGGAATTTTATTTGATTTTATATGATTTTTAGGGATTTGTTTGATTTAGTTTGAGTTTTATCCAATTTGGACTTAAGTTGGAGACCCGGGTAGTCTGGACCCTAGTGGGACCCACATACTAGCTGGGATTGGCCCACATGCCATCCTAAATAGGCTAGAAACCAATAAACCATACTCCCATGGTTTAACTAGTCAATTAGAGGCTTAATTAGTTAAATTAGAATTAAACCGAAATAAACCGAAACAAACCGAACCAAACCAAACCCGAACCGAACCCAACCTAAGTCTAATGGGTTGGAGGCTTAGTGGATCCACACCCAAACCCACTAAACCCCCCCCCCCCACTTGGCCGGCCATGTATAGCCACCTCCCCCTCCTCTTTTCTTCACAACAAAGTTATCTCTCTCTCTCCTCTTTCCATTCTTCTCTTTTCAAAAGTTCTTCTCCAAGAGAACCAAAATTAGGTATGCCATTAATTCCCATTAAATTCCTCTCTTGCATATATTTCCTTTATAATAAATGAAGAGGAGCTCATTCTCCACCATTTGCCCATAGCTTTTAATAGGTTTCCTAAAAATCTAGGTTAAGGATAAATGGGGGTTTTCTTAATTAGAGGAGTATATATGTATATATATATATGTGTGTATGTATTTATATATATGTATTTGTGTGTGTGTAGAGGAATGGTGGTGGTGTCATGAGAGTGGTGGTGGTAGTGTGTGAGTGAGAGTGTGTACTGTGTGAGAGTGTGTGTGTGTGTATATATATATATATATATATATATATATATATATATGTGTGTGTGTGTGTGTGTATATATTTATATATATATATATATATAGATATGTGGGTATGTATTTATATACACACACACACACACACACATATATATATATATATATATATATATATATATATATATATATATATATATATATATATATATATATATATATATATAAACTCACAACACACACACACATCTATATATATATATATATATATATATATATATATATATATATATATATATATATATATATATATATATATATATATATATAGATGTGTGTGTGTGTTGTGAGTTTATATATATATATATATATATATATATATATATATATATATATATAGATTTGGATATGTATATATATATATATATACATATCCAAATCTATATATATATATATATATATATATATATATATATATATATATATATAAAGAGAGGAGGTAGAAGAAGAATTAGAAGTAGAAGGAGAAGAAGAACAGCAGTAGCAGCAGCATTACCAGCTGCAGCAGCAGCTGGTAGCAGTAGCAGCAGCATACGCAGCTGCAGCAGCAGCAAATCGCAGCAGCAGCAGTATTACCAGCAGTGGCAGCAGCTGCAGTAGCCTAACCCCCCTTTAAGCCCTTAAACCCCCTACATACCCCTCCCCATTATATATATATAGTTATATAGTTAGATGGATGGATTAAGAAGAAGGATTAGAAGAATAGGAAGAATAAGAAGAAGAAGAGAATTAGAAATAGAAGAAGAGTTAGAAGAAGTTAGAAGAAGATTAGAAGGAGCATGAGAAGAAGATTAGAAGAAGATAGAAGGAGAATAAGAAGAATAGGAATAAGGAGAAGGAGAAGAATAGGAGTTTGTGAATGAATCGGATTTTGAGTTAGAGGGTGAAACGGAGCTCCGAGTGTAGGAATGAGTTAAAACTTGGGGGAGACCTAGATTATATAAATTAGACTTTGCGGGTAGGCTCCCGAGTTGAAATTGGGGTTGTAGGACGATGGTATCGCGCCGTACCATTTCGTATCTTGAGATATTCAAGATATCGGCAATGGGCCGTAAGATGGACTAGACGTCCACTCTACCTAGGAATCTTGGTAGGTAATGAATGTATAGGCTAGTATCCTACTACCCTAGGGAGCACGGGTCAAAATACCAAGCGTAGGTAGGCTAACTTGGTATTCACCTAGGCTAGAAATTTACCTTTGTAAAAGGTAAATTTAGGATATTGGCCCACGGCCAAGATACGGGTTTCGGAGTCCAAGATGGACTCGGATATGGGTTGTAAGGGTTGGTAAGGATTAGAAATAGTCGCCTAGACCCAGTCTTGACCTTGGTTGACCACGGTTGACTTTTTTTTTTTAGACTAAAAGTCAACTATGGGTCAACACTTTATCCAATTTAGTCCCAAATTCCATTAGACTTGAGCGGTTGACCAAAAGTCAACTGTTAGTCACCATTGACCTAGGATTGACCTAGGGTTGACCTAGAGTTGACAGGAGTTGACCCGTTGACCAAAAGTCAACTATAAGTCAACTTTCGACCTAGTTTGATACGGGTTGACTTCCAATACTCTTCCATGACCAAGGTTGACCCAACTAGACTTGTCTTGACCTAGAATGACTTAATAGGGTTTAATTTGAATTGACTTTACTTCCTAAAACATAGTATTGATACGTTTTGTTCTCTATAGGTCCTCGAGATGCTGCATTGGATACCGTTGACATATTTCATCATATTACAGGCGAGTACATTCTCTGACACTTTTTTAATTTACGATGATTGTTATAATTCATGTAATTAGTGTAGATATGCTTGTTCTCGACACATTGGTCACATGGATTGGTATTCATGGATCCCGACATGAGATGTTATTCCTCGTTATCTTGGTATATCTTGTGCAAGCCCCCTTGTAGTTCTTGTGCAGTATATGGACACCGATTCTCGAGGAGACTTGCTCCCTTCTCGTAGAATCCCGTGTCGTAACGTGTCTTGCTTGGATCCACTCTACCAGTCGGGGACGGGAAGTACTAGTGTAGATGTGTGGTCATTATCCACCTTGTTTATTCTTGTAGACCTTGAATGATACCAATCCTACACTCCACGTAGGATTGGCGGATCAGTAGACCTTGTGCAGACCCAAGCCGGCCACATGTTGAAACTAGTACTCACACACCTAGATAGATGATTCTTGATTCTTGTATATGCCATGATCAGTTTACTTGCCTTGTTCTAGCTCTAGATTTACAGCTTACCATGCCATGATACTCATATGTACATTTCCTGATTTCTTGTGTATACTCTCTATTTACAGTCTTATAGCTTTTGTCATATCTTGTGAACTGTTGTTAGTTGATTGTACTCGTTCCATCCTGACTGGATATGTTGACAAAATATTACAGATGCTGATGAGGGGGATTACAGTACCTACTACGGTCCGGATGACGTAGTGGGCTTAGACTTGGAGACCTTGGTCCAGCAGGGCTTAGCTCCGCCTGGTGAGACTTACCTATTGCTTAGTTAGAGTTATTTGTACTGGACCTTGTCTCCAGATACTTTTGAGACTGTTATATTTTGGCTTGTATTAGAGACTTGGACTTGGACTTGTATATTCTTTGTGTTGGACTTGACAGGTTATATTTTATCGTCTTGTTGTCTTTATCTTTCAGTCTTTACTTTATCATCTTAGAACTGTGATTGAGCACTCATATATTATCATTGCTTGTCCTCCGTTCGGAGTTGACCATATTCTCGACATGTTTTGATATATATATAAACTGTTGTTAGAGTAGGAAACCTACAGCGTTCCACGCCGTTTTTACGGTGAGGGTTGGGCGTTGTTACGTACACGTGCCCTTACAGCGGGTGCGGGTCGTGACAGCTCCCCATGTTAAGATATCGTATGTCCGTCGATCAAATTAAGTTACTGATAACTATATTGATTGGACATCTTTTATCTGTAAGTAGTACCGCTCAACTTTATTTGTCATGTCGGATATAATCCACCTGCAGGGTTTACATGACAATCCTTATGAGCTCCTTAAGGGGACATCATCAACCCGATGTATCGGGACATGGATTCCATTTATAATCAATAGCCCATCATACATACAATGTTATACCCAATTCATAGAGATTGTTGATCTATAATGAATCTCACACTTTCATGAGTCAAAGTAATGCACACTTCATATACATGTCTGTTATTATATCCGGATGAAGAGCACAAGCATCCATAATAACAGAGATGTTTGTTCTCTTATGTAGTCAGTACAAAGAGAACAACCTCAAGTGGTCATGTTCAAGACACACAAAGTGTACTAGTATAAACCTATAGTCAAGATAGTCTAATACCAGATTACACTATGTCATGCCCCAGAACCAGAAAACTAGAGAGCGGGGGAATGACTCAGCCAGCTATGTATTACGGGTAAATGAATACCATATAATACGATCAATGCTTTCTAAGAGACGAGGGGTTGCATACTACATGAAAGTCTCACTATGGTCACTTCACATATATTGTCTCAATCATTTAAACAAGAAACAGAAATAGAGAACATGTAAGATAAAGCAGTAAGGCATCCCAAACGCTCAGTCAAAATGTTCTCGATATCTGGCTTTACAAAACATAGCCAGATGATGTAGCAAAGTATACACAATTGTTATCAGCTGCAGTCTGACTTAATTACAATTATGTAAAAGTAAGTACAAGACGATCCGACTAACATGTCGGTGCCAAACGACAAAATATAAAGTAAGTAACAAAACGAGCAGGGAAGTAAGGAACCCACTCGAGTCCTCCTGCGATCATCCCTCTAGTATTGACCATCTTGGAGGTGGAAGTACGCTGAGTCCTCGGGAACCGGCTCTAAATCTGGCCATGCAAAACCAGAGAGGTTAGACCTCTAATAGCAAGTACCGCAAGAAAGCACGATATGAGGAATTTAAACCAGTAAATAAGAGAATATATTAATAGATCTCTGTTTGCTACTGGAATTCACATAACGTCACGATACTTCGAACCAACCTCTCAACCAAACAAGGACAAAAGTTGGCCCGTCATGTCTCGACACTCTGATCATCTCAGTTAGTAAACAGAGTAGGTACAGTACACAACCAAATCAATTTAAACGGCCATGCAACTACTATGGCTTGCTATTGTGGGTTCCAAGTTGTCTTGGAATTATGCGATAAAGAATTCCTCAGTTCTTACTATGTACGAGCAAGGCTAGTCTATCCAGTCAATCAACTGCGCCAATCATGAATTAGACGAGTCCCAATGGGACGTCCGTTATCACTATACAATATAAAAATAATATAAGCAGATACCGCCCCCTGCCCGTGTGGCAGATTTGCAGTATCTGTGGGAACCAGCCGACCTGAACTCGAGAATCCATTCTTTTCATGCAATCATTATTTTATTTAACTTAGTAACCTCTATGTTGAGTGAAATCCCATGTCGAGGATCATGGTCGTTCAGAATGAGTACTTTCATACAAGGTACGATATGCACATCTCTACAACGATACCCGTGCGGTTAGGTTGTAGGTCTTACATAGCGTAATGCAGCAATCAAAACTAGCCACGGAATAATCATGCCTTGACCATAAAGTACACATTCTGCTTTTGTAGAAAAATAAATAAATTGAAGCCTGCATATGCCTGTATGCCAATGTTCGGGATCGGCCAATCGATTACAATAGTTCATAATTAATATGAACGTGTCTCATTCATTCAATTCAATAAGACGACTAGCCAGTCTCTTAGTTCCAACTAGGAACGCATGATCAATTATTAGTCAAGGTCATAATCAATAGCAATTAATGTTAATTCGGGACAAGAATCAGTCAAAAGGCATCATGGGCTAGAGTTCATGCGGCCGGAAAATTATAGAAGTTAATGCGGCTGAGAATGCATATGTGGTCAGGATCTCATGCGGCCAGGAAGTGCCATGCGGCCATGGAAAATAGCAATCAACAACATGCGACCACAGAAAATAGCATGTGCCAAGACAGCATGCGCCAGGACAGCATGCGCCAACAAACAGCATGCGCCAGAAAACAGCATGCGCCATCAAACAGCATACGCCAGAAAACAGCATGCGCCATCAAACAGCATGCGCCAGAAAAAAGCATGTGCCAGGACAGCATGTACCAAGAAACAACATGTGCCAGGAAACAACATGCGCCAGAAAACAGCATGCGCCAGGACAGCATGCGCCAGCAAACAGCATGACAACAGCTTTCTGCCAGCAAACAGCATGCGCCATGAAAGAGCATGTACCATGACAGCATGCGCCAGCAAACAACATGGCAACAGCTTTCTGCCAGCAAACAGCATACGCCAGGAAACAACATGCGCCATGACAGCATGCGCCAGCAAACAGCATGGCAACAGCTTTCTGTCAGCAAACAACATGCGCCAGGAAACAGCATGCGCCAGGACAGCATGCGCCAGCAAACAGCATGGCAACAGTATTTTGCCAGCAAACAGTATACGCCAGAAAACAGCATGCGCCAGGACAGCATGCGCCAGCAAACAGCATGCGCCAGCAAACAGCATGGCAATATTGTTTTACCAGCAAACAACATGCGCCAGGAAACAGCATGCGCCAAAAAATAGCATGCGCCAGCAAACAACATGGCAACAGTATTTTGCCAGCAAACAGCATGCGCCAGAAAACAACACTGCTCATCTTCTCCAATCAGCCTCTAATGGCCATGAAAATCCATGAACCAAAAAGACCATAAATCACTCAAAATAAGTCGAAATCAGGACTTCCAATAGTCTAAATTGGGTAGAATCAAATTTTCTACAACATAGAACCATCAAAACTTGAAAAATAACAAAGTTACTAGATTAAAACCTAAAATTCTGAAAATGTATTAAACTTAGATCTATATGAAATGAGGCATGGGAATTGAAAATGCTAAGTACTAAAGTGTCTAAGAATCTTGAGAGGAAGACAATGGAACAACAAAAATAAAAATCCATCAAGAAGCAAGTTGGCACTTGCCTAGTCCTCCTAGGTTGGTGGGGGAGTTATGAGGAAGAAGAAGAGTAATGAGAAGAAGTAATGAAGAGAGAGAGAAAAGGGATGAGGCTTTAAATGAAGGAGTGGTGGTAGGTGGGAAGTTGGGTTCATGTTGAACCATCCAAGGCTGGAAAATAAACCAACTCGGGCCGAACCCAAAAGCAAAGCAGAAGGTAAAATGCTGAAAGTAAAATGCAGAAAAATAAATTAACGTGAAATTAAAAAAATTTTAAATACAGAACAATACATGATATATATATATATTAAATAAATATATTAAAACAATACATGAACTAAAATACGTATTCTGGGAACGGAAAGTGACATCTCTACCCTCCTTAGAAAAATTTCGTCCTCGGAATTTCAAATCCAAGCAGGATAGAAACATCGGAGCTAAACTAATATAAGTATAAGCAACTGAGTAAGCAATCATTCTACAATGCCAATAGCAAGTAACATATTTATGTTTAACTATCGACGACACCAAGCAATTCTACTCATAAGGTGACGAACATGAGAAGTTAAGACAATCAAGGTATACAGAAAGAGATATACCTTGTGAGTCAAACAGATACGGATACCGTGATCAGATGTCATCCTCACGTTCCTACGTTGACTCCCCTAAAGAGTGATGACCCTAAACAACCCGGATAATGCTAATTGTTCGGTTCTTGAGTATCTTCTCTCTTCGGTCCAAAATAGACACAGGCTGTTCCTCGTAAGACAGGTTGGTACCAACAACCAGCTCAGAATGATCAAGGATATGGCTTGGGTCCGATACATACCTACGTAACTGAGATACATGGAACACGTCATGCACCTCTCGTAACGAAGGTGGAAGAGATAAACGATAAGCAACATCGCCTATCCGATCAAGGATAACAAACGGGCCCACATACCGCGGACTCAACTTACCGCGAACGCCAAATCTAATGACCCCTCGGGTAGGTGAGATCCGTAAGAACACGTGGTCCCCAACGAAAAACTCTAGCGGCCTACGATGCTGTTCTGCCCAATGACGATGTCGATCTTGCACAACTCGAAGTTACTCTCTAATTCTCTTGACCACTTCAACTGTCTGAACAATCATTTCCGGGCCTAACATCTTCCTCTCTCCGATGTCATCCTATGCCAGTGGCGACCTACACTTCTTACCATATAGTGCTTCAAATGGCGCCATCTGGATACTGGCTTGATAACTGTTGTTGTATGAGAATTCGATTAAGTGCAGGTAGCTCTCCCAAGATCCTCCAAAATCTAAGGTGCAAGCTCATAACATATCTTCTAAAGTCTGAATTGTTCTTTCTGATTGTCCGTCCGTCTGTGGATGGTAAGTCGTGGTAAATCTTAACTTGGTACCCAGACTATGATATAAGCTCTTCCAGAAATGTGATATAAAACGGATATCTCTGTCTGACACAATACTGACAGGGACTCTATGCTGCCTGACTATCTGTTGCATATACAATTCTGCCAACTTTTCTGTAGATTGTCCTACTCTGAAAGAAAAAAAGTGTGCCACCTTCGTAAGCTGATCTACTATCACCCAAATGACATCTTTACCACTTGGTGACCTCGGTAAACCGGTCACAAAGTCTATTATAATATGTTTCCATTTCCATTCCGGAATAGGAAGCGGTTGCAATAACCCAGCTGGCCTCTGCTGCTCTGCATTCACTTGCTGACATATCAAGCAATAGAAAACAAATCTAGCTATCTTCCTCTTTATTTCGTTCCACCAGAAGTGTTGTTTGATATCTTGGTACATCTTGGTCCCTCCAGGATGTATAGAATACTGAGAACTGTGAGCTTCTGTCATAACCTCCTGTCTGATATCTCCACTAGACACACATAGGCGTGATCCAAACCTAAGGGTACCATCTTCATGAATTTGCATCTCCTTTCTGAGTCCTAACTCACATTCTGTCCTAAGCTTCTGAATCCTTGGGTCCTGTGCCTGAGCTGCCTTGATCCTGTCTACCAAGTCGGATTGAACTTGTAGACTTGCCAGAATTCCTACATCACTAGGAAGTATAACTTCGATGCCCATCTCCTGAAGGTCTTCTAAGATGTGCCTCTGTGTTGTCAACATAAATGCGCTGCCTCTCCTGCTGAGAGCGTCTGCTACTACATTAGCCTTGCCTGGATGATACTGAAGCTCCACGTCGTAATCCTCGATCAGTTCTAACCATCTTCTCTGCCTCATATTCAGCTCCTTCTGAGTAAAGATGTACTTCAGACTTTTATGGTCTGTGTACATGTCCACTCGGTCACCATATAAGTAATGCCTTCATAGCTTCAAAGCAAATACTACTGCCGCCAACTCTAAGTCATGAGTCGGGTAATTCTTCTCGTGGTCTCAAAGTTGCCTAGATGTATATGCTATCACCTTCCCATGTTGCATAAGGACACATCCAAGTCCTTTACCTGACGCAACACAATATACAGTGAAACCTCCAGGCCCAACTGGCAATGTAAGAATAGGTGCTGATATCAACTTCTGCTTCAAGTTCTCAAATGATACCTAATATTCTACCGACCAGACGAATGGTACATCCTTTCGTGTTAAGCGGGTCATGGGTGCTGAAAGTCTTACAAAATCTGATACGAACCTTCTGTAATATCCTGCCAATCCTAAGAAACTCCGCACATCAGCTACGGTCTTGGGTACTGGCCAACTCTCTACTGCTTCTACCTTCTTGGGATCTACTGCTACTCCAGCTCCTGATACGATGTGCCTCAAAAATAAAAAATGGTCCAACCAAAACTCATACTTGCTGAGCTTGGCATACAACTGGTTCTCTCTCAGAACCTGTAACACTTTCCTGAGGTGGTCTTCATGTTCCTCTTCACTAGCAGAGTAGACGAGAATGTCGTCAAGAAACACAACGACAAATTGATCAAAGTATGGCATAAAGATGCGGTTCATCAAATCCATAAATATTGCTGGAGCATTGGTCAAACCAAACGGTATTACCAAGAATTCATAATGTCCATACTTCGACCTGAATGCTGTCTTGGGAATATCCTCCTTCCGAACCCTCACTTGATGATACCGTGAATGAAGATCTATCTTGGAGAAAACTCTAGCTCTGCTCAACTGATCAAACAAGTCGTCGATCTTGGGTAGTGGTTACTTGTTCTTTACTGTTGCCGCGTTAAGCTTCCTGTAATCGATGCACAATCTGGATGACCCATCCTTCTTCCCCACAAGTACCACTGGTGCTTGCCCATGGTGATATGCTAGCTTGGATGAACTTCTTCTCCTTCAGTTCCTCTATATGCTGATATACCTTGGCCTGCTCTGAATCCGCCATTCTGTAAACTCGATCTGATATCGGTTTAGTTCCAGGTGCCAATTCTATGCTGAACTCAATATCCCTAACCGGTGGTAGACCTGGAAGTTCTTCGGAAAATACGTCCAGAAACTCTTCAACTACCTTCGGAACTTGAACTTCTTCCATTGCCGTTACTGCTCCCTACTCTTGTTGAGTTGCCACTGTTCTGACTAAGGTGAATCTCTTCATGCCTAGAAAATCAAAAGATACACTCCCTCTACGATAATCTATTGTCGCATGACTGTCTTTCAGCCAGTCCATGCCTAAGATAACGTCGAAATTTCCAACAGAAAATTCTATCAACCGGGCGGGTAAGGAATACCCGCAAACTACAACGCTACATGCTAGAATAACTCTATTAACTCCTATGAGCCCATTACCAGTGAGTATATTTAACCTCCCTGGCAATGCCTCGAATTCCATTCCTAGCCGTGTTGCAAATTGTGCAGATATAAATGAGTGTGATGCTCCCGAATCAAATAATGCTACTGCGGGATATGAGGTGACGAGAATGTTACCTGCCACAACATCTTCCGATGCTAATGCCTCTTCCAAGGACAGAGTGAATGCCTGCCCTCAACCTCCTTGTTGGTTCCTATGTTGCGGCCTAGCTTGGTGCTACTGCTGGCCCCTTCCTTGATGATGCTGGGGTGGTCTATGCTGGTGCTGTTGCATCGACGGTCCCTGCTGTCGAAACATCTGAGCCCGTGTCATGAACGGACGCTGTGCCAACGGTCTCACTGCTACCGCTGGTCCTCGATACTGTCCTGCCCCTGGTGCTGGCAGAGCAGGAAATTATTATACTGGTCCTCCTGACCTCGAATTCATGGGACAGGTGGTAACCCGATGATCTGGGTTTTCATATATCAAACACTGCCCGTTCAATATCCGACACACATCTCTAGTTTGTCCTACTTTTCCACAATAAGTGCAGCCCGCTGGGGGTTGCTGGTTCTTCCTCTGTTGCTGTTGCTGCTGCCTTGGTGGTGGTGCTGGCCCTCGTATTGCCACATCGTGGATACGAATGCCAAGGAATGGTGTTGTTGCTCGGGGCGCTGCTCCCTCTCCTCCTTCAATCTGACTGTAGGATCTCTTCTGACCTCCAGTCCTTGCCGTGATCCTCTGAATGGTGATCTCATGCCTTCGGGTTGCCGTCAATACCTTATCGAAATTCTGATAATTGTGCCCCTCTATCAATTGCAAGAGCTCAAGATGAAACCTTTGCTGAAACCTCATAGCCCTCTGGCTCTCCGTTGCTACCATCTCTGGGGCGAACCTACTCAATCTGCAGAACTCCGTTGCATAAGCATCTACCGTCTTGCCGGCCTGCTTGAGGTTGATAAACTTCTATTGTAGCTCAAACCGTGCCACAACTCCATAGTACTTCGTCTTGAACCTTGCAGTAAAATCGTCCCAAGCAACAGGACGTCTGATGCCTACTTCTTCTGATTCCCACCAATCACGTGCGAGATCCTGAAGTAACAACTTTGTCAGAATAGCCTCAATATCCTTAAGCCATGCATCTGCTGAGATGGCATCTTCCGTGCCCTCGAAACGGCGGGGGTTGTACTTGCAAAACCTGGTTGATGCTCCTGAATCTGTCCTTGCCCCTCTATCCAATGCCGTCTGCAATCCTTGGTTGAGGAGTACATTCTGCTCTTGTAACTGAGCGTGCATGCGCTGCTGGGCTAACATTTGGTGTTGCTGAGTAGCCATCATTCCTCTCATGATCTCCAGAAGGGCCGGTGTGTCCACTTCCACTGGGGTAGGTGGAACTATGGGTGGTGTAGGAACCTCCGGATACTGCGGTCCGGCTACTGGTTCCACTATCACTTCTTCTTGGATAGTCTCTTGAGGTAGTACTGGCCCTTGTAGCTGACCAACCTGGTCATGTTGTCCATGTTGCCCTTGTTGTTGCTGTCCAGTTCTGACAGATGCAGACGAAGTGCCCCTAAGGAAAGGGACAAGAGAACAATCAAACGATCGGACAAGAAGGATCAATGAAGCCGAAGGATACGGGAATGTCAAGCTGGGATTGAGAACAACGAATCATGAGATCAAGGAGGAACATGTGTGATTGAGACATCCTATAAATCAAAATACCCCACAAGTCCGAAATCAGACCTGCATGGGCCACCACTAAAACCTTGTCACGCCCCAGAACCAGAATACTGGAGAGCGGGGGAATGACTCAGCCAGCTATGTATTACGGGTAGATAAATACCGTATAATACGATCAATGCTGTCTAAGAGACGAGGGGGTGCATACTACATGAAAGTCTCACTATGGTCACTTTACATCTATTGTCTCAATCATTTAAACAAGAAACAGAAATAGAGAACATGTAAGATAAAGCAGTAAGGCATCCCAAACGCTCAGTCAAAATGTTCTCGATATCTGGCTTTACAAAACATAGCCAGATGATGTAGCAAAGTATACACAATTGTTATCAGCTGCAGTATGACTTAATTACAATTATATAAAAGTAAGTACAAGACGATCCGACTAACATGTCGGTGCCTAACGGCAAAATATAAAGTAAGTAACAAAACGAGCAGGGAAGAAAGGAACCCACTCGAGTCCTCATGCGATCATCCCTCTAGTATTGACCATCTTGGAGGTGGAAGTAAGCTGAGTCCTCAGGAACCGGCTCTAAATCTGGCCATGCAAAACCAGAGAGGTTAGACCTCTAATAGCAAGTACCGCAAGGAAGCACGATATGAGGAATTTAAACCAGTAAATAAGAGAATATAATAATAGATCTCTGTTTGCTACTGGAATTCACATAACGTCACGACACTTCGAACCAACCTCCCAACCAAACAAGGACAGAAGTTGGCCCGTCATGTCTCGACACTCTGATCATCTCAGTTAGTCAACAGAGTAGGTACAGTACACAACCAAATCAATTTAAACGGCCATGCAACTACTACGGCTTGCTATTGCGGGTTCCAAGTTATCTTGAAATTTTGCGATAAAGAATTCCTCAGTTCTTACTATGTACGAGCAAGGCTAGTCTACCCAGTCAATCAATTATGCCAATCATGAATTAGACGAGTCCCAGCGGGACGTCTGTCATCACTATACAATATACAATAAATAATATAAGCATATACCACCCCCTGCCCGTGTGGCAGATTTACAGTATCTGTGGGAACCAGCCGGCCTGTCGGGCACTTAATAGTCCCAAAGAGGGCTGCCATATAAGAACTCGGGAATCCATTCTCTCCGTACAATCATTATTTTATTTAACTTAGTAACCTCTATGTTGAGTGAAATCCCATGTCGTGGATCATGGTTATTCAGAATGAGTACTTTTGTACGGGGTACGATATGCACATCTCTACAACGATACCCGTGCGGTTAGGTTGTAGGTCTTACATAGCGTAATGCAGCAATCAAAACTAGCCACGAAATAATCATGTCTTGACCATAAAGTACACATGCTGCTTTTGTAGAAAAAAAATAAATTGAAGCCTACATATGCCTGTATGCCAATGTTCGGGATCGGCCAATCGATTACAATAGTTCATAATTAATATGAACGTGTCTCATTCATTCAATTCAACAAGACGACTAGCCAGTCTCTTAGTTTCAACTAGGAACGCATGATCAATTATTAGTCAAGGTCATAATCAATAGCAATCAATGTTAATTCGGGACAAGAATCAGTCAAAAGGCATCATGGGCTAGAGTTCATGCGGCCGGGAAATTATAGAAGTTAATGCGGCTAAGAATGCATATGTGGTCAGGATCTCATGCAGCCAGGAAGTGCCATGCGGCCATGGAAAACAGCAGTCAACAACATGCGACCACGAAAAATAGCATGTGCCAAGACAGCATGCGCCAGGACAGCATGCGCCAACAAACAACATGCACCAGGAAACAGCATGCGCCATCAAACAGCATGCACCAGGAAACAGCATGCGCCATCAAACAGCATGCGCCAGGAAACAGCATGTGCCAAGACAACATGCGCTAAGAAATAACATGTGCCAGGAAATAGCATGCGCCAGAAAACAGCATGCGCCAGGACAGCATGTGCCAGCAAACAACATGCGCCAGCCAACAGCATGGCAACAGCTTTCTGCCAGCAAACAGCATGCGTCAGGAAACAGCATGCGCCATGACAGAATGCGCCAGCAAACAGCATGCGCCAGCAAACAGCATGGCAACAGCTTTCTGTCAGCAAACAGCATGCGCCAGAAAACAGCATACACCATGACAACATGCGCCATGACAGCATGTGCCAGCAAACAGCATGCGCCAGCAAACAGCATGGCAACAACTTTCTGCCAGCAAATAACATGTGCCAGAAAACAACATGCGCCAGCAAACAGCATGCGCCAGCAAACAGCATGGCAACAGTATTTTGCCAGCAAACAGCATGCGCTAGAAAACAGCATGCGCCAGGACAGCATGCGCCAGCAAACAACATGCGCCAGCAAACAGCATGGTAATAGTATTTTACCAGCAAACAGCATGCGCCAGCAAACTTCATGGCAACAGTGTTTTGCCAGCAAACAGCATGCGCCAGAAAATAGCACTGCTTATCTTCTCTAATCAGCCTCTAATGGCCATGAAAACCCATGAACCAAAAAGACCATAAATCACTCAAAATAAGTCGAAATCAGGACTTCAAATAGTCTAAATTGGGTAGAATCAAATTTCCTACAACATGAAACCATCAAAACTTGAAAAATAATAAAGTTACTAGATCAAAACCTAAAAATTCTGAAAATATATTAAACTTAGATCTACATGAAATGAGCCATGGGAATTAAAAATGCTAAGTACTAAAGTGTCTAAGAATCTTGAGAGGAAGACAATGGAACAACAAAAATAAAAATCCATCTAGAAGCAAGTTGGCACTTGCCTAGCCCTCCTAGGTTGGTGGGGGAGTTATGAGGAAGAAGAAGAGTAATGAGAAGAAGTAATGAAGAGAGAGAGAAAGGGGATGAGGCTTTAAATGAAGGAGTGGTGGTAGGTGGGGAGTTGGGTTCATGTTGAACCATCCAAGACCGGAAAATAAACCAACTCGGACCGAACCCAAAAGCAAAGCAGAAGGTAAAATGCTGAAAGTAAAATGCAAAAAATAAATTAACATGAAATTAAAGGAATTTTAAATACAGAACAATACATGATATATATATATATATATATATATATTAAATAAATATATTAAAACAGTACATGAACTAAAATACATATTCTGGGAACGGGAAGTGACACACTACAACCTTTCCAATAGATTGTCCAAGTCCATCTAGGTTGTGAACTATTTATATACTCCATAGAGAACTGATAATATGATCTTCTGTGTGACACCATACACCATATTATCTACAATATAGAATATCAGACATTTGTATTAACACTTGCAACAAATACAATATACAAACATTTGTCCATATGATTCTCATTCAAAATTTAAGAAAATAAGGTTACTACAAAAGTGATGCTTTTATTATATAACCCTAACAATCTCCCACTTATACTCAAAGCATTACTCTTCAGTATACTGTTATAAATCTCCCACTTATACTTAAAGCCATGCTGCTACACATCTGACTCCCATTCCCTCAACATGACTATCAAAAGCCTTAGCTAGTAAGCTCTTTGTAAAGGGATCAGCTAGGTTGTCAGCTGATGCTATATTGATCACAGCAACTTTTCCTTTCTTTACGAAATCTCGTATCAGGTGGTACTTGCGCTCAATATGTTCATCTGTCTTATGGGCTTGTGGTTCCTTCAAGTTTGCAACAGCACCACTATTATCACAATAAAGTGTAATGGACTTAGGCAAACTAGGTACCACATCCAAGTCCAACAGAAAGTTTCTGAGTCAAACCGCTTCTTTGGCTGCCTCAGAGGCTGCCACATACTCGGCTTCCATGGTAGAATCAACAATATATTTTTGCTTGATACTCCTCCACACAATGGCTCCACCTCCCAAAGTAAACACATAACCTGAGGTAGATTTCCTGGAATCCCTATCTGACTGAAAATCTGAGTCTGTATACCCTAAGAAAACTAAACTATCTGCCTGGTAAACTAGCATATACTCTTTAGTCCTTTTCAGGTACTTCAAAATATGCTTTATGGCAGTCCAGTGCTCTTGTCCTGGGTTAGACTGATATCTGCTGACCATGTCTACGACAAAGCAGATGTCTGATCTCGTACATAGCATTGCATACATTAAGCTTCCTACTGCTGAAGCATAAGGAACTGCCTTCATGTTCTCTATCTCTTTAGGTGTCCTTGGACACTGTTCCTTTGATAGAGCAATTCTATGTCTAAAAGGTAAGAAACATTTCTTAGAATTTTGCATACGAAAATGAGTTAGCACAGTATCGATATAGGAAGCTTGGGATAAGCCCAACATCATTTTCTTACGATCTTGTAGAACATTGATCCCAAGGATGTGACCTACTTCTCCCAAGTCCTTTATATCAAATTGTTTGGATAACCATACCCTTACATCAGATAACACCTTCACATTATTTCCAATGAGCAAGATGTTATCCACATAAAGTACTAGAAACACCACCACGTTTCTGTCATACTTTTTGTATACACATGATTCATCCTGACATTGATCAAATCTATAGGATTTTATCACCTGATCAAAATATATGTTCCAAGATCTGGAAGCTTGCTTAAGTCCATAAATGGACTTCTTGAGCTTACAAACAAGATGCTCTTGGCCATTTTCAATGAACCCGTCTGGTTGCTTCATATAGATGTCTTCCTCAAGACTTCCATTAAGGAAAGCTGTCTTGACATCCATTTGCCAAATCTCATAATCGAGATGAGCTGCAATAGATAAAAGAATCCTGATAGACTTAAGCATGGCTACTGGAGAAAAGGTTTTCTCATAATCGATACCCGCTCTTTGAGTAAAACCTTTTGCTACAAGTCGAGCTTTAAAGGTTTCAACCTTACCGTCTGATCCTCTTTTTCTCTTAAGACCCACTAGCATGTAATGGCTTTTACACCAACGGGTGGTTCTACAAGCTCTCAGACCTGATTAGAATCCATAGATTCTATTTCAGATATCATTGCTTTTTGCCAAGACTCTGCATCTTTATCTTGGAGTGCTTCATTGTAGGTATAGGGATCATAATCTTGTTCCTCAGGGACAAAGTCTGACGACTCTCCCAAGAACATATATCTATCAGGTTGTATCATAACTGTCATGCCCCGCTCCCAAATAATCGGGTACGGGTCGATGTCATGCCCGGCCTACACTGTCGTTGACAGCGGTAGTGAGCCGTCTAGTCATATAAACACAAGAGCATCTCATCACAGCATCTAATCACGGGATCTATACTACCATCACAGCAATCCACTATACAATTATTACAACTTATACATGAATATCCGGGTAAAAAGCCGGTAAAAGATAAATAATACAACAACAACATGTGATCAAATACATTCAATAAATCCCTATACATGAATCTAATATCTCAATGTCAAGCGAGCTCCAATGCCAATCATGAATGATAATCTATGATCCATCTCACCTGTAATCAACGATCCAGTCAGGAAAGGTGCAAAGTACAATGTAACTCAATAAAACTCACCATGGAAGATCAATGGAATGGTACAATGTAGCAAGTAAAACTGAACAGAGAAACAATAGAATATAATATAAATATGCACTAACTATGTGTATATGTGCAATTGGACGTTATCAACATGTGGGGACTAATATATAATCAGGCATATAAAATATGCTATCAGTCACGAAATAATCAGGCATGTCTAATGACAATGCTATCAGTCACGCAATAATCAGGCATGTCTGACGACAATGCTATCAGTCACGCACGAAATGGACTCAGGAATACAGAGTATGCTATCAGGCAAGATTTATCCAATATTAGTCCATCACATGTCTCTAGAACGTCCCCCACCCGACACGAGAAACAATACAAGCAAGCAATCAATCGAGAACAAGTGAAATGACATGATAACAAGTGTAAGTGCAATGCATGCAATGATGGTAATACTGAGTACATGTACTTGCCTTGATTCCGGGGTTTTTGTCCAAGTTATTCAAATCACCTAAAATATAGGAAATAATATAATATAATATAATTAGAGACCTTCTAATTGTTCCTTAATCCTAACCAACTTTCTAATATTCAACCATAACTAAATAAGTCCTAATATCACCAACAATGTTCATGCATGTGAGCATGGACCAATCTAACTCTAAAACCAATAACTATTACTAAACTAATACTCAGTCTAGCTTATATTGGCCATAGACTTGAGCCCATAATGTAGTATTACTGAACACAATTCAATTAAGCCCAACTAATCCTTATGTGTCAATTTAAACTTATTTCCTTAACTAACAAAACTATACAGTAAAGTCCTAACGGCTACTATGGTTCAAAAAATAGAGTAATTATAATATCAGCTCATACTGAGATCCAAGCCAAACAAAACACCATTCTTAGCAACTATACCAGTGTCGATCCGATCCCTGTGTCTGACCTCTACTCGTGTCCACCACTTCTGGACACTCATACGAATCAAGTTCGACACCTTGTAGCATGGTCTCGACACCGGCCTCGACATACTCTCGTTCAATCCGACAGAGCACCCCTCTCAACTAATCATTAGAATGGATCAAGAATTGTACCTGAGTCTCCGCAATGGTCTGACACAGCAATCAAGTGTCCAATGGTGGTGTCCCCGAGTCCACGGCCTGACGACGAGTGCTCCTGAGCATTTCATAGAACACGTAATGTGCACGAAAAGAGAACAACGATATGAGTTCAATTCAAATCGTAAGGACTCCAAAATTGGAGAGAATTCGCAAGAATCATACCAAAATTCACCAAAAATTCCAAAAGAACATCAAGAATCAATTTCCAATCCAAATCGTCAACGAAGCTACGAAATTAGATCAAATTGTTCCCACCGTTCAGTAATTCAACCAAAAGAATTCGCAGGAATAATAAAGGATTTGAAAGGAGGAGTACTCACCGGAGTAGCTGTCGACGAAGCTAAGTTCCGTCGTCGAGGAGAAGCGGTGGAGCCAACACTGCTGTTGGTGCGGATTAGTGGCCGATGAGCACCGATGCTGCCAGGGATGGAGATCGATCGATCGAAGGAGGATCCTTACTGCAACGCCACTGCCATAGCTAGGCTCCCGAGCTTGGACTGGACCTCCATGGCGGAAAGCTCGAGGAAGAAGAGGACCAGTGAGGAAGAAGAGGGAGGCCCAGTGATAAAAATGGCAGGGCTTCACCGTAGTGGAGAGTGATGAAAAGGAGGGGTCTCGGGGTCAATTTATAGGCGGTGGTCGAGCGGACAGACGGTTGCGCGGGCAACGGGCAACGGCGAGGCGGTTGAGCGGGCAGCGACTGTTAGGCGTCGGTGGCGAGTTAGTTAGGGAACGGTTACGATCGGAGGGTGGAGATGGAGTGGGTGGTTAAGGATGGACGGTGGTGATGGAGAGGAAGACTCTGGAAGCTCTATCCCTTCCCGCGGCGTTGCTGTGTCGAGGCCTCCGCTCGTCGTCGACGACTCTCCAGTAGACAGAGAAGCGGAGGGAAGAAGAGCTAAAATGAAAGAGTGAATGATTTTTGAATATAACGGTTGGGTTAGGGTTAACGGGCCATCGGGTCTGCGGGTTATCGGGTCTGGACCCGTTTGGATCTGCGCCCACAGAGTTAACAGGCCGGCTGGGCTTAATAGGACGGGCTGGCTGAGTGTTAATAGGCCGGGCTTGGTCCACTTGAAGTGGACTGGGAAAAAACAGGAAAGTAGCTAAAATGATTTAAGGAAAAATCTAACAAATTAAAGGAAAAGCTAAGAAAATTAATTATTAAATGGGAATTTTAATTCATAAAATTAATAATAATAATAATTAGGAAAAATCATCAAGTCAATCCAATTATTTTAAAATACCTTAATTATAAGGATACCAACAACCATTAATAATAATTAATGATTAGTTAAGAGGATCAAAATAAATTCTAAAATAAATTCTAATAAAATCATAAAAAAATACCCAATTTATTTATTTAGAAAGTGGAGTTACAAATCTTCCCCCCTTGAAAAATTTCGTCCTCGAAATTTCAGGTGGCACAATTAGGCACGATTACGAATAATCAAAACAAATTTAAATTGGGCACGAAAAGTGATAGTCACGAAAACATGTTCAAGGATAGTAGTCTCAATAGTATCCGGCAATCAAACATATCTGGAGTCACTTTCCCTTCAGTTCCTACCCCGCCAGTATGTATCTGGCTGCAGTGAACCTTCGGTTCCGTGGTCCCGATAATGATGATACATCACCAAAATACTATGTCAACTTTATCTGATATCAGAAAACAATATGAATTTAGGACAGCCTCAATAATATTCGAGAGCCCATGATTACCTATAATTATTTCGACTTAGAGTCCATGCCTCGCCAGTGTGCATCTGGCTGCAATAAACTTTCAGTTTCCATAATCCAGGTAATTGACTGCAGTGCACATCTGCCACGTCATAGTAGGTCATCGAATATATCTCAACCTTATCCAGAAAATTTCCAAGGATTTATGAAGAATCAAATGAATTCTTTAACAGTCAAAAGTCATGACAGAAAGTGAACAAGTAGTTTTATTAGGTACTAAGAGACGACAACGGCCAATATGAAACAATACAGAGACTTTAGAAACAAGTCTTGAATATGAAACAACAAGGAAAGTCTAGATGCTAGGAAGAATCACAAAGGAAAATGAGAACCCACGGTCTGCTCCAGCTATACGAGAATGCCTCCGGTCTCTAGTCCTCATCAGGAATCGGAATAGCCTCTGCTGCCTCCTCTGTCATAAGTTAGACTCGCCCCTCTGGCTGTGGAAGTCCCGAAGATCCAACTGCTGTACGAGCAATGGTGCACTCCCTAGCCTGATGATTAGCTGCACCACAGATAAGGCACTGTCCAAGTCTCTTTCGACACACCTGCCATGTATGGCCCACCTTCTGACAAAATCTACAAGGCTGCTGAACTGGTCGTTGCTGCTGCTGTGTCCCCTGAGGAGGCTGGGATGTGAAGGTCTTCGTCTGCTGGGTGTTGGGACGTTTGGGTGGTCCCGAGTGACTACCTCCTCCACTAATGTCACGGTCTCTCTTGGGTCGGAGGCTCAGATCAATCTCTAACCTCTGAGCAACGGCGACCATCCCAGTACAAGTAGTAGCTCCGTTAGCCGTGACCAAGTAACGAAGCTCGTGGCTCAAACCTTGCCTGAATCTCGTGGCTCTCACGACTGGATCTCTGGCTCTACCCTCTGCAAATTGACTAAGTCGTCCGAACTCTGCTGTGTACTCATCAACCGAGCGAGTCCCCTGCTCAAGAGTCTGAAACTGGCGCTCCAAAGCCTCTCTCGCTACAGCCGAGAAAAACTTCTCCTTGAAGATTTCCACAAACTGCTCCCAAGTCAATCCAGGTACTGCGAGCTGAGGCTCACTCCTAAACTAGGTACGTGCCAGGTCATGCATCTGCACGCCAGCTGCCTCCACCTTGAGGTCCTTCGGGAGCCTAGATAGTCGCATCACCCTCTCCATATCCTCTAGCCACTCATCGGCGTAGAGTATACCCTCGGTCCCAAGGAACACTCTAGGTGTCATCCTTTTAAAGTCTAGGATAGAACCCTCTCTCTGGTGGGGAGTGCAGGTAGTAGGGGTATAAGTGGGAGAAGCATGAGTATGGATGGAAGGCGGAATGAAAGAAATAGGCTCAGACTGAACAAAAGTGGTGGTAGTAGGCTGTACAGGAGCCTGGGTGGGTGGTGGTGGATCATGTGATGGATGTGGAGCGTATGACGGATGTGGGATGTGTGATGGGGTCGGTATGGTAGTTGGTGGAGGTGGAATATAAGATGTAGGTAGAGCGGTAGTAGTAGTCTGGGGAAGTGGAGGTGGTGGTGGTAAGAATGGGCTAACTAGTCTCTCAATACCCTCCCGCAATATAGTGGTCTGCTCCCTCTGAGCATCCAACAAACTCTGGGTCTGGGCTCTCTGGGCCTCCAATAGCCCATGGACTAGCTCATGCATCTGGGTGTCCCTCATGGAACTAATGGAGTGTCGTGAAGAAGCTCTCGTGACAGGTGGCACGTGGGTACCGGAGCGCTCTCGGTCTACTATAGGTAGGACAGATGATTCTCTCTCGGAATGGGCTACACTCGGAGTGCGGCCTCGCGGATGGGGTTCCTTCCTTCCTTTGGCCATCTCTAGAATTGTAGGGGAAGAACCATCAGTGACTCGTAGGTGTACTGTGTGTGTTAACAATATATATAAAAGACAGAAAATAAGCAATATGATAACGGTCCTATGCTGTGATGAGTTTCCTATTTCCGTAGGCTTCCAATGGCACTCTAATCCTAAGTACCATTAGATAGAGACCTGCATGGGCCACCACTAAAACATGTCACGCCCCGCTCCCAAATAATCGGGTACGGGTCGATGTCATGCCCGGCCTAGACTGTCGTTGACAGCGGTAGTGAGCCGTCTAGTCATATAAATACAAGAGCATCTCATCACAGTATCTAATCACGGGATCTATACTACCATCACAGCAATCCACTATACAATTATTACAACTTATACATGAATGTCTGGGTACAAAGCCGGTAAAAGATAAATAATACAACAACAACATGTGATCAAATACATTCAATAAATCCCTATACATGAATCTAATATCTCAATGTCAAGCGAGCTCCAATGCCAATCATGAATGATAATCTATGATCCATCTCACCTGTAATCAACGATCCAGTCAGGAAAGGAGCAAAGTACAATGTAACTCAATAAAACTCACCATGGAAGATCAATAGAATGGTACAATGTAGCAAGTAGAACTGAACAGAGAAACAATGGAATATAATATAAATATGCACTAACTATGTGTACATGTGCAATTAGACATTATCAATATGTGGGGACTAATATATAATCAGGCATATAAAATATGCTATCAGTCACGAAATAATCAGGCATGTCTAATGACAATGCTATCAGTCACGCAATAATCAGGCATGTCCGACGACAATGCTATCAGTCACGCACGAAATGGACTCAGGAATACAGAGTATGCTATCAGGCAAGATTTGTCCAATATTAGTCCATCACATGTCTCTAGAACGTCCTCTACCCGACACGAGAAACAATGCAAGCAAGCAATCAATCGAGAACAAGTGAAATGACACGATAACAAGTGTAAGTGCAATGCATGCAATGATGGTAATACTGAGTACATGTACTTGCCTTGATTCCGGGGTTTTTGTCCAAGTTCTTCAAATCACCTAAAATATAGGAAATAATATAATATAATTAGAGACCTTCTAATTGTTCCTTAATCCTAACCAACTTTCTAATATTCAACCATAACTAAATAAGTCCTAATATCACCAACAATGTTCATGCATGTGAGCCTGGACCAATCTAACTCTAAAACCAATAACTATTACTAAACTAATACTCAGTCTAGCTTATATTGGCCATAGACTTGAGCCCATAATGTAGTATTACTGAACACAATTCAATTAAGCCCAACTAATCCTTATGTGTCAATTTAAACTTATTTCCTTAACTAACAAAACTATACAGTAAAGTCCTAACGGCTACTATGGTTCAAAAAAAAACAGAGTAATTATAATATCAGCTCATACTGAGATCCAAGCCAAACAAAATACCATTCTTAGCAACTATACCAGTGTCGATCCGATCCCTGTGTCTGACCTCTACTCGTGTCCACCACTTCTGGACACTCACACGAATCAAGTTCGACACCTGGTAGCACGGTCTCGACACCGGCCTCGACATACTCTCGTTCAATCCGACAGAGTACGCCCCTCAACTAATCATTAGAATGGATCAAAAATTGTACCTGAGTCTCCGCAATGGTCTGACACAGCAATCAAGTGTCCAATGGTGGTGTCCCCGAGTCCACGGCCTGACGACGAGTGCTCCTGAGCATTTCATCGAACACGTAATGTGCACGAAAAGAGAACAACGATATGAGTTCAATTCAAATCGTAAGGACTCCAAAATTGGAGAGAATTCGCAAGAATCATACCAAAATTCACCAAAAATTCCAAAAGAACATCAAGAATCAATTTCTAATCCAAATCGTCAACGAAGCTACGAAATTAGATCAAATTGTTCCCACCGTTCGGTAATTCAACCAAAAGAATTCGTAGGAATAATAAAGGATTTGAAAGGAGGAGTACTCACCGGAGTAGCTGTCGACGAAGCTAAGTTCCGTCGTCGAGGAGAAGCGGTGGAGCCAACACTGCTGTTGGTGCGGATTAGTGGCCGATGAGCACCGATGCTGCCAGGGATGGAGATCGATCGATCGAAGGAGGATCCTTACTGCAACGCGACTGCCATGGCTAGGCTCCCGAGCTTGGACTGGACCTCCATGGCGGAAAGCTCGACGAAGAAGAGGACCAGTGAGGAAGAAGAGGGAGGCCCAGTGATGAAAATGGCAGGGCTTCACCGCAGTGGAGAGTGATGAAAAGGAGGGGTCTCGGGGTCAATTTATAGGCGGTGGTCGAGCGGGCAGGCGGTTGCACGGGCAGCGGGCAACGACGAGGCGGTTGAGCGAGCAGCGACTGTTAGGCGTCGGCGGCGAGTTGGTTAGGGAACGGTTACGATCGGAGGGTGGAGATGGAGTGGGTGGTTAAGGATGGACGGTGGTGATGGAGAGGAAGACTCTGGAAGCTCTATCCCCTTCCGCGGCGTTGCTGTGTCGAGGCCTCCGCTCGTCGTCGACGACTCTCCAGTAGACAGAGAAGCGGAGGAAAGAAGAGCTAAAATAAAAGAGTGAATGATTTTTGAATATAACAGTTGGGTTAGGGTTAACGGGCTATCGGGTCTGCGGGTTATCGGGTCTGGACCCGTTTGGATCCGCGCCCACAGAGTTAACAGGCCGACTGGGCTTAATAGGATGGGCTGGCTGAGTGTTAATAGGCCGGGCTTGGTCCACTTGAAATGGGCTGGGAAAAAATAGAAAAGTAGCTAAAATAGTTTAAGGAAAAATCTAACAAATTAAAGGAAAAGCTAAGAAATTTAATTATTAAATGGGAATTTTAATTCATAAAATTAATAATAATAATAATTAGGAAAAATCATCAAGTCAATCCAATTATTGTAAAATACCTTAATTATAAGGATACCAACAACCATTAATAATAATTAATAATTAGTTAAGAGGATCAAAATAAATTCTAAAATTAATTCTAATAAAATCATAAAAAAATACCCAATTTATTTATTTAGAAAGTGGAGTTACAATAACCCTCCCACTACGACGAGGCACTATCGGTTGTGGTGTAACATTTGTGACACATTGTACAGTTATTTGTGGTTCATCCTCTTGTACTGTTGGTACTGAAGTACTTGGTATCTCATCTCTCAGTTCTTCTAGAACAATTCTACTTATGGGTTTATGGTTCATCATATAGTCTTCCTCTAAGAATCGGGCATTGGTGCTAACAATGACCTTATGATCCTTAGGACTATAAAATAAACTCCTTTTATTCCTCTTGGATAGCCTACAAACAAGCATACTTCTGTACGAGATTCTAAGTTATCTGTCTTCCCATTCAGCACATGTGTTGGACTACCCCAAATATGAACATGTTTCAGACTAGGCTTACGCCCAATCCACAGCTCTTGGGAGTAAGAGGTAGTGACTTAGAAGGAACCAAGTTCAAAATATAAGCTGCAGTCTCTAAGGCATATCCCCAAAACGAATCTGGTAAATCCAAATAACTCATCATTGATCTAACCATCTCCATAAGAGTTATATTCCTTCTTTCGGCTACACCATTCTATTGGGGCGTTCCAGGTGCAGTCAATTGGGATGCAATTCCAGCCTTTGATAAATAATCCCTAAACTCTCCAAAGAGGTACTCGCCACCACGATCTGATCGTAATGACTTGATATATTTTTTATGACGTTTTTTCATTTCAGTCTTGTATTCTTTGAATTTCTCAAAGCACTCAGACGTACGACGCATCAAATAAATGTATCCATACCTTGAATAATCGTCAATAAATATGACAAAAATATTCAAAGCCACCTCCAGCTTATATAGTCATGGGTCCACACAAATCAGAATAAACCAATTCTAACACATCTTTGGCCCTATACCCCTTTGCCGTAAAATGTCTTTTGGTCATTTTACCTTCCAAGCAGGATTCACAGACTGGTAGTACCTCCACTTCCAATGAACTCAAAGGTCCATCTTCAACCAGTCTTTGAATCCTTCTTAGGTTAATATGCCCCAATCGTAAGTGCTAAAGATGTTTGGTTCATACAAGAAGGTTCTTTTCTCTTATTTAAGTTAGATGATATATTATTCATTTCCATAAGTTGCATTGTAGGCGAAATAGGATTAATGACATACAAATTATCAACAAATGCACCAGAACAGATAAAATGTATATTCCTTTTAATAACAATATTGTCATTAAAATAAACTGAATATCCATCCTTAACTAACATAGAAACAGAAACTAAATTCCTTCTAAGTGAAGGTGCATAAAGACAATCTCTCAATGCCAAAGACTTATTTCTACCAAAAGATAAAGTAACATCTCCTAATACAACGACCGATACTTTTGTAGCATCACCCATGAACAAGCATATCTCTCCATCACTGAGCCGTCTGGTTTCCTGGAACCCCTGCAATGTATTGCAGACATGATTAGTGGCTCCTGTATCTACACACCAGGTGTCGGTAGATAACACCGCTAAACATATTTCAACTACTAGTAAATGAGACATACCTTCTTTGTTCTCTTGTTTAAGAAGTGGACAATCAGTCTTCCAATGTCCTGACCCTTTGCACTTGAAACATTTGCCTTTCGGCTTTTTTACCGCGCCTTGAGGTCCCATGCCCTTCTTTGCTGAGTTTGTCTGTTTCTGAATGTTATTCTTCTTCTTACCGCCTTTTGGCTTAGAAGTAGAAGCCTTTTCAGAAACAAAAATATGACCACTCTACCTAAAGAGAGATTCAGAATCCTGTAGCTCTTTTGCAAGTTCTGCCAAACTATACAATCTTTTGTTCATATTGTAATTAAGGTAGAAATTGTCAAAACTTTTAGGCAGAGTCCCGAGAATGATATCGACCTGAAATTCCCCATCGATTTCAGCTCCAAGGATCTCCATCTCATTCAGATGATCCATCATCTTGAGAACATGATCCCTTACTAGTGTACCCTCAGCCATTTTTGTATTCATCAAATATTTCATAGTAAACTGCCTAGCTGCTCTACTCTGATGTCCGAAGAGTTCCTTGAGGTTATACATCATGTCATAAGCTGTGGCCATGGCCTGATGCTGATGTTGCCGTACATTTGACTTAGATGCCAGAATGTAACACCGTGCCATCTTATCTGCCTTTTTCCACTTCTTATAACCTCTTCATCAGAGTTAGCATCAGGCTTAGGTGGGCATTCATCAACAAGTACATATTTGTACTCTTCAGCAGTGTCACGCCCCAGAACCAGAATATTGGAGAGCGGGGGCAGACATAGCCAGCTATGTATATTGAAATAGAATACATCTCAACTATACGATCACGGTTGTCTAGATATGAGGGTTTACTACAAGCCAACAGTCTTTTAAGGTTAAGCCTATTGTCTCAATCTCAAGCAAGTAATATAATTACAAGATGTTTGACCACCAAATATACAATAAAAGGCGTCCCAAATATTACATATCAGCTGATCATGAAGCTAGTCGTACAAAATGCGAGGACTAGCAAGAGTTAAGTCATACATGATCAACCCTAGGATTTGTTAATCATGTTTACAGCCCGTAGGCAGACAGTAAGTAAAAGTGCATCGAGCTAACAGGTGCTCGTCGGCTAAACGCCTCAAAAGAAATAAATTTACAATAGAGTGAGCGAAACAAAATAGAAAACCCACACGTAGCCCGGGTTCCTTCTAGTCGCCACCATCGGGCTGGAAGCTTGGTAGATCCTCGGGAGCTGTTTCGAAATCTGGCCACACAAAACCAGCTGGGTCAACCCCAGAAAAAGCAAGTGCCACAAGGGGCCACGAAATAAGAACAACGCCAGCAATCAGCACAAGAAAATCTAATATTAAAACTAGAATTACGAAAACATGTCAGGATGATATGACGAGATAACCATGGAACTATTCCGATAGCCAGGTTACAACCCGTAAACCAAACAAGGACCGGGGTTGTAACCCTTCATCTGAACAGAGCTTGGTTTCCCACCATTTATCGACAAGATAAGTAATGTAAGTAATCAAGACAGGAAGCAATCTTGCATGGGATCAAGACATGACTAGACTGGTTATACCTCATTCAATTAATCACGGCCAAGCAGATCCTACGGCTTACTACTTTAACTAACTAGGGTTATCACAGGCCTAATTACTAACAAGATGCAGTGAGATTGTTCCACAGCCACAAGCCCTGCAGACCATCCAGGTTACCTAGGACGAAAGATTAGGGTTGAATTCAGGTGGGTACATCGTCCAGGAGACAATGTACCCTTAGGTGACTTAGAGGGTGCAACACGTGACGGTGTGCTGGAAATGTGCCCTACTCGACGGCAGGCTACAGATCCCAAGAGCGCCCAGGTAACGGGATTGCCTGTAGCTGTGTCATCTCTTCATGACTACTGTGTTATTCTAGTTATTAACCTTAATCCATTTTTAGTAGGTGCTCCTGACCGTGGTACTCAGGAGTCCCATCCTAGACATGATGCAAGACAGGACAAGTGGATTTAACAAGCAAGCAAGAAGAACCACCCACGGTGTCAAGGCAGGTCAAGTTAAATTATCAGGTCATGTCAAGTCAGAAGTGCGCCGCCACGGGCCACTATCAAGTTATCAAGAGAAATCATGTTAGGGTACTTATCAGGAGTGCGCCACGACGGGCCACTATCGTGTTATGCAAGTTCTTGTCATACCGTGCCATGTACAATAGTCATTCCAAACATATTAAGTAAAATCAAGTTCATGACAAAAGGCGTAAGTATATAAAATGGGCGTTAAATATCTAATAAAATATTAATATATAGGGCTATAGAAGAGCCAAGCTTAAAGAAATAAGACCAAAACTCCAAGAGCCAATGGGTTAAGCAAGGGGTCAGGGGAGCAGCGTACGAAAAAGTCACGCACGCTGAGAGAGCAGCGTAGGTGAAAGTCACGCACGCTACAGGGAGCAGCTGCGTGAAAGTCATGCACGCTCAAGGGAACAGCTGCGTGAAAGTCACGCACACTACAGGGAGCAGCTGCATGAAAGTCACGCACGTTCAAGGGAGCAGCTGCGTGAAAAGTCACGCACGGTAGAGGGAGCAGCTGCGTGAAAGTCACGCACGCTGAAGGGAGCAGCTGCGTGAAAGTCACACACGCTACAGGGAGCAGCTGCGTGAAAAGTCACGCACGCTCGAGGGAGCAGCTGCGTGAAAGTCACGCACGCTGAAGGGAGCAGCTGCGTGAAAATCACGCACGCTACAGGGAGCAGCTGCGTGAAAAGTCACGCACGCTCGAGGGAGCAGCTGCGTGAAAGTCACACACGCTGAAGGGAGCAGCTGCGTGAAAGTCACGCACGCTACAGGGAGCAGCTGCGTGAAAAGTCACGCATGCTCGAGGGAGCAGCTGCGTGAAAGTCACGCACGCTCGAGGGGACACGCTTCCAACAGGAAGCGTACTCAAGTCTGCGTACGCAGCGCTAAATAGCGCACGTAGCTCAGTGTGCGTAAGTTAAACAGCTCTGCACACTGCTCACAGTCTCCTCCAAACAGCAAGAACACCATGGATGAACCTAAGGATTCAAAGCATCATAACTTGGCCATCCGAACTCCAAATCCAGATTTCCAAGGTTCCAACTTGGGTAGAATTGAATGCTCTTCCACTTGGAAACACCAAAACCCATGAAAATCCAACTTAAAGAGATCAAACCATGCAAAATCCAAAAATAGAAAATAACTTAGATCTATAACAATGGAGGCTCCAAATCACAAAAACCTAAGTTCTAATGTTGATCACCATGTCCTAATCTAGCAAATGGACAAGAAAAAAGAGGGTTCTCATGTAGTGGCAAGATGCACTTGCCTAGGGTTAGGAGAGTTGTGTAGAGGAAGGAGAAGAAGAAGAAGAAGGAAATTAATAGTAGAAGTTATGAGGAGAGAGAGTGGTAGGTAGGAATATAAAGAGGGGGAGTTGTGGTGGGGATGAGGGGTAGCATAGGCTATGGTGATCCATCACATAACCAAACCAAACCGAACCAACCCAATAAAACCGAGCCATGCCAAAACCCAAAATACGAGAAATACTGAAATTCCACAAGTTGAGAAAAATAAAAATACAAGCCAAAATCTAGATACGAGTATAAATACGAAATACGAGGAATACGGGAAATGAGGGTGATAACTCTACCCACCTTAAAAGAATTTCGTCCTCGGAATTTAATCAAGGAGCTAGAGATTGTTACGACAAGCTACATTAAGCACAGGCAAGTTATACTAAGCAGTTCAATCATACAATCATACAATGAAAGCAAGGAAGGGAAAACGTAAGGCATAAGAAAGATATTATACCTCACGAGTCAAACAGGTAGGGATATCGCGATCGGATGTCGTCCTCACGCTCCCACGTTGACTCACCTAGAGAGTGATGACCCCAAGCAACACGGACTAATTTAATAGTCTTGTTCTTGAGTATCTTCTCCCTCCGGTCCAATATAGACACGGGCCTCTCCTCATACGAAAGGTTGGTACCAACAACCAATTCCGAATGGTCTAGGATGTGGCTCGGGTCCGAAATATACCGTCGTAATTGGGACACATGGAATACATCATGCACCTCACTTAGCGACGACGGAAGAGCGAGATGATAGGATACATCTCCTACTCACTCTAGAATATCGAACGGCCCTATATACCTAGGACTAAGCTTTCCCCGTACGCCAAAGCGAATGACGCCGCGGTTAGGCGAGATCCTAAGGAATACATGGTCGCCGACAGCAAATTCTAAGGGACGCCGATGAGCATCGGCCCAATGGCGCTGGCGGTCCTGGACAACTCGGAGGTGATCTCTGACCTTCCTGACCACTTCAACCGTCTGGGAAATCAACTCGGGTCCGAGCATCTGTCTCTCTCCGATATCGTCCCATGCTAGCGGGGATCTGTACTTCCTGCCATAAAGAGCCTCGAAGGGTGCCATCTGGATACTGGCCTGATAACTGTTGTTGTACGAGAATTCCACCAGGTGCAGATGATTCTCCCATGAACCACCGAAGTCAAGGGTACAGGATCTCAACATAGCTTCAAGGGTCTGGATTGTGCGCTCTGATTGACCATCCGTCTGCGGGTGATAAGCTGAGCTAAATTGAAGGCGAGTCCCTAAACTCTTCTGCAAGCTGCGCCAAAAGTGTGATATGAATCTTGAATCCCTGTCCGAGGTGATGCTGACTGGCACACCGTGAAGCCTGACGATCTGCCTGAGATACATCTCTGCTAACTGCGCAGTCGACTGCCCAACTCTGAATGGGAAAAAGTGTGCCACCTTGGTAAGCCTGTCCACAATTATCCAAATAGCATCTCTGCCGGCCGAAGATCTGGGCAATCCGGTCACGAAATCTATGGTTATATGTTCCCATTTCCATTCTGGGATCGGTAAGGGTTGAAGAAGTCCAGCGGGCCTCTGATGTTCAGTTTTAACCTGTTGGCAAACCAAACACCGAGAGACAAACCGGGCTATCTCCCTCTTCATGCCATTCCACCAGAAATGTTGACGAATATCACGGTACATCTTTGTACCACCCGGATGAATAGAATATTGAGAACTATGGGCTTCTGCCATGACTTCCTGTCTGATATCTCCACTAGGTATACAAAGACGAGTGCCATGTCGAAGTGTACCGTCTTCATGGATACATAACTCTGGCCTTCTTCCTGCTTCACACCCTGCTCTGAGTCGCTGGATCTTGGAATCTGCTGACTGCGCCATCCGGATCCTCTCAACTATGCTGGACTGAACCTGTAGACTGGCCATCAATGCCACACTGGTTGGAAGAACCACTTCAATTTCCATCTTCTGAAGATCTGCCAATAATTCTGGTTGTGCCGTCAGGAAATAAACTCCGGCTCTCCTGCTCAATGCATCTGCTGCAACGTTGGCCTTTCCGGGATGATACTGCAAATCCACATCATAGTCTACTAGTAGCTCGAGCCACCTTCTCTGCCGCATATTAAGGTCCTTCTGGGTGAAAACATACTTCAGGCTCTTATGATCAGTAAAGATCTCCACTCTATCTCCGTACAAGTAGTGTCTCCACAACTTCAAAGCAAACACTACCGCCGCCAATTCCAAGTCGTGGGTCGGGTAATTCTTCTCATGATCATGTAGTTGACGTGACGCATAAGATATTACCTTCCCATGCTGCATCAAGACACATCCCAATCCTCTGCCTGAAGCGTCGCAATAAACTGTGAATCCTCCGGTCCCATCTGGAAGGGTGAGAATAGGAGCCGTTATCAAACCTCACTTCAACTTCTCAAATGATTCCTGACACTCTGCTGTCCAAACAAATGGCACATCTTTGCGGGTCAACTGGGTCATCGGTGCTGAAATCCTTGCGAAATCTGAAACGAACCGCCGGTAGTAGCCGGCCAATCCAAGAAAGCTGTGAACCTCTGCCACTGAGCTGGGTACCGGCCATGACTCGATAGCCACAATCTTCTGGGGATCCACTTCCACTCCTCCTCAGGTAATGATGTGACCCAAGTACGAAATACGATCGAGCCAGAACTCGTATTTACTGAACTTGGCGTACAACTGATGCTCCCTAAGAGTCTGAAGGACGACTCTGAGATGCTGCTCATGCTCTGCTTCACTCTTACTGTAGACCAGGATGTCATCTAGGAACATGATCACAAATCGGTCCAAGTAAGGCATGAAAATACGATTCATGAGGTCCATGAATACGGCCGGCGCATTGGTCGCTCCAAAGGGCATAATAAGGAACTCCCAATGCCCATACCTCGATCTGAATGCTGTCTTCGGGATGTCCTGCTCTCTGACTCTGATCTGGTGGCATCCTGACCGCAAGTCAATCTTCGAAAATACTGAAGCCCCTCTGAGCTGATCAAACAAGTCATCTATCCTCGGAAGAGGGTATCTGTTCTTGATTATCACCGAATTCAAGGTACGATAATCAACACATAGCCTGGACGTACCATCCTTCTTTTTTACAAGAAGCATCGGGGCTCCCCAAGGCGATCCACTTGCACGGATGAATCCCTTGGTCCTCAGTTCTTCAATCATCTTGTACAAAATCTCCAATTCTGAAGGCGCCATCCTGTAGACTCGCTCTGACACTGGTGCTATCCTGGGAATCAAGTCTATAGTGAACTCAATCTTCCGCTCTGGCGGCATCCCTGGAAGCTCCTCTGGAAAGACATCTGGAAACTCTTCAACTATCCGGGGTAACTGTACTGCTGCTACTGCCATCCGCAATGTTGGGAAAGATGGCTCCACTACGCCTCTGGAAAATGAAAACTCTGGCTCGCCGGGGATACTAAAGACAACTCTGCCAATATGGCAGTCTATCCTAGCATACTGGTTCCTCAACCAATCCATGCCTAGGACTACATCATAGTCTGCCATAGGAAACTCTATGAATCTAGCGGAGAATTCCCTACCGCTAACTACGATCCGACACGAGGAAAACACTCGATCTACTCCCACAAGACCATTACCAGTAAGTATATTGAGCCTTACTGATAACGACTCGGGCTCCAATCCTATCCGTGTTGCGAATCGTGTAGACATGAATGAATGCGATGCACCAGAATCAAATAATACCGAAGCCAGAAAGGAGTTAACGAGAATAGTACCTGCCACAACCTCACCTGGTGTAACTTCTTCTTCCATAGCCATCATCATGGCCTGACCTTGTCCTCTGGCTGCTGGTCCCCTCTGCTGGAAACCTCTCTGCCTATTCTGGGTCTGAGCTTGGGCTTGTGCGTACTGTTGGGGGTGTTGTTGCTGGAATGCCTGAGACTGAGGCGACAAGGGCCTCAAAGACTGATACTGCTGCTGCTGAACTGGTGCTGAGGCCGGTCCTCTCACCGAAGAGCTAGAAGGGTTGGATGCTGATGAACCACCCCTATTCGGGCAAGCCCCTATCCTATGATCTGCTGCTCCACAAGCCAGGCACAATCCCTGCGCCCTGCGACAATCTGCCACCACATATCCTGGCTTCCCGTAATGAGAACATCCCATCGCGGAAGTCTGCTTCTGCTTCTGCTACTGCGGGTACGTCGGGGTCGAATGCTGAACCGACGTTACTGAGGCCGCCCGCCTCGGAGTTCCAATGGTCAAACTCCTAGCTGCTGGGGCTAGAGCTGATGACTGGTGCATCTGACTATGGGACCGCTTCCTACTTCCGGTCCTATCCACGATCCTCTGGGAGGTATACTCATGCCTCCTAGCTGCTCTCAAGACTGCATCGAACGTCTGGTGCTCGAACTGCTCTACTGCTAACAAGATCTCCAAATGCAGTCCCTGCTGGAACCGCTGGGCTCTATCGAGCTCGGTTGCCACCAAGGTGGGGGCAAACCTACTGAGTCTAGAAAACTCCGATGCATAACTGTCAACTATTCTGCCTCCTTGCTTCAAGTTGGTAAATCTGGTCTGCAAGTCGTACCGAGCCACAGCATCGAAATACTTCGTCTGGAATCTCTCTCTAAACACTGCCCAAGCAATGGGTGCCACTAATCCCATGGCTTGCGCCGCCCACCAACTGCGAGCCAAGTCCAACAACTGCAGGCGTACCACCGCCACCTTCTCATTCTCGGGTGTCCTAGCTACTTTCAGAATTACCTCGGTATCCTGAACCCATGCATCCGCGGCAATCGCATCCTCGCTGCCGTCGAAGAAAGGAGGGTTCAAGCGCTTGAAGCTGTTGGCCGCCTGGTTCCCTGGATGTCCGCCTCGGGTCAAAGCATCTTGAACTGTCTGGTGCAGGGCGTCGCTTCGACGATCCTGGGAAGCTATCAAGGTTCTGATGAGACCTACTAAGGTACCATCATCTGGCTCTGCGGGCTGGACGGGCCGAACTGGTGACTCTCCTCCAGTAGGTATCACTCTGGAGGCTACCCCAGAATGCTGGGCTTGATCTCCAGGTTGCTGCTGGTCCACGGGAGGTGCTCCACCTCACTGATCGGCAGGGTCAGGTACAGTACCGCTGAGGAAGACGACACAGGAAAACAATAAGGAAGGACCAGGATAGATCAACGATACAAGCATGTAATCAGGACAAGAATTTCAGGGATTCGAAAATACGGGCGAAGATCAAGGACGAATACTGATTGAGACATCTATTCGGTAAACCCTCACATTTCTTGATTGAAAAGACCTGTATGGGCCACCACTTAAACCATGTCACGTCCCAGAACCAGAATACTGGAGAGCGGGGGCAGACATAGCCAGCTACGTATATTGAAATAGAATATATCTCAACTATACGGTCACGGCTGTCTAGATATGAGGGTTTACTACAAGCCAACAGTCTCTTAAGGTCAAGCCTATTGTCTCAATCTCAAGCAAGTAATATAATTACAAGATGTTTGACCACCAAATATACAATAAAAGGCGTCCCAAATATTACATATCAGCTGATCATGAAGCTAGTCATACAAAATGCGAGGACTAGCAAGAGTTAAGTCATACATGATCAACCCTAGGATTTGTTAATCATGTTTACAGCCCGTAGGCAGACAGTAAGTAAAAGTGCATCGAGCTAACAGGTGCTCGTCGGCTAAACGCCTCAAAAGAAATAAATTTACAATAGAGTGAGCGAAACAAAATAGAAAACCCACTCGTAGCCCGGGTTCCTTCTAGTCGCCACCATCGGGCTGGAAGCTTGGTAGATCATCGGGAGTTGCTCCGAAATCTGGCCACACAAAACCAGCTGGGTCAACCCCAGAAAGAGCAAGTGCCACAAGGGGCTACGAAATAAGAACAAAGCCAGCAATCAGCACAAGAAAATCTAATATTAAAACTAGAATTACGAAAACATGTCAGGATAATATACGACGAGATAACCATGGAACTATTCCGATAGCCAGGTTACAACCCGTAAACCAAACAAGGACCGGGGTTGTAACCCTTCATCTGAACAGAGCTTGGTTTCCCACCATTTATCGGCAAGATAAGTAATGTAAGTAATCAAGACAGGAAGCAATCTTGCATGGGATCAAGACATGGCTAGACTGGTTATACCTCATTCAATCAATCACGGCCAAGCAGATCCTACGGCTTACTACTTTAACTAACTAGGGTTATCACAGGCCTAATTACTAACAAGATGCAGTGAGATTGTTCCACAGCCACAAGCCCTGCAGACCATCCAGGTTACCCAGGACGAAAGATTAGGGTTAAATTCAGGTAGGTACATCGTCCAGGAGACAATGTACCCTTACGTTGACTTAGAGGGTGCAACACTCGACGGTGTGCTGGAAATGTGCCCTACTCGACGACAGGCTACAGATCCCAAGAGCGCCCAGGTAACGGGATTGCCTGTAGCTGTGTCATCTCTTCATGACTACTGTGTTATTCTAGTTATTAACCTTAATCCATTTTTAGTAGGTGCTCCTGACCGTGGTACTCAGGAGTCCCATCCTAGACATGATGCAAGACAGGACAAGTGGATTTAACAAGCAAGCAAGAAGAACCACCCACGGTGTCAGTACAGGTCAAGTTAAATTATCAGGTCATGTCAAGTCAGAAGTGCGCCGCCACGGGCCACTATCAAGTTATCAAGAGAAATCATGTCAGGGTACTTGTCAGGAGTGCGCCACGACGGGCCACTATCGTGTTATGCAAGTTCTTGTCATATCGTGCCATGTACAATAGTCATTCCAAATATATTAAGTAAAATCAAGTTCATGACAAAAGGCGTAAGGATATAAAATGGGCGTTAAATATCTAATAAAATATTAATATATAGGGCTATAGAAGAGCCAAGCTTAAAGAAATAAGACCAAAACTCCAAGAGCCAATGGGTTAAGCAAGGGGTCAGGGGAGCAGCGTACGAAAAAGTCACGCACGCTGAGAGAGCAGCGTAGGTGAAAGTCACGCACGCTACAGGGAGCAGCTGCGTGAAAGTCACGCACGCTCAAGGGAACAGCTGCGTGAAAGTCACGCACGCTACAGGGAGCAGCTGCATGAAAGTCACGCACGCTCAAGGGAGCAGCTGTGTGAAAAGTCACGCACGCTCGAGGGAGCAGCTGCGTGAAAGTCACGCACGCTACAAGCTGCGTAAAAAGTCACGCACGCTCGAGGGAGCAGCTGCGTGAAAGTCACGCACGCTGAAGGGAGCAGCTGCGTAAAAGTCACGCACGCTACAGGGAGCAGCTGCGTGAAAAGTCACGCACACTCGAGGGAGCAGCTGCGTGAAAGTCACGCACGCTGAAGGGAGCAGCTGCGTGAAAATCACGCACGCTACAGGGAGCAGCTGCGTAAAAAGTCACGCACGCTCGAGGGAGCAGCTGCATGAAAGTCACGCACGCTGAAGGGAGCAGCTGCGTGAAAGTCACGCACGCTACAGGAAGCAGCTGCGTGAAAAGTCACGCACGCTCGAGGGAGCAGCTGCGTGAAAGTCACGCACGCTCGAGGGGGCACGCTTCCAACAGGAAGCGTACTCAAGTCTGCGTACGCAGCGCTAAAGAGCGTGCGTAGCTCAGTGTGCATGAGTTAAACAGCTCTGCACACTGCTCACAGTCTCCTCAAAATAGCAAGAACACCATGGATGAACCCAAGGCTTCAAAGCATCATAACTTGGCCATCCGAACTCCAAATCCAGATTTCCAAGGTTCCAACTTGGGTAGAATTGAATGCTCTTCCACTTGGAAATACCAAAATCCATGAAAATCCAACTTAAAGAGATCAAACCATACAAAATCCGAAAATAGAAAATAACTTAGATCTATAACAATGGAGGCTCCAAATCACAAAAACCCAAGTTCTAATGTTGATCACCATGTCCTAATCTAGCAAATGGACAAGAAAAAGAGGGTTCTTATGTAGTGGCAAGATGCACTTGCCTAGGGTAGGAGAGTTGTGTAGAGGAAGGAGAAGAAGAAGAAGAAGAAAATTAATGGTAGAAGTTATGAGGAGAGAGAGTGGTAGGTGGGGATATAAAGAGGGGGAGTTGTGGTGGGGATGAGGGGTAGCATAGGCTATGGTGATCCATCACATAACCAAACCAAACCGAACCAACCCAATAAAACTGAGCCATGCCAAAACCCAAAATACGAGAAATACTGAAATTCTACAAGTTAAAAAAAATAAAAATATATGCCAAAATCTAGATACGAGTATAAATACGAAATACGGGGAATACGAAAAATGAGGGTGACAAGCAGTCAGAACAATGTCCAAATTACGTTTCCAGTCAATATAATTAGGTCCAGTAAGTTTGTTTTCTTTAAGAATCACCATAAGTGGACTGATAGTACCTATTTTTGAAATCCTGAAAATCACATAAATAAAATTATGTAGGGCAAAAAAACTTTTTGAATTAATTAAATATTAATTCCCTTAAAACAATAGTAAAAAATTCACCAACACCTTAAATACCATGAATTTAGCATGCCACGATAGTGTGGACGTATACAAATTCAACTTTGTTCAAGTATGTTTTTCTTATTAATTTTACTATCATGTCAACATAACTTTATGACAAATAAAATTAATATGTTGGTCTTGCTCTGGTAATACAAATAATAGCAGTGACTCCGATGGGGAGGATACTATTATTTGTATCTAAGTGTATACCATTACTTAATACTAAGTCCATTACCTTGTAATGAGTTCCTTCAGATGGAGAAGTGAACACATACTAGATAACTTTCTACAATTATCCCTAAAAAAGTTTGTACTGGTGATCCATAATTATACTCATCCGATATGGAGGAAGGCACTAAAGCCAACGCACAAGTATAATTACATCACCTACAAACCAGCAATGGAGACCATAGGATTTATACTAAATAAATATCCTCTTCCACTTAGTTATTTAACAATGAGGGTTTTTCTACTAGTTGATATTATGTCCATGTTGTTCATTATTAATGTAGGCTTAGTTTTTCAAAAAAATATTCACACAATAATAAACATGTATAATCAAAAAAAGCAAAATGACAATAAATAAGAGAAAAATATCTAACTATTATGGTAATCTTTTCTGCTCCATCCTCAACTATCTGAATCCAAAATTTGGCGCTGCGCAGATCTATTCGGGGTTCGACCTCTGGACTGCTTAAGGTTTTGGCTGTCGATTCCTTCATCGAAAATCATCTGTCTGCCTCTGGACTGCTTAAAACCAGCATCTCGTCTGGCGTCAGAAAACAACCACCACCGCCATCATGATTGATCAAAAATAATTAAAACTATATCAATCTTATGCCTCCCGAAAGATTTCACACATAATCTAGATTAAAAAATTCAAATAATAAGCACGATCAACCCTCGTAATTTTAATTACATCCACAGCAACAATAACATCTACGACATGTTCGTAGTTTAAACAACACAATGAAAAACATGCATTGGACCATAATAGTTGGATCTAAGATGCCTGTAAAACCGATTTAGAACAGATCTACATCTACCGACTATTACACATCGCAGGTTTTATTAGACAACATGGTCGTATCAATCAATATGCATATCCAAAGTGGCTCTGATACCAATTGATGGAACTGGGAATTCCCAGGACCCTTAATTTGGTGTGCGTATTGATCGATAGAAAGTTAAACAAATTTAATACGTGTTCTAACCCTTCATAGGCGGAAACTAGGGTTCACGAATTATACCTGCGGTGGAAAGAAGATAAGTAATTCCTGACAATCTCGAGCGGACGACCCCAAGATCTTCTACACGTATTCCTTCCTCGAGTTGGACGTCGTGTGGGCGACGATCTTCCAACTTTTTATTCTCCTTGGCAGCCCTCTCTTTCTCTCCTTACGTGAATCACAAATTTAGAAAAAGCTTCGGATTTTTTATTAATAATATGACGGCCAGAGAATAGAGTATATATATAGGGTACGGCAGGGACTATGAGGAGAAATTAGGGTTAGGTCTCCTAACGGATCTGGATATCCCGTGTTCAGCCCAAACACACAATCCAGGCCCATTAACAATAGCTCGGTCCACTAATGAGCTATTATTGTACTACCTCCCTAATCCCAAATTATGTTTATGGGCTCATTTTATTATATGCTCGTTTGGCTCCCCATGTTAAGATATCGTATATCCGTCGATAAAATTAAGTTACTGACAACTATATTGATTCGACATCTTTTATCCTTAAGTAGTACCGCTCAACTTTATTTGTCATATCGGATTTAATCCACCTGCAAGGTTTACATGACAATCCTTATAAGCTCCTTAAGGGGACATCATCAACCTGATGTATCGGGACATGGATTCCATTTATAATCAACAGCCCATCATACATACAATGTTATTACCAAATTCATAGAGGTTGTTGATCCATAATGAATCTCACTCTTTCATGAGTCAAGTAATGCACACTGCATATACATGTCTATTATTATATCCGGATTAAGAGCACAAGCATCCATAATAACAGAGGTATTTGTTCTCTTATGTAGTCAGTACAAAGAGAACAACCTCAAGTGGTCCTGTTCAATACACACGAAGTGTACTAGTGTAAACCTATAGTCAAGATAGACTAATACCAGATTACACTACAACCTTTCCAATAGATTGTCCAAGTCCATCTAGGTTGTGAGCTATTTATATACTTCATATGGAACTGATAATATGATCTTCTGTGTGATACCACACACCATATTATCTACAATATAGAATATCAGACATTTGCATTAACACTTGCAATAAATACAATATGCAAACATTTGCCCATATGATTCTCATTCAAAATTTAAGGAAATAATGTTACTACAAAAGTGATACTTTTAGTATATAACCCTAAAAGTACCATGATTGACAAATCCTAGGGTTGATCATGTATGACTTAACTCTTGCTAGTCTCGTATTTTGTATGACTAGCTTCATGCCCATCTGAATATGTAATGTTTGGGACGTCTTACTTTATACGTCTTACTTTATATGACTTAACTCTTGCAGAGTCGGGTTGACGAACTGATTGCTGATCCTTAGTTCTTTTGCCTTACTTCTTTTTGTTTTGGAGACACTTCTATCTCTCCTTTGATGTCGGTTTTGAAAAAATGTAGCTCTGTTATTTCTTTTATTGACGAAATAAAGAACCCTTTACTTTGTTCAATCTTTTTTGATTTTTGTGGACCTATTATCTGTTGTGCACTTTGGTCGCTGGGTGCAGATAATAAGTTGTATGATGGACCCAGCATATTTACTCAGAGGTAATATGGACTTGGTAAATATGGGGAACTTTTCCTAGGATTTTTATGTGGACTTATCATCCTTGGCGTACCTTAGTTTTAGGTACGGACTGATAAGTTGAAAGAGAGGACCAACATATTTACTCAGAGATAATGTGGACATAGTAAATATGGGCTAATTGGTAGAGTTTTTCTACTCAGAGGTAATATAGACATGGTAGGAGTGAACTCTGTAGGGTTTTATAGAACAACTCAGAGGTAATATGGACGTGGATGTTCTATGATGCAACAACACAGGGATTGTTGTACGGAATGTTTACTCAGAGATGATGTGGACGTGGTAAACATTGCCTTAAGCATGATCTTACACGGTACAGGATCCTGCTTGATGGGGTGTAGAGAAGCAACTCAGAGGTAATATGGACGTGGTTGTTCTTCTACTAGGGATAGAATGCAACAAAACAGCTGGGTTCCAGAAGCATATAATTTCAAAAAGATGGGTTATGAACTTGGTTTGGTCAAGTTCACCAGTCCTCTCTCTGGGGAGAGGCAACATGTTTTTGATAGATGTCAAGAGTAGTACTTTCCTGAGGATTTGCTGTCGATGGGATGTATGGTTGTCGTGTTGGTTGACAGCACTTTCCTGAAGGCTGAGCTGATGCTGGTGAAGTTTCAGATGAGTGAAAATGCATGACATCCTCTGCTTCTGATCCTTCAGGAGTTGTTGGAGGCGTGATGTAGCCTACCCTCTGTCGGGTACGATAATAGTAGTCTTGCAGCTTTTTTTTGGCACTGGAAGTCGTAGGGGAAGGCGTCGACCTTTGCCATAGTTCAGACCTTGGCCGCTCTTCAAGTTGTAACCCATCTTTTGGATGAGATACTTGGCTCGATCGTTGTACCGGTAGATTTGCATTCTGCCGGTGTCGGGTTCTGGCTCCACCGGTGGGAGGTCTTGGTGTAGTGCCCCGCTCCTCGCGGTCCATTCTGTAATACCTACGGCTTGCTGGCTCAGTCTTTGGGGAAACCTTTGCCGGTATCGATTGATCACGGATGAAATGCAATGAACCTTTCCAATTGATGGATTGGCTTCTATTGAAATGAATCCAAGAGTTTTATTGAATGTTTTCTCTCGCTTCTTGGTTTTGATGAATACGTTTTCGTGTTGGTTTTCGATGATTGGTTTTCATTGTTTGCTTTCATCGCATTTCGCATTCATTCCGAATCTTGAGAGAAAGAGACGAAGTATGCTAATCAACTGTTGGTGCCAATGTAGGGCGCGTGAATTGTTCGTGAATGGTGCGTGAAGTCCCTCCTTCTCTCAACTAAGATTCATCTCGGTGAGTTGCTCTAACCGGGCTTGTATTTATTTGTACGCCCTAATAAAAATGATCTCTAGTCCACTCTGTTGCCTTGTCCCGGTGATCAACGATACCTCAATAACAAAAGATAAAGAGAAGATAATGAATTGAATCATATGCTAGATTTTATGTTGCCACTTCATCTGTTGCCTATGAATATGCTTCAAATGTTTAGATGTATACAGACGAACTTGTATACATTGCCATAGTAACAGAATTGTCCCAAAGCTAGGAGCTACAAGCTCTGTCATAGATCAAAGCAAAGCATAAGTACATGTGTTGCCTAACAGTCGCCTTATAGAGTATGCATAGGTCCTGGACAACTTGTATACAAGGAAACTAGATCTCTCGAGTGGGTCTGGGGGCACCTGGAATCGCTCGGCCTGGGGAAGATTGTCTAGACATTTCGAGGTACAAGAAACCTCGAGTGTTGAATCAATGTCCAAATAGCGACGAGCTGAACCCATGTGTTACAGCGGCTAAACACGGGAAACGACCCGTAGACCAACATATAGTTAGTTGCATTTATGAAATCAGAGTGCATTACAACCTAACAAGAGATGCGGTGTTAAAAAGTTTATCTTTATATCAAATGCAAATTGTGCTAACCTGTTTTGTACAGGGATGACTGTCGGCAAGGGTAAGTTGCTTATGAATTATTCTACTGTCATTATTTCTTATGAATTGTTAAAAAGAACCTAGACAAGTAGAAAGAGCACTAGTAAATATGTAGCTTCACATGTTGAATTAGTGCAGATATTTGTGAGTTTCGGCAAAAAGCCGCTCGCCAGTACATGATGTGTGCTGACCCACGTTGTGGGCATCTTTTTCAGAAAGCAAAGGAGACAGGAGGATTTCAAAGAGGCACTAAAGCTCGTCTAGCCCAGTAGAGCTGTGGACTGCCTCGAAGCTTCATTTTCTTTTCAGTCAAGTTTCAAGTTTTCATTTCCTTTGAAGGTGTCTTTTCAATTCCAAGCTTGTAATAAAGGGATATCATGTATGGGTATTGTGGCTATTTTCAAAAAGAGTTTCAATGAGAATCATGTAGCCAATATAAGGCAAAATCTGAGTTCACAAAGCTTTGTACTTGTATTCCTATCAAGTTTATGAATAAAAGAAGTATTTCTATTTCAAATCTCTGTGTCCAATATTTGGTTTTCTGCAATGAATGGGTGCATGCGTGTGTTTTGCTTAACTAATGGGTGCGTGCGTGTGTTTTTGCTTGACTAGTTATTTTTGTGCAGGTACATGGCCTTGTGCAAGCGCAACTTAGGCTTGCACGGCATCACGCCTTAGCGAGAACGATCCATCCCGCAGGGATCCAGGCAAGACGGACAACCTAGCGGGATCGGGGCGTGACAAAGTGGTATCAGAGCACGGCTTTACGTCCTTGGCCTCTTACAAATATCGTTTTCGAAAAAGTATATAAAGTATTTTGATGGCTTTCAAAAGAGTCCTGATTTTTGAGTTATGAAAACCAATGTCCCATATAATAAGTCCATAATATTTTATGAGACTGACAGAAGTTATACTATTTTTGTAGAGAAATGGCCCCTCATCGCCCATCTGCCTCGACAGATCCGATAGAACGGATCATGACATTGTTGGAATTACAGAGACAGGACAGTGAGGAATGCAATCAAATACAACAGGCCCAAATAGAGGCCCAGCAGAAACAGTTGGAATCCTTGACCCAAATTGTAACTGCGCTTACGGCAAATCGGGATACCACCGCAGCGACCAAACCAACGGGAACGCCCGAGATTGAGCCCGTGGAAGGTGACGAGCCCCAGCCAGCGCAAAGGCACACTTCCTTTAGGCCAAAGGACTTCTTAGACGCAAAACCTTCAAAATTTGAAGGCAGGACATCACCCGATAAGGTGATGGACTGGATTGATAAAATGGAGAGTCTGTTCCCGTTCATAGGAGTTCCAAGTAGCAAAAAGGTAGTTTGTGCCGTTATGCTTCTACGGCTGCGGGCGAAGGATTGGTGGAAGGCGAAGAAGCCGACGCTGCTCGCAACGGCTAGAAATGGGAAGATCTCATGGGTCTCGTTCAAGAAGGCGTTTCTGGATCAATATCTGCCTCCAGCCAGAAGATGGAGGATGACTTCATCACACTGAAACATGGAGATATGTCCGTGGAGGACTATGAGTCTGAATTTGCTAAGCTGGCAAATTTTGTGGCTGTAATGCTACACACCGAGCAGACTCGCATAAATCGATTCGTGGGAGGTCTGAATGACAACATCCAGTTAATTGTGCTAAATCGAGAATGTGGGTCGTATTCTCAGGCCTTTGAGGCGGCACTACAGGTGGAACAGTTCTGCCTGAAGAAGGCGTCCAATAAAGTGCAGTACAATCGGAATCAGCCCGCCAAGAGATATCATGACAGAAAGAAAAAGACTGACGGGGAACAGAACAACAAGCCCGTATGCAACTTCTGCGGCCGTCAGGGCCACACCATAGATAATTGTCGCATAAAAGCTTTCGAATGCAGCTTCTGTGGCATGAAGGGCCACACAAAGGAATCATTTCGTTCCTTGAGCAAAGCTTGTTTCAGTTGTGGCCAGCAGGGTCACGCCGTCAGATTCTGTCTAAAGAAAAATTGTAATAGAGATGATAATGAGGAGCGTGGGCAGCTGCCAGGCCCACCGCCGCTCCGAGATAATCTGCACAATCAGCAGCTGTGGAATGCCAATACAGCAACAATGCGCGTCTACAATCTCTCCACCTTACTTGACCCTGAAAGTGGAGATGAGTTTATATCTTAAGTTTTGAGGACAAAACTTTTTCTTAGTTGGTTATTATGTAGTGCCCCGCTCCTCGCGGTCCATTATGTAATACCTACGGCTTGCTGACTCAGTCTTTGTGGAAACCTTTGCCGGTGTCGATTGATCACGGATGAAATACAATGAACCTTTCCAATTGATGGATTGGCTTCTATTGAAATGAATCCAAGAGTTTTGTTGAATGTTTTCTCTCGCTGCTTGGTTTTGATGAATGCGTTTTCGTGTTGGTTTTCGATGATTGGTTTTCATTGTTCGCTTTCATCGTATTTCGTATTCATTCCGAATCTTGAGAGAAAGAGACGAAGTATGCTAATCAACTGTTGGTGCCAATGTAGGGCGCGTGAATTATTCGTGAACGGTGCGTGAAGTCCCTCCTTCTCTCAACTAAGATTCTTCTCGGTGGGTTGCTCTAATCGGGCTTATATTTATTTGTATGCCCTAATAAAAATGATCTCTAGTCCACTCTGTTGCCTTGTCCCTGTGATCAACGATACCTCAATAACAAAAGATAAAGAGAAGATAATGAATTGAATCATATGCTAGATTTTATGTTGCCACTTCATCTGTTGCCTGTGAATATGCTTCAAATATTTAGATGTATACAGACGAACTTGTATACATTGCCATAGTAACAGAATTGTCCCAAAGCTAGGAGCTACAAGCTCTGTCATAGATCAAGGCAAAGCATAAGTACATGTGTTGCCTAACAGTCGCCTTATAGAGTATGCATAGGTCCTGGACAACTTGTATACAAGGAAACTAGATCTCTCAAGCGGGTCTGGGGGCACCTGGAATCGCTCGGCCTGGGGGAGATTGTCTAGACATTTTGAGGTACAAGAAACCTCGAGTGTTGAATCAATGTCCAAATAGCGACGAGCTGAACCCATGTGTTACAGCGGCTAAATACGGAAAACGACTCGTAGACCAACATATAGTTAGTTGCATTTATGAAATCAGAGTGCATTGCAACCTTACAAGAGATGCGGTATTAAATAGTATATCTTTATATCAAATGCAAATTATGCTAACCTGTTTTGTACAGGGATGACTGTCGGCAAGGGTAAGTTGCTTAATAATTATTCTATTGTCATTGTTTCTTATGAATTGTTAAAAAGAACCTAGACAAGTAGAAAGAGCACTAGTAAATATGTAGCTTCACATGTTGAATTAGTGCAGATATTTGTGAGTTTCGGCGAAGAGCCGCTCGCCAGTACATGATGTGTGCTGACCCACATTGTGGGCATCTTTTTCAGAAAGCAAAGGAGACGTGAGGATTTCAAAGAGGCACTAAAGCTCGTCTAGCCCAGTAGAGCTGTGGACTGCCTCGAAGCTTTATTTTCTTTCCAGTCAAGTTTTAAGTTTTCATTTCCTTTGAAGGTATCTTTTCAATTCCAAGCTTGTAATAAAGGGATATCATGTATGGGCATTGTGGCTATTTTCAAAGAGAGTTTCAAAGAGAATCATGTAGCCAATATAAGGCAAAATCTGAGTTCACAAAGCTTTATACTTGTATTTCTATCAAATTTATGAATAAAAGAAGTATTTCCATTTCAAATCTCTATGTCCAATATTTGGTTTTCTGCAATGAATGGGTGCGTGCATGTGTTTTGCTTAACTAATGGGTGCGTGCGTGTGTTTTTGCTTGTTGTTTTTGTGCAGGTATATGGCCTTATGCAAGCACAACTTAGGCTTGCACGGCATCACGCCTTAGCGAAGACGATCGATCCCGTAGGGATCCAGGCAAGACGGACGACCCTAGCGGGATCGGGGTGTGACACTTTGTGACGCTCGACTTTGCCAAAGATAATGGACTTCTCGTCCTTGTTCCGAGGCGGGACTATATAATAGACTCCTTGGTACAAGACGACTCAATTTATATGACTCACAATCGTTATTTGTGTTTGCAACGACTGTAGAGCATTATCTAGAGTGTACATGGTATTCTAATATGGAAGACTAGAATAATTGAAAGACACTCTATTATTGATAAAATACGGGATCTTGTTCCGAGGGATTACATCATCGAGGGATGGAGCATCGACATTAGCCGATATGTACTCTCCAAGTTCTTCATCAGTAAGAACTGGAGCAGCCTTGGGAGGTTCATGAGAGTTTTTCGGGAGCTTGCCCCATGCTGGCTTCTGGGACTGTGCTGAGAAGGATGCTGAGGTCTTCTCTTATGGCCTGACGGGTGCCGACAACTGAGAAGGTCTGCCTTTGAGCCGTACCTTGAGGGGTGCCTCAGTTGATGTGCCGGAAGCTGGAGCCTTTCTCCGTAGCTTGGCTACGAGAGTAGCCGCCACTTGAGGGGGCTTGCCTTTAAGGCTTATCTTCAACGGAGCTTCATTGGATGTTCTGTCCGGAGAAGCTGGCGCCTTCCCGCGGAGTTTGACTACTATAGGGGCCGACGTTTGAGGCGGCCTCCCCTTGAGTCACACTTTTAGGGGCGCATTGATTATCATGTTCGCCTCTGAGTCAACTTCGATCTCGGCTTCTGCCTCGTCATTAGCGTCATTGGCTTTATCTTTGAGATGAATTGATTTGTACAGATCAACGTCGGTGAAGAAGGCTTCAATCCCTTTGAAGGGATCGACATCAGCAAACTCTGTTCGGATGATGCCGCTGGTGGACACGTATTTCATACATTGATTGAGGGTGGATGGCACCACCATGTATTCATGTATCCATGGCCGTCCCAAAAGAATATTGTAGTTGACGTCTGCATCCACAACATAGCAAGTCACCTCGGTCTGGAGATCGCCGATATGACACTTCAAGCGGATCTTCCCCAGCCGCTCACTCTTACTGGCATTGAAGCCACTGATGGTAGTATAAGACGCTGTCAGGCAATGTATTGGGATCCCTAACGTCTGAAGTAGAGTTCGGGGGATGATGCTGAGAGAAGATCCAGGGTCAATCTGTATTCGATCTACCTTGATGGCACCGACATACCCTGTGTAATACATGGGTCTGTTGTGCCTATTATTCTTGAGCAACATGTCCTATTGAGTGAATGTGATGTTGGAGATGATCTCCCCCATATTATGGCAGTGCAGACATGCTGTAGGATCGTTGTCAGGCTGCTTGACTTGACTGATGAAAGACTCGACGTCCTTCAGGGTTTCGTAGAGAGCCTCCTGAGTATCTTCAGATAAGCGGAGGAGCTCGAATAGGGAAAGCCGTGCTGGAGTACTGGCCAGTTGTGCCAGTATGTCAAAGTTGTGGGGCTTGGCTAATCCCGGAGCATTATCTTTTCGAAGAGGTCTGTCGAAGCGGGCCTCCTTCTGCTTTTGTTTATCAGCTGCAGGAGGTTGGGATGAACCTTCCCCTTGGACAGCTGTGGTGATGATAGGAGGTGTCACTTCGGACGGAGCCTCCTCTGGTTGGGCGTTCTGCTGTGAACGCATTTGTACGGGTAATGCTTCCTCAAGGGAGGAAGTCACCATTCGACAAGACTTGGACTTCTTGCCTTTGTTTTTGGAGGTAGAGGTTACCTCCGGTTGTGTCAGCTCTGGAACGAGATCCGGGTGAACCCACATGATCTCGCCCTTAGATGTTGTGAGTGGTGTGAGCCCACCTACGTTGTTACGGGTTGGTGGAAGGTTTACTACTTCTATTGTCGCCTTTGGGATAGGGACGACGCCATCTTGAGTTATGGCAGGTGGTAAGGTGCCGAACTGGAGCGACACCATGTTGGCCAAGACTGTCTTTTCCTCGTAATCGACTGAGATGACGTTCGCATTGATCATGCGCTGTATGTAGTCTTTGAGGATGTAGCAATCTTTAGTTGGATGTCCAACGAACCAATGGTAGTGAAAATACCTCGGGTCGCCGACTCTGCCTACTTCGTCAGGATGCTTGGGATCAGGCAACTTGATTTTGTCGCCCTGCTTCAGCATCTCGAAGAGCTATAAAGTATCCTCATCGTGGACGGAGTAGACCATCTTTGGTCGTGGTGTGGTAGGAGGCCTCTGGCAGGACCTTACGTGCTGTTAGATGCTTTGACAGTCAATGCCTGCTTCCCCTTTGCTTCGTGGCTGCTACTGCTGGTTGCAGGCCATTTTCCTTTGTCGTCGAAGCTGGGGAAGTTAACCCCCAGAAGGCGAGCATTACGTGTCTTCTTTTCAGCAGCTTCGGCTTCGATGATCAATGCGCTCCAATCTGACGGGGGAGTGGAATTGAGCCAGAGCTTGATTGCAGGGAGCATGTTCATGCTGCATGTTCCGATGAGTGTGTGTTCTGGCATGCCTAGAGGCAACCTTAGACATGCTTGTCAGAAACGTTCGATAAAGACTCGAGCGGTCTCATTCTCGGTCTGCCGTACTTCTATGAGAGACGATATGGGAATGTCCCTCCCTCCGTCGTAGAACCGGTCACGGAAGAGACGTGTCAAGTCGTCGAAGGACGATATAGAGTTGTCAGGGAGACTGCAGTACCAGTCGTAGGCGACTCTCTTCAGAGCCCCGACAAACAGGCTCATGAGCAAGGCGTCTTCTTTTGGGAGATGCTCCGTCTGAGACTGAAAGTAGGTCAGGTACCGGCGAGAAGAATCCTTCCTATCGTATGGCGTTAGTATTTACGATTTATACTTAGGAGGATAAACCACTTTGTTCCATTCAAGGGGGTAAGGTTACGGGACTCCCATCTTCTGGCGATCCTCCTGTCTACTTCGGGCCTCAAAATGCTCGTGCAGTTCTCTGACCATCTCGACCAAGTCTTCTGTCGAGCTGGGGGCAGGTGAAGGTGGTATGGCCTGAAGCTAGATATTGGAAGGAGCTGACGCTCGCGGTGCAGTGTGGTACTCCGCCCCTGAAGATACCCGTTGAGGGGGTATAGTTGAATCTTTGTTGGCCCATAGATCGGGGTGGTGGAGACAGGTGCCCTTGCCAGAGTGGTTCGAATGTCAAACACCGCCTGGGTCAGGATTTGCATGGAGGCAAAGAGGGTTTTAAGACTCCCCTCAAGAGTGTCTATGCGCTGCACGATGTCTAGCACTGGAGCGCCTGATTCTCCTTCATCACCACCCCCTGCCATGTAAGCTGTCATGACATGGGTGGAAGTGGATGGTTCGATCGAGGCTTCGCTTTCGACCTCGCTTTCCTGTAGAGGGGCTTCTTCTTCTGAGGCCTCGTGTTGGCTACCTACCGCTACGTCGGGGTCGGTTTGTCGAAGTGCTTCTTCGTCTTCGAGGGGAGGGTTGTCAGAGGCTTGACTACCCCTGGCTGTAGCTTCTGTCACGTCCTTACTCCTTGCTCGGGTGCGTTCGTACACCCCTAGGGACGGGGCCACTGTTTTGCTCTTCCTCACCTGATTCTTGGATACAGAGGCTGAAGAGTTGGTGGTCGTCTTTCTCACGGATGAGTGGAAATTGGAGACAACATGATAGGAAGCGATCTTGGGCTCTGCTTCGTCTTCAATTGACACTTTCTTTTCGAGGCGACGTTGGATAGGTGCCGTAGATTATAGTCGCTGAAACACGGACTGCCTCTGTGGTGGAGCCGCTATTTTGTAACAACAGTAGTTGATGGCGACCATAGCACAGATGTACCCTACGAAGGACACGTTGTGATTATTGGTCAGCTTTCCTGATCTGCATTTGTGACTGATCATATTATGCAAATCATGATGGGAGAGTTTTACTTTAACACCCCCATCAGGCGTATGGCAAGGCCAAGCACCGGGGTGGTCATGTGAATGTTGTACCCCCTGATCTGGTTCACGCGGATGATATATGCCCAGATCATTGGTAGAGGAACAACATTTATGGCAACTTGAGTCCACTTCATGCGCATCACCGAAGTAGGCGCATGGACTCAATATCGCAGTTGCCCAGCCAGACTTGGTTCGAAACGCAGTAGATGCACCCAAGCGGGACAGGGACCTTGAGAGTCGACCCATTTTTGGCACAGATGCGCCTGAGTCGACCCTGTACAGCTTACCATCAGCAGCGCACGTGATTTTGAATGTATGCTTTTGGTTTGCTGTTGGCGTAGCACATTCGTGGCGCATGGCTTGTGCTGTCTTAGATTTCTTTATACTAGCCCGCGAAGGCGCATAGTACTCAGAATCTAATTGTGCCTTGCCATGACGGCGAGTGAGTCTGTTGAAGATAGACGTTCTCTACTGCGCACCAGAGCTCATGCACTGGAGATTGGTTGCACCTCTCCTCCGTCGGCACATCTTCTTCGGCTGGAAAAAAGACGGTTGGGGAATGCAGTTAACACTGCATTTCCTAGACAGATGCGCGACACCACTGGGCGCATCCTTGTTACTGAGAGCATTAACAGGAAGGGCCAGCTGTGGTGGCGCATCCCCTTCAGTGATGGTGCCAGGCACATCGGCCTTGCGCACCCAGACTTGGCGAGTCTTCTTCAGCTTTGCCTGCTATAACTCCCTAAACTTATTTTCGTGTATTTTTGAAAATTTTGAATTTTCTCTAAAATAATCTCATTCTTGCTTCAAGTAAATTGTTATATTGAATTTTTTAGGTTAAAATTTATTTTAAATCTTAGGTTTATCTTATTTCCAAAAATTTGATTATCCTTTTTTATTAATAGTGATTATAATGTTCAATGATAAGTTGTGCTTGTATATGTTAGACTACTCTGAATTTATCATGTTAATAAATTGTCTAAAAAGTTTGCTCTATTCAAAAAAAATATAATAGTATTATTTGACTAAACAACTTTATTGACAATATGTATTTAAATGATATTTTGTAAAAAGATATTTTGTAAATGATTTGGCAATGTTACTTGGTACTTATATTGAATTAATAAAGTAAAACTCATTTAGTTAACTAATTTCAGAATTAATTATTGATTAGCAGCTAAAGAAAAACTGTTTATTCACTAACTAACTTTTTATAAATCGATTGGTTGTTATGGGCTGGTTATTGGTTAGTGAGTAACTAATTCTGTTACTTAGTTACAAGTGGTTACAATTCAGTTATAATTTGTTGTATTTGTCCCCAGATCTACTTTTTATTACACACTTGCCACTCTCATTTCTTCTTGGAGAACACACGTAATATTTTATTATAAATATACACAGTACACGAAATTTATGACAGCAGTCCAATCACTCTCTCTCACCACTGTCCTCTCTCCTCTCTCTCTGGCCGATCAACACTGCCGCTACCAGATCTGACACTGGCAGCCGACTTCATCCACCACCAAGCCGGGCGGAGCGATGCCAAATTGTCAGCAGTCTTCCTCTTTTCCAAGTCTTTAAGTTATTGGGCGACGGCCATGGCGACCGATGGAGTTTTCAGAGGAGGCGCCTCATCGTCACATCAGTAGTGTTCGTCACTGAGTGCGTTCCCGCCGATGAAGTCTTCAGTACCGTCTTCTTCCTCTGCTCGATCGATCTATCATCCCGAGCGCGACGACGACGTGAGCGATCAATCGCAGTAAGTTCGTTCGTCCTTTTCTCTGTCAGATTCTTCCTTCCCGATTTATTTTATCTTCCATGCATATACTGGAGAGAGATTGATCAAATCTCCACTGATCTCAGGTTGTGGTCGTCTGTCCTTGCGAATGGGGTGTTGAGGACAGAGATTCATCGAGTTTAATCGAGTCTTCAGTCGAGTAAGTATTTTGAATCAATTGTCATTAATTCCTCTCCTTCTTCTTATGGAAGTTATGATCGAATTGTTGTGACAGTTGGAAGCGATCCATCTCTTGAATTTTCTGGTTTGGATCTGGAATTTCTGTTGAATTTTCTGGACACGAAAGAGCTGTAACAGACTCATGGAGAGTCATGATCAGAATGCAGAGCTTCGTCACCATCTATTCGACCCGTCTACTGGAGAGGTCGGGGACGACGGATCAGTCGCTAGCACACCAGACGGAGCCGTCGCCGCCGTGATCACCCAGGGCCGACCGCTGCCAGCCGGATCTGGTCGAAGCCACCGTCACCGCCGGGTCTCGAGATTTGCCACCGAGGTGAGCTTTCCATTCTTCTTCTTGCTCTGCTCGTTCTTCTCCTTCTTGTAATTTCTAGGGTTTGTATATTTAGGGGTTTATAGTTGGAATTGATATGTGAGGAGAAGAAGAAGAAGAAAGAGAAGGGGATTTGTATATTTAGGGGTTTATAGTTGGAATTGATATGTGAGGAGAAGAAGAAAAAGAAGGAGAAGGGGAATAAGGGTTCGACTAATTGTATGTGAGGAAGAGAGTGGAGAAAACCTAGGCTAGGTTTTGTTTTGGGAGAGAAGAAATGGGAAGGCTGGTTCTTATTTCTTATTTTGGCTGAGTAGAAATGAGGAGAACGAGAGTCTTATCTCTTTAATTCTTTTCCTTCGGTTAGAGAGCTACTTGCTCTTCAAAAATCGGGCCAACCTTGACTCTTCAGCCATAGGAGGCCACCCAAGTGAGCGGCTGATTTATGTAGGAAAAGAAGTGAACGACTGTAATTTAAGTGGGAAAGAAGTGAGTGGCTGTGAATTTATAAATGAAGTGAGTTGTAATGAGGAGGGAGGAGGCTTATCGGGATGGAGCAAATAAAATATGGGTGGAAAATAATTGTAGAGGTCGGCTGTGAAGAACAGGATTGAGAGGACAGCTCGTCCTTACGAAGCTGATGGGCCAGCTGGTTCTCGAGAGTCGAGAGTCAACACGTGGGTTCGTCTGATCTTGTGAAGTTTTGTTAGAGGAGAGAGAAGGTTAATTGTATGTTAGTTTGAGTTTTAAGTGAATATGAGTTGGTGATCCTTTGGAAAGCTGAGGGGTCAACAATGACCCTTTCGTATTTCGGAAAAGAAAATAATTTACTGTGCTGCATTGGACTGGTGTGGAATTAGAAATGGAATGGTAGGTTTTCCAATGAATAAATGGGTTAGGCTGGTTGGGTCAGAAATTAAGGATTGGACTGTTGGGCTAGTTTGGGCATGCTCTAGCTGATTTAATTCTAATTAATAATTTAGTTAACTCGTATCTATTTAATTAATGTTGCTTAGTTAAATTTTAGATAAATTTTTTTCTTGTATATTAAGTTAATGATAATTATATTGACCTTAGCAATATTTAGAATAATAGTATTGTTAATATCATTAATAAATTGCTTTCATTATTAAATTGTCATTTGATATTTTAATGTTCTTAATAAAGTATAGGTTTTGTTATAATATAATATTTATATTTTATTATACATATTATTTGCTAAGCTTCTAGTTAGCTAACAAATATATTTTGTTACAAGTATTATCTGCAAATATTAGATAAATCATATTATCAATATTTTGTAAGTTAGTAGGTATTTTCTAAAATAAGAATTTTTGTTTAATATAGTTCAAAGTATTTTCTAATAAATAATTATAAAGGCTAATATACATATTTTTCTAAACAAATGATTTTCTACTAAATATAATTGATATTTTAAGTTATTTAAAAAGGTTTATATAGTTATAATTTTGCTAGCAAAATGTTTTCATATTTCTAAATAGTCTAATAGTATTTTTCAATAAACTTACTTGTAAATAAAGCTATATTTATTACTTTGCTAATAAATGTTTCTAAATAGTTCTAAAAATTATATAGTATATATTTTTATTAGTATTTATGGTGATTTAAACTACAATATTTTTTCTAAAAATATTGTTAACTAGTTCTTGTCTAGAAATAGTTGAATTATCTAAGTTAGTTAGCTATTGTCATTATTTCAAACCCTAATAATTGTACAAAATATAACAGGTGATCCTTTACAACCATGCAGTACTACTCTCGTGCAACCAAACCGAGGCAAGTACACTGACTCGACTTGTACTCTGTATTTCTGTCTTACCTTCATGTGCCATGTTCTCATATTAGACACGAGATACACACGTTTGTCTTGTACATTGTTAATTGCTTGTGAGTCATTGTTTATTGCGGGATTGGGGGAAATATTAGCTTTTGTGTGACCACACCCAACATAGGTATTGTGCATAGCCTAATCGTACACTTCACGTACGATGAAGCCGTACCTTGTAGAATTGATTGACTCATTGATTGATTGTGCTCCTAAGCCGGTCACACATTAGTTTTAATATTTTAAATTGTCACACTTGCATATTGATTGTCGTGTTCATTGCCTTGTACATTGATAGCCGTGTTCATTGTCTAGCATATTGATTATCGTCCATTGCCTGCAGTTTTATATTTTATTTCTGGTACCGTAGTTTCACTTCCATTTCTGGTATTCTGGTTTCACCTTGTATTCTGTACTACAGATTACATTGTATATTGTTTTTGTCAGGGTTGTACTTTGCTCTTTTTCTGACAGGGTACGTTGCAGGTGAGTGGGAGGCCACATGGAGCATGTGATTGAATTGGATATTGCAGCTTTCATTTTATTTTATTTTCTGGAGATTATATTTTAGATATTCATTATTGTATCTTTATTTTATTTGACCGGATTTGTCTTCGGCTGATTTTGTACTAAAAAGACTTGATGGATATTGGTGATCATTTTTGGGAACGTTATAAAATCTGTGTTTGTTTACGTTACATTGTGACTTGGAGTTTTCCTTAGTATTGTACAGCTTACTTGGTCGTGTCCATCGACGAAGGCTGGGCGTGTCCGACTCTTATCCGATTATTCGGGAGCGGGTCGTGACATATTTTTAGTGGTGGCCCATGCAGGTCTATCCTAATGACACTTAGGCAATAAAGTGTTATTGGGGGACCAGCGAAAGCTAAGGAAAATTCATCACAGCATAGGATCCGTGGAAAATAATTATGGGTATGGTTTTATTAAAATTACTTTTATCATATAATTAGGCCTATTTAATCAATTTTCTGTTTTGCAGGGTGGTTTAGACACGAAACACTGAGGTTATTAATTTTCTTGCACTTGAAAATTCTGAGTTTATTTTATATATACATTTTGCTAGTATAACTGTTTGATTGATAATATTTGATATGTCCTTATATTCTCTTGGCACGTGAAATTTTTTTTTCCTAAATTTTTTATTCAAAACTTTGTTTCCAATTCGAGATTTTATTTTCTATGGAGATTTGTCTTTGTAGTCACTTCGTCTTACTGTCGGTTTCATATAAAATTCATTATTTTCTAAAGAGGGGATACTTACATCATTTCTCATTATGATCATAATTTCTAAAACTTCTTTAAATTTTCATAAACTTCTTGAAATTCCTATGGATAAAGTTGAGAGAGTATTCGAAGACCTACTATGGCGTGGCAGATGCGCACTGCAGTCATTTATCTGGATTACGGAGACCGCGAGTTCACTGCAGCCAGTTGCGCACTGGCGAGGCAGGACCTCTAAGTCAAAGTAATTTCAGGTATTCATAGGTTCTTGGATATTATTGAGACTATGTCCTAAATCATAAAATTTAAAATTCTTGAGTTGTTCCGATAACATGGATAAGTTGATAGAAATATTCGGTAATTTATTATTATTTGAGTTATTGAGTCAAAGGTTCATTGCAGCCAGATGTATACTACACTGGTGGGGCATGAACTGTAGGCAATGTGATTTCAGATATATATGATTTCTGGATACTATTGACACTATATCCACGTTATATACCATGCTTGATCTCTTATCACCATTGACATCCTTACTAGAAACTATCTTGATTTGTTTTAATTTTTGGCTTTATTTGAATGTCGTGGCGGTGAATCCAATTTTCAGAAATTATTTTGCTACCCTAGGTTTTCTATACAAAATGCTCTTGATTTTCCTTGAATTTATTATGATCGGGATAATGAACATACCTATATGAATCTGATTTCTGAATGATTTTGCCATAAATGATTTTGATCATGCTAGAATTTGATTGTGCTAGTCAAGTTCAAATTTTCAAAATCCTTTACTTTATTCTCAGTCGTAATATCTTTCTAGTCATCATACTTATGATTTAATAGTTGTAAGAATTATGATCATATTTTACTAGTCATGCTTTAAATTTCTTGTCATGATTGCAATGGTTAGTTTTAAATGATCTTATTGAATTTAAGCCACAATTTTATTAACTGTTATTTTTTTTGCTATGCATAAATGTTAATTTTTAGGTTTTGAATTTATTATGTTTGGATTTTTTTTTACTTTGATCATTTTTAGAAAAGCGTAACTTTACTAGTGGTATTTATTCAGATCCTATGTTTAGCTAATCATTTTTTTAGTTTTCGCATTTTGATCGTGTTTACCGCGAACCTTGAAATTTCGAGGACGAAATTTTTTGTAAGGGGGGTAGATTTGTAACTCCCTAAACTTATTTTCGTGTATTTTTGAAAATTTTGAATTTTCTCTAAAAGAATCTCTTTCTTGCTTCAAGTAAATTGTTATATTGAATTTTTTAGGTTAAAATTTATTTTAAATCTTAGGTTTATATTATTTCCAAAAAATTGATTATCCGTTTTATTAATAGTAATTATAATGTTCAATGATAAGTTGTGCTTGTATATGTTAGACTACTCAGAATTTATCATGTTAATAAATTGTCTAAAAAGTTTGCTCTATTCAAAAAAAAATAGTATTATTTGACTAAACTACTTTATTGACAATATGTATTTAAAAGATATTTTGTAAAAAGATATTTTGTAAATGATTTGGCAATGTTACTTGGTACTTACATTGAATTAATAAAGTAAAACTAATTTAGTTAACTAATTTCGGAATTAATTATTGATTAGCAGCTAAAGAAAAACTGTTTATTCACTAACTAACTTTTTATAAATCGATTGGTTGTTATGGGCTGGTTATTGGTTAGTGAGTAACTAATTCTGTTACTTAGTTACAAGTGGTTACAATTCAGTTATAATTCGTTGTATTTGTCCCCAGATCTACTCTTTATTATACACTTGCCACTCTCATTTCTTCTTGGAGAACACACGTAATATTTTACTATAAATATGCACAGTACACGAAATTTATGACAGCAGTCCAATCACTCTCTCTCACCACTGTCCTCTCTCCTCTCTCTCTGGCCGATCAACACCGCCGCTACCAGATCTGACACTGGCACCCGACTTCATCCACCACCAAGCCGGGCGGAGCGCTGCCAAATTGTCAGTAGTCTTCCTCTTTTCCAAGTCTTCAAGTTGTTGGGCGACGGCCATGGCGACCGATGGAGTTTTCAGAGGAGGCGTCTCGTCATCACATCAGTAGTGTTCGTCACTGAGTGCGTTCCCGCCGACGAAGTCTTCAGCACCGTCTTCTTCCTCTGCTCGATCGATCTATCATCCCGAGCACGACGACGACGTGAGCGATCAATCGCAGTAAGTTCGTTCATCCTTTTCTCTGTCAGATTCTTCCTTTCCGATTTATTTCATCTCCCTTGCATATACTGGAGAGAGATTGATCGAATCTCCATTGATCTCTGGTTGTGGTCGTCTGTCCTTGCGAACGGGGTGTTGAGGACAGAGATTCATCGAGTTTAATCGAGTCTTCGGTCGAGTAAGTATTTCGAATCAATTGTCATTAATTCCTCTCCTTCTTCTTATGGAAGTTATGATCGAATTGTTGTGACAGTTGGAAGCGATCCATCTCTTGAATTTTATGGTTTGGATCTGGAATTTCTGTTGAATTTTTTGGACACGAAAGAGCTGTAACAGACTCGTGGAGAGTCATGATCAGACTGCAGAGCTTCGTCACCATCTATTCGATCCGACTACTGGAGAGGCCGGGGACGACGGATCAGCACACCAAACGGAGCCGTCGTCGCCGTGATCATCCAGGGCCGACCGCTACCAGCCGGATCTGGTCGAAGCCACCGTCACCGCTGGGTCTCGAGATTTGCCACCGAGGTGAGCTTTCCATTCTTCTTCTTGCTCTGCTCGTTCTTCTCCTTTTTATAATTTCTAGGGTTTATATATTTGGGGGTTTATAGTTGGAATTGATATGTGAGGAGAAGAAGAAGAGAAGGAGAAGGGGAATAAGGGTTCAGCTGATTGTATGTGAGGAAGAGAGTGGGGAAAACCTAGGCTAGGTTTTATTTTGGGAGAGAAGAAATGGGAAGGCTGGTTCTTATTTCTTATTTTGGCTGAGTAGAAATGAGGAGGACGAGAGTCTTATCTCTTTAATTCTTTTTCTTCGGTTAGAGATCCACTTGCTCTTCAAAAATCGGGCCAACCTTGATTCTTCAGCCATGGGAGGCCACCCAAGTGAGCGGCTGATTTATGTAGGGAAAGAAGTGAACGACTGTAATTTAAGTGGGAAAGAAGTGAGTGGCTGTGAATTTATAAATGAAGTGAGTTGTAATGAGGAGAGGGGAGACTAATCGGGATGGAGCAAATAAAATATGGGTGGAAAGTAATTGTAGAGGTCGGCTGTGAAGAACAGGATTGAGAGGATAGCTCGTCCTTGCGAAGCTGATGGGCCAGCTGGTTCTCGAGAGTCGAGAGTCAACACGCGGGTTCGTCTGATCTTGTGAAGTTTTGTTAGAGGAGAGAGAAGGTTAATTGTATGTTAGTTTGAGTTTTAAGTGAATATGAGCTGGTGACCCTTTGGAAAGCTGAGGGGTCAACAATGACCCTTTCGTATTTCGGAAAAGAAAATAATTGACTGTGTTGCATTGGACTGGTGTGGAATTAGAAATGGAATGGTAGGTTTTCCAATGAATAAATAGGTTAGGCTAGTTGGGTCAGAAATTAAGGATTGGACTGTTGGGCTAGTTTGGGCATGCCCTAGCTGATTTAATTCTAATTAATAATTTAGTTAACTAGTATCTATTTAATTAATGTTGCTTAGTTAAATTTTAGATAAACAATTTTCTTGTATATTAAGTTAATGATAATTGTATTGACCTTAGCAATATTTAGAATAATAGTATTGTTAATATCATTAATAAATTGCTTTCATTATTAAATTGTCATTTGATATTTTAATGTTCTTAATAAAGTATTGGTTTTGTTATAATATAATATTTATATTTTATTATACATATTATTTGCTAAGCTTCTAGTTAGCTAACAAATATATTTTGTTACAAGTATTATCTGCAAATATTAGATAAATCATATTATCAATATTTTGTAAGTTAGTTGGTATTTTCTAAAATAAGAATTTTTGTTTAATATAGTTCAAAGTATTTTCTAATAAATAATTATCAAGGCTAATATACATATTTTTCTAAACAAATGATTTTCTACTAAATATAATTGATATTTTAAGCTATTTAAAAAGGTTTATATAGTTATAATTTTGCTAGCAAAATGTTTTCATATTTCTAAATAGTCTAATAGTATTTTTCAATAAACTTACTTGTAAATAAAGCTATATTTATTACTTTGCTAATAAATGTTTCTAAATAGTTATAAAAATTATATAGTATATGTTTTCATTAGTATTTATGGTGATTTAAACTACAATATTTTTTTTTAAATATTGTTAACTAGTTCTTGTCTAGAAATAGTTGAATTATCTAAGTTAGTTAGCTATTGTCATTATTTCAAACCCTAATAATTGTACAAAATATAACAGGTGATCCTTTACAACCATGCAGTACTACTCTCGTACAACCAAACCGAGGCAAGTACACTGACTCGACTTGTACTCTGTATTTCTGTCTTACCTTCATGTGCCATGTTCTCATATTGGACACGAGATACACACGTTTGTCTTGTACATTCTTTATTGCTTGTGAGTTATTGTTTATTGCGGGATTGGGGGAAATATTAGCTTTTGTGTGACCACATCCAACATAGGTATTGTGGATAGCCTAATCGTACACTTCAAGTACGATGAAGCCGTACCTTGTAGAATTGATTGACTCTTTGACTCATTGATTGATTGTGCTCCTAAGCCGGTCACACATTAGTTTTAATATTTTAAATTGTCACACTTGCATATTGATTGTCGTATTTATTGCCTTGTACATTGATAGCCGTGTTCATTGTCTAGCATATTGATTGTCGTCCATTGCCTGCAGTTTTATATTTTATTTCTGGTACCGTAGTTTCACTTTCATTTCTGGTATTCTGGTTTTACCTTGTATTCTGTACTACAAATTACATTGTATATTGTTCTTGTCAGGGTTGTACTTTGCTCTTTTCCTGATAGGATACGTTGCAGGTGAGTGGGAGGCCACATGGAGCATGTGATTGCATTAGATATTGCAGCTTTTATTTTATTTTATTTTCTAGAGATTGTATTTTGGATATTCATTATTGTATCTTTATTTTATTTGACCGGATTTGTCTTCGGCTGATTTTGTACTAAAAATACTTGATGGATATTGGTGATCATTTTTGGGAACATTATAAAGCTGTGTTTGTTTACATTACATTGTGACTTGGAGTTTTCCTTAGTATTGTACAACTTACTTCGTTGTGTCCATCGACGAAGGCTGGGCGTGTCCGACTCGTATCCGATTATTCGGGGGCGGGTCGTGACACCTGCTGTTTCAAAGGACTCGCACTGCCTTCAGAGATGAACTCCTCATACGCCTGTTGATTAAGGCATACCACAAGTGTTTTGTGGGAGGAGCCGAGTTTGATGTCATCAGATTGCGACACAACTTTCTCGTTGGAGGAGAAAGAAGTCCCCAGCAGAGTCGCCAGCTTGTTTGCCATTAAAACTCTTTGGGATTGATGTTTTTAATTACAAACAGAACAGAGTACAATATAGGACTTAGACGTAGTCCTAAGAGTACACTTTTGTTTTTATCTGTGAACTGTGTCGGTGGAGCGAGTGGTAATGCGTTGACTCCGTTGACGATCTGACGACGATCTTGAACTCTTTGAAGGTCTGGATTGCTCTGGATGTCGGAGCGTTGCGAGGAGAAGTAGACGTTAAGTGTCTCTTCTGGCATCTGTATGTGGATACAACAGTCTGTCTGTATATTTATCTCTGTGTGTGTCAGTTTTCGTTTTGAAGTAGTGATCCTTCTATTTATAGATAGCAGGATGGCTGCTTACGCGCGCATTTGTCGGATGCGCCTGGACGTGGGGACGCTACGTGGCTGTTGCTGGCGGGGGTGCATAGACGATGCACCCCGAGTTGTAGTGGAATCTACTTGAACTGCTTCGTCAGGCTACGGAGGAGCTGACACGTGGCAGTTGCTGAGATTTGGTTGTTGCTGAGATCTTGGGTGGTTAGCACCCATTATTTGAATAGAACTGAGTCAAGGGACGCGTTGCGTATGTCACTGGCTCAAAGATCTCGATTTTGGAGGAGAGTGATCTGTCGGGGTATGCCTAGGATCGGGCGCATGGAGGTGACTTAGTCTATGAGTTTTAGGCATCATAGACGAGTCTGGGCGCATAGTTTTTGTGGCGCATGCAGAGCTTCGCATCAGGGTGCGCCTAGGATCAGGTGCAGGGGAGGCGACTTGGTCTTATGATTTTTAGGAGCCATGAGCAAGTCCAGGCGCATGGCTTTTGAGGTGCATGCAAAGCTTAGTCTTCTGTCGCTTAAGATCAGAAGTGAGCTGAGGGAGCGTATGTCCACTGGAGCATATTTCGTCTTCTGGGCTTATGTCCACGAGGCGCATACAAACGATCGGTCGGCCACGTGACAATTGTTGCCTATCCAAGGTGTAATGATGGTGCTGACATCAGCAGTGCTTCGTTTTCTGCACAGGGCTGCTGATTGGACGGCTCTTGGAATGTGTTGCCGCCTTTGTCATTCAGCATTAAATGCTTGATGGAGAGGGTTGCATTGGTTAGTATAGAAGCATGGAATTTCACAACCAGAAAGATCATGCGCCAGACACTACATGCGCTAGAACTCAGACGAAGAACTTCACAGCAAAGTCAATAAGTATAGACATTTGAAGAAGGACTTTTCATTTTATATATAAAAGTCTAAATACATGTCTAGAAAAGGTTGTACAAAGGAAAATTTCTACAAAGGAAAGATCCTAAGTCTACAGCCAGCGGCCACCATACGCCTCCAGATAGGCGCAGCAGACATTATGCGCCTCCATCCAGGCGCATCCCGCCATCTCTTCAGCAGCTCAGTTATGTGCATCCAGCCCAGCTATGTGCATCCCTTCAGCCAAATTCTTCCAGCCAGGCTCACCTGGCCGAGCAGAGCTCAGTCATGTGCAACTCTTCCAACCAGGCTCACCTGGCCGAGCAGAGCCCAGTTATATGCTGCTCTTCCAACCAGGCTCGCCTGATAAATGCTTCGATACACAAAGCATTTAACCCTCTGGCTGGAACCAAGGAAGAGAAGAGCACCGCAAATGCTGTGGCCAGAGGAGGCTTCGAAAGAGCCTCCAAAGGCGAAGGAAGACCGTGATCGAAACCGCGGCTAAAGGAGCAGCTTTCAACACAACCAAAGTGGGCAAACCCCACTTTGAAGGAAGATAGAGCCTAGCACCGCCATTCCGATCTACGGCTCTTCCGGAATAACGGAGACGAGGCTCGAGCATCCCTATCTTTGGATGCAACAGGCACCTTCCGCCTGCCTCAGAAGCCCTCGACTCCGTCTTTTGGATGTAACAGTCACCTTCAAGTGCATCGAAGACAACACAGCGTCTCATCTTCACCCTCGGGAGCACTTCGTCAACAGAATGCACCCGCATGTTCAAGTTCATATTGGAAGTACGTGAGGGAATGAGAAGCAAACCTTCTCTCCATGCCACTATTTATAGGCCGGGCAGATCAAACCCACGCGCCAAGTGGATGGCTCTCCGAATTCTGTGCAATGAATTTGCATTAAATGGATGAACCGGACGCCTCGAATTCAGCCAAACGGCTATTTATGGCACTCGAAGAGCGAGACAGCCGCATCATGAAAAGACATGTCCGATGCGCCAGCCAGACAGCGCATCACACGGACGCGTCCTTCGGCATCAGGCGCATCACACAGACGCGCCCTACAGTACTCGGCGCATTACAGAGGGTGCGCCCCCACACATCTCCCTACCGAGTGGAACGCCAACCGACGCGCCCACTCAGCTGTCCATCGAACGTCACCAACATTAAATGCTGAACTGACAGAGTTGGCAGCACGCCTCCCAAAGTCTGAACAGTTGACAGCTTTTTCAGAAAACGAAGCGTCGGCAACGTCAGCATCATCATGACTTTATTTTCGACGGCTACTGCCACGTGGCCACTCCACCATCAGCATGCGCCTCTACGGCCATGCGTCCAAATCAGCATGCGCCTCAAAAGCCATGCGCCTCAGACTGCTCTCTGATCCCGAAAGACAGAAGGAAAGTCGCCTGCATGCGCCTCAAAAGCCATGCGCCCCAAATGGTTTGTAACTCCTAAAGGTTATGAGCCGCAGCCTCCTCCTGCGCCCAATCCAAGGCGCAGCCCACCAGATCACTCCTCTCCACCAAATCCGAGATCTTCGAACCATGAGTCGACGACACGTGTCCTTTGACTCAACTCATCCAAGATTTCAGCAACGGAAAGATCTTTCCTCTGCTACGTGCCGGCTCACAACAGCAGTATGAAGAGTTCTCCCCCTCGATCAGGGCGCAGCATCCATGCGCCTCCATCAGCAACCTCCACGTGGCGTCCCCACACCGGTGCATCCTGCATGCGCGCATGAGCAGCCAGCCTGCAAAACTATAAATAGAAGGATCATCTCCTTCACACACAGAGACAGAGACTCAGAACAGACAAGACTCACAACACAGAGAGAATCCACAACAGAGAATCACCGGAGAGGCAGTTCTAGACACTCAACGTCTTTCTCCTCTCAGCAAGCTCCAGCACCCAGAGCAATCAACACCTTCAGAGAACCGATAACCGTCGTCAGCCGGTCAACGGAGTCAACGCATTACCACTCGCTCCATTGGCACTAAGGACCCAGCTTAAACAAAAGTGTACTCCTAGGACTACATCTAAGTCCTATATTGTATCACTGTTCTGTTTGTATTAAGATTTCAATCAAAACAATTTTAATGGCAAACAAGCTGGCGACTCTGCTGGGGACTTCTTTCTCCTCTACCGAGATGGTTGTGTCACAGGCCGACGACGTGAAGGTGGGCTCCTCCCACAAGACGCTGGTAGTGCGCCTCAATCAACAGGCGTACGAGGAGTTCATTTCTGAAGGAAGTGCGAGTCCTTCGAAGCGGCTGTCGAAGCCGAAGAAGACCCGCGCAGTCTGGGTGCGCAAAGTCGACGCCTCGGGCACCACCGTTGAAGGGGATGCACCCGTCCAGCCTTCCCTTTCTGCTGACGTCCTCAGCAGTCAAGGTGCGCCCGCTGATGCAGCGCATCTCTCGGGGAAGCGTGCGGCTGACCACGTTCCCCAGCCATCTTCCTCTCAGGCGAGAAAGATACGTCGACGGAGCAGGGGCTCAGCCAATGCCCCGCACATCACTTCTGATGCGCCACAAAGAGCCTCTGTCTTTGACAGACTCACTCGCTGTAATGGCGAGGAGAATTTGGATGCTGAGTACTATGCGCCCCAGCGGGCTGGTACGAAGAAATCCAAGGCGGCACGGGCCATGCGCCACAAACGTGCTATGCCAGCAGCCGGCCAGAGGCACGCGCTTACGATCACGCATGCTGCCGATGGCAAGCTGTACAAGGTTGACTCAAGTTCTTCTGCACCGACAACGAGTCGACCTTCAAAGTCCTCATCTCGCTTGGGCACATTCACTGCGTGCACAACCAAGCCGAGAGAGGCAAACTCAGTGGTCTTGAACTCCTGTGCCTCCTCTGGTTGTGCGTTTGAGGTTCGTTCAAGTCACTTCAAATGCTGTGGTTCCCCCACTACTGATCGTGATGCCTGCTTGGTATTAGATCAGGGGGCGCAGCACTCACCCGACCACCCCGGCGCTTGGCCCTGCCATGCGCCTGAGAGGGGTGTGAGGGTAGCACTCTCCTCCAACGACCTGCGCAACGTGATCACTCACAAGCGCCGGTCAGGAGAGTTGACCAACAAGCACGATGTGCCTCTCACGGGGCACACTTGTGCAGTGGTCACCATCAACTGCTGTTGTAAGACGGCAGTACCGCCAAAGCAGTCGGTCTTCCAACGGCTACAATCATCGACACCCCTCCGACATCGCCTTGGGACGAAGGTGTCAGCAGAAGAGGAGCTAAAGGTTGCTTCATGCAACGTGATCTCCAACTCCTCATCTGTCCGGAAGACGACTGCCAATTCCTCGTCTTCATCCAAAAGCCAGCCGAGGAAAACCAAGGCAGCTGTCTCGACCTCTGGAGTGTTCGAAGGCACTCGGTCGAGGAAGAAGTTCTTGGAGGAAGCTGGGGGTAGCCAGACCCTTGTCGAGCCTCCTTCCGAAGACGAAGATGTCCAAAGCACAGCTCCGGCGGATCTTCATCAAGGCGAAGATGGCCTCCCTGAAGCCCCTCAAAATGACGATGTCCTCCAGGACACCGCCGGGGGTAGTGCTGGAAACGAAGAGGCCCTTCAAGACAGAGCTGAGGGCAGTCAGGCCCTTGCAGATGCGCCTGTCGAAGACGAACTCCAGAATGTGGCTGGGGGTGGCCAAACACCAGGAGAAGTGACTCCCCCACATGAGAGCGAGGCTGAGAGCGAAGCCTCAACTAATCCATCCACTTCCGGCCGTGTCATGACAGTATACATGACCGGGGGTGATCTTGAGACTGATGCGCCGCCACAGGACATTGTCCAGCGCATAGACTCGCTAGAGGGAGGACTCAAAACCCTCTCTGCCTCAATGCAAGCACTGACTCAAGCAGTGTTTGAGATGCGGTCGGCCTTGATCAGGACACCTTCACATGGTCCCGACCCAGGAGCCAATGGAGAGTCGAGTGTGCCCCTCCAACGGACACCCTCAGACACAGAAGCACCCCGGACGTCGGAGCCCTCAAACGCTCCACTCCAGGTGGTACCTCCTTCCCCGACTCCTAGCTCCACGGAGGACGTGGTCGAAATGATCAAAGATCTGCGGGAGCGCTTCGAGTCCAAGAACCGGCAGGAGGAGCGCCAGAAGATGGGCATTCCCCAGCCTTATCCCCTTGAGTGGAACAAGGTGGTTTATCCCCCAAAGTATAAACCACAAACACTCACGCCGTATGACGGGAAGGACTCTCCACGATGGTACCTGACGTACTTCCAGTCGCAGACAGGGCATCTTTCGAAGGAGGATGCGCTCCTCACCAGCATCTTTGTTGGGGCCCTAAAAGGGGTGGCGTATGACTGGTACTGCAGCCTCCCCGATAATTCCATATCGTCCTTCGACGACCTGACACGCCTCTTCCTCGACCGCTTCTACGACGGTGGGAAGGACATGACGATGGCGTCTCTCATTGAGATACGCCAGAAGGACAAGGAAACGGTTCGGGCATTCATCGAACGCTTCCGTCAGGCCTGCTTCAGGCTACCTCCAGGCATGCCAGAGCATGCGCTTCTCTCCGCTTGTAGTATGAACATGCTGCCTGCAGTAAAGCTCTGGCTTAACTCTACTCCCCCTCCCGACTGGAGCTCCCTAATCATCGAAGCTGAAGCTGCAGAGAAGAAGGCGGCCAATGCACGTCTTCTGGGTGTTAGCTTCCCCGCCTTTGACGATAAGGGGAAAAAGTCCGCAATCAACAACTCCGGACGAGAAACAAAGGGGAAACAGGCATTGACTGTTAATGCCTCGAAGGGCGCATCTGCGCCTACTCAAAAGCCTCCACTGGCACCGAGACCCAAGGAGGTTTATTCATTTAATGATGACGACACCCTGCAACTCTTTGAGATACTGAAGCAGGGTGACAAGATCAAGCTTCCGGACCCAAAGCGGCCCGATGAAGTCGGGAAAGTGGACAACCCGAGGTACTGTCACTACCATCGGTTTGTCGGACACCCGACCAAGGACTGCTACGTCCTCAAAAATTATATCCAGCGCATGATCAATGCGGATGTAATCTCCGTCGACTACGAAGAGAAGACGGTGTCAGCTAATATGGTGTCACTTCAGTTCGGCACCTTGCCGCCGACTACCACACAAGATGGCGTCGTCCCCATCCCTAAGGCGACAATGGAGGTGGTGAACTTGCCACCCACCCGTGACAATGTGAGTGGACTTGTCCCACTCACCACATCTCGAGGAGAGGTCCTCTGGGTTCACCCCGACCTCGTCTCCGAGGTAACTCAACCGGAGGTACGCCCTACCTCCAAAGCAAAAGACAGGAAGATCAAGTCTTGCCGCACGGTCTCTTCTTCAACGGAAGAGGCGCTTCCTGTGCAGACGCGTGCACAATAGAACTCCCAGTCCGGTAAAGCTGCCGCCGAAGTGGTGCCTCCTGGCACCATCCCTGAGGAGGGTCCATCAAAGCCCTCAGCAGCCAATAAACAAAAGCAAGTGGAGGCCCGTTTCGACAGACCTCTGCGGAAAGAAAATGCTTCGGGGCTAGCCAAGCCCCACAATTTTGACATTCTGGTGCAACTGGCCAGTACTCCTGTACGCTTGTCTTTGTTCGAGCTCCTGCGTCTCTCCAAGGACTCCCGAGAAGCTCTCTGCGAAGCTCTGAAGGATGCCGAATCCTTTCTCAGTCAAATCAAGCAGCCTGAAGACCTCCCAACTACTTGTGCACACTGTCATTGTGCGGATGAAGTTATCCCAAACATAACTTTCACCCAACAAGACATGCTGCTCAAGCATCACCGACATAACCGACCGTTGTATTACACAGGGTACATCGGTTCGGTAAAGGTGAGCAGGATTCAGATCGATCCGGGGTCTTTCCTAAGCATCATTCCAAAGGCGCTGCTATCAAAGCTGGGGATCCCAATGTACCGGCTGGCGCCCTCCAATACGACCATCAGTGGCTTCAACGCTAGTAAGAGCGAGCCACTGGGCAAGATTCGGCTGAAGTGTCACATCGGCAGCCTCAAAACTGAGGTGACTTGTTATGTGGTGGATGCCGAGGTCAACTACAACATCTTACTCGGACGACCATGGTTACATGAGTACATGGTGGTGCCCTCCATGCTCCACCAATGCATGAAATATGTATCCACCAACGGCGTCATCCGGACGGAGTTTGCAGATATCGATCCCTTCAAAGGGATTGAGGCCTACTTTACCGATTCCGACTTGTACAAGCCACTTGACGAGGAGGAAGCCAATGACGCCGATGATGAAGCAGAGACGGCAACAGAGCCGGACTTGGAGCCCGAAATGACTCCCGACGCCCCCTTGAAAATCCGATTGAAGGGCAAGCCTCCCCAGAAGGCGCCTCCAATGAGCATCAAGCTATCAGGGAAAGCACCGACTCACGAAGCTTCCCTGAAGATACGCCTCAAGGGAAAGCCACCTCAAACAGCGGCTCCCCTGGTGGTAAAATTACAAGGGAAGGCGCCACTCATCGGAGGCGCAACCGAGGTACCTCTCAAGGTGCGTCTTAAAGGCAAGCCGCCGCAGTCATCCAAGATGCCGGAGAGGGCTCACATAACCCTCTCAGACCCCAAAGTCAGAGCGGTGGAGGACTCTCCTGATCCGGCCCCAGTGCTTACAGATGAGGAGCTTGGCGAATATATCTCTGCTGATGTAGACGCACCCTCCTTCGACAATATAATCCCACGGGATAAAATCTCGTACTTTATCAATAATAGAGTATCTTTCAATTATTCTTGTCTTCCACACTGGAATGCCATGTATACATTAGATAACGCTCTACGGTCGTTGCAAACACAAGTAACGACCGTCTACCATAATCAAATAGTCCCGTCTCAAGGAGTCTTCGTAGTCCCTCCACGGAGCCGAGACCAAGGCACCATCATCTCGGGCAAAATCGAGGGTCGTCGGGACCTCCCATCAATCGAGCCCGAACCTGATACCGGCAGAGTACAAGTCTATCGGTACACAGATGCGGCTAAGCACATCATCCAAAAGATGGGCTACGACCTGAAAAGCAACAAAGGCCTAAACTATGGCAAGGGTCGGCATCTCCCTGTCCGGCTTTCGATGCCCAATGGAAAGCCACAGGATTACTATAATCGGACTCGACGGGGGTTAGGCTATGTCACGCCGCCATCAACTCCAGAGAGTTCAGACGCAGAAGACATAGAACATTCCCACTCGTCTGAAGCATCGACGTGGGATTCCGATACCAGTATCGGATCAGTCTTCAGGAAAGTGCTGTCAGCTAACATGACATCGGTGCAACCTCAGAAAGATGAAGGCGAAGACCAACCGCCGGAACCCTTCGAAGAGAAACCCTGGGCTCAACGCCTAGGAGAACAATGGGAGTCTTGTTTTGAGTTACGAGAACCTCCCACCGAAGACGAAGTCGAGCAGATCGACCTCGGGGATGGGTCTTCTTCTAAACCCATCTTCATCAACAAAAGCTTGGAAGGAGAAGACCGAGAATCTTTAGTCCAACTGGCTAAAGAGTATATTGACGTCTTCGCCTGGAGCTACGAAGACATGCCGGGTCTCGATCCACAGATCGCGATGTATAGGTTGAACATCTTACCAGATGCCAAACCTATCAAACAACAACAGCGACGCTTCCGCCCGGACATCATGAATGCCATCGATCAGGAGGTGGACAAACTCTTGACTAGTGGCTTCATCCGTGAGGAACAACACCCGGACTGGGTAGCCAACGTCGTCCCTGTCACCAAGAAGAACGGGAAGATACGAGTCTGTATCGACTGCAGGGATCTCAACTCTGCTTGCCCGAAGGATGAATTTCTGCTCCCAATCACCGATGTAATGATCGACAACACATGTGGCTTTGAACGCATGTCCTTCATGGACGGGTATTCAGGCTACAATCAAATCAAGATGTTCCCCGATGATGCAAAACACACGTCATTCAGGACTCCGAAAGGTGTTTTCTGCTACACAGTAATGCCCTTCGGCTTGAAGAATGCCGGTGCAACATACCAACGAGCGATGAGTACCATCTTCCGTCGACATCTTCGCAAGACAGTTGAGTGCTATGTTGACGACATCGTAGTCAAGAGCCGCCTCAAAAGAGATCACCTACAGGACCTGAGGACGGTCTTTGATCTCATGTGGGCACATCAACTCAAAATGAACCCCGCTAAATCCTTCCTGGGGGTTTCTAGCGGCAAATTCTTGGGCTTTGTCATCACGGCAAAAGGCATTCATGTCGATCCCGAGAAGACTAAAGCCATCCTCAACATGGACCCTCCGAAGAACCTTCGAGAACTTCGGGGCTTACAGGGACGTCTGGCATACATCCGGAGGTTCATAGCAAACCTCTCCGGTAAATGTCAACCCTTTACTCAGCTCATGAAGAAGGGAGTCTCTTACGTCTGGACAGAGGAGTGCCAAAAGGCTTTCGACGACATCAAGGCTTACTTGACAAGCCCGCCAGTCCTAGTGGCACCTGTCGCCGGCAAACCATTCCTCCTCTACGTCCGTGCCATGGATCATTCCCTCGGCGCTTTACTGGCTCAAAACAGCGATGCAGGCTACGAGCAAGCAATCTACTACCTCAGTCGAACACTCATCGGGGCCGAACACCGGTACAACCCCGTTGAAAAGGAGTGCTTGGCTTTGGTGTTTGCCATTCAGAAGACTCGTCATTACGTCTCGGGCCAGATAATTCACGTCATCTCCCGAGTCAATCCACTCAGAGTTCTCATGACGAAGCCAGGGTCATTAAACTCCCGGCTGGCTACATGGGCGATCCTACTAACGCCATACAACATGGTGTTTGTCCCGCAGAAGGCGGTCAAGGGTCAGGCTCTGGCTGACTTTTTAGCTGCACACCCCATCCCAGAATCTTCAAAACTCTATGAAGATATCCCGGATGAAGTCCAAGAATCAAACGTCACTGAAGGAAGCCCCGTTTGGCGGATGTTCTTCGATGGCGCTTCAAGAACGGGCCCCAACGGCCAAATCATCGCAGGAGTGGGGGTAGTCTTGGTCTCCCCCGATCAGCTGGTCATCCAGCGCGCATACTCTCTTTCGAAGCCGTGCTCCAACAATGTTGCTGAGTACAACGCACTCGTCATGGGACTCCAGCTAGCACAACAGCTGGGGGTGGATCATCTGGAAGCCTACGGCGACTCGAAACTCGTCGTAAACCAGATTCGGGGCAATACGAGGTTCGCCATGAAGATTTGATCCCTTACCATGAAGTTGCATTGAACATCATTTCAACCTTCACTGGGTTCTTCATCGAACATGTACCCCGTCTATAAAACTTGGAGGCTGACGCTCTGGCTGGCCTCGCAGCCTCATTGGCCGCGCCCCTTGGGACTCAACACTATGTCACGGTAACTGGCCGAGACTTGATTTGTCCCAGAAACAACCTATGTTTGCAAATGGCTCACGCCGTGCCGACAAACACCGATGTTAATGTCCGAGACTGGAGATTCCCGTTCATCGACTTCGCCGTCTACGGAATCCTTTCGGAAGACCCGAAGGAAGCCGTCTCAGTCAGGAGACGCTCTCTTCGATTCTACTACGATACAGCCACTAAAATGCGGTACCGACGCTCCTTCGACGGGCTTCTCCTTCGATGCCTGTCTAACGAAGAAGCAGCCGAAGCTCTTCGAGAAGCTCATGACGGAACTTGCGGAGCTCACCAACCAGGTCCTAAGTTGCAAGATCGACTGCGACGTATGGGCCACTACTGGCCAACCATGGCCGCCGACGCAGTAGAATATGCTAAGAAGTGCATGCATGCCAACTTCATGCAGACTTCATACATACACCGTCCGAACCTCTACATCCTACAGTCGCCTCCTGGCCATTCGAAGCCTGGGGCATGGACATTGTAGGACCAATCACCCCTCCTTCATCAAGATGACATCATTTCATCCTGGCCATCACCGATTACTTCTCCAAATGGGCGGAAGCAGTCCCACTAGGGAAAGTAAAAAGCTCCAGGGTGGTCAGCTTTATCAAACACCATGTCATTTACCGTTTCGGAGTACCCAGGCGAATCATTCATGACAATGGTCCCCAGTTCATCAGCCACATTTTCAGCAGGTTCTGTGACAAGAATCGCATTCAAAACGTGGCCTCAACCGCCTACAATCCGGCAGCAAACGGATTGGCCGAGGCGTTCAACAAAACTATCGTCAGGCTGCTCAAAAAGGTCGTGTCATCCAACAAACGCGACTGGGACGAAAAGCTCGGCGAATGTCCTTTGGGCCTACCGCACAACGGTACGGACCCCAACAGGCAACACACCATTCTCCCTGGTCTACGGAAGCGAAGCGGTACTGTCTCTCAAGATCCAGATCCCCTCACTCCGAGTAGCGATCACAAACAACTCACAGAAGAAGACAATCAACGTCGTCGTCTGCGGGAACTGGAGGCACTTGACGAAAAGCGTCTCCTAGCTCAACAACGCATCGAACTTTACCAAGCCCGTATATCACAGGCTTTCAACAAGAAGGTCAAGCAAAGAACTTTCCAAGTTGGCGACCTGGTTTTAACAGTCAGAAGGCCAATGGTGTTAACTCACAAGACACCAGGGAAGTTCGAGCCCAAATGGGAAGGACCCTTCATCATTGAGACGGTATACTCAAACGGTGCTTACCGCCTCGCCAAACCCAATGGAGACTTGTTCATGATGTCCATCAACGGCAAGTTCCTAAAGAAGTACTATTCTTGACATCCTCCAAGACATATATTTCCCCAAACAACCTCTTTTCACAAAAATCAAACGCTTTCGGAACCCAGCTGTTCCGTGGCATCCTTCCGTAGAAAGATAACCACGTCCACATTACCTCTGAGTTGTCTCTCTACATCCTACAAAGCGGAACCTTACATTTCATGAGCTTACGCTATCCTTCATGTTTACCACGTCCACATTACCTCTGAGTAAACATCCCGTACAAACAACTCCTGTGTTGTCGTACATTGATCGCAGAACTTCCACATCCACATTACCTCTGAGTTGTTCAGCGTATCCCCCAGGATCATTCCTACCATGTCCATAAATACCTCTGAGTAGGAAGATTCTATCATTTGAACCTAATGATTGCCATGTCCACATTACCTCTGAGCAAACATGTTGGTTCCTTCAAACTTATTATCTGTACCTAGAAACCAAGGTGCGCAAAAGATAATAGGTCCACATAAATCATCAAGTTCATGAGATCAAAAATGAACACATCACAAAAAAAAAGATAGTGTATTTCTTTATTTTTCAAAAAAAGGAGTACAGAAATACGCTATTTCCCCAGCAAGAGTTGTAAAAACACATAAAAAGAAGAGAAGCTACAGTCCCCGATCCTCTCCAGGGTGGGATGAGAGCTCTCTGACTCGACGTCTCAGGTCGGACAGTACGAGTTTCCACAGTCGCCTGGACTCGGAGCTCGGCTTCTTGACGCATTAATCCGACAGCCTCAGCGGAAGTTTTACTCTCATACTTCTCATCAAGCTGTCGTCGCTGCTGAGCCAAAGCAAGGGTCCGCTGAGTAAGAGTCGCTTCCTCCTGCTTGAATGCCACGTGTTCAGCCAGGACACGATCAGCTTCTAGTTGAAGTTGGGTCCGCTGGTCTTCAAGATGGCACATCTGAGCATCAACCTCTGCGATGTTAGCGTCCACCGCAGCCCGCTTCTCTGTCGTCTTCTCCATAGATTGAGACAACTGCTCCGCCGCAGCCTCAGTCCCAGCCACTTCACTGCTCTCAACTGCTCACATCGGCTCGATGGGAAGCCTCGATTTCAGCCATCAACTTCCCTATCTCTGCATCTATCAAGACAGAGAGGTCATTTCGTTGGATGCGCTGCAGTTCCGCGAGCCGCTCGTCCAGCTCAATCACCAAACCTCCAGAATTTCGGCCATATGGTCATGGCCTTGGTGAACGCGGATCAGCTCGATACAAGGCATTGCCAAAGCTTTTGCTGTCGTAAAGCTCCCCTTGGCATCCATCACTGCAGATACACCTTTCTCCAGCATTTTGTATACTTCCTCGACGAGGAACTTCACATACTCATCGGCATCCGCAGCACCTGCGGCGTCATAGCAGGAGTTGGGGGAGCTACTACAGTTTGCGGACCGGAGGAAGATCCGCCAACCTCGATCTGAGAGGTTTGAACCTCGGCAGCAATAGGCTCTTCATCAACAGGGGCCAGACTGCTAGCCCGAGGAGCCGAAGGAACAGAAGGAGCCGGCACATGCGTCGTGATAGTACCCCAAGTGGAAGGAGCAACAGAGGGTTCCACACCCTTACCCTTCTCAAGCCCGGAGAAATCACCGACGTCAACGGCCACCTCTTCTACCCCCGACGTTCTATCAGCATCAGCTACCTCCCCCGGCAAAACGGGAAGATCAACATTTATCTCCTGGCCAGCCCCAGGAGACAAGACCGGCAGAAGGGTCTCATTCTTCTCAAGTCCCTCTACAGGGACAGAATCTGTCGCTACCGCCTGATCGGTAGCCATCTCTATGTCCATGGTTGAAGCCAAGGAAGGATTTGGCAATGATTCGGCCGACCTCCCTTCATTATGACAAGGAGGGGAATCAACCCTCTCCTCTATCCTCACTGCTTCTGCTGCCCCCGCAACGGACCCTTGCAACGCGGAGGGACGTCACCAGAGGCGACAAACTCTAATCCACTTCATCATCAGGATGCCTCGAGTCTGTAGGACCCTCAGCGTCCAAGGCCTCACGGCAGATGGTACTATCCCAGAAGTGTTGCGACTTCAAGAAGGAGATACTAAAACCTCCGCGGGAACATCTTCGGGACCCTCCTCCAAGGAGACATCATCATTGGTGGAATGCGCTCCTCAGAAGAGCCTGCCACTCCTTCGGCTTACTGGTGCCGGTTTCGAGCACGAGACTTCTTCTTCATCCCTACAAGAAGAAGAAAATAAGTCGCCACAATGACATAAAAAACTGGAATTATGAAGCATCCTACCTCAGCGGGAGCTGAGCCGTTGGCGTTACAAGTGGCGCTTCCGTAATCTCGGGGTCGACGTCCTTCTCGACCTTTTCGGTACAGAAGAACCAG
>JANAVB010019800.1:6106758-6299086 GCA_029216955.1 Iris pallida | reverse complement strand
ATATATATATAATATATATATATAATATAGATATATATATATATAGATATAGATATATATATATATATATATATATGTTATATTAGTGTTTGGGCTATTGGTGGCATATGTTATAGGATGTTAGGCATAAGCTTTGTGATATGCTAGTGTATAGATATGGTATAGACTATATGGTACATAGGTTATGTATATGTCTGAAACTATAGGCTTGAGTAAAAGTGTATACATTTTATATATATAGATAGTTGTTATAGCTTATAGTATCCAGGTAATATATAGCCTATGGCTAGGCTCATGAGATAGTCTTAGATAGGCCTAACAAGACTTGTAGACTAGAGTTTGACTAAACCCTAGACTAGTTGACTAGTTTGAGTAGAGTGTGACCTAGTTGACTAGATTGTTGACCGGAGTGACCAAGAGTTGACTTTGACCTAGAATGGTCTAGAATCATGTAGATTGCATTGTAAACTTCATTTATAATATAATTGAACTCTTTATAACCTGTACTGCTCTAAATAGGACTCTGTGGCTCCAGTTTGGACATCTATAATACATATCAGTTGTTCAGGTTCTCAGGCGAGTTCATTCTCTGATCATTTCATACTTGCTAGGACTTATATTCTTGCTCTAGACTACTTTACTTGATGCTGACACTTGTTATCACGGATTAGTACTATATGGATCTTTTCATGCGATATTATCAAGAAAGAAAATATAAAACAAGCAATAGAATAATATACATGAAGTACTATAAGAGATGTACATAAGTAGTAAGAGAGATATCTGGAAAACAATATATATATATATATATATATATATATATATATATATATATATATATATATATATATATATATATATATATATGGAAAGTAAGAACTGTAAGTGACTATAAGTGATTTAGAGCACAAGATGGTTATATAATCGGCTTGATGTTGTACACGACTAAGTTACAGAGTTTATACACGAGTAAACTAAGGAATAATCACATAACCACTACATCGAGTATTTCATGTTCGTGTACTTTATCATGAGCATCGTGTACTCCTTGTATTAGTATTATTCGTGTACAAATCCTGTGCTCTCATGTACTCTCGTGTGCTCACATGATCTTCTTGTGCAACAAATCATCGTGTACGTAACATAACTTGAGTGGATCCTTGTGTATTGATTGGGGACGGGGGAGTAGAAGTGGTTATGTGATTATTTCTTAGTTTACTCATGTATAAACTCTATAACTTAGTCGTGTACAATATCAAGCCGATTATATAACCATCTTGTGCTCTAAATCACTTATAGTCACTTACAGTTCTTACTTTCCATATATATATATATATATATATATATATATATATATATATATATATATATTGTTTTCCAGATATCTCTCTTACTACTGATGTACATCTCTTATAGTACTTCATGTATTATTCTATTGCTTGTTTTATATTTTTTTTCTTGATATGAACTGCATGAGAGTTATATGTTCGTTTCTGTCCTGACTGGACCTGTTAAAAATATTACAGAAGACACCGAGGAGTTCTGCCCTACTTATATCGGAGCAGGCCTAGATGACACTTGTGAGTTGGACCCACAGGAGGATCCAGCTCTAGCTGAGGACATCATCCCTATTGCCTAGGCTAGATAGCTAGGCTTTATCTTATTTCTTTATGTCTTGTATTTGACATTTGAGTTGTATTATTTCTGGATGTTGAGATGTTTTGTCGTTTAGACACTTACTTATTTCCTTCTGTTTGTATGTTCTCTTTTGAGATATTATATCTATCATATCGTGCTATTTCTACATTAGAATTGTGATTGAGATGTACCTTCTGTATTATCCTCCGATTGTAGAATATATCTTATACAACTACATTTATGCTATGTTAGATGTATGCGACCTAGGACAGCGTTCTACCGCCGACACCGCGGCATAGACTGAACGTTCCCACTTCTCGTTCCCCTACACTGGGTGCGGGTCGTGACAATAATGAAGCTCAATCACAGTCTAAGCACGATAAGATAACACAGAAGTCTATAACTAATAAGACTAAACATCAACAACAATAAAACTACTAAATAATAATATCTCAAACGATCTCAAAACAAAGTCAATATCTCAACTTATTACAATTCAAGTTCTAAAAATGAAATCTAAACAAGTCTACTAAGATAGTCTTCTGATCACTCCTGAGAGTCGGAGCCAAAGGTCGCTAATCTATCTCCGGATCCATAGCATGTAGGACAAGTGTCCTCGGGGAAAACATCTGTAATATTTTGTCAACGTATCCAGTCAGGATTGGAACGAGCACAACCCATCTAGAAATCCCAAGTAAATGGCAAAGACTATAAAGCAGTTATAGACAGTTATATTGATAAAGCATGAAAGTTTTAGACGGGTAATGATGTAAAGCAACATTTTATAGTACAAGAGAAGTAATGTAACGAATCAGAAGATCATGACAATAAAGACTGAAAATAAAATCTAGCTGAACTAGAGTAATGTGATATGAGTCCAGACAGTACAATATAAGTCGAGTGTGATCCCAATGTGAGTCTAGTATAATACGAGTCGAGTGAGATCCCAACCAATGATTCTAGTAGGATAGTTTGAGTAAGGTGGTACTAGTAATGATCCTTGATGGTTCTAGTGATGTTTCTAGACAATACTCCAAGTGTGTTTTAAAATACTGAGATAGACATGCAAACGGCTAGGGGTAATTAGGCATATCGCACACCTAGCCAAGTGTGGGATAGCTAGTGTTCGAATATAGTTCACAGGGAGGTGGTTCGAGTATTTAGGAATGTTTACATATTTACTCAAGTATTTCCTCACCCGACATATACAAATGAATCCATAATCCGACACGTAAATCGAGTACAAGTCCAGCCAGCACATGAAGATGCTAATAACTGGTTCGAGTATTTCGAGTGGTGGTTTGAGTAATAGAGGCTAGATGAGTGAAGTATGTGTGTCGCATACATGAATTCAGTAATACCAATCCATGTTTGTAACAGAGAATCAATAGAACTAACTAGAACTGAAATACAGTAATCGACAAGTACATGAAAGAACTATTAGAGAATGTACTCGTCTGTTACCCTGAAAGATTGATGAATACAGATGTCCGAACCGGAGTCATAATGTCCAATTTAGAGAAATATAGGTTAGGATGTGTTCAAAAGGTAATAATTGAAGTTGTAATGCAATCTACATGATTCTAGGTAAATCTAGGTTAAAGTCAACTCTTGGTCAACTCTGGTCAACCCTCTTAGTCAATTAAGTCAAACTTGGGCCAAATTAAGAGTCAAAGTCAAACTTCTTGGGTTTTGGTCAAGTCTAATAGGAGTTGGCAAGGGTACCAGCCAAACTAACCTTAATCTAAATCATAAAACTCAACTAAAGCTATAGTCTATAATACACCTAGACCTAAATCTATATACCATACAAATGTATATATATAACTAATGTACATTCATACCATATATATATATATATATATATATATATATATATATATATATATATATATATATATATATATATATATATTGGAATAATGGTGAACTTATTCCTCGCACATAGCGAAAACGGTATTACAATACTGAAATATCACAACTTCTCATGTCCCACATTTTAGTATTATGGGGCCATTACTGATACATCGAATTCTATGTTATGTAGAATTGCAATAGGGGGTAGCCAAGCCCTCAAAAATACGACGGTTTCGTTCCTTCCAGATGTGCCAAACGGAAGCGGCGAGACGCTCTCTGGCTCTTCTGGCCCACCCCGGATCCCGGCCTCTGTGATCTCGGATCCAGCTAAGAATGTTCCATATATCTCTATCTACCCCAACTCCTTCCCTCAGCTGCACGCACTGCTCACTCCAAATGTGCTAGGTTATCGGGCATACAAAGAAGAGATGCCCCATTATTTCATCCTCCCCCTGACATAGCACGTACTTTTCATTTGGGATCTGCAACCCAAACCTAAGGAGTCTGTCTCTTATCATCAGTCTGTCCCGTAGAAGTCGGTAAGCACATAGTTGCATTTTTTGGGTAATCCTCTTACCCCAAATGAAGTCCACCTACTCAGCCCGGTCGTGGTGGATCCGAACCAAGTCATAACAGCTGCGGAAGCAAAATAGACCTGACCCGACCCCCGAATTTGGGCCAGCCCATCTCCAGGAATCCTCATGCTGGCTAACGTCAATAGTAATAAGGCGAATCTCCTCAGCAAGCTGTGCAGTATAAGAATATCCTTCTGGCCTCCAAACTCTATCTCTGATGATCCGACTGCATGTGAGCCTCCGGCCCGCCATTCTGTCCAGCTGTGTAGGGTGTGAAAAAAATTATGACACACTGACATAAGACTCAACCAAAGCCATACGCTCAAGGCCATACGCTCAGCCAAAGCCATACGCTCAAGGCCATACGCTCATCCAAAGCCGTACGCTCAGTGAATATTTTATTATTTCTTAAATGACAGCACAGCATAAATTTAATGGAGGATAAATCTGACACTTCGTTTTTTGTACAAAAGACAGCTACCCTATGAAGATTAGCCACCGTATGGGTTTTCGAGAATTGATTTTGTCTCTTACGAGGACAGCTCATCAGCCATTATAAATACACAGCCATCATTACTGTCATTTCTGACAGTCTGTCAGCCATCATATCTGCAACACGACGCTCGAGAGATATTTGTCAGTTATTAGAAGATATGGCATATTCGAGAAGAATGAGGACAGCCACGTGTCTACTCCCTCAATGCATACGACTCTTTGCCAATCAAGTGAGCGTATAGACTCCATACGACTCCTTGCCAATCAAGTGAGCGTGTGGACTCTATACGACTCCTTGCCAATCAAGTGAGCGTATGGACTTCATACGACTCCTTGCCAATCAAGTAAGCGTAGGGACTTCATACGACTCCTTGCCAATCAAGTGAGCGTATGGATTTCATACGACTCCGTGTTAATCAAGTGAGCGTATGGACTTCATACGACTCCTTGTCAACCAAGTGAGCGTATTAGCTTTGTATGACTCTTCCTCAAACAAAGACAGCGTATCACAGCAAATGCGTTCAAGATGACTTCAAACGTACAGTCAACACACGTTCTCACGTGTCCTGTACTCAGTTACCCACTTACTCAGAAGTTATGCAACGTGGCATCCATGCCATCAATCTCTCCTAGATATATCCTACTACTCTCAACCGCACTCTAATGTGTCTCCATCAGAATTCGCCACGCGTCCCTGCAGTTATGCACACGTCAAGTAACTGACTGAGCGTATGCTTCAGAACGGTTATCCAGAACTCTATAAAAGAGAGTTTCTTCATCTTCATCAGACATTACAGTTAATTCAGAGAGAACAGAGAGAATGCCCAGTTGCTGTCCAAGTTCTTCGAAGTTCGAGTTTTCTTCATCGCATCGTCCAAGGGATAAAGTAATCGTCTTCTAGATTAGATTTCTATAGTTGTAATTTTCCCAGAAACACAATAAATAAAGTGAATTTATTTATGGAAAATAAATTGGCGACTCTGCTGGGGAAAGCTGTCTCCTCCAACGAGATAGCAACAACTCAATGCGATACTTCGTCGATCGGCTCGACAAAGAAGACGATGGTCGTACAATTCGACCAATCTGCTTACGAAGAAATGCTCAAGGCGAAAGAGGGCCGAACTGCTTCCTCCGCTCTTCTTGCTGCCAAGAAGAAGGGACGCTCTGTCTATATCCCTAAATCTTCTTCGACGGCCCGAGACGCTTCTGTCACCTCTCATTCTGACAAGAACACGTCTTCAACTTTAATAAAGCACGCCTCGGCTTCTCTGAACACGGCAACAGTGGCTTCTCCTAGTCACGCTGACAAAGTAGGTTCTTTAACCAAGTCAGCGTGTCCAAGGAAAACCATCTCTGGACATGTCAAAGTCTCTTCTCCTTCTACCCTTACGACAGCAGTCGGCTCTATAGCCATTAATGACTCTGTGCGTATAGCAGTTAAAGGGCAGTGTACGGCAAAGGCAGCATACAACAAAAGCCAACAGCAGGCAGCGTACGCTAAGCCAAAGCCAGCGTATGCTAGTAAAAAGGCAGCGTATGATCAGAATTCCAAACTGAAGTCAGCATGTGCCAACCAATACAGTCCTTTGACTGTTTCTCAAAATCAAGCTGGGGGTTCTCTTCCACAGAACATACAAATGATTTTCCCACAACTTGCACATCTTGTGCCAACCAAGGAGAAAGACTCTTTAGTCAACTCCTCTACTCCTAAGGTCTTTACCTCTGGAGTTAATTTGACTAGTAATTTTACTAGATCAAACAAAGGAAAATGCCTTTTGGCTACTTCCTCTAAAGATGGATTATCACCGACTCCCAGTCGGAATAATGTCCATCTTCCTTCTCTTAAAATTTTTCGATCTGAGAAATGCAAATTACAAGTATCCAAGACTGATACCAAAGTTATATCTCCTACGGATCTTCGTGACAAGCTTAACCGGAATCATCTCAGTTCCACTTCCGGTATAAAGAAGCCTTATCAAACTGAGACAAGTATACTAGACTCTGATACAGAATATGCCAATAACTATGTCGCTCAAATTAATCGGTCTTTGTACACTCAAGAACCGAGAAGACAGAAGAATAAGAGACAAGTTTCTACACAGAAACTATTTTCAAATATTTCCCAATCTGTTCCTACAGATCTCCGGGAACATTTGCAAAACAAACAGAGAATTGATACTCCATCTGGCTATAATATTGCTCATATTTTCCATGAAAAGCATGGTTGCAACTTCCAACCTCGGGTTGTGATTCAATGTTGTTGTTCGCCAAAAAGACGATCTGTTTTCGAACGGATTCAATATGAACCAATACTGGACGAAGACGAACCTCTTTATGCTTCTGTCAACATGACCTCCAGAAATATTGGGGGTAGAATACGATCTGATGCTATGTCAGATTCTGAAGATGGTGTTTACCTCGGCACCCGATCTAGGACCGGAGCCTCGACCAGGGTCTCTTCTTCTTCTCATCCAAGTGATAATCCAGAGATCACAGAGGACTTCCTTGGAGAGTCCAACTTCCCAGTATTGACTCCCGTAAATAGCCCCGGGAAAGATACTGACTCTCATAGCGATGATTCAGAATAGACTGTTTCATCGTCTATTCCTCGAACAATTACCACTTATATGGTAGATAGTAATCAAGAGCCTTCGACTAGCACTGAAGCTCATGAACAGAGGATTTCTTCTTTGGAACAACAGTTGCGAGCTATGGCAGATACATTGAATGCTATGCATACTCTTATGCAAGCTCAGCAACGAACTCAGCAAGTTCAAACAACAGTACCACCAGTGGTATTAAATACTCCTGTTGTCCCAAACCCGGAACCCTCTACTATTCTGGGGGTACAGTCTAATGTCCCTGTCCAACCTACTCCAAGTCAGTCCGAAGCTGGGGGTGGTACTTATGCTGCAGTCCCTCCCCCCAATTACACTCAACAAGCTACAACTCCACAATCTTCTGGAGTTGTTACTGAAGAATTAAGGAATCTTCGAACTCAATTTGAAGCATTCAAACAGAAGGATGGTTTACAAAGGTTAGGTATCAAGCAACCTTATCCGATAGAATGGAAGCAAGTATCATATCCTCCTAAATACAAGCCACCTACTATCTCATTCTTTGATGGAACCACTTCTCCAAGTCAATTTATTAATCACTTTGAAGTGATGACTGACCAGCTACAACCAAGTGACGCCCTCCTTACTCGGGTGTTTGTTGGATGTCTCAAGAGAACAGCTTATGAATGGTATAGAAGTCTCCCTGATGGGTGCATTACCTCATTTGCCGGTTTCAAACAAATGTTTCTTGAACGGTTCTATGAAGGGTTCAATGATATGACTATGTCTGCTCTCATAAGAATCAAACAGAAAAATAATAAAACTACTGAGGACTTCATTGAAAGATTCAGAAGAGAAGCCCTCAAAATGCCTCTTGGAACTTCCGATGCTGTTACTATCGACACTTGCAAGTCGAATCTATTACCAATCATCAGCATGTGGACAGGGTCCACTCAATTTCAAGATTGGCCTTCTTTCATCGTCAGTGCCAAAGCCCCCGAAGTCAGTGCTGAAACCTTCAAAGGCCTGGGGGTACAAATGGCTCCCAAAGAATCAAATCAGAGTGCTAGCAATAGTGCTCGACCCAACAATCGTAAAGGAAAAGAGGCTCTTGAAGTCAATCTCCAGAGCAATAGTCAAGAGACAAAAGCTACCCAAGCTACCACAGCTCCAACCAATCAACAACAGAGACCTCATCGGCCGAAGGAAGAGTATTCTTTCGACGATGACGATGTTCAGGGTATCTTTGAATGCTTGCTCAAAGGTAACAAGATTCAATTGCCAGAAATCAAAAAGCCTGATGAAGCCAACAAGACGGATCATCCAAAATACTGTCCATATCATAGAATGCTGGGTCATACAATCCGGTCTTGCTATGTATTAAAAGGAAAGATCTAGGAAATGATCAAATCAGGAGCTGTGACACTGACACCTAAAGACAAGATAGTCACAGCAAATGTGATTTCAATGCAGTTTGGTGACTTCCCTCCATTAATGGTGGAAAGTGGGATTGTTCCTATCCTACCGGCACAGAATGAAGGACTTGTTCCTGTTACAACTAAGAAGGGAGAGATCATGTGGATTCATCCGGATTTAATGACGGAGTTCGAGATGCCTTCCTCTTCTCCTCGGAAGACTCCTTTGTCTAAAAAGAAGCCTGGGAAGATTAAGTCATGCAATGTGACTTCTAGTATCACACCCAATCTTTCTCTAACCCCTACTTTTATCTTGGAAGGAAATTCACCCCCTACGGAGGTAAAAGTTGTACCTCAGTTTGAAGATAGATACAAGCCTGCATTCCACCTATATAGTTCATAATCTTGTGAATTAATGGCGAAGATGGGTTATGACCTAGCCACTGCCCCTGGTTTGAACTCAGGCAAAGGACTTCAAGCTCCTTTAGCTTTCACTATGAGACATAATCAATCTCGTGTTGGCCTTGGTTTCTGGAATGAAGCTCTCATCAAACACAAAAGAACTAAGAACAAAATGAAGAATTGCAACATGGTTTCGATAAACCCTGAACCTGAAGTCGAAGTTCTTGCCGGAACTCGGTCAGGAAAAATATATCTAAAAGATTATGCTGAAATTCCTGAAGAAACTCCTGATGTCCCTCCGGTTACAACTCCAACAACAATCCCTAATGAAGAACCTTCAAATGTTCCTGTTGAGACAATTCCCTCTAAACCAACAGCAGCTGACAAAGGCAAACAACAATCCACTTCGATAAACCATTGAAGAAGTCATTTCCTACAGGACTTGAAAGGCCTTATAATTTTGATATATTGGCCCAACTAGCCAATACACCAGCTAAATTGTCAATCTTCGAGCTCTTACGCCTCTCTAAAGAGATTCGAAAAACTCTGAGTGAAGCGCTGTTGCAAGCAGAAACCTGCCTAACTTTGCTCAAAAAGTCAGAAACAGAACTAGTCTCTCGCCTTCACTGCCATAATGTATTGGAATTTATTCCAAACATTACCTTTACGCAGGACAATATGCTGCTAGAGGATAATCGACATGACCGACCTTTATATTATATAGGATATATCGATTCTATGAAGGTTGATCGTCTACTGATTGATCCAGGATCCGCTCTCAATATTATGCCGAAGACTATGCTAGATGCACTGAAAATACCCGTACATAGTCTTTCCAGTACTATCACTACCATCTTGGGATTTAATCAAGAAAAAAGTGAGCCTTTGGGCAAGATTCGCCTCAAATTTCAAATAGGGGATCTTCGCACTAAGGTTACTTTCTACATCATCGACAATCATGGTTGCTCATATAATGCTCTATTAGGGAGACCATTCTTACATGAACATAATATTATTCATTCGACTCTTCATCAATGCTTCAAATATGTTGATGATAATGGTGAGGTTCAAAAGGAAGTTGCAGATCTCTATCCATTTAAAGGAGTCGAAGCTTACTTCAATGACTCTCGTATGTACAAAGACGAATACTCAAAAGTCTTACAAGCTATGGATGACGACGATGAGACATCAAAAGTCGACACCTTTGTTATTCCTGTAAAAGGGCGTATCACTCATCCGCAGTCTCCTAAACCATCTGAAGAAGGTTCACTGATAATTCCTATCAGTGGATGTACTACTACATTGCCTTCCCAAGCTCCACAAAGTTCGCTGATAATTCCTGTCAGTGGACGCACCATTCCCCCTCCATCTTCTCAGGCTAGACCAGATACTCTAGTCATTCCAGTCAGTGGACGTACTACTTATCCACGATCTTTTTCAAGGGAGCTCACCTCTTCTGAGCCTTTTGTTATCGATCTTAATCGAAACAAAACTTCTGATCGCTCTTCTTCTCCCCCTTTAGTCATTAATTTGACTAAGTCTGATAAGGCCCAGCCTTCTTTTGTAAATACAGCATCTAATATCAATGAAGCATCTTCTTTATAGTATATTGATGTTTGTAATCATGTGCAAAGTTATTTACAATTGCTAGATAGCTTAGAGCCACTAACTATAGGAGTTGTTCAAACTCTTCACACAGAAGTATCATTAGAGTCTATACAAAGATCATACTTCGTGGTCCCTATTAGAAAGTTAGGAGAAAATCCAATATTCTTCTATAAAGGACCCCAGAATCCTCCTAACCTGGAAGAAAATGACAAAAACAATGATACTGGAAGATTACAATTACGTCGTTATAGTCAGCAATCCAAAAATATCATCAAGAATATGGGTTATGACTTCAGAAACAGCCTCAATAATGGAAAAGGAAGAAGAATGCCTGTTCGAATTCCTCTATTAAAATATGGAAGGACAAAATGTGGTTTAGGTTACATTGCTCCTACCCCCTTTATCAACGCAGTCCATGAGGATTCAGAATCCGATGGAGACGAACGATCTGAATCTTTCGATTCCCTCTCTTGGGATTCTGACACAAGCATTGGCGATCTTCATCGTTCTATTCTATCCATCAATATGGTCTCTGCCGATGGCCCACAAGAAAATGATGAAGATGAGAATGATTTTGAAACATCACCCGAATCAGAACAATGGGCTCAAAGATTAGATAACCAATGGGAATTCAGGTTCGAGCAAAGAGAACCTCCCACTGACGATAAATTGATCCAAATTGATGTCGGTGAAGAGGGGTCCTCTAAACCAATATTCATCAGCGAAAGTCTTTCAGAACCAGATAAGCAAGACATGATCAAGCTTATTCACGATTATATCGATGTTTTCGCCTGGAGCTACGAAGATATGCCAGGACTAGATCCGAAGATTGTAACGTACAAATTTAATATCATGCCAAATGCTAAACCAGTCAAACAACAACAACGACAATTTCGTCCAGACATTATGGATGCGATTGAAGCTGAAGTCAACAAGCTTATGGCTTCCGGATTTATTCGAGAGGAACAACATCCTGAATGGGTAGCTAACATCGTTCCTGTCCTCAAAAAGACCGGCAAGATCAGAGTCTGTATAGACTTTCGCGATCTCAATACGGCTTGTCCTAAAGACGAGTTTCCTCTTCCAATTACTGATGTCATGATCGACAATACGTGTGGTTTCGAACGAATGTCATTCATGGATGGGTATTCGGGATACAATCAAATCAAAATGTTTCCAGATGACGAAAGACATACTTCCTTCAGAATGCCGATTGGTACATACTGTTATACAGTGATGCAATTTGGTCTCAAAAATGTAGGAGCAACATATCAGCGAGCAATAAGCACTATATTTTGCGAACATCTCCGAAAAATAGTTGAATGCTATATTGATGATATTGCTGTCAAAAGTCGACGAAAGGAGGATCATATCCAAGATTTGAAGACTATCTTTGATTTAATGCGTCAGCATCAACTTAAAATGAACCCTACTAAGTCCTTCCTGGGTGTCTCTAGTGGCAAATTTCTCGGCTTCGTCATTACCGCTAAAGGTATACACGTGGATCCCGAGAAGATCAAAGCCATTCAAGAGATGTGTCCTCCACGCACCTTAAAAGAGCTACGAGGATTTCAAGAAAGAATTGCTTATATCAGGAGATTCATTTCCAACTTATCAGGACGCTGCAGACCATTCAACAAATTTCTGAAGAAAGGTGTATCTTTCGTTTGGAATGAAGAATGTCAAAAAGCATTTGACGATATCAAACAGTATCTCATGAACCCTCCAGTTTTGGTACCTTCCGTCTCGGGAATACCATTCCTTCTATATGTTCGAGCCATGGATCATTCTCTCGGTACATTACTCGCCCAGAAAAATAAAGATGGCCATAAACAGGCTATTTATTATCTCAGTCGCACAATGACAGGTGCTGAACCGCGTTATTCTCCAATCGAGAAAGAATGCCGAGCATTAATATTTGCCGTTCAGAAGACGCGACATTATATTATCGGTCAAACGATTCACGTTATTTCCAGAGTGAATCCCATCAGGATCATGATAAAGAAACCCGGTATTCTCAACTCCAGACTAGCTAATTGGGGAATCTTGTTAGCTCAATACGACATGCATTATATTCCTCAGAAGTCAGTTAAAGGACAGGCTCTTGCTGATTTTCTGGCAGCTCATGCAGTTCCAGAAGATTCTAAATTATATGATGAGATTCCAGATGAAGTTCTGGATTCAAATCTGGTTTCCGAAGAAACTCCTACCTGGCGTCTATTCTTTGATGGAGCATCTAGAATAGGTCCTAATGGTGATATTATCGCTGGAGTTGGGATTGTTCTCGTATCCTCAGAAGGACTAACTATTCAAAGGGCTTATTCTCTGGATCAATCATGTTCAAACAATGTAGCCGAATACAATGCATTGCTCATCGGTCTTCAACTTGCTAAACATCTGGATATTCAATATTTAGAAGTTTATGGAGACTCCAAGCTTATCATCAATCAGATTAGAGGACATATGAAGTCCGTCATCAGGATTTGATACCTTATCATCGAGCAGCACTCTCTATGGCATCTTCCTTTGAAGGTTTCTTTATTGAACATGTTCGACGAGCCTGTAATACAGAAGTCGATGCTTTGGCTAACCTTGCCGCTGTGTTAGCCATACCAATCAGACGTCAGCAAGTGATAGTGGTTCATAACCGAGAACTATTCTATGTTGAGAATAATTTGGCTTTGGGTTTTCCCCATAATCCAGATAAAAATTCTCTCAACCTTGATGAACTTTCTTCTGACTTTAATACTGGACTAAAGTTTGACAGAGTGTCCTCGCCTTCTTCCGATTCTACTATAGAATATGTCTTTTCTAACAAAACAGAAGCCATAACTAAAGACTGGAGACGTCCGTTTTTAGACTTTGTGTTGTATGACATACTTTTCGATAATCCGAGCGAAGCAGCATCTATCCGGCGTCGTTCTCTTAGATTCTACTATAATCATACAATGAAGACGCTATATCGTCGGGCCTATGACGGTCTTCTCCTCCGATGCATCGCTGGTGAAGAAGCACAACAGATTATCCGTGAGGCACATGATGGTGTTTGCGGAGCCCATCAACCAGGTCCTAAGCTTCAAGATCGTATCCGACGCATGGGTTATTATTGGCCTACGATGGTGGCTGATGCTATTCAATATGCTCGGAAATGTAAAGCCTGTCAAATTCATGCAGACTTTATCCATCAATCGTCAGAATTCTTACACCCAACAGCGGCATCGTGGCCCTTTGAGGCTTGGGGCATGGATGTCATTGGTCCTATTAATCTACCATCATCAAAAGGACATCGGTTTATTCTAGCAATAACCGATTACTTTTCCAAATGGGCTGAAGCAATCCCGTTATCTGAAGTCAAAACTTCCAATGTCATCAACTTCATCAAACATCATGTCATATATCAATTTCGTGTTCCTCGGCGTATTATTCATGATAACGGACCGCAGTTCGTCAGTCAGAAATTTACTCGATTCTGCAACGACCATCGAATCAATAATTTAGCTTCTACAGCATATAATCCAGCAGCTAATGGATTGGCAGAAGCTTTCAATAAAATGATTATCAAACTCTTGAAAAAGTTCGTTTCTTCTAACAAACGCAACTGGAGCGAGAAGTTGGGTGAATGTTTATGGGCCTATCGCACCACAGTTCAAAATGCGACTGGATGTACGCCTTTCTCTTTGGTATATGGGTGTGAAGCTGTTCTTCCCCTTGAGATCCAGATTCTTTCTCTGAGAATTGCAATCTCCAATGAACTTACAACAGAAAATAATGATCGTCTTCGACTTCAAGAGCTGGAAGCGTTAAATGAAAAGCGATTGTATGCTCAACAAAATATCGAGCTGTATCAAGCCCGAATTTAAAAGCTTTTAACCGAAAAGTGAAAATCAGAGCATATCAGAAGGAAGAATTGGTCCTTACTGTCAGACGTCCTATGACCATGACACATATGAGCAAAGGCAAATTTGACGTGAAATGGGAAGGCCCATTCGTAGTAAACAAAGTCTTCTCTAATGGAGCATATCAACTTGCCTCTATGGATGGTAAAATCATGATGATGCCTATCAATGGCATATTCTTAAAGAAATATTATGTATAAATTTCATCAATGTATAATATTTTCATTATTCCCCAGCAAATATAAGATCAGAGTTAATTCTTCCCTACAAAAATTATCTCGATATCGTTATCCCCAGCGGAAACTGATATTCTACCATGTATCATCTTCCCAGAGAATTTGATATTCTGTTTATTATATCCCCAGTGGGTTTAATAAAGATCTTGTATAGAAAATCACGTCCATATTACCTCTGAATTTTCTATCTCAGTATCATATTTTCTACTCTATGAAAATGATATCTAGTCTTTTGATTTCCGAGTTCAAAGATCATGGAAAATAGAGTCCAAAGATATCTTTATATCTGAATTCTATTTTCTCTAATCAGTATTAAACTAAAATTATCTTTGGTTTAATATCATCTGATAGAATTACAAAGGTTATTTGTATATTCTATTCTATTGAAATATGTTATGTATTATTTACCTCTGAACATATTTTCTACAAAAATATTATCCATAGAATTGAAATCAAGTCAAGATATTCATTTCTTCAAAGTTAAAATATTGATTACAATTGGGTATCAAAAATTCAACACATGAAAAATGTAAAAGATCTATTTAGGAGGAGTAATTATCTCATGAATACGAACAATTACATTATTCATCTTTTCTTCATGAGCTTTGTGGATTCGCTCTGCTGCTTCAACTCCAACCATTCGTTGGTCATAATCCGCGATAATAAAGCTACGACGGTTTGTCTCTTCAATCTGGTTAGTCTGCATCAGTTCCCGCTCTTGCTGTAAAAGTTGGTAGCGTTCAGCTTCAGATGTACGAGCAGTGGCAATCTCCAATTGCTCCTTTTCCATAGAGGCAATTCGCTCTTGAAGACGAGCCAACTCCTCTTTCAACTCCTTAAGCTCTTCAGCTTTTGAGATTTCATCTTTCTCCAGACGCTCCATATTCTGACGAGTGGTTATTATCTCTTCATCTTTCGCCATTAACTCTTCAGAAGACAGAGCGAGGAATTCTTTCAAAGCAGTATGCTGAGCTTGAGCTTCATTTTCCAATTGGGCAATCTCAGCTGCAGTCAAAGACTTAATATCCTCCTTTTTGATCTCCCAGTACTTATGGATGGTTGCTTCTAAATCATTCAGGAGATGCTCAAAGAAGACACACTGGGTCTCATAACCAGCCTGTCTCAAAGCTAAAAGTGGGAACTTGATCGCTGCTCGAAGACTCGAAAAAGGCATAGTTTCATCCTTCATAAGTCGCCTTGAGAATGTATCCAGGTATGAATAAATAATATCGGAATACATCTCCATGACCTTTGCTATCCCTGTTTCAAAACCGGGAGTCGCTGCAACTGTAAAGGAAGGAGCTGGAGAAGCCTCTATTCTGGGAATTGAAGTGGGTGCTTTTGGGGAACTAGGCAAATGTGAGCTTCCCTCACCCATATCAGTCTGGATAAGTGGGGCTTGAGTCGAGCTCATTGCCGGTGCAGTTCCTACAACTGTTGGGATCCAAGAAGCATGATCAAAATTAAAAGACAATAAAGCAAGGAAAAGACAAAACTTTGCTGAATAAAATATTACCTGAAGCTGGTTCATATTCTATTTCTTTCGGATCATTCAGTCCAGCTCGTAGTCTGTTCAGAGTGTTTTCCGACACTGGATTTATTTTACTGCTGTCCGCCCCAGAAGTACTCGGAACATGGACTTTATTTCTAGAAGTTTCTCCGGCTCTGGAGTCAACCCTGAATGTTGACCAGCTGTCTTCAGTACATCAATATGAGTTTCAGTCGGTGACTCATCTTCGATCTCCATGTCCTCATCTTCAAAGGAACGAGATGAAGGTTCATAGTCAACCTGCTCTTCATCACTCTTATTGCTCTCCAAAATTTCAGCAATTGGCTTGAGAGTAGTGGCTTTCTTCACTGATTCTCTCGAAATCAGTAAGTCATTAGCTGTTTTAGTCTGATTCTCGGCCTCTACCGCGGGTTGACTAGTCACCTGCGCATTATCGGCCGTTGGCGGAGTCAACTCCATATCAGAAGGCATAGAAGGTTCAGCAGGTGCAGGCACATCCTCTTCAATAGGTTCTATCTTTACAGTAGAAGCAAAGGCAGCTTGCTTCTCTAAAGCCAATCGCTCAGCACGATTGGTGGGACTCTCTGCATCAAGACAAATCATAGATTTAGTCTTTGAAACTATCACCTTCCTTCCTATTCTTTTTGTTAGAGGAATAGTAAGGTAATCATCTTTAGAGTCACTACCTGCTTCGTCTGCGTCTCTGATTCGGATTCCACGATTACGAGCTTCTGCCCGAGTAACCCTTTTTGGAGCAGGTCCAGAAGCATCTTTATCCCGCTTCCTTTTTGGTATATTATCGGCAGATACACTCTCTTCAGCACTTCCAATAGATACATGTAATGGCTGATGAAGTTCGTCAGAGAAGAAAGTCTCTAAAACTTCATCATAACCTTCATCAGTAGCCAAAGGATCTTCTCGGTCATGACAATCTCTGGGCAGGGCTGATTTGGTTGATTTCTTATCAACATGGATGAAGCTTTTACCTAAGATGCTGAATTTTTCATCAAAGGTATTAGCCGATACATAGAATTTGGCATAAGACGCCAACATTCTAGCTCCTCTCCGATAAGTAACCAGATCTGGCATAGAAAAGGTCGCCCCGGTACCTTTAGCAATATAGTATATCCATGCTCTGGCTCCATCGATTAACCCGCCTTGGTAGCCAAAATATGTCGTTGCATTTCCCACATGCAACTGATCATAGCCAAATTGTCGAGCAAACCTACTCGGAAGGTATGGCTCCAGATAGGTGACATCATCGCGGCAACAAATCAAGTGAGATGGCCTGATCCTCTTCAGCCATTCATGTTGAATATCATCTAACTCATTAGCACCAATACCATCAATCAACTTTTCAGGCATGGTTTCATAACCAACAGGTGGAGGAACACAAGTGAAACTCCATAATTCTTCCCTGTTTAATATGGTTCGACAATCTGTCAGAGTGTCATACCTCCACTTTGGTGTGTGACGATATCTTTCCAAAAAAGTATCATCAGGTCTGGCCATTCCAATACTCATGAGAGATTCGAAATGGAGAAGCAGCCACCCAAATAAATATGTAAAGGGCATTTCTACCCGGGAAAAGGTTGTGAGCTTCTTCTTCGCCAATTCAAACATCCTGTCTGTATATGCCCTTAAGCCAGCATTCAGACGGCATGTCATTGCTGTTAGCAAATCCATCTTATACCCGAAAGTCAGACGGACTGCTGCAAAAACAACTCCTCTGTGCATCCTGTCTGCTGAACAGGTGCCAGGTACTACAAATTTTCTCAACCAGAGGGATATAAACCCAGCTAGATGACCTTCATCAGATAATGTCCGGCCACCTTGTTTTATATAGGTCTCCAACCTATCACCAGCTTTATAGGTGTCTTCGTCTTCTTCAATGATGATGTCGTCGTGAGTGGTGTCCTGGATTAATTTGTCAATCTCAGCCTGACTCAAGGGTTTAAAGCCACCGACATATTGATCAGTCTTTTTCTTCTTCTGGACTTCTTCAGTACGGCCTTGGAATAAATAGGCTATCCACTTGGAAGAATAGCAGTTGGAACCTCCCTCTGCACCTTGTGCCTTATAAAAAACCTTACATATTCTGTAATGGCACATTAATTCTTCAAATACATGAAGAACCAGTGGGTTGGGCTCGGAAATTTTGTTCATTTCATCAATGAAAGGAATATACTCTTCATATGGCAAATCTCCTGTTGGCAGCTGAGAAATGTATGCCATCTCATGGAGGGCAAATCCCATCTCGCCTCTGGGAGTCATGAAAGTGCCAGTATGGTAATTATACCTTTCCGCTAATGCCAAGAACAAATCTGGGTTTGGCCTAAAACCATAAGCGGTGCACTTAATGGCATTATATAGGCCTATCGCCTTTAACTGTTCCCCAAAGTTGTTCAGAATCTATCTTACAAGAACAGTCCATCTGATATTTTCTGGATTCACCAGACCAGTAAGCCTCATAGACTGTTTTGGGTAAACAGCATTTGCTAACTGAACAAATTCATTTGTGAAGATCGAGACTCTAACTGGCCTCAGAAGTACCGAGTCCTCAGGAGGAATGGTAGCTGGCAGCAATCCTCGCAAAACTGAGACATATGGTTCAGTACCACTGCAGAATCTTCCTTGACTGTATCCTATCCATCCAGCTTTTGCTTGACGGAATGGAGTGATGTCCCACTTCATTTGCCTTTGATGACTCGGTGGAATAAGCGAGCCATGTTGATGCTTTTGGACAAACCAGTCAGATACATTGGCTGATTTGCATCACCATCTCTATAATATGAGTATGATACTTTATCAAGAGCAGGCTGGGAGTTTATATCAATAGCATCTCCAAAAAGAAATGCTGGCTTCGAGTGGGTAGCACTATCCACACTCTGTAGAGGCAGTCCATTCATCATGTTCAGCAGGGTGCCATTCTCCTGATTTGTCAGAATAGCTATCCTTGTAGAAGGCCCATCAAATTGAGGAAAACGGACTTGTGATAGGTCACTGTTATAGTTGTTTCCTACACATCCTTCAAATTGTGCATCCTGAGCCAGAATATCCACTGCAAAAGAAGAATAAGAAGTTAGAAATCTTCAACACAAAGAGATGACAAAGATCAACATACGCTCACTCTAGCCTAAGCGTATGACAGCTTCAAAGACCAACATACGCTTACTCTGTCTTAAGCGTATGACGAGTTCCAAGACCAACATACGCTCAGTCTATCCTAAGCGTATGACGGGTTCAGAGATCAACATACGCTCAGTCTATCCTAGGCGTATGATGAATTTTAAGTTCAGTTTACGCTCAGATTTTATTCAAAGATTAAAGGATAATGGGGTCTTTTTATTAAGCGTATCAGCGTATGGTTGACAATATGTTCATCAACAATACGCTAACAAAGGAGTTAGCGTATCACAATGAGATAACTTGACATAGCGTATTCCTTCAAATCAGCATATTTTGACATCTCTGTCAAAGATACGCGTATTTTACAGAATACACTCCAAATATATTTTTCATATAAACAAAAAATATGGAATACGACTAAACCCTAAAGAGGGAAGCGTATTTTCTAACGTATTGACCCTAAAAAGGGATACGTTTTATGATTTTGTCCTAACCAGAGCCCTAAATAGGGGATAGTTACTGTTCATCATCCTCACCATAGAGGGGCTTCAATGGGCGTTCACTTCGTCGAAGACGCTCATCAACAGTCTTCTTAGTGGCAGCGGCGGCAGGCTGAGATGACTCAGCAGGAGCCTTCCCCTTTTCCTTCGCAGCAGCGTCAACTTTGGGCGCCATTGATGGAGATTGAGTCGAAGAAGAAGAAGCTTTGAGTTTTGGAATTTTTCTCTCTCTCTCTTGAAGGCAAATACAAAAGTAAAGAAATGAATTAGGTCTTGAAAGACCCATTTATAGAAGAAAAGAGAAGTTGAAACGGCGGCCGTTCTTTAAACAGAATCCCTAAAGATTTGCACTGATATTGAGGAAATCATGCCAGCGTGTCAAGACTTATTCCCACTTTAAAGTTCAAAGTAATTTCAAACTTTTGAAATTTATAAAGTTCGAAAACTTTGAAGGGGGTCTTGTAGGGTATGAAAAAAATTATGACACGCTGACATAAGACTCAACCAAAGCCATACGCTCAAGGCCATACGCTCAGCCAAAGCCATACGCTCAAGGCCATACGCTCATCCAAAGCCGTACGCTCAGTGAATATTTTATTATTTCTTAAATGACAGATACGCTCAGTAAATATTTTATTATTTCTTAAATGACAGCACAGCATACATTTAATGGAGGATGAATCTGACACTTCGTTTTTCGTACAAAAGATAGCTGTCCTATGAAGATTAGCCGCCGTATGGGTTTTCGAGAATTGATTTTGTCTCTTACGAGGATAGCTCATCAGCCATTATAAATGTACAGCCATCATTACTGTCATTTCTGACAGTCTGTCAGCCATCATATCTGCAATACGACGCTCGAGAGATATTTGTCAGTTATTAGAAGATATGGCATATTCGAGAAGAATGAGGACAGCCACGTGTCTACTCCCTCAATGCATACGACTCTTTGCCAATCAAGTGAGCGTATGGACTCCATACGACTCCTTGCCAATCAAGTGAGCGTATGGACTCCATACGACTCCTTGCCAATCAAGTGAGCGTATGGACTTCATACGACTCCTTGCCAATCAAGCAAGCATAGGTACTTCATATGACTCCTTGCCAATCAAGTGAGCGTATGGATTTCATACGACTCCTTGTTAATCAAGTGAGCGTATGGACTTCATACGACTCCTTGTCAATCAAGTGAGCATATTAGCTTTGTATGACTCTTCCTCAAATAAAGACAGCGTATCACAGCAAATGCGTTCAAGATGACTTCAAACGTACAGTCAACACACGTTCTCACGTGTCCTGTACTCAGTTATCCACTTACTCAGAAGTTATGCAACATGGCATCCATGCCATCAATCTCTCCTAGATATATCCTACTACTCTCAACAGCACTCTAATGTGTCTCCATCAGAATTCGCCACGCGTCCCTGCAGTTATGCACACGTCAAGTAACTGACTGAGCGTATATTTCAGAACGGTTATCCAGAACTCTATAAAAGAGAGTTTCTTCATCTTCATCAGACATTACAGTTAATTCAGAGAGAACAGAGAGATTGCCCAGTTGCTGTCCAAGTTCTTCGAAGTTCGAGTTTTCTTTATCGCATCGTCCAAGGGATAAAGTAATCGTCTTCTAGATTAGATTTCTACAGTTATAATTTTCTCAGAAACACAATAAATAAAGTGAATTTATTTATGAAAAATAAGCTGGCCTTCCAATATCTCGAACACGGATCTGGAACCCAACCAAGGATCAAGCCAAAGGTCGGTGGTCGTCCCATCTTTCATGTTCCTGCATATAGCTGTCTTAAGCACCGGCCGACACCTCAGAATAGCCTTAAATATGATCGAGAAATTATTGTCTATCCTGTAGGTCCAGAAGTTAGTCCTCCTTAAGTATCGGTTTGCCATCTATTCCACCCACAGCGACCCCCCTTGATAAATCTCCAGGCCATCTTCACACAAGCTGCCTTCCTGACCGCATGAAGTGGCCTCAGCCCTACTCCTCCTTCCTCCCGAGGACGACATAGCTGGTCCCAGGAAATCGCATGCATCCCTCCCCTCCAAATGAAGTCATCACAGATGGCCTCCACTTTTCGAATAGTAGCCATCGGGATCTGGATAGACTGGAGCCAGAACATCGTGATGCCAGCAATAACCGAACGTACCAACTCAATCCATCCTCCGAATGATAGCCCCGCAGCCTGCCAGCCTTCCACTATTCTCTGAACAAAATCTACCAAGCTGTGACAATCCTGCTCTCTGGCATAGTTGACCGTCAGCGGACCCCCAAGTATTTCACTGGAAGCTCGCCTTTGTCCACTCCCAGGGCGAAGGCCCTCTCCTCCTGCAATGTATACCGGGAGCTGAAGTAGACTCTGCTTTTATCCCTGTTTAACTGGAGTCCAGATAGCCGCCCGAACTCCTTCATAATGTCAGAGAGCGCTCTCATACCCCGCATAGAAGGCTGGAGGATCACTAATAAGTCATTCGCATAGATCAAATGGGAGACAACCGGAAGAGGGGGATGATCCTCTTGCTATGTACCGTCATATCCATCATGCATGTAAAATACTCCATCACCAGGGTGAATAAATATGGTGAGAGAGGATCACCCTGCCTCAGCCCCCTGTTGCTCCTGAAATAGCCATATGGCGTGCCCTGGATGAGGACTGAGAAAGTAGGGGAGCAGATGCACTCCCTCACCCTCGTAACCTACCTCTTGTCAAACCCCATGGCAAGCATCAAGTGACACAGGCAGTCCCGGTTGACCGTATTATAGGCTTTCCGAAGGTCGAGCTTCACACAAGCTTTCATCCCCCCAGGTTTGCTGAACTCCCTCACCATCTCATGAGCTAGTAGGCTGTGCTCCACTATCGATCGGCCCTTAATGAACGCTGCTTGATTATGGGATACCAATCCCTGTATAATCCCCTCCATACGCCTGTACATAAGATGAGTGATAATCTTATAAAGAAAGTTACAGCAAGCAATGGGATGAAAATCTGTGAGCGAGGTCGCTCCCTCCTTCTTAGGAACCAACGTCAAGAAAGTGTGGTTCATCTCCTTCAGAAGACTGCCCTCCGTGAAGAACTCCTGAACCGCCGCCAGAACAGGGGACTTAAGCAGACCCCAGTGTTGCTTAAAAAAACCCTAAAGAGAAGCCATCAGGCCCAGGAGCTTTGTTTGAGTTTGCCTTCATCACAATATCCTCCACCTCCTCCAACCACACAGGTGCCAAAAGTAGGCTATTCCCATATTGGGTCATCCGTCTCTTCGTGACAAGGACTGGGAATGTGCTGGTGTAATCCGTCTGCTGATATAAGTCAGTGTAAAATCTGACGGCCTCCTCCTGAATCTCCACCGGGTCCCCAACAAGATGTCCCTCGCCGTTCAGAAGTCTGGGGACGCTATTCCGATGCTGACGGGTGCGGATCGCATCATAGAAGAATTTAGTGCAGCGACCTCCATCTTTGAGCTAGGTACATTTGGCCCTCTGGGCCGCACTAATCTCCTCCTGCAGTCTCATGGTACTGACTTCCTCAGTCAGGATCTTCTCCTTAGTCGCCAACTCCCCATTCAGAATGTCAGCTTGTAGAGCCACCTAGGTATCCCGAAGCTCGGCTTTATTATCCGTCAGAGAAGACCGCGGTCTCGTCTTCACCCAACCCCTGAGAGCCCGCTTGATCTGCTTGAGTTTATGAACCATACGAAACTGAGCCGTGCCATCCCGGAAGTGCTGCATCTCTCCCATAACCACCTTCTCATAACTAGCCGACAGATACCAGCTGTTGTTATACCGAAACGGCCTCGACCGCAAAGTGGGCCTCTCACAAAGGCCAACCCGGATAGGGGAATGATCACTAGTACCAGCCGCAAGACCTTCCGCTACCGAATTCGGGAAGCATCGGAACCATTTACTATTGTCCAAGGCCTGATCCAACTGACAAGTAATCCGATTATGTGAAGACTTGTTATGCCAGGTCCAGATATGTCCAGCTCTCTCCAGCCCCCGTATCCCAGACAGAAGCAGACACCTCTGAAAGTCATATAAGATCGAGTCTGGAACAGGGCGACCTTCTACCTTCTCATGGCGAAGCAGCATAGCATTGAAGTCCCCCATAATGAGCAAAGGAAGATACAAGCTGTCCGTCGTAGTACCCAGGTGCACCATGTCTTCCTATAAAGCCTCCCGGAGTATCTGGTCATTGTGTCCATATACAGCACCCAGAATGAATCGGAACCCACCTTTGTTCTCGAAAGTAATATCGTTGAATTGTTCTAATTTATGGATCTGCACCCCCTTCCAGCTACCTCGGTTCCACCTAACCCAGATCCTTGCCATATCGCAAAGATCCATGTTGTAGATGTGATCCCAGTTTGTCGGAGTCCTACGCGAGAGCATGGTGGCCCCTCTAATCTTCGTCTCCAGTAAGATAGCAATGTCACACGACTCTCTCCTCAGAACCCCTCTAATCTCCCTCCATCATCCAATGGAACACCCCCCTAATATTTCATGCTAGGACCGACATTTAATTAATAGGTGAGGGGTCCCCCTGGAACTCATCTGGATCAATACTCGAGAAAAGTGTCTCATCCGCCTGATCAATGACTGCATCCACCATGGAGGAAGGAGCAAGATGTGCCTGAATCCTGCTAAGAGTAAGTGCCAAGTCAGGATTGGCTTCAGTCTGGTCCTCCAGATCCCTCGCCTGGAGGATATCCTCCCGCGTGGCCGGAGCATGTCTTTTCCTGCTGCTGTATACCATAATCGCCGGGGAGGCCTCCATCACCATCTGACCACTCTCAGCCGCGCTCATACACTGGTAACCATGGTCCTCTGTGGCCTGAAAGGGACGAGAGCGCCTTGTGTGCTCTTCTGTCTCTGCGGTGATCCTGACTCCAGCCTCCTCTCTACCTCCATCACTGTGTCCTCCTCCATATGTCTATCTGGCGACGACTCCCCATGTAAGTGACTGGGAGCCGTCTCCATCCCGGGTGCCTCCGTATGAACCGCCGGTGGCCTGGCGGCCTCATTCCCCTTGTGTTTGCATGCACCGGTAGAGTGCCCAAAGCACTCGCAGTATGAACACATGGGTGGGACCCAGTCATACTCCACCGACTGTGTCAGAACCTCCCCAGACGGTACCTGATACTCAAGCATACTTGGAAGATCCGAGCCCGCCTTAATCTCCACGAAGACCCTGGCATACATCAGTCTAGTGCGGAAAGCAGTGGCCTCGTCTGTCTTGATCGGCTTCCACACGAGGCTGGCCAGTCTCATGAGAAGCAAAGTACTCCAATACTTCACAGAAAACTCTGGGAATCAGATCCAGATGGGAATAGCGTTCAACACCTCCTTCTCACATTTCAGCTCCGGCGTCCACTCCTTCAGTATAATGAGTCTCCCATCAAATGACCAAGGCCCTCCCTGCAGAATCCTGGTCACATCCTTTGCTAGACCATATTTGACATAGTAGAACCTATTCTCCCTGGAGAAGAATTCTATGCTACCTTTGGGTCTCCAGACTCGTTCTGTATAACCCCAGATTTGGCCATAGAATGGTTTGTTCCCTAACACATACAACACCAGAGTGTTCTTCCAGAATTCTGAAACCACCGCTATTTTCTCTGCAGAGAAATACGCCCGGAGCCCTCCTCCAACAGACATCAGTGTGACAAATTCCATCGACAACAGGATTTTTGTCGCCACCGGCATGCAAACCTCCTTCCATGACCGAGGCCGCTGCTCCTCAGTGTGTACCCTGGTCGGGGGGTTCGCAGGACCCGGGCCTTTTCTGCCATCAGTAATGGCAATTCCCTTAGCCTTCTCTGCCGCTGTCGTCTTTAGCCTCCATCCTGGTACAGTACGTACCGTACGTCCCCCACGACGACGGGGATCAACTGTGCCTGTCGATGATCGAGTCCCATAATTCCTTGGCCCTGCCCGCCCCGATACTTGGGTTTGGGCCCCTCGTCTTCCTCCAGTCTGACGTTTCGCCACCGTCTGCCAGCCCACCTCTCCAGTGTTGTCCACCCCGGACCCGAACTCGAATACTGAAGCCGAAGCCCCCGATCCGCCCATGTCGCCCGATCCCCCTCCTGCCCGGGTGGGTCCCACTGCAGCCGCCCAACGCCCCCCTACTGCTGCCCGACCCCTCTTCGCCTGTGGGGGTGACACCGCCGCCCCCCGACCCTCCCTCTGGGGGATCATACCACCGTCGTCCGATGTGATGCCGCCGGGCCCGTCCCGCTTCCGTCGCCCCCGCCGCCCCCGCCCGACTCCCCACGCCTGGGGGGGGTCCCAATTCAGCCTCCCGACCCCCCTCGCTTAGGGGAGTCCCTTGATGGCCGCCGCCCGACCCTCCTCCGGACAGGATAGGCTGCCCTTTCCCCTTCCCTCCAAGCCGTCGAGCCTCCCCCCTCGTGAGCGGATCAGGGGGGACGGGGGGAGGCATAGTCGCCGATGTATATAAAATATTAGCCTATATACATCAGACTTAGAAGATAACGCAATCCTCTTAATCCTGATCTTAAGACACCCTCAACTGAAACATAGGTATCCTCACGTTATCAGGGATGAACTCATAGACTCAATAGCCTATAAAAGTATCATAACATACAAATATATGTAAATTATAACCCATACACTATATAACCTGTAACCCAAATCCCTACACTCTCTCAAATGCATCTATATCCCTCACCCTTAACTTAAATACAAGATACCTCAACTCCAAGCCCTAACTACTACCTCTAAATATATACTACACTTGAACTAACAAAACCCAATGGCACACACTCTTAAAACTCAACTACTAATTAACTCTAGATACTCTCACCACTCAACTGGACATACTAGGATACACCCAATGTCCAACCCAATCATGCTCCAGGGAAACCTGCTACTGCTACTACTGTTGCTGGTACTACTTACCAAGTCAAAGCCATGCCAAGCCGCTGCGCACCCCTTGCTGCTGCTCTGTGGCTTGTACACCAGCAGCCAAACAAGTCAAGCAAGCCAAGGCAAGGTAAGGCAATGTACTGCTTGCTGTATCTGCTGCTCACTACTTCTACTGCTGCTAATCCTACTGCTACAAGGCTGCTACTCAAGCTCCTACTGCCTACTGAACTCAGACCTAACAACATCAATCCCCAACTCAACTCATATCCTCATACTGCTAATCCCTCACTCTCTCACCCACACACATAACTAACCTATGCCTATCCCTAAATGCCCTCTCCTCATAATTGATCCCATACTCAACCAAACTCATGTGTAACCAAAAGACCACACACATACATGAGCACATACCTATATATAAACTATATATGAACTAAACTAGCAAACTCAACATATAACCCCAAACCCAGGTTCATGCAAACCCATAAACTCAACATCAAGGGGGGTCTGGACAAGGGTTAGTATCCAAGTATCAAATGTGTCACTGTGTCAGTGTGTAAACCCATGTGTCCAAGTGAAAGTGTCATGTGTGAAACAGGTAAGTGTGTGTCGAGTGAGTGAAAGAGTGAAAGTGTCTATACATATAGGTGTACAGTAATCGAGTGAGTGCATCAGTGTGTCTAGCATGTTAGGTCGTGTCCAAGTTTCGTGTGCGTGTCCACGAAGTGTCCAAAACATGGTGTCGAACAACATGTATCAGAGCAGTGCTCGAACGACCTCGTGGGGGTGTGTCAACCAGTCTAGGACACAGCGTGACCTAGCTCATGTCTCGTGGTCGTATCCTAGAGTAGGTGGGATATAGGGCTACATGTCAGTGTCATAGGTCAATGTCCAAGTCGTGTCGTGTCGTATCATGTGAGTGTATGCGTATCAATAGACAGATTCGTGTGTGTGTGTGTGTATGTGTGCGTGTATACGACTAGTGCGAGAGGAATAACTCCTCGAATATACTACCAATCCATCTCAAATTTCATGTGCATACTGATAGTGGTTGCCCCTACCAACAAGCCAAAATTCGTGTCAAATGGTGTAGTGTTCTAGGGGTCGGGTAGCAGGGCACGTGCATGCTGTGTCGTGCCGTCTCCCTGTGTCCAAATATAGTGTCCAAACATTATCAAAATCGACTTAGAGTTTATGAAATGGAATCTACATGTAATTAGCTACAAAATTATGTAATTAGTTTTGAAAATCATTAACATTCATTTCTATGTGGCATTTCATCAAATACTTTACATAACACTCCGATACTCCTCCGATACGTACCCTAAATGGATTCGATTTTCTACCAAACTTGGCCTACAGCTAGGGGGACCCTAAATGAATGCATCTATGGAAAGAAATCAGAAAATTAATGGGTTTAGAGGCCATTACCTATTGAGAGTTGGAATCTCAATATAAATGCACTTGAGAGCCAAATCCCTCTAATTCTAATGGTCAACTTGCTCCAAATCCTTGCTAGTTATCCACTAAAGACCTCTTCTACAGTAGGGGAGTGTGACGCGATTGATTGGACTCAATTTGGAGTTGATTTGGAGAAAGAGGGTGAATTTGGGAAATAACACAAATTAGGGTTTGAAGATGTAATAAAAAGAGGCAAGGGGGTGATAACATATGTTTATATAGGCAAGGGGATCCTTTGATAGCAGCCAAGGGTTGTCTCTAGGATAAGGGTTTAATTCTAAGTGATTTAAAGGCCTCTACATGCATAATTCAAGGCCTTCTAGGTAAAGGCACATGTAAATTAAGGTTTTTAAGCTAAAATATCTTAACCTTAAGAATATCTAGATATTCCTAACCTTATCATATGATGGAAGCTTCTAATCTAATATCTAGGCTCATGACTAATATATAAATTAGGGCAATTCTAGGTTAAGGCCTAATATAACACTTAGCACATTACCAATTGATCAAAATCCTAATTAATTCAAAAGTCACTAAATGACCAAAATATCCTTAGCCTAAAAAGTAGTAATTAGCTTATCTAATCATATAGGATAGGTCTTCATGATCATGGTTAGTCTCTAGGCTAAGTAGTTCTAGGATTACACTAGTAAAACACCAAAATCATAATACACAAATTTAAATAGTATTAAATTAATTAAAATTCACCATAAATCATTAACATGATTTAAATCCTATTATTCAACGATTAATTTTATAAAAGTTCAAAATTATCCTTGTTTTTTAAAAGTGGTGGTTATAATACTTAAGGATAAAAAATATCTATTAATATTGTTGTCAGTAATTTAATTTGATCGACGGACATTCGATATCTTAAATGGGAAGCCAAATAAGCATATAATAAAAGGCGCCCACAATCATTATTTAGGATTAGAAAGGTAGTACAATAATAGCTCTTTAATGGTGTCACGTCCCGATCCCAGAGGATCAAAATCTAGCCACTGGGCGTGATGCCGTACAAGTCTAGATTGCACTTGTACAAGGCAAAACCATTACAATTCCTGGTATTTCTCAGAAAACAATGACAATACAGCAAAATCGAACAGATAAATTAACGTCACATAAGATATGAAAAAATATATCACTTTATTGATAATTACAATGGATTACAAGACTTACAGTAGAATACAGAGTTTATAACTGATTACAAGACTTTTGAATAGCCAAATGAATATATACACTTGCCCTTTAGGCTACAACTGAATATGCCGACTTCTTTACAATGAACTTGCCAATTTGGCTACAATCTCACTGGTATAATTGAGTTACACTGCTCCGTACATTATGTCCCGTATAGTCGAAGACATCGTTTTGTAAGAAGAGCTTCAGCACACCCATCCGATTTATCGATGCCAAGCACTGATCAAACGATTTTCCCCATACGCAAGCACCTATAATATTGCCTACAACATGGGTCAGTATATCATCAATGTACTGGCGAGCAATGCTGGCCCAACTCACCTAAGAAGATAATACTAAGTAACCATGTTATAGAACATTATTAACAGTGATCTTTCTCTTTGTCTTAGGGTCAATTTTATATTTATAGCCGACAAGAAGTAGAGCTTGCAAATCTCATAGCCAACATAATTTAAAGTAATATGATATCACCCTTTGGTGATTCTTACCCACAGTTGCATAGCCATCCCTGTATATTTATAATACTTACTCAGCCTGCACAAGACATTGTTAGGAACAATATCATGATTCAATATAGTTATTACTATTCAGGTGATTCTTACCAACAGTCGACATCTTTTCCTGTATTTGAGTAATAACTTACTCTGCCTGCATAAGATATCATTAGCACTAGACCTATCTATATGAAGGTCACTGGCGACATGCCATCTTGGACCATCTTACAGACGAACGACTAACTCCGAATGTGGTGCAAATCCATGGAAGGTTTCCGAAATACCGTGCTACTACTTCAGCATCATGGGATTTCAGCGTCCTTTCAGTGGACGGTAGCAAGCCTCCACTGCAAGTCCCAAAATTATAATGTCAGTACGTCGACACCATCCTTGTTCCCCTAGGATGAACCGAGTCCGTGGCCACGGATTACCGTTCTGGGGACTACCTTGTATACAAGTTGTCCATGGCCATGCAAGTATATGCAACTTATCTATGAAAAAACCATATAATGCATGGTAAATAAAACTAAATTCTCAGCCACCATTCTCATTCGTATTTTCCATCTTTCTCATTCCAGGGTTTTGGCGTAATCAATATTCTATATCGACGACGGGATAATAGAATATTGTTACCCAATCCCTTTCCCACATCTTTGATACCATTCATCTTTCCAACCAACTCAACGTACTCACTGCCTAATTCTTGGGACTTAGCACCTGTTTTAGCATATATTCATTCGGACATAATTCAAGCATACTCACTGTCCAGTTCTTGGGTCTTAAAATCTGTATTACCGTCTATTCGTCGAGCTAAGGCTCGATACACTCACCGCCCAAGTAATTGGGACTTTGCCTTCACCTGTCATGTAATTTATCGCAATATCGTACAAGCATACAGTTCTCGAGCAACTTCAATTTACGGTCATGTGATTAATTATCTTTCATTATCTTTTCGAATTCCTTGTAAGGTGTTATTGAGCAACTCAACAAGAAATATAGTGTACTCATCCTTATTTTAAGCGTGAAGCTAAAGGATCTTCGAAAGGTTCAACACTACTCACATTTATAAGACGATTTCTGCCACGATCGCATAGCTTTCCAAACGATCCTTCGCATATTCCCAAGTCCAACAAGGCTTCATCGAATCAACCATCCATCATAAGGCATCTTGCGTGTCGGGGCACTATAATATATACCACTCAAAAAAAGTTTCGTCCTCGAAACTTAAAATAAAACTCATCCCCAAAAACTTCACCCGACTTTTATGAAACTTCTCAATGATCAACTTGCACTATTAAATATTTTGTCGCAATATCTCGATTGATTTCAAATAGTATACCGTCTCGTCGCAGCATTCCAATTTTATTCAAAATAGTTTACCAACTTTGATCTTTCCTCCGACACTCGTACAAATCCTTAGTACATGATAATCCTCCCCGTGGCTTCGTTTGAATTCAGTATACCACTTAGTTGGAATCATACACATATTTTAGGCATCCCAGAAATACATGCACTTCAGTCAAGTTCAGTGATAGAGAAAACGAACAAGCTACGGTGTAACTTCTTTTCCGAACATCAGTAATTCTTTTCGAACATCTCATATATTTTCAACTTGTTTATTCAATTATCCAACCAACCAATAACCTAATAATGTTACCAATTCCAACTCGAGAAATTTTTCGCAACCGATCCAAATTTTTTTTCTTTTTTTTCCAATGAAATTCCAACATAGTAATATCAAGTATCCAACGTATTCAGAGTTTCCTTTCAAGTTCATTGTCATTCATGTCACCAAAGTTTGATAAAGCCCATAGCCACATTTCATTTTGATACCTCGATTCTCATCGATCAAATCTTGTACTCGTCATCGTTCGCATCCATACACTTTGTTTGCAACTCATAAATTTCTCGATCATGATTCAACTTCCAAGTCGTACCATCATTCCACTCTAGTTATATTTTTCGTTGTTCTCAAACATTTTTTTCTCGTATTGATTAAGCCAACATATTGTCATCTCACATAAGCAACTCTCATATCCAACAATATTAATCCCGAGGGTCATTCTTATTCATATTCGCTCTCGTGGATCTCGACTATATGCACTATCCCATTCTATCGTACACTTATTCTTAATTCTGGTTCGATCAATAAAATTATTCAAACTGTCTCAAGGTACTACCATCAATTTACGTAGCTTAATATTAATCAACTAAATCCAACCAATTCTAACAATTTTTGACATTCCAATAAAGGAAACCAAGTTTTCAAAACCAACATGATCCGCCATTCCGTCTAACATTATAACACCAAATTTTTCAATCTCCATTTCATTCCGAAGTTTACTTCCCAACATATCTCACACATTCTGACTATACCCACGCAACATCAATAGGGACATCCTACGGGTTTCCAACAGTCAACTTAGCATTCAATTAAGTCTCTACGGTCAGCTAATCTAAGCTAAAGCAAACATTCAACTAACTCATATTAGATGGATAGCTATCAGGGACATACTTATCTCTTATCTTAGAGGCATCCAATTCTTATCATGGGGACAACTCTATCTTATCTCAGGGACAATCTATGAACTGACCAACTTAGGGACATGGGACACCACTCCAATCTTATGAACTTATTCCCAACACGGACAACTGAAATAACATAGCGAACCAATCTGAAACTTAGACAACCAATCGATATTCTAGGCAGCCAATCGACATTCTAGGCAACCAACCGACACTCTAGGCAACCAATAGATATTCTAGACAACCAATCGACATTCTAGGGTCAAGTCTTTCTACCCGTACTCATACTCGAGCCTTACCCAACGAAGTCATTCTAGACTTTCCCACAACCGACAAAATCTATCCAACAATTATATCCGACAATTCTTATAGGTCATTTCCGAAGCCATCATAATAATCTTTATCAATCGATCATCCAAATATTCAGTTCTCATTTGCATAGACGTGGCATCACTTGTTCAATCCGACTTGTATTCTCATATCATACTCAAATTGTCTATTCAATCAGGTCAACTATTCTGAGTTATAATCCAACATTGTTACCTCAGTAGTATACTATTTAGCATCTTTTCTATGGTCTCTTTGTGACATATTCATTTCCCACATTTATAGATCATCGATACGGTATGTACTATTTTAACCAACCAAATAAGATAATTACATAATCGTATTTCTTCTGAAAGCATCCTTTATTAATTTTTGCTAGCACTTAACACAGTTATCTCTTAGCAATCCACGTTAACCATCAATATTCGTTTTGCATCATCTACTTATGATTCCATAAGAAGATTTACTATTCATGCACCGATCCAATCTCTATGGCACCAATCATCTAGCATTTTATTTCGGTTATCTAGTGGATATAACATAACTCATTAGCTAAGTCATAATCCAACAATTCTATATTCTACCCAAACTCGTTATTCATGCGGCAGCATCATCTACCGACAGGGTCTATTATGTATCGCTGCATCTCGATTCTTAATTGTATACCAGCCATCAAAATCTCATAAGGAGCATCTACTCTTTCATGCATCAAGGGACAAGTACTCATTCTCTATGCCTCAGAAATCAAGGGTCATAACTTGTTAATTTAGGACACGTCAAATTCTCTCAAACACAACTGCACATCGTGCTAAGGATCATCTATTCCTCAAGCCCATTCTCTACTTTTCGGTCGTTGATGCAACTCTTTGCATCTTCTAAATCATTCGCAACATCCGATAAGCGTCTAACATCACCATCAATTTGTTGATGTCCAACATGCAATTTTATTTACTCAATTCCAACATCATTCTATATTCGGTCCATATTACTTTTCTAAAATCTTTTGATAGCAACACACATCGATACTGAGCCTACAATTCTTCTTACCCAACTGATTCAAGTCCTCGTCTGAATCTATAATTCGTACCATTCCCAACCAAGGCATTCATTTCATATTCTTAATTCTAATTACTCAACATAATGCTAACCGTCAGCGATGGTTCATCTGAACACATCAAAATCTCACAGCGACTTGTCCGAACTTAATCATCAAGGGACACGCCTAGCCGTCATGTATCATTCGTAATTTCAGCTACGACTTGATACTACCCAATACCTTATAGGTAAAGCAATCACTAAATTATGAACACATCAAGGGTCATCTTAACGCTAAGAGGGTAGAGTCATATACCACTCAGAGCTCAAGACATCACCGACACAAAATTCCCTTCGCATCAAGCCAAAGTCCAATATGGACTATCCATCCCATAGTGGCTCTGTCGACCACAAATACCAAGTCAATTCCCTCGCATCTGAAACATAACCAAGCCAACACACAAGCCAACTCAAAATTCTGTCGATTCACATTCATTGAAGTTATGAATAATTCATGTTCCAACATACCATGCCATCACCCACTGTCGATTGCCACATGATAATCGACTTCTATGAATCCACACTCAAGACATCAAGCAAATATACCAACTTATTATCATATCGCATCATTGTTATTAGTTTTGGTATCTTTTAGAAATTCAACAAGGCACACATATCATAGCCTACATATTTAGAATTATTGTATGGAACACCCAGTGAGCGGCTAGAAGGATCAACGGACTTTCAGTCAAAGGAACAACTTAGAATAGTTTGGAAGGAACACGGAATAATCGCGGAAGCACTATGAGTCATCGTAGAGGCAACATTGATTTCATTGTAGAAGCAACTTTTATTATTCGCGGAAGCATCTTTGATTCACCGCGGAAGCAACTTTGAATAATCGCAGAAGCAGTCTTTGAATCACCACGGAAGTAGCTTAGAATCATCTTAGTAGCAACACTAATTTAAAACAAATCGAATAAGCATCCAAGGACGTAAAGCTCTGCTCTGATACCATTATGTCATGCCCCGATCCTGGAGGATCGAAATCTAGCCACTGGGCGTGATGCCGTACAAGTCAAGATTGTACTTGTACAAGGCAAAACCATTACGGTTCCTGGTATTTCTCAGAAAACAACAACAACGCAACAAAATCGAACAGATAAATTGAAATCACACAAGATATGAAAAAATATATCTTTTTATTGATAATTGTAATGGATTATAAGACTTGCAGCAGAATACAGAGTTTACAACTAATTACAAGACTTTTGAATAGCCAACTGAACATATACACTTGCCCTTTAGGCTACAACTGAATATGCTGACTTCTTTACAATGAACTTGCCAATTTGGTTATAATCTCACTGGTACAATTGAGTTACACTGTTCCATACATTATGTCCCGTATAGCAGAAGACATCATCTTACAAGAAGAGCTTCTGCACACCCATCCGATTCATCGATGCCAAGCACTGATCAAACGATTTCTCCCATACGCAAGCACCTATAATATTGTCCACAATGTGGGTCAGTACATCATCAATGTACTGGTGAGTGGTGCTGGCCCAACTCACCTAAAAAGACAACACTAAGTAACCATGTTATAGAACAATATTAACAGTGATTTTTCTCGTTGCCTTAGGGTCAATTTCATATTTGTAGCCGACAAGAAATAGAGCATACAAATCTCTTAGCCAACATAATTTAAAGCAATATGATATCACCCTTGGTGATTCTTACCCACAGTCGTATAACCATCCCTGTACATTTATAATACTTACTCAGCCTGCACAAGACATTGTTAGGAACAATATCATGATTCAATACAGTTATCACCGTTCAGGTGATTCTTACCAACAGTCGATATCCTTTCCTGTATTTGAGTAATAACTTACTCTGCTTGCATAAGATATCATTAGCACTGGACCTATCTATATGAAGGTTACTGGCGACACGCCATCTTGGACCATCTTACAGGCGAACGGCTAACTCCGAATGGGGTGCAAATCCATGGGGGGTTTTCGAAATACCGTGCTACTATTTCAACACCATGGGATTTCAGCGTCCTTTCAGTAGGCGGTAGCAAGCCTCCACTGCAAGTCCCGAAATCCCGATGTCAGTACGTCGACACCATCCTTGTTCCCTCTAGGATGAACCGGGTCCGTGGTCGCGGATTACCATTCTGGAAACTACCTTGTATACAAGTTGTCCATGACCATGCAAGTATATGTAACTTATCTACGAAGAAAATATATAATACATGGTAAAGAAAACTAAATGCTCAACCACCATTCTCATTCGTATTTCCTATCTTTCTCATTCCAGGATCTTGGCATAATCAACATTCTACATCGGCGACGGGATAATAGAATGTTGTTACCCAATCCCTTTTCTACATCTTTGATACCATACATCTTTCCAACCAACTCAACGTACTCACCGCCCAATTCTTGGGACTTGGCATCTGTTTTAGCATACATTCATTCAGACATAATTCAAGCATACTCACTACCCAGTTCTTGGGTCTTAATATCTGTATTACTGTCTATTCGTCGAGCTAAGGCTCGATATACTCATTGCCCAAGTATTTGGGACTTTGCCTTCACCTGTCATATAATTCATCATAACATCGTACAAGCATACAGTTCATCGAGCAACATCTGTTTACGGTCATGTGATTAATTATCTTTTTTTATCTTTCTAAATTCCATGAAAGGTGTTATTGAGAAACTCAACAAGAAACATAGCGTACTCATCCTTATTTTAAGCGTGAAGCTAAAGGATTTTTGAAGGGTTTAACACTACTCACATTTATAAGACGATTTCTGCCACGATCGTATAGCCTTCCAAACGATCCTTCACATATTTCCAAGTCAAACAAGGCTTCATCGAATCAACCATCCATCATAAGGCATCTTGCGGGTCGGGGCACTACAAATGGACCGAGCTATTGTTAATAGGTCTGGGTTGTGTGTTCGGGCTGAACACAGGATACCCAGATCCATTAGGAGATATAACCCTAATTTCTCCTCATGGTCCCTGCCGTAGCCTTATATATATAACTTCTATTCTCTGGTCGTCATGTTATCATCAGAAATAAGAAGCTTTCTCTAAATTTGTGATTCACGTAAGAAGAGAAAGGGAGGGCTGCCAAGGAGAAGAAAAGGTTGGGAGATCGTCGTCCACACGACGTCCAACCCGAGGAAGGAATACGTACAGAAGCTCTCGGGGTCGTGACTACTCGAGGTTGTTGTAAAGTGTCTTTTTCTTATTTTAGGTATAATTCGTGAACCCTAGTTCCTCTATGAAGGGTTAGAACACGTCTTAGATCTGTTAAACTTTTATCGATCAATACGTACACCAAACTAGGGGTCCTGGGAATCCCTAATTCTATTAGGTTGTGTGTCAGTTATGTTGAAGTTGGCAATAGGATTAATGGTATTCAACCTATGGGTAAATATGTATGGATTCAAGGTGTCACGACCTGCTCCCAATTTTGGGATACGAGTTCGTGGCCAAGTCCAGCCTACGCTGTAGCATCGGCGGTAGTATGCTGTCTATGATAACAATGGTCCACAACAAGCACAACACGCATATATACCATCTATAACTAAGCCAGTAATAATCACCAAAATATCTAATAGTCTCAATATTATAAATATGAAATAATCCACTACAACTCAAAAAGTCTCGGAAACAAACCCGGATAGCAAAAAATAAAATAGACAACTAAACTCCATAACTATAACTACTAACTAATGCGAATCCATAAGGAAGGATATATGCTAATTCACATCAGTGCTAGAACCGGGTACGTTAGTGATGTCAGGGTCGCCAACATACTCACCGTAGACCTTGGGGCAAATCTCATTGTCTAAAGCTGAAAAATAGTTATCCAGTCAGGATTGGAGCAAGATCACCATAATACTACATTACACAATATAGTATACAAGCATGAAGGAACGATAAAAGGAATTTTACTGAAGATAAGTATAGGCATGGCATTGTGTCACTACCACATTTCCAGTTTGAGGGTATTTTGGTCATTTTTAAAATTTTGAAATTATTTTGGAATTATTATTATTAATTATAATTATTATAATTTTTAGTGATTTTTAGTATAATTGATTTGGTGCTAATTTTGACTTTGACTAGTGTTGACTTAGGAGACTGTCCTAGAGGCTAACCTAGGTCATGACTATTGGGTAAGTTATGGAAAACCTAGCTTGACCTAAGTTAGTGATAATTAACCAATTAGATTTATCTTGGGGAAATTAGGATTTGAATTGATTAGGAAATGGCTTGTGATTTCACAAGTCATGATTAGTGATTTTGGCCCATGGAAGCCCATGGAAGCCCATAGATCAATATTGGAACCCTAACCCTAGCCCAATACACCCATGGTCGGCCGCTAAAGTCTCCCCCCCCTCTATTTAATGCTCCTAGGAATTAGGACTAGCCTCCTTAGAAATATTTACATAGTTTTAGAAAGAGGTTAGTCTCCATCTTCCTTAATTCATAGAAATTCATATTTAATTCCTTTTCCACCCAAACCAATTGCATTAGATTCTAATTTTTCTGTTCTTGTTGTTTATGTAAGAATATTTTAGAGTTTGGACAATTGGGAGAAGTTTGGCTATCAAGAGGAACGCCCCTCTTTGGAGTTTTATTGAGGATATGACACCTATAGGTAACTTCTTCAAAACCTATTATAATTACTTTTATTATTGTATTCTAACCTAGATCTAGGTGTCCCCTAGCTAACCCTAGATTTCTATAGGATTTTGTGTCCTATTCGTGTCCCATTTGGACACGTATCAGTCCATGTGTTTAAGTGTTTGATGAAATGCCCCAAAGGGCATTTCGATTTATTTTTAGAAAACTATTTGAATAGAAATTTAGGTTTTGTGTTTGCTTATGGGTTTTCAATGGTCTAAGCATGTTCTGGTCTCGTGTCGGGTCGCCACGGACACGGGAACACGCTGTTGCACTCGCGTGCACGGGCAGTATTGATTCCCCTGCTACTCGGGGCCTTTTGTGCACTGGACACGACACTTCGACACGTGAGATTTGACACACACTACGGGACACTGACTGACACCACGTGTGTCAAGTCCTAGGGCCTCTCGTGTCGTGTCGAACACGTACGAAGCCGTGCATTGAGTTTACACTGTATCGGCTACAGCCGATTTCCAGCACTGATACGCGTATCGTATCGCACATACGCGTGTCATGGACACGAATCAGGATGTCCCCGACCTAGCCCTAGTCCCCCTCGATATTGGGACACGATCACAAGATCTGTGTCATGTCGTGTCGTGTGCACGAGCACTGGAACCACGTGCACGAGGATTGGTCCAGTTTTGTATTATTTTGGGTTCGAGGCTGTTTGGACACGTTTGTGTCCACTTGGGTGGACACAAACACATTGCTGGACACGTGCACAAACCATAGTATCATTACCAACCAATATTTCGACACTTTAGTTCATTTTCATGCATTAATTTTACATTACCCAATTATTTCTGAAACCTAAGTATCAGTCTTTTATTCACTGTTTTCCAGTTTTCAAATATGAACTTTGACATCAAATTTACCTATTTAATACTGTTAATTGTATGGTTTAAGACCTTAATGAAGTGTACCAACATGTTTACTAATGGTGTATCGATTTTGGGATGTTTTGGCATTGTGTTGGGCTCAAAATCTGGGAGTTTGATTTTGGACTGAAAACTGGATTTTAGGTTTCTGTTTTGAACTGGAAATCCTAAATTGGTTTCCTTCCTTTCCCTTCACTGCATGACCTGAGAATGATTTTCCTGTTTTCCTCTTGGCAATGTGCACTGCTATGTATTGATTTCATTTCATCTACACTGATTTTTCCTAATACTTTTCACTGTTTCAGGAACCTCATGTGCACAGGTAACACACACACAGGTTATACAAGCCACTGTTTTTCTATAGAAGTTCACTAAATTTTCTCCAATTATACCTACTGTTATGTTTTCCTGTTTTCCAGGATATCAAAATCTTGACACTCTCATGTTACACCCTCATGTGACACTCACACCTACACACACTCTTGTATCCTCACACACACACACACTCAAACACTCCTCACTTGACACCACACTCACATGTCTATGTCCAACACACATGCCCTCTTGCACACACATGTCTAGCCTAACACACACACATGAGCACAAGTGTAAATTTCTACATATGTACATATGCATATATACATGTATATATAAATTGAGATGTATATATATATATATATATATATATATATATATATATATATATATATATATAAATATATATATATATATATAATGTGTGTATACCATCATATATATTAAATATATAATATTTGTATGATATACATATAGTAGCCTATAGGTTATGTATTTTCTAAGTTATATTATATAATATATCAATGTGTGTATTCTTTATTAGAGTGTATTATATTAGATATATTTTGACTTGTGTTATGTAAGTATGGTTTGGTTCATAGGCATGGTATAGCCTATGGCCTATGGGTGGCTTGAATGCCTAGTATAGAGTCTAGATTGGTCTTGTTTAGTCTTGTTAGACCTAGAATAGACTTGCTAGACTAGTATAGACTTGTTTGACTTAGATTTGACTTCTAGGGTTGACCAAGAGTTGACTTTGGCCTAGATTGACCTAGATTCATGTAGAATGCATTGAAGTGCATCTTATTACTATTCTGGACTTGTTGTGACTTGTACTGTTCTAAATAGGAGCCAGACACCACTCCTCGGACAGTACTTTCATTTTGGACATTCAGATAGCAGGCGAGTACATTCTCTGATCTTTTCATACTTGTCTGGACTATACTCTTGCTCTAGATTATTTTACTTGATGCTGACACGTATCTTCACGGATTAGTACTATATGGATACTTTTCTGAGATGTTATCCCTCTACGGGTGTATCGGGTATTTCATGTTCATGTACTTTATCATGTGCATCAGGTACTCCTTGTACTCGTACTAGTTCATGTATTTACATGTTCTCATGTGCTTTCATGTACTATCATGTGCCTCATGTACTACTCATTACATGAGTTCATGTATCTTAGCTGTATTCATGTGCCTATAACGTAACTTGAATGGATCCTTGTGTATTGATTGGGGCGGGGTGAGTAGAATTGGTTATGTGAACACTATTCCCAGTAGGTATTCATGTACTTCTTAGTTGTATTCATGTGCTCCTAAGCCGTTTACATAACCATATTGTACTCTAAATCACGTTGCCACTTACAGTCTTTACTATCATGTATTTACTTTCAGTTACAAATATCTTCTGTTTACTCGTACTTCCTTTTCAGCACTTCCTGTATTTTACTCTATTGTATGCTTTATACTCCTAACCTGCTATGAACTGTTTTGAGAGATATGTTCTCGTTCCCGTCCTGATTGGACCTGTTGACAATTTTACAGAGGACGAGGAGGAGGCCTGCTTAGATACTTTCTACGGGACAGCCTTAGAGGACACTTGCGATCCGGACTTCCAGTCGGATCCCTTAGCAGTAGAGACTGTTGCTCCATAGATGTCTTTATCTTATTTTATAGCATTGGAGATTGAGTTGTATATATTGGATCTATATTATGTCTGGATGTTAGTGGAGTTTATTTAGACACTTAGCTCTCTTTCTATTTGTATTTCCTGTGGATTTGGATTCTTGCATCTTTTATATCATTCTATCTTATCGTATTCTACCTTAGCTGTGATTGAGATATATTCTGTTATGTCACCCCCATTCGGGGAGTATAACAGTTATTACCTTAATTGTTAGATGTTGTGACCTAGGACAGCGTTCTACCGCCGACACTGCGGCGTAGGCTGGACGTACCCACGTCTCGTGCCCTTACTCTAGGGTGCGGGTCGTGACACGTTTTTAGTGGTGGCCCATGCAGGTCTAGGTTGGAAATGTAGTGGTATTCGGACTAGAATATCGCCGCAGCTTGTAGTAGAAATTAGTATATTTTTGAAGGTACTCAATCACACTAGGAAAAATTCCTTATCAGATTTCGTACATCTATTTTGCTGCTTATTGTCTTCCTTAGAAATTTTAAACTGTCCTCCATTGATATTTCGACTCATTCTCAGTAATTGTTTCTTGTTTGATCTGTGTCTCCAGGATGGTTGAGACGAGATCGCATCACCCCGGGACGGGAGACGCTGGAGAGGGGTCTGCCACCTCTCGTATCCAGCAGCCAGCTCCCAGTACCGCAGGGCCAGTACAGCCCTCAGGAGTCGGTGTCTCTGCAGCTTTTGGAGGATCACCTCCACCAGCCAGGAGGCAGAGCCCTGTGATTCCTAAGATCCTTCCACTGCAGCAGCCTCCGCCTGCAGGGATGGTAGATGCTGTCTATCTCTTCTCCTTCGTGGAGAGGATTCTGGATTCCCACCAGCAACAGCAGACGAGGCAGACTATCGATTTTTGTCAGGAGATCGATGAGGCACACCAGCTGGTTCGTACTACAGTCGAGATGATTACTGCTCAGGGGTCCCAGCATCAGCTCCGTCGGAGGAAGAAAGACATTCAGGACTTCCAGAAGATGCACCCTCGGGAGTTCGTCGGCACAGAGGGCATCCACATTACAGACGACTGGATAGAGCATATCGAGGAGATCTTCCGACTGGCGGAGATACCAGATCGACTCCAGATTGAGGCAACGGGCAGTCAGATGCAGGACTTAGCCCATGCGTGGTATCAGGCTGATCCCAGGGTGGGAGTTGATGGCCAGACATGGACCCAGTTCAAGGAGCTGTTTAAGGAGCAGTTCTTTCCTGGTGTGGCCTTGGGAGGTATCGAGGTACAGTTCGAGGGTCTGGTTCAGGGGAACCAGACTGTAGCTGAGTATGCTGGGGAGTTTTGTAGACTGGCCCATTTTATAGATGACTTGACTGAGAAGACGAAGGCGAGGATGTTTTGCCGAGGCTTGATTAGAGAGGTTCGGTCGCTGACTAAGAGCGACCGGAACGCTACATTTGCTGAGATATTTTCTGGGGCTATGGCGGCAGAAGACGACCTAGGGTTGAAGCAGAAGAGGGGTCGTGACTTCCAGGGTGGCAGCGGCAGTCAGGGACAGGCCAAGAGGCCTCACTTCCAACAGCACTTTCAGCAGCAGAGGCCAGTTTAACAGTATCAGCAGCAGGGTCGTGCACCTTTTCAGCAGGTACAGCAGCAGTAGAGGCATCAGCAGCAGGCACCCCGTCAGCAGCAGGTAGTCATTTGTGCCTTCTACAAGAAGCCAGGACACATGATCCATGAGTACAGGAAGAAGCTAGGCAAGTGCCTACTTTGTAGTACGGGAGATCACCCGTTGAGGGATTGCCCTGGGGCTTTTGGGCGAGGAGCTCATGGAGGTGGAGCCAAGGCTCCAGCAGGCCAGCAGAGGGGACCAGCCCTGCAGACCCAGCAGCAGAGGTTCCAGCAGCACCAGCAGCAGGCACGAGGTGGACAGCAGGGACGAACTTTCGCCATGGAGGCTCAGGATGCAGAGGCCATCGGAGAGCTAATAATAGGTTCGGTTCTTCTCGACTCCCTTCCAGCATTTGCACTCTTTGATTCTGGGGCTTTCCACAGCTTTGTGTCAGTATCGTATGCTATTAGACACAGTCTGGTTTCTGAACCATTGCCTAGGAACTGCAAGATGATGACCGGGGGTGGGGTCATCCTCGTGAGTGATGTTTGCAGAGGGCAGAGCGTCTTATTGGGAGGCCGAGAGTTGGGAGTGAGTCTACTCGTCATGCCACTACCGAACTACGATATTGTATTAGGTATGGACTGGCTGAGTAGACACCACACCTGCATTGATTGCCGAGGGGGTAAAGTTTTGTTTGGGGCGCCAGGAGAGCCAGAGTTTGATTACACCCGGCGGCAGGCAGAGCAGGACGGTGGAGTCTTCTGTGGAGCTTCGGTTGAGGAGCAGGTGGCTCCGCATCCCTTGATCGCAGAGTTTATGGACGTATGCCAGGGCTTCCACCGGACAGGGATGTAGAGTTCTCGATAGAATTGGTTCCCGGCACGGAACCGATTTTCCAGTATGTCTATCGAGTGAACAACAGTAAATTGGTAGAGCTGAAGAAGCAAGTAGATGAGCTGCAGGACAAGGGCTTCATCTGATCGAGTTCTTCACCTTGGGATGCACCGATACTCTTCGTACCCAAGAAGGATGGGTCGGTACGGATGTGTATCGACTACATGGCACTTAACAACCTGACGATCAAGAACAGATATCCACTGCCGTGGATCGATGATCTCTTTGATCAGTTAAGCGGAGCTTGGGTGTTCTCCAAGATTGATTTGAGGTCAGGTTATCACCAGGTAAAGGTGAAGGTGAAGGGGGAGGATATTCCCAAGACCGCTTTTAGGATGCGGTACGGGCAGTTTGAGTTTTTGGTTATGCCGTTTGGGCTGACCAATGCACCAGCAGTGTTTATGAACCTAATGAACAAGGTGTTCCACCAGTACTTGGACAAGTTCATGGTAGTGTTCATTGATGATATCTTGGTATATTCCAAGACAGAGGAAGAGCACGAGGAGCACTTGAGAGTGGTTCCGGAGACACTCAGGAGGGAGAGATTGTATGGCAAGCTCTCGAAGTACGAGTTCTTCCTAGACAAAGTTGACTTCTTGGGTCATGTGGTGACTGGAGATGGTATCTCAGTAGACCCGAAGAAGATCACAGCAGTTGAGGCTTGTACAACGCCGACTTCAGTGGCAGAGATCAGGAGTTTCCTGGGACTGGCAGGATATTATAGGAGATTTGTGCAGGATTTCTCCTGGGTTGCAGAGCCGCTGACTCGGTTGACCCGGAAGGATGCTGAGTATGTTTGGTCAGAGGAGTGTCAGGCAGCTTTTGATGAGTTGAAGAAGCGGCTTACGACAGCTCCGATTCTGACATTGCCTTCAGGATCGGGTGGATTCACTATTTATAGTGATGCTTCAGGGAAGGGGCTAGGCTGTGTCTTACAGCAGCATGGGAAGGTGATTGCCTATGCTTTCAGGCAATTACGTCCCCATGAGAAGAACAACCCTACCCATGACCTGGAGCTGGCAGCGGTGATTTTTGCTTTGAAGTTGTGGAAGCACTATCTGTATGGCGAGAGGGTAGAGATTTTTATAGATCACAAGAGCTTGAAGTATGTGTTTACACAGAAAGAGCTCAATATGAGGCAGCACAGATATCTAGAGTTGATGAAGGACTTTGACATCTCACTTCAGTATCACTCGGGGAAGGCCAACGTGGTTGCCGATACCTTGAGTAGGTATCCGACAGCCATGTGTTTGACTATGGATCGGCACTTGCTTGCAGACTTGGAGAGCCTTGGGATTGAGGTGATTGTGCCCAAAGTGCAGATGCAGTTATGGGGCCTTCAAATACAGTCGGACTTGATGGAGAGGGTCAAGGCGACGCAGTTTGAGGATGTGACTCTGCGGTGTATCCGATAGAAGGTTCGTACAGGGTTGGTGGATGGCGAGTTTTTACTTGCAGAGGATGGTGCCTTGAGGCACAGTTCCAGGTTATGTGTGCCTAGCGGGGAGCTCAGAGAGCAGATCATGCAGGAGGCTCACAGATCGTAGTACTCTATACATCCTGGTGCCAACAAGATGTACAGGGATCTGCGAGAGCATGTCTGGTGGTACGGGATGAAGCGGGAGGTAGCCCACTTCGTAGCTAGATGCTTTGTCTGTCAGCAGGTCAATGCAGAGAGGCAGAGGCCCGGAGGATTATTGCAGCCATTGCCCATTCCAGAGTGGAAGTGGGAACATATCACCATGGATTTCGTATCTGGGTTGCCGCGTACACCAGGAGGAAAAGACGCAATTTAGGTCATCGTTGACAGGTTGACCAAATCGGCCCACTTCTTACCATTCAAGGTGGGTACGTCTACAGAGAGGCTTGCGGAGTTGTATATGAGGCAGATAGTCAGGATTTACGGAGTTCCCGTCAGTATTACCTCAGATCGGGATAGTCGCTTTACTTCCCATTTCTGGAGGAGTCTGCAGACTAGTTTGGGCACTCAGCTCAAGTTTAGTACTGCATACCACCCCCAGACGGACGGACAGTCAAAGAGGACTATTCAGACACTTGAGGATATGCTGCGGACGTACGTCCTAGATTTTGGAGGTTCCTGGGAGGATCATCTACATTTGGTGGAGTTTTCTTACAACAACAGTTATCAGGCCAGCATTAAGATGTCGCCGTTTGAGGCTCTGTACGGGCGTAGGTTTCGTACACCCTTATCTTGGGATGATGTTGGAGAGCGAGCTTTACTGGGACCAGAGATGGTTGTTAACGCAGCCGAGAAGGTGAAGCTCATCAGGGACAGACTTTGCGTGGCGCAGGACAGACATCGGCACTGGGCTGATAGCCACCGGAGGCCGTTGGAGTTTGAGGTACAGATTTAGAGATAGGATTAGAAGTAGGTTGTATTATTTGTTTTGTTTGATTGATCGTGCTTGACTTTTAGTAACTTGAGACCTTGCTTGTGATTAGGTTGGAGACATAGTTTTTCTGCGAATATCTCTGACTCGTGGTACGATAAGTTTTGGTGGAGGTGGGAAGCTTAGCCCGTGCTTCATCGGCCCTTTCGTTATCAGCGAAAGAGTCGGTGACGTAGAATACAGGCTAGACTTACCACCTGCACTAGTGGGAGTTCACAACGTATTCCACGTATCACAGTTGAGACGGTACGTGGCTGACCCTAGCCATGTACTCGATCATTCGGAGATTGAGGTTGGACCTACTCTCAGTTATCTAGAGCAGCCTGTGGAGATTCTGGATCGCCGTGAGAAGGTTCTGAGGAACCAGGTGACACCCTTGGTACGCGTCGCATGGAGGCATCATTCTTCAGTAGAGTCTACCTGGGAGCGGGAGGATGAGATGTGCGAGCGGTACCCCTATCTTTTTGGACCTTGAGGTATACTTTCTATCCTTCTCAGCAGTTTAGTTTCGCCTTTAATTTCGAGGACGAAATTATTTTAAGGAGGGTAGATTTGTCACTACCACATTTCTAACTTGAGAGTATTTTGGTCATTTTTAAAATTTTGAAATTATTTTGGAATTATTATTATTAATTATAATTATTAGAATTTTTAGTAATTTTTAGTATAATTGATTTGGTGCTAATTTTGACTTTGACTAGTGTTGACTTAGGAGACTGTCCTAGAGGCTAACCTAGGTCATGACTATTGGGTAGGTTATGGAAAACCTAGCTTTACCTAAGTTAGTGATAATTAACCAATTAGATTTATCTTGGGGAAATTAGGATTTGAATTGATTAGGAAATGGCTTGTGATTTTACAAGTCATGATTAGTAATTTTGGCCCATGGAAGCCCATAGATCAATATTGGAACCCTAACCCTAGCCCAAGACACCCATGGTCGGCCACTAAAGTCTCCTCCCTCTATTTAATGCTCCTAGGAATTAGGGTTAGCAACCTTAGAAATATTTACAAAGTTTTAGAAAGAGGTTAGTCTCCATCTTCCTTAATTCATAGAAATTCATATTTAATTCCTTTTCCACCCAAACCAATTGCATTAGGTTCTAATTTTTCTGTTCTTGCTGTTCATGTAAGAATATTTCAGAGTTTGGACAATTGGGAGAAGTTTGGCTATCAAGAGGAACACCCCTCTTTGGAGTTTTATTGAAGATTTGACACCTATAGGTAACTTCTTCAAAACCTATTATAATTACTGTTATTATTACATTCTAACCTAAATCTACGTGTCCCCTAGCTAACCCTAGATTTCTGTAGGATTTTGTGTCCTATTCGTGTCCTATTTGGACACGTATCAGTCCATGTGTTTAAGTGTTTGATGAAATGCCCCAAAGGGCATTTCAATTTATTTTTAGGAAACTATTTGAATAGAAATTTAGGTTTTGTGTTTGCTTATGGGTTTTCAATGGTCTGAGCATGTTCTGGTCTCGTGTCGTGTCGTCACGGACACGGGAACACGCTGTTGCACTCGCGCGCGCGGGCAGTATTGATTCCCTTGCAACTCGGGGCCTTTTGCGCGCTGGACACGACACTTCGACACGTGAGATTTGACACACACTACGGGACACTGACTGACACAACGTGTGTCAAGTCCTAGGGCCTCTCGTGTCGTGTCGGACATGCACGAAGCAGTGCATTGAGTTTACACTGTATCGGCTACAGCCGATTTCCAGCACTGATATGCATGTCGTATTGCACACACACGTGTCGTGGACACGAATCAGGGTGTCCCCGACCTAGCCCTAGTCCCCTTCGATACTGGGACACGATCACAAGGTCTGTGTCGTGTCGTGTCGTGTCGTGTGCACGAGCACTGGAACCACGTGCACGAGGATTGGTCCAGTTTTGTATTATTTTGGGTTCGAGGCTGTTTGGACACGTTTGTGTCCACTTGGGTGGACACAAACACATTGCTGGACACGTGCACAAACTATAGTATCATTACCAACCAATATTTCGACACTTTAGTTCATTTTCATGCATTAATTTCATATTACCCAATTATTTCTGAAACCTAAGTATCAGTCTTTTATTCACTGTTTTCCAGTTTTCAAATATGAACTTTGACATCAAATTTACCTATTTAATACTGTTAATTGTATGGTTTAAGACCTTAATGAAGTGTACCAACATATTTACTAATGGTGTATCGATTTTGGGATGTTTTGGCATTGTGTTGGGCTCAAAATCTGGGAGTTTGATTTTGGACTGAAAACTGGATTTTAGGTTTCTATTTTGAACTGGAAATCCTAAATTGGTTTCCTTCCTTTCCCTTCACTGCATGACCTGAGAATGATTTCCCTGTTTTCCTCTTGGCAATGTGCACTGCTGTGTATTGATTTTATTTCATCTACACTGATTTTTTCTAATACTTTTCCCTGTTTCAGGAACCTCATGTGCACAGGTAACACACACACAGGTTATACAAGCCACTGTTTTCCTATAGAAGTTCACTAAATTTTCTCCTATTATACCCACTGTTATGTTTTCCTGTTTTCCAGGATATCACACTCTTGGCACTCTCATGTTACACCCTCATGTGACACTCACACCTACACACACTCTTGTATCCTCACACACACACACACTCAAACACTCCTCACTTGACACCACACTCACATGTCTATGTCTAACACACATGCCCTCTTGCACACACATGTCTAGCCTAACACACACACATGAGCACAAGTGTAAATTTCTACATATGTACATATGCATATATACATGTATATTTAAATTGAGATGTACATATATATATATATATATATATATATATATATATATATATATATATATATCCTATATATATATTATATATCCTATATATATATTATATAATGTGTGTATACCATCATATATATTAAATATATAATGTTTGTATGATATACATATAGTAGCCTATAGGTTATGTATTTTCTAAGTTATATTATATAATATATCAATGTGTGTATTCTATATTAGAGTGTATTATATTAGATATATTTTGACTTGTGTTATATGAGTATGGTTTGGTTCATAGGCATGGTATAGCCTATGGCCTATTGGTGGCTTGAATGCCTAGTATGGAGTCTAGATTGGTCTTGTTTAGTCTTGTTAGACCTAGAATAGACTTGCTAGACTAGTATAGACTTGTTTGACTTAGATTTAACTTCTAGGGTTGACCAAGAGTTGACTTTGGCCTAGATTGACCTAGATTCATGTAGAATGCATTGTAGTGCATCTTATTACTATTCTGGACTTGTTGTGACTTGTACTGTTCTAAATAGGAGCCAGACACCACTCCTCGGACAGTACTTTCATCTTGGAATTCAGATAGCAGGCGAGTACATTCTCTGATCTTTTCATACTTGTCTGGACTATGCTCTTGCTCTAGATTACTTTACTTGATGCTGACACGTATCTTCACGGATTAGTACTATATGGATCCTTTCCTGAGATGTTATCCCTCTACGGGTGCATCGGGTATTTCATGTTCATGTACTTTATCATGTGCATCAGGTACTCCTTGTACTCGTACTAGTTCATATATTTACATGTTCTCATGTGCTTTCATGTACTATCATGTGCCTCATGTACTACTCATTACATGAGTTCACGTATCTTAGCTGTATTCATGTGCCTATAACGTAACTTGAATGGATCCTTGTGTATTGATTGGGGCGGGGTGAGTAGAATTGGTTATGTGAACACTATCTCCAGTAGGTATTCATGTGCTTCTTAGTTGTATTCATGTGCTCCTAAGTCGTTGACATAACCATATTGTACTCTAAATTACGTTGCCACTTACAGTCTTTACTATCATGTATTTACCTTCAGTTACAAATATCTCCTGTTTATTCGTACTTCCTTTTCAGCACTTTCTGTATTTTACTCTATTGCATGCTTTATACTCCTAACCTGCTATGAACTGTTTTGAGAGATATGTGCTCGTTTCCGTCCTGATTGGACCTATTGACAATTTTACAAAGGAAGAGGAGGAGGCCTGCTTAGATACTTTCTACGGGACAGTCTTAGAGGACACTTGCGATCCGGACTTCCAGTCGGATCCCTTAGCAGTAGAGACTGTTGCTCCATAGATGTCTTCATCTTATTTTATAGCATTGGAGATTGAGTTGTATATATTGGATCTGTATTATGTCTGGATGTTAGTAGAGTTTATCTAGACACTTAGCTCTCTCTCTCTATTCGTATTTCCTGTAGATTTGGATTCTTGCATCTTTTATATCATTCTATCTTATCGTATTCTACCTTAGCTGTGATTAAGATATATTCTGTTATGTCACCCCCATTCGAGGATTATAACTGTTATTACCTTAACTGTTAGATGTTATGACCTAGGACAGCGTTCTACCGCCGACACTGCGGCATAGGCTGGACGTACCCACGTCTCGTGCCCTTACTCTAGGGTGCGGGTCGTGACACATTGTATGATAATGAAAAACTACTAAGACATGATAATAATATGAAGGTTGACTTGACATACCACAATGACATGATGACAATAAGAAGGTAGACTTGACGAAAGAAGAACAATAGACAATAAAGCAACAATAATTAAGTCACGTGTACTGTGTGTTTTAGAATACCAACTTTCAGCATGTAGACGGCTTGGGATATCCGTCAGTCATACGTGTGGTGTATGACTGATATTATGCAATCAATGTATAGGGGGTATGTATTCAATTCGTTGACCACATGCTTACTTATTGTATTCCTCCGCCTGACTCACTCACAATACAAGTCCACTACGATAAACATTAGCAATATGATAAACTGTAAACAATAGGAAACAATGAGTAAGGCATGAACATATATGTATATCCAACCGATTCTAACTCTCGTGCACAATAGTAATCATAAACTATGACAATCATGAACCATAAGGGAGTAATAGTGAAAAGACGACACGAAGATACATGCAGTATAAAATAAAGGAAACGTAGGTCATAGTGATACTTGTCTGCTCCGATAGATGATAATGTCACAACTCAAGACGTCGTAGTCCGATCTACCCCAACACAAAAACATCCATAAGTTAGATCAACGATTCCCACTCTAAAAATCCTAGAAAGTGGCTAATGGGTTATGTCACGACCCGATCCAAAATAATTGGGTCGAACCGGATCATGCCCAGCCTGCACCGTTGTTGAGACGGCGGCAGTAAGCTGTTCCATAAGCAGGTAACCACAACAACATCTATTTTGTCACAACTCAATAATTGGAATTTAAAAACTTTATTGAACATTTGAAATAAATACAACTGGAACTGAAATAAAACTGAATTCAAATAAATAGAATTTTCAAAGAACAACAAAACTGGAAAAGAAAATCTATCTAAACATTTGGCTCTTCGGCCTCAGTCCCTGCGTCCTCTAAAGGGGACTCTGGCAGCACCACGGGGTACAAAACCGAGTCGTAATAGCTGTTGTATAACAGCTCAGCATCCTCATAGTCCCCTAAAAATGTATCTCCAGTCAGGAGGGAGCAAAGTACAATTCAAGCTAATTTGACAGTTGAAATAATAATAGAATCATGCACTTTTAAACAATTTAGAAATGAACAGTTTTCTAATAGTAAAACAGTGTGATTTGAATAGACAATGAATATGACCGGCTTGGGTTTGTTACAGTGAAGATACGGCTTATCCCCGTGTGTATGAGGGGTAAGCTAGTACAGTTCTAAGTTATTTTGGGATGTGGTCATACTCATTACACTACTCCCCCAGTCCCCAAACAGTTACAGTAGTTACAGTCAGTGCTCTCAGGGAGAGTTTCGTGTTGCATCGTGGTTTAAACTTGCAATAAAGTGATTACTAAATAACTGTAAATTAACACAAAATATACTTGCCTCAAATGGGCTGGACTTGAAGGGATGAAGACTTCGAGATGGGATTTAGACTCGTCCTCGAAATCCTACATTCGAAAAGTTTGACTCAGAATCCAGGGTTACCAAGCTAACTATGCTAGTTGAAATCTCTAATTGTGTCCTAATCAATTTTAATCTTTATTTATTAAACACGAACAAAAACGCGATTATTGGTGCGTTACAATTTAATAACGAGAAAAAGATCGTTTAAACTTGTATTTTGGAAAAACTCGTTGTTACCAAATTAATTTGATTAAAACTTTGTATTTTCATAATTATACATATAAAACTAAATTTCTTATTTTAATGAGAAATACATGATCGTTGTTAAATATTAAAACTTGTAAATTTTAATGTGAGAAAACTTTATTAATTTTCTATATGAAAATAATTATCTATTAGATTACGCGTATGCTAAAAGAACTCGTAAAACCAGAAAAACAACAGAAAAGCCTATGCTACTAAATCACAAATCACAGAACCAACAACCAGCTGGGCTTATGTCCATTACAATTTATTTACATAAATTGACATAAGACGAAACGGTTGTTAGTTCTAAAATCTTCCTACAATTTAATTATGAGTAAAATAAATAAAAATATTTTAAATATTTAATGAGTCTCAGATATGGTCCAATCGTCATATTGGCTAATGCCTCAACGTCCGGGCAAAGCCGGTTTCATTTGCACTTAGTCGGGGCCCATTGACCGATACGGTCGTCGTCCAAAATCCAAAATAATATTTTCCGAAAAACCGTTTTAAAATTATTTTTAAAATATAATTAAATTTTACGAAAAATCCGGCAGCATTTCCTCTATTTTTTGTCAACCCAAAAACTGGGAAATATGCCAATATTTTCCTGCAAGTTCCAAACCAGAGAATCCCAAAATATATATAAAAAAATAACCACAACTATTCTCAATATTAATTCGGAACGACCCGAAACGAATTCGGAAGTCCGAATCCAACCAAAAATATCACAGCACAATATCGGAAATATCCGAAAACCCAAAATATCTAGAAATCCATTTTCCGAAAAGTTTCAAAAAAAATTAAAACCAACTAACAGAAGCTTTCCGAAGGTTTCTCGAAAAATCCCGGAAACGACGTTAACCCAAAAAAATCGAACTTCCCGAAGGAAAATTCGTGGACCAAATCATCATTGACACGGGGAGGGACGAACTACTGTGATTAACCAGGGATTACCCAAAATGACGGAATCCGAAGGGTTGCCTCGGACTCGGGACGCGTAAATCCACAGATCGGACTCGAAATCCAGCGAAGAGCGCTGGACAGGAGCTATCCAGAACAGCAAACACGGTCTCGGGGTGCGCCGGAGTGTTGGCCGGGCACGGGAACCACGGGGGTCGCGCTGGATCGGGGTCCGGGGGCGCGGCGAGGCGCTGGGTCAGCGCTGGGGCCGGCCGGGGGTCACGGGTGGACGGAAGCTCGGGGGTCGGGCCGGGAAGGTCGCCGGGGCGCTGGGGGTCGGGGTGCTGGCGGCACCGCTGGGCGGCTCGGGATGGGCGGCCGGCGGCTGCAAGGGGCGCCGGGGAGGCGGCCGGTGGGTCGGGGCCGCGGGGAGCTCGGGTGTAGCTCCAAGGAAGAGGGGTTTGCTAGAAGGAAAGGGATGAGTGAATGGAGGGAAAGGATGAAGTGTGGAGATGGGTTTGATCTCCTGGGAAGAGTTGTGGTGAGGGATGGTGTGAGTGAAGGAGTTTAAAGGAGTGGAGAGTTATAAGGAGGAGTGGGAGGTGTTGGAGTGATTGTAGGAAGAGTGAGTTAAGAAGAGGGGGAAAAACGTGGGGGATCTGGTCCAATGTGGACCAGTTCCAATAGGATAGAAATTATTATTTTTTTTATATAAAGAATCAGATTTCAAAGAAAAGGGTTAGGTCCGGGTCTGGGTTCGGGAATCGGGTCCGGGCTCGGGTCTGGTTAACAACCAAAAATCTAACTTTAATATTTTCGAAATTAATTTTTAAAAACTCATAAATAATACTAATAATAATAATAACAATATTATAATATTAATATTAATTCACATAACAAAATTGGGTTTCACAATCTTTCCTCCTTAGAAAATTTCGTCCTCGAAATTAAAGGCAGGGTAGGAATTATCTCAGGTCAAGTTGGTACGAGTACTGCACCCGTAACTCAGGTCCAACAATAAAAATTTCCAAGGCAGTCGTGGATGAGACAGTTTAGGGATAAATTTCATTTATGATATCATCCATGCAGAAAAATACAAAAGCGAACCAAAGTATACGAGGTTGATCCGACCATCATGCACCGGTCCTGATTAGACAATATATTAGTGGGTGCACCCAATAAAATACTGTCATGATCAAGCTTGATAAAGAAATAGCTTGCAAAACTAGGCTAACTTAGCAGCATCAGACAAGTTTAGAACGAAAAGATAGGAGTTATGTGATGGCTGAAATTTCTGATCTTCTTCTCACCTCTGACTACGCTTGCTACTGGTTTCTCTGGTACTGAAAGGTTGAGTCCAATCTTCAGCTCTGAATTATCCAAAATGTGACTCGGATCCGGAATGTAGCGTTTGAGCTGTGATATGTAGAAGATATTGTGCACACTCTCAAGATTAGCTGGTAGAGCTAACCGGTACGCTACTTTTCCAACTCGTCTTAAAACTCCAAATGGCCTGATGTATCGGCCTCAATTTCCCAGCTCCGTCAAAACTGATCGTTCCTCTGGTAGGAGAAAACTACACAAAAATGCTATCTCCTTCTTCAAACTCCACTGGTCGAGGACTACTATCAACCCAATGCTTCTGTCTGTCTTGGGCAATCCTGAGCTTACATTCATCTTCTCTACTGCGTCAGTCACCCTCTCTGGACCCAGCAGTACTCTTTCTCCTACGTCATCCCATGCAAGTGGTGTACGGCAACGACGTCCATAGAGAGCTTCAAATGGGGTCATACCAATGCTGGCTTGGTAGCTGTTGTTGTAAGAGAACTCTACAAAGTACAAATGATCTTCCCAAGACCCTCCAAATTCCAAGACACAGGATCTCAGCATGTCTTCTAGCGTCTAGATTGTTCTCTCTGATTGCCCGTCAGTCTGAGGATGATAGGCGGTGCTGAACTTCAGTTATGTTCCCAAACTGTCATGCAAACTCTTCTAAAAGTGAGAGGTAAATCTAGTATCTCTGTCAGACACAATACTTACCGGAACTCCATGAATCCGGTAGATGTGCCGCATGTACAGTGCAGCCAACTTCTCGATGGATAGACCAACCTTGAAGGGAATAAAATGAGCTGACTTCGTCAGTCTGTCCACGATAACCCAATGGCATCCTTCCCTCCTTAGGAACGAGGCAGTCCTGACACGAAGTCCATTGTGGTGTGCTCCCACTTCCACTCTGGAATGTCAAGCGGCTGCAATAGTCCTGCTGGTCTCTGCCTGCTAGCCTTCCCTTGTTGACAAATTAAACATCTAGCAACATACCTGGCCGCATCCTTCTTCATTCCGTACCACCACACTATAGTTCGCGTATCCCGATACATTTTATTGGCTCCAGGATATATGGAATACTGCGACTGGTGCGCTTTATGCATCAGTTCGTTCCTCAGTTCGCCAGTTGGTACACAAAGCCTCGTACCATTCTTCAGCGCTCCGTCACTGGCGATTGAGAATCCTTCAAGTGTTCCTGCCATCACTTGATCTCTAAGTTTGTAAAGTGTCTCGTCTTGAAACTGCGTCTCCTTGATTTTTGTCCATCAGACTCGAGCTCACTTGCAACTTCATCAACAATGGATCAGCATCCAGCTTCTTCCTTCCAAGCAGTATAATCTCCAGTCCAAGCTTCTCGATGTCCTCTAACAGGTGCCGCTCCTTGGTCAAAAACATTGCAATAGGGTATCGACTAAGTGCATCTGCGACCACATTAATCTTATCCGGGTGGTACTGTAGATCGATGTCAAAATCCTTCATCAGCTCCAGCCATCTTCTTTGCCTCATGTTCAGCTCCTTCTAAGTGAAATCATACTTGTGGTCTGTAAATATTTCCACTCTCTCTCCATAAAGGTATTGCTTCCATAACTTTAATGCAAATATCACCGCTGTAAGCTCCAAATCATGTGTGGGATAGTTCTTCTCATGAGTCCGTAATTGCCTAGATGTATAAGCAATCACTTTTCCATGTTGTTGAAGAATGCAATCCAGTCCTTTACCTGAGGCATCACTGTAGATTGAGAAACCACCAGTACCTGCGGGTAGCACAAGGATTGGTGTAGTGGTAAGTCTCTTCTTCAGCTCCTCGAATGATGCCTGGCAATCTTTCGTCCAGATGAACTCTTCATTCTTCCGAGTGAGCTTCGTCATCGGCTCAGCAATTCTGGCAAAACCCTTCACGAACTTTCGGTAGTAGCCAGCCAAGCCCAAGAAACTCCCGATTTCAGCAACTGAGCTTTGGGTAGACCACTTCTCAACAGCGGCTATCTTCTTCAGATCCACCGAAATTCCTTCTCCTGTGACAACATGGCCAAGAAAATCCACCTTGTCTAGAAAGAATTCACACTTGGAAAGCTTACCATACAGCTTCTCCTTCCTCAAAGTTTCCAGAACTTTTCTGAGGTGCTCTTCGTGCTCCTCTTCCGTCTTTGAATAGATCAGAATGTTATCGATGAAGACTACGACAATTGATCTAGGTATTCATGGAAAATCTTGTTCATAAGGTTCATGAACACCGCAGGAGCATTCGTCAGTCCAAACGGCATGACCAAGAATTCAAACTGCCCATACTTGGTGTTGAATGCCGTCTTGGGAATATCTTCCTTTCTGACCCTGATCTGGTGGTAGCCAGATCTAAGATCAATCTTCGAAAACACCTTGGCCCCGCTCAATTGATCAAATAGGTCATCGATTCGGGGCAGAGGGTACTTGTTCTTGATGGTGATATTGTTCAGTGCCCGGTAGTCGATGCACATCTGTACTGTTCCATCTTTCTTGGGCACAAATAAGACAGATGCTCCCCAGGGTGAAGCTCCGTCTTGAATGAATCCCAGAGCCTTCAGTTCATTGATCTGGTCATTTATCTCCTTGGCCTCCTTCAGGTTGACTCTGTAGTATCCCTTAGAAATAGGGGAGAGCTGGGGACTAGGTCAATAGTGAACTCTATGTCTAGATCTGGGGTAATCCGGGAAGACTATCAAGGAAAACATCTACCATAAAGGTGTAACTAAGAAATTTATTCATGTGAAGAATTACAGCAAAAACTCTTATGATTGATCTAAGGACATCTTGTTACAACTTCTTATAACAATAGATAATACTATTCAGCAGTCCTAGGTACTATTCTTCATGGTTCTGGCTCTTGCATGAGCAGTCTCCAACTGATTCATCTTCTATGAACCTCGAGTCTGCATCATGCCTTATTGTAGGAGGCAAGGTCTGCTGGATAGGAAAAGTCCCTAGGTTGTGGCCTACAGGTGTTGTTGGGATATGTGCTCTGGTTTGATGGAAAGATAAGGGGCAGTCCTTTACCCGATGTTCAGCAGATCCACATGCCAAATATTGTCCCAATCTCTTGCGACAACTAACGGCCTGATGTCCAGGCCTCTTGCAGTAGTCACAAGCCAAAAGCCTCTTACGACAAGACTGCCGGAAGGTAGAGTACTTGATAGGGCCCAAATATCTTCTATATTCAGGGGTATCCCTCCTAGGACGAGGTTCCGCTCCAACTTGGTTGAAGATAGCTAAGGCTACATCATTGACGTTCTTTTTGACTTCTCTCATGATATCCATCTGTTCCTGCTGGGCTTCAGCTTGAGCCTTCTGGGACTCCAGGATTTCTTGAAATAGGGCAACCATTTGGGAGGTGTTCGCTGGTACTGGTGGAGCATCAGGAATGGGTACTTCCCCAAGGAAATGCAGCTCAGTTTGAGAAGAGGTAGGATCCGCCGGTGTAGTAGAAACTTCACTGGATGCATTGTGGGGACGGTCAATCAGCTGCGAGGGAATAAACCCTGGACTTGGTTGAGGAGATGGGGTATGATCCGGAGATGACACCTCATCGCCAGCAGGATTGGTCTTGTCAATGGCCATTCTCTGAAAGGTTTAGGATGCATACATAATCAAGGTAGCCTACCAGTCTATAATCAAACAAAAATATTTATTTATATATAATTCGGACCTATGTTGTGACAAATCAATGTTCTAGTGTTCTAATTGTTTCTAGGTATATTTTCCTAAGTTGTTGTTCATGACCTGCATGGGCCACCAATAAAAATATATCACGACCCGATCCCAAATAATTTGGTCGAACCGGATCATGCCCAGCCTGTACCGTTGTTGAGACGGCGGCAGTAAGCTGTTCCATAAGCAGGTAACCACAACAACATCTATTTTGTCACAACTCAATAATCGAAATTTAAAAACTTTATTGAACATTTGAAATAAATACAACTGGAACTGAAATAAAACTGAATTCAAATAAACAGAATTTTTAAAGAACAACAAAACTGGAAAAGAAAATCTATCTAAACATTTGGCTCTTCGGCCTCAGTCCCTGCGTCCTCTAAAGGGGACTTTGGCAGCACCACGGGATACAGAACCGGGTCGTAATAGCTGTTGTATAACAGCTCAGCATCCTCATAGTCCCCTAAAAATGTATCTCCAGTCAGGAGGAAGCAAAGTACAATTTATACTAATTTGACAGTTGAAATAATAATAGAATCATGCACTTTTAAACAATTTAGAAATGAACAGTTTTCTAACAGTAAAACTGTGTGATTTGAATAGGCAATGAATATGACCGGCTTGGGTTTGTTACAGTGAAGATACGGCTTATCCCCGTGTGTATGAGGGGTAAGCTAGTACAGTTCTAAGTTATTTTGGGATGTGGTCATACTCATTATACTACTCTCCCAGTCCCCAAACAGTTACAGTAGTTACAGTCAGTGCTCTCAGGGAGAGTTTCGTGTTGCATCATGGTTTAAACTTGCAATAAAGCGATTACTAAATAACTGTAAATTAACACAAAATGTACTTGCCTCAAATGGACTGGACTTGAAGGGATGAAGACTTCGAGATGGGATTTAGACTCGTCCTCGAAATCCTACATTCGAGAAGTTCGACTCAGAATCCAGGGTTACCAAGCTAACTATGCTAGTTAAAATCTCTAATTGTGTCCTACAATTTTAATCTTTATTTATTAAACACGAACAAAAATGCGATTATTGGTGCGTTACAATTTAATAACGAGGGAAAGATCGTTTAAACTTGTATTTTGGAAAAACTCGTCGTTACCAAATTAATTTGATTAAAACTTTGTATTTTCATAATTATACATATAAAACTAAATTTCTTATTTTAATGAGAAATACATGATCGTTGTTAAATATTAAAACTTGTAAATTTTAATGTGAGAAAACTTTATTAATTTTCTATATGAAAATAATTATCTATTAGATTACGCGTATGCTAAAAGAACTCGTAAAACCAGAAAAAACAACAAAAAAGCCTATGCTACTAAATCACAGATCACAGAGCCAACAACCAGCTGGGCTTATGTCCATTACAATTTATTTATATAAATTGAAATAAGACGAAACGGTTGTTAGTTCTAAAATCTTCCTACAATTTAATTATAAGTAAAATAAATAAAAATATTTTAAATATTTAATGAGTCTCAGATATGGTCCAATCGTCATATTGGCTAATGCCTCAACGTCCGGACGAAGCCGGTTTCGTTTGCACTTAGCCGGGGCCCATTGACCGATACGATCGTCGCCCAAAATCCAAAATAATATTTTTCGAAAAACCGTTTTAAAATCGTTTTTAAAATATAATTAAATTTTACGGAAAATCCGGCAGCATTTCCTCTATTTTTGGTCAACCCAAAAACTGGAAAATATGCCAATATTTTCCTGCAAGTTCCAAACCAGAGAATCCCAAAATATATATAAAATAATAACCACAACTATTCTCAATATTAATTTGGAACGACCCGAAACGAATTCGGGAGTCTGAATCCAACCAAAAATATCACAGCACAATATCGAAAATATCCGAAAACCCAAAATATCTAGAAATCCATTTTCTGAAAAGTTTTGGAAAAAATTAAAACCAACTAACAGAAGCTTTCAGAAGGTTTCTCGAAAAATCCCGAAAACGACGTTAACCCAAAAAAATCGAACTTCCCGAAGGAAAATTCGTGGACCAAATCATCATTGACACGGGGAGGGACGAACTACTGTGATTAACCAGGGATTACCCAAAACTACGGAATCCGAAGGGTTGCCTCGGACTCGGGACGCGCAAATCCACAGATCGGACTCGAAATCCAGCGAAGAGCGCTGGACAGAAGCTATCCAAAACAGCGGACACGGTCTCGGGGTGCGCCGGAGTGCTGGCCGGGCACGGGAACCGCGGGGGTCGCGCTGGATCGGGGTCCGGGGGTGCGACGAGGCGCTGGGTCAGCGCTGGGGTCGGCCGGGGGTCGCGGGCGGACGGGAGCTCGGGGGTCGGGCCGAGAAGGTCGCCTGGGCGCTGGGGGTCGGGGCGCTGGCGGCGCCGCTGGGCGGTTCGGGATGGGCGACCGGCGGCTGGAAGGGGCACCGGGGAGGCGGCCGGTGGGTCGGTGCCGCGGGGAGCTCGGGTGTAGCTCCAAGGGAGAGGGGTTTGCTAGAAGGAAAGGGATGAGTGAATGGAGGGGAAGGATGAAGTGTGGAGATGGGTTTGATCTCCTGGGAAGAGTTGTAGTGAGGGATGGTGTGAGTGAAGGAGTTTAAAGGAGTGGGGAGTTATAAGGGGGAGTGGGAGGTGCTGGAGTGATTCTAGGATGAGTGAGTTAAGGAGAGGAGGGAAAATGTAGGGGATCTGGTCCAATGTGGACCAGTTCCAATAGGATAGAAATTTTTTTTTTATATAAAGAATCAGATTTCAAAGAAAAGGGTTAGGTCCGGGTCTGGGTTCGGGAATCGGGTCCGGGCTCGGGTCTGGTCAACAACCAAAAATCCAACTTTAATATTTTCGAAATTAATTTTTAAAAACTCATAAATAATACTAATAATAATAATAACAATATTATAATATTAATATTAATTAACATTACAAAACTGGGTTTCACAGGTTAACTTAACTAATATTATTCTAATTCTGGAATAAATAATCTAAAATTTTATTTTAATCTATTTAATTCTGAAATAACAATCTAAACACAAATATTTGGCCAAGGAAAGTCACGGTTCCAAATCTGGGACCCGTAGCACGCAAACCGAGACATATTGTTGACTAACTAGTCAAATATTATGAATTCAAAGTTTGAGTCTGCAATATAGTAGATTTCAGCACCATGAGTGCAGTGAAATCGATCGTGCTGCAAAATCACGATTTGGTCAAAAGTTATCGTCATTATGGCTAAACATGACCAAATCGATGAACCATTGACCAAATCTGACTTCTACGAACAAAATAAAATATTAGATGAAACTCAAAATTTCTGGAAAATTTATATGTTGTATAGCTCGGTGTCAGCTCTCCAAAACTTCAAATGGATCGCGAATTGGAATTCGAGATCACTCGAAATCTCGAAAACCATGCGACGCATTAATTTTTGAACTACCGACACTCAAATAATTATCCAGAAATTTGAGAACAAAATATCAGAAAATAAAGTATATATTCAGAAACCTAACCTCAATAATATTCTAGCAAAAAAAATGGCACACAAAATGGACGTCTAGATCAACGGCAAACCCTCCGCGAAGTCGAAGAACTCTACTGAACTCTCCCACAAAAAGCTGCTGAAATAAATATACGGTTTTCGGAAAACCTAACTATATACTAATATATATAGGGGAAAAAGTCGGTGGCTGCAGCTAAGTCGGCTGGGTGGGGGACATATGTCGCCATCGTACGTGCCCCGTCCAGATCCTGCGATCCAGGATTGAGTCGGCTCGGTTGGGCCAGCTTATAGGAGCTGCTCGGCTTCCTTATAAGGAAGTGCTGAGTCAGCAGCTCCTTTATGGACACGCAGGCAACGTGGGGTTGGTTGGAGCCGCTGACATGCGGGCCGCCCCAGCTGACTGAGTATATATATATTAGAAAATATAGTTTTTAATTACAAAAAATTAAATTAAAATCATGAAAAATCCTAAAAATTTCAAATAAATCCCAAAAAATTCTTAAAAATTCCTAGAAAATTCTAGAAAACTGTTTAAGGGTTCTAGAGCCCAAATAATTTATTTGGCCTCAAAAATACTCTCGGATGCCTTTACAGAAATTCATAGAAGCTTAAGAAAATAATAAAACCATATATAAATTTATCTAAAAATCTCCTAAAAACCCAAAAAATTCTAAAATAATAAAATGATACTCTAGGGGCTGTCTGGGGACCCTGGAGACCATATACAACATAATTTCCTTATACCTAACCTATAGGCTTAGGCAAAAACCTTATGATCCCAAATCAATATCCTAGTTAATAATTGATTCTAACAAAATAAAAATAAAAAAAAATCTCCAAAATAGAAGATAAATTTTAGGAATCCCAAATGCTACAAACTATCCCCCTTAAAAGATTTTTGTCCTCAAAAATCAAACATCACAAATAGCATAATATAATACCTAACTCTTACAAGCAATAATTTCTTAAGCTAAGTTACGGAGAGATAATGGCTAGGAACATAAGGAAACTGATCAATAATAAGCATACTACAAACTAATTAAGCATGCATAACAAATTAAACTAAAGAAGGCTTTCAAGGAAACATATTTAAGTTACCTATGTCTTGGGGTTGAGTCACAGCCACAAATGCTTGTCCTTGACGTTGTGCTCCTCCAGACTGCTGTTGCGAAGCTGGCTTATGAGCTGGTGCTGTAGGACATTCTCGCACTTGGTGGTCTGGTGATCAACAAAGGAGACAAAGTCCTAACCTCTTCCTACAATGGTCCCACTTGTGTCCTTCTCTTCCACAATAATTAAACTTAGGCTTGGGTGGGATAGGTTGTTGTTGTGGCTGGGATGAAACCACCCTAGTTGGAGGATGATGTTGATGCTGGATTTGAAGGATCTTCTGAGATTGCTAGTTACTTTGCTTAACTGTTTCCATTTCATAGATTGCTAGTTACTTGGCTTAACTGTTTATTACTGTCCTTACTGACTTGTCTTTATCACCATGCTTATCTGTTTACTCGATGTTTTATACCATGATTCTATGTTTATCTATTTATCATGTATTTTATTACTATTTATTGTTTATAGACTTTATTAATTATTGGAACTGCTGTTAGAGATGTATTTGTTCCATCCTGACTGGATAATATTTTTCAGACAATGAGCTCGAGGAAATGTGTCATAAGAGCGCGGGAGAACCTTGGAGTGGACCCAATAGAAATATAGCTTGCTAAATTCTAGAAATAGCCTACTTTAGTTAAATTGGCATTTGACCGGATTTATCTCCGAATTTAGTTGACTATTTGACATTTGGACCATGTAGTTACTTCTATGAATTCATTTATTTCTTTGAATTGAAGACTATTATTTCTTTGTTATTTTCCATCGTGCGAATATCTGCTTAGAGCTGTGATTGAATATTATTTTGGTTCTATATTATTGTCCTCTCTAGTGGAGTGGAATATATTACGTGTGTTGTTCATCATATTGATAGTATATAGCATTCTACCACCGATACTATGCGTAGGCTGGACGTGCCCACGACTCATGCCTAAATTCCGGGTGCTGGTCGTGATACTGACTATTGTACTGAATCGAGCCAGCCTCTCCCTATAGGAAGGTTAGAACTATTACTGACTTTATTTAGCTCGATAGCCTGGCAAGGGACCGACGCTTACTGTTCACTGTTATATATTTGGTTTGGCTATCTCTGCTTAGGTATGACACGATCTGAAGATTCCTATATATAAGTATTATTGGGATAACCCTGACAAACTATAGAGAGCCGTAGGATTGATTGGCCGCTTGTAAACTGACTTGTTTGTGATCTATTTCTTTTGTTAGCAGCCGAGGACATGGACTGTCATGGTAGTGATCTAACCCATGTCTTTGTTTGGTTGTTGGGTAGGGGCATTGTGCTACGACAGACATTGAACCAAGTTGCGACACAGAAGTCTTTAACCTGAACATGATTATAGGACGTATTTTATCACGGCATGATATGACATCTCTTGTCCTTGTTGGGTGTAGTGATATCGCATTGCCTCGATGATGGGAGATATGCCTATTCTTATGTTTCGGTCTTATTATATATAATTGGGTTTTATCTCTTTCAATTATGCTTCCTTGTGGTATTTGCTATTTGGGACATGTTTTTGTTGGTTTTGTTTGGTCAGATCTCGTAGCAGAGCATGAGGATCAATCCTTCTACCCGAACCATTCTACGCACTAGGAGCATGGGTGTCGAGGATCCTGAGTGGGTTTCTTCTCCACCACTCTGATATTTTAAATTTTGTACTGGACGTTTAGCCACCAGCACCTATTTAGCCGATTGTTCTAGGTATTTAGTTCCCTTACATGATTCTAATTAAATCAAACTGCAGCTGACTATGGTTATGTACTATTGACTCTATGTGCTAGCTGACAGTACTCGTAAAGCTAGACTCATGAATCATTTTGATGAAGCGTCGGGGTCGCCTTACTGCTTTGTCTTATATAATCATTAATTACTGTTTCGTGCTTTGATTGATTGAGACATAGATGCTCTATGAGACCATATGAGACCAAATTGTAGCATGCACCCCTTGTCCCTTGACAGCCGTAATCGCCGTATGACATCTTTGAACCTCATACAGGATAGCTGGCCATATTCATCTCAGTATTTCGGTACTGGAACGTGACGCCCTTTTGGTCATTTTTGTCGTTCTTTATCAATTTTTTTCGTTTTTTGTCTTTTTTTAGTAATTCATGTCATTTTTTGTTCTTTTTGTCGTTTTTTGTTCTTTTTGTCGTTTTTCGTCGCTTTTTGGTAATTTATTATCTTTTTTATCGTTTTTTGTTTTTTTTTTTGTCGTTTGTCATTTTTAGTAGTTTTTGTCGTTTTTGGTTTTTTCTTTTCTTTTTGTCGTTCTTAGTCATTTTTTAGTTTTGTCTTTTTGCCTTTTTGTATTTTTTTGTTTTTTATCGTTTTTTGGTCTTTTTTGGTCATTTTGGTCATTTTGTCGGTTTTTTGGTTTCTTTTTGGTCGTTTTATTTGATTTTTTGTTTTTTCGTTCCTTATTTTTTGTTTTTATAATTTTTTGTCATTTTTTCTGTTAATTGTTTTTTGTCGTTTTTTTTCTTTTGATTGTTTTTTTATCTTTTTTTTTCTTTTTGACGTTATTTTATTTTTGGGTTTTTTCTTTTATTTCGTTTTTATCATTTTTTCGGAAATATTTATATAGTCACCAAACATGGAAATGTAACTTTCCAGGTAATTTAATTATTTGGAATTTGATTCCCGAAAATATATAATTTCCGGCTATATAGTATTCTGCATACCAAACTCCCCCTAATTTTAATTGTAATAAAATTGAGTTTATTGTTGTAACTTGTGGATAAACCAAAATGTGGATGCCCTTATTCCTATCTACAACCACCTTTATATTCTTTCCTATTTATATATTCTTAAAGACAGAAGTCCTAGAGGATTTCAATCGGCTACAGTTCTTTCTTCTTCTTTTTCTACTATTTTATGACACATTATCAACACGATTGTTCAAGGAGATCCAAGTCGTCGGTTTAACAACGACACAATAAGAAAGTATGCCTCGCGATGGCTTCTATTTATATTGCATAGTTATATATGATGTCAAACTATGCATGAAAAGTGTGATTAATTATGGTACCTAATACAATAGTAATGAAACCCATTCTTACAGTAACGATTGAATCTTATAACATATACTTCAAATCACGAAGAGAAAAGTTAATGTTCTCTATTGAAGTTCTCTATTGAATTTGATTGGGTTTTGAAATGATTTGTGCATGCGTTTCACCATATTGGATGACTATATGGCCTTCACACTTTGTTTTTTGAATTGGTCAACGTGTCTTCGATTCTTGCTTGTATACATTAAAATATACGGAAAGCTTCCAGAATGTTCTAGAAGATGGTAGAATCTTCCAGAAGGTTCGAGAATCTTCCAGAAGGACCAAGAATCTTCCAGAAGACTCAAGGCCTTTCTAGATGTCTCATGATCTTTCTAGATTGGCTAGAAGCTTCCTTATAAATCTAGGCTTAGAATATTTCTAGAATAATCCCTGAAATATTCCTCTCCAGAAGTTTTTATGTAAAGCTCTATGAGCCCTATATATAAGTGGGAGGCTCATTTGCTCCTCACAACCCAAAGTTGTAGTCTTTTCTAGTATAGTAAAGTTTTAATCTTCCACTCTCTCTCTCTCTTTTGCTCCACAATATTCTCAATATCGCATTCGCGATCTAGCTAAGCGTTGGGGGAAGGCTTGCACGACTCTTCAAGGAGAAAGATAGTGCGCTGCAGGGGTTGAAGTGTAGCCTAAAATACTAAGTCCGTGACAAATGGTATCAGAGCGAAGGTTTGTTGGTGCCATGTCGACATCCGAGAACGTCCAGGAGGGACCTACGTCAGAGGTGCATGCCAAGACGTACAAGAGAGGTAAGATCAAGGAGTCTACGGTGGAGCGTAGCATTGTCGGGCTTGTCGAGCGTGTTGAGGTCTTGGAGACGGGTTCGAGGGACATGGAGATGCGCATGGGCTCCGTGGAGCAAAGCAACACGAGACTAGAAAGGTACTTCGATGGGCTGGAGAGTGACGTTGCCTCGTCCATGGTAATCTTTTGGGAGCAATTCCAAGAGATCCGATCCGCACTTGAGGAGGAGCTCAAGGGCCATCGTGCAGAGATTGACGAGTTGCGTGAAAAGGTTCGAGACTATAAGAAGCTGAAGACCATGGTGAGAGTTACGGAGAACTCAAGACCAAAGTTGCCATCTTGGAGAAGGCCGTTACGAATGGTGGACCTTTGAGTAGGGAGGCACCGAGGCGAAGAAAGATCCCCGAGCCAAAATCCTTCAGCGGGGTGTGAGATACCAAAGAAGTTGAGAACTTCTTGTGGAACGTGGAGTGATACTTCAAGGTGTTGCACATCAACGATGATGTCGAGAAGGTGGATATTGCTTCACTGTACTTTACAGACGATGCGATGCTGTGGTAGCGTCGAATGTGCATGGAGGCCGAGAAGGGTTTGTGCTCGATAGAGACTTGGAAGGATCTCAAGAAAGAGATCAAGTCTCAGTTCTATCCAAAGAATGTAGAGTTTACAACGAGACGGAGCTTGCGGCAACTCAAGCATACCGGGGCGATCAAGGAATACATTGCAGTATTTACATGCTTGATGCTCGAGATATCTAGTATGGGCGAGGAGGATCGTTTGTTCTTCTTTCCCGATGGACTCAAACCGTGGGCGGCTCAAGAATTACAGCGAAAGAGGGTACAAGACTTGAACACCGCCGTGGCAGCAACTGAGCGACTCGTCGAGTACATGTGGGACGACAACGATGCCGAGGCCAAGCCAAAGTCCACCAAGGAGAATGGTGGGGGAGAGTGGGAGAGCTCTCCTAAGGAGGGTCCGTCCGAGGGAAAGAAGCACGAGAAGGCCCAACCCGAGCGAGTCGTTTTGTGCTTCATATGCTGAGAGAAGCACTTTGTTCGGGACTGTCCGATGAGGAGCATGCGTGTAAATGTCATCCAAAGCGAGGAGGTGGAGGACGAAGAGTGCAAACTGAAAGCGCATATGGGAGCGTTGTGCTTACTCAACGTCATGAAGACCAAGTCTGTTGTGTCGAGGACTCCGAGCAGAGAGCTCATGTATGTTGACGTGAGGATCAATGGCATGAGCACATGGGCGTTGGTTGACACGGGCGCCACTGATAACTTTATCTCGGACACGGAGGCCAGTCGCTTGGGTCTAGCTTTGGAGAAAGATCCGGGCATGATGAAGGCGGTCAGTACAGAGACGTGCCCCGTGCAGGGGGTAGCCAAGGGAGTTCGTATAGCGGTAAAAAATTGGTCGGGTGTTGCCAATTTTACCGTTACGTCGCTGGATGACTTCAAGATGATACTTGGCATGGATTTCCTTATCGTGGCTAAGGTGATTCGGATGTCACATTTGGGAGTTGTCGGCTTCATGGAGGAAGGCTCATCGTGCATGGTGAGAGGTGCACGAGACAAGCCTTCGAAGGGGAAAGCTATCTCCGCTACTCAGCTTAAGAAAGGTGGCAAAAGGGGGACGACATACCTAGCGGTGCTCGAGAAGAAGGATGGCTTCGAAGAGGAAGGCCTTTCGTGCGAGACCAAGGGTGTTGCAAAGGGGCGTCCAATGAGCCACTTCCGCGGAGGGAGGTGGACCGTGCTACCAAACTGGACACGAGTGCAGAAAAGCGTGTCGCAAGTTGCAGGAAGACAGAAGCGACTAGACAGAGTAACTCGCGCAAGGAGTTGCTCAAAGCTCATAGGGGACATTCGGGTCGAGAGACTTGCAAGGGGACTCGCATGCGCGGAGGTGTGCAGAACCATGTACAGGCACGAGACAAGGGGGATCGGCGACTCGATAGCCCGCACGAGATTCGTCATGTGCCGAGGAGAGAACAGACCGAGGCCAGAATTGGTGCGATAAACCAGTTTACTTCCGATCTTGAGAAGAAGATGGACAAATGGAAGCACCGCATGAGTCACACAAAGAAGGGACGACGAGCAGCGACCATGCCTACGAAGGTGGACGTCGTTCCAAGACTTGCTACACTCGTCGACGAGGGCGTCAACGAAACTGGTGGAGGAGAATGTCACGCACAAAAGTTTACGCCCCACCGAGACAGATTTGCATAACTCGTTGCGGACCGGGGTTATACGGGAAGCTTCCGGAATATTCTAGAAGATGGTGAAATCTTCCAGAAGACTCGAGAATCTTCTAGAAGGACCAAGAATCTTCTAGAAGACTCAGGGCCTTTTTAGATGTCTCATGATCTTTCCAGATTGGCTAGAAGCTTCCATATAAATCTAGGCTTAGAATATTCCTAGAATAATCCCTAGAATATTCCTCTCTAGGAGTTTCCATGTAAATTTCTATGAGACCTATAAATAAGTGGGAGGCTCATTTGCTCCTCACCACCCAAAGTTGTAGTCTTTTCTAGTATAGTGAAGTTTTAATCTTCCATTCTCTCTCTCTCTTTTGTTCCACAATATTCTCAATATCGTCTTAGCGATCTAGCTAAGCGTTGGGTGAAGGCTTGCACGACTCTTCGAGGAGGAAGATAGTGTGCTGTACGGATCGAAGTGTAGCTTAAAACACTAAGTCTGTGACGTATAGCTCTTTTAGGATTTGACCCATTGTTTTCTAATTAGTTACGGAATCAACCTTCTAGTCACCTTTATGTGGTCACTCTAACATGTTGGTTTCCGGAACATTTTGTTTGTTTTAATCAAAAACATCAATTTTAACCTACTCTGCTTGTTACGTATTATATTGTTTGTGTACTTGTATATGGATTAGTTTCACCACTTATGTACCACATGCTCTCTCTGTTGCTTATGTATTTGGAAGGCCATCTTTTGCTTCTATTGTTCCTTCTTGCTAGGTTTTGTAGTTCTGCTCTGATATTATTGAGGGTTTTCTTGATAACGATATTTCTATCGGTTTTGCGGTATTTTTTAACCAATTGTTTATGAAAACTCTTTCTTGTTAATTTTTTTTAAGGCACTGATTTTGGTCTGCTCATGATCTCCCAAAACCGGTGTAATGTATTTTTTGGGTGGCTTTATAAACACCTCAAATCGGTAGATTTTGAGGAGTTTTATTATTTTATTTCATTTATATCATCACTAAAAATATATAATTATAACTACTAATACTCTTTCCTATTTAATTTTATTCATGTAAAAAAAATTAGAACCGCTCGTTAATGAATTACCAAGCATGAATTGGACTGGTTTAAAAGCCACTACTTAAAATCATCCAAAATCAGACCCCTCATAACCGCTCATAACCGGTAATCTAAAACACCTCATTACCGCTACCTCTACAATTGTCAAGCAGGCCCTAATGCTTCCAGAGTTGAAGAACATGTTATATAATTTGATAAACAACATATTCAACCAAGTTGATGCATATATACATGCATACATCCTACTTTATGATAATCATGTTTGCTTGTTGCATATTGCCTTCCTCCTTGTGGCCTTCAATTTTTAAAAAAAGACACTATAGAAATAGTTTCTGGCAGCAGTCTTCTTAAATTTGAATTTTTTTTCAGAAGCTTTAGATAAGTTGTTTTTATCCAACAATTATGGATCATTTTCAAAGATAAAAAGAAATCATTATACTATCCACTAGGTTTAAGATTAGTAGAATTTATCATGATTATTTTGTCAAGTATGTGTTGGCTTTATCGTATTCTTTGAAGTTATTATTATACGATTTCATAATGTTCAAATGATTTCTCAGGTTTAGTTTGATTTAGTTCAATTTGTAAAACTAGTTTTTAATAGTTGCTTATTTTAAAAATCAAACCTTGTAACTTAGTATTAGTACTCTACACAAGCAACCAAAACATAAAAGAATTTTTTATAAAATAATTAGTGCTGAAAGGTAACTTATAGCAACGTCCATTGTGTTTGTACCTTTCAGTTTGTGGTTATCATTCCCAGTACGTAATTTTATAAAAGGATACAAATTGCTAGTTTGAGTTTTGTACCACCTCAAATGGGTGTACGCATTACAGGTGTTGGTATTCGCATACTAACTTTTATAGGTCGCAGCGGGTTGCTGGCCCTCGAAAGGCTAAAATTGGGAATCGCCAACCTGATTGTTGGTATTTCGTTAATATAGTTGCGTATATTTTAAAGTTGTAAAACTCATATAAATTAAAAAAATTAAAGTTTGTGCCATAAGTTTGTCCAATCCGTTAGGAGAGTATGGATGTCTGGTTGTCCTCCCAATTATTATAGACGTGAAGTTCTATAGACATTTAAATTGATAGTATACAATGCTGCTACACACATCATCCTTAAGAATATGATCTTTTTTACCAACATCAATATTAGTTCGAACGTAGTATCCATGATAATTGGTCTTGCTCAGACTATTGAAGGCTTCAGCATAGCACATTTATTTTACCCAACATATTCACAATGTCTTATATTCTCATAATTCCATAAGAAATTTACCGAGTATTAAGAAATAATGGCAAATGTGTTTCGTATGAAAACTCCGAGCGAGTGCTATAAGGAATATCTTTATGTAACCTCTAGCGTAGGGAGCAAGAAGTTTGTCTAGAGAGTTTTTCCAGCTATTCACTAGGGGTATACATCGCTCACATTAGAGATGTCGAGTCACATACTGCTATAAGCTAGAAGCTCAGCCCCTAAGGGCCCATTATTAGGGGTGAGCATTATTCGGTTTTGGACCGAAAATCGAACCGAACTGAACTGAATAAGAGGTTCGGTTTGGTTTAAAAATTCGGTTTCGGTTTTAAAAATACTAATTTTTTTATTCGGTTTCGGTTTTCGATTTCGGTTTCGGATTTCTATTTCTGTCAAAAACCGAATAAGAAAACTTAATTTATATATATATATATATATATATATATATATATATATATATATATATATATATATATATATATATATATATATACACACACACTGTAGGTATATATTAAACATCTATAGGTATATTTAGTTACTATATATATTAACAAAAAAAAGTGCAGAAAAAAAAAGAAAAATCGAAGAAACCGAAACCGAACCGATTTAATTCGGTTAAGTTTGATTTGGTTATGGGCCAATTCGGTTCGGTTTCGATTTTGCTTATTCGGTTTCGGTCCAATTCGGTTTTGGGGTATTCGGTTCGGTTTAAACCAAATTAACCAAATGCTCACCCCTACCCATTATGAGCCATAAGTCGAATGATCTCATAACTTTTAAATTGTGGCACAATTGATTGAGACACCCCAAGAATAACCATAACAAAGTTTTGATATCTCTTAATTTCCAACAAGTTCAATATCCTGTTCTGCAAGGCATGACACTATATTGACAGTATACTGTATGACATAATATTTTTCCAGTAAGTCTAGTGTACTGTTCTACAAGACACAACAATATACTTATAGTAATATGTCAGTATCTGTTACCCTACTGATTCTTCAGGAATCCATCTTGGTTGTGTTTCATCTCTCATGTGGCATTTTGCCTTCCTCGAGGCATTACTTAGTGACTACCTATTGTCCGTTAGTCCCTTGTTCACCTCTTACTCCTATTATAGAATTTATATAAACTATTGATTGTCAATCCACAAAATTTATCGATGGATCGTGCGTGAATCTGTAGACCCTAAAATCATATTGTCGGGTAGCATATTATCTAGCGGTTTTGTCCCTGACTTGTTATACCTGTTAAATCTGGGATTGATCGACTGACTCGCTATTCAGGTTCCTGACACAGCAATTTTGTATCCATATTATTATTATCAGCTTACCCTTTGGGATACTGGCACTGTTATCGTACTTAGGTGCACTTGTTTACATTATACACCGCGGTGCTATTCCTAGTTTACTTGTGCACTTTATATCATGTTCTCGCTATATTATGTATTTCATGTATGAATACCCTTGAAGTTGGTCACGGTCTTAGTATGGACTAAGAGTATGATTTGTAGATTGATTGTTGCATTACGCAAAGGACGAATCTTGGTTAGAACCCTCGAGAACCAATGCGTATTCACACCCAGCATACTCGTACTACGGTACGACATCTAGAATGGATAGCCATGTGCCCACACAACAAGGTTTATTAAATAACATAAAACATGTAGGTCATTGGAAGGGAAAGGATCATAATATCGTACATTTTGTTGGTCAACCATAGTTTACTATAATATATCATTCACCTTGGTGAAGTGAAATATATGGCATTATTACTGATTATCGAGCCGATCTACCATATAGGAGTGTTGAGACTGTTACTGAGATTGATCGACCTGATAACCTCCCAAAGGGTGGCACTGTGGACTGTTACTGATTTATATATATTTATATACATGGTTTGGCCAGTCCTGCTTTGATATTGCACGATTGACGGATCCTTATTGCATTCTAGGTATAACCCAGATATTAATATAACAAGATGTAGGAATTAATTGGCTGCTCTATTAACTCACTTGTATTTATACTATATTGTGTGCCAGTAGTTTAGATATGTAGATTGTCTCGATGTAGTGGTTCATCCCTTATCCTTGTTTGGTTTAGGGATGGATTACTGCCCCGATGATAGACTATAGACCTAAGTTATGACCCAAGTTCTTATATTAACTAGATTTTATTTGATTTGCTCGTTCTTTCTATTGATACTAGCTATCAGGGGATTGAATGATCTGGTTTTGTTTAACCAGATATAGTAATAGAGCCTAAGGATCTAGCTTATTTCATTTCAGATGGTGCTCGCCCATAGGATGGCCACCTAGGATCCGGATTAGCCACCAACACTTGTTTAGTTTGTTATTCTGGGAGGTCGTTCCCACCTCATGAGTGTATTATATTCAAACTGCAACTGACGATGTGATCATGTATTATTTGACATTGTACTTTTTTATTTTGTATAGCTAGCTTTATGATTATTTTGATAGAGCATATTGGATGCTTTACTATTTTATCTTATATGTTCTATATTCCTATTTTTTGTTCGACTTATTGAGACATAACATGTCCAATGAGGATTAGGGTTCTAGAGAAAGAATCAGTAGACATAATGTATGACCTCTTTATCACAATATATAATATAGAGGATTAGGGTTCTAGATATTTACATAAATCCCTTTTATATACAAGATTCATATAGATAGGTCCTTGACAGTCTCTCTGAAGCGAGAGAATATACATCATATAGCCCAAGTTCGACACAGATGTAGCTCAATTTAGAACCACTAATAGACTTCATTAGAAGATCAATAAGCTGATCACTATTACTAATGAAGTATGTGACAAATCTCTCAAGACTGCACTTTATATCAAAGGATGTACAATCTATCTCAATATGCTTCGTCCTCTTATGAAAGATTAGATTTGATGAAATGTACATTGCATCTTGGTTGTCATAAAACAACTTCATATGACCTGGATGAGAAAAGCCCCTTTGTAAGCAATATTTTAATACACGTCAACTCGTATTTGTGAAGATCATTGCTCTATACTCTGCTTCAACATTGGATCTTGTGAACACGATATGTTTCTTGCTCTTCCAGGAAATAAGATTCCCTTCAAGCAACACACAATACCATGACGTAGAAATTTTATCAAAATAATATATTGCCCAATCAGCAACAATGTACATGATCGCTTATCGATAACCTTGATCCTAATACAAAATATATTTTCCTAGAACTCTTTTAAGGTATCTCAATATACACATAATTACATACCAATAATTGTTATTCCCGGGGCTTGATCAAAGATGAAAAACAGATGCAATCGAGATCTGAGATGTCCCACAAAACTTTGCAGAGAGCAAACTCAAGATCTACGATGGTATAAAAAATCAAAAAAACCAAATTACAATCTGAAGGAGGGAAAAAGAGAAGAGAAGATCTCTCGTTCTTCCTTGCAAACGTGTTGCAATTGGGACAGAACGAGTTACAATAAAACTAGAGAGAGATGAGAAGAAGAACAATGTTGGGGTATCAAAACACCGTTGCTCAAAGCAAGATTCGCCCCACACGATCTGCTTCCAAGAACCAGCAAGTTGAATAACTTGTGGAACGCTCGATGTCACCTCTGTTCTGACTCCTCGAATGGACTTGCAATGGCGGCAGCAGCTCTCTCTCTCTCTCTTTCTCCTTTTCTGACTTGTATTTTCGTGGTAGTCACAAAGGAGGCCAGAAGAGAGTATTTATAGAGAGAGGGTGGAAACCCTAGCCGCCTCTTCAGTTATGGAAAGATTGAATCAAATCACAAAAAGATAGCAACGAATTAATTCTAATCCCACAAAGATAGGAACTGAATTAATTCAAATCCCACAAAGATAGTAACGAAATTAATTCAAATCCCACAAAGATAGGATCTGAATTAATCGTATTGATTCACCCTTTCCATAACCGAATTGAAATCTGCACAGTCAGCGTAGCCCTCCATGCGGCAGCAGCAGCAGCAGCCTGGCCGCATGGACCGCTTGGGCCGCATGAGCCACATGGACTGTATGAGCCGCATGAGCCGCATGGACCGCATGAGCCGCATGAGCCGCATGGACCGCATGAGCCGCATGAGCCGCATGGCCGCATGAACCGCATGAACCGCATGGCCGCATGGACCGCATGGACCGCATGAGCCGCATGGCCGCATGAACTGCATGAACCGCATGGCCGCATGAGCCGCATGAGGCCGCATATGAGCCGTATGCCGCATAAGACCGCATGGCCGTATATGAGCCGCATAAAGACCGCATGACTGCTGACGTGCTAAGTGCAAAGTGCGCCAACAAAATGCCACATTACGCCTCATGAGCCCATGAGCCCGAGTCCGAGCCCGAGTCCGAGTCCGAGTCCGAGTCGGAGTCGCTAAGCCCCTTTGGGGCTTAGCTCCAAGTGGAATTAATCCAAGAGAATGACAAAAGCATTAATGCTTAATCCTTGGAGCCTTATTCTTACCTCCTAGTAAAATCACCCACATGGTTCCCTCCTTAGGGTCACCACCCCATGTGCATCTCTTAACAACACACCCAAGTATATATGTTGAGATAACTCATGGTGCTTTTTCAATGTGGGACTAAAATTTTACAAGGCATATTGAGAGCAAGCTCTCTCCATGTAAATAAAGCACCAACAATCCCCCACATATCACAACATATATATGTGTCCAGGGTTGAGCGTTCCCCACAGTAACTGTCCATTTTGCATTAGGATAGATGTCGCTGACGACTTGAATCTTCCCGTATGGGTTAAATAACAATGTGATACAAGAATGGACTACGCCTTGAATTCTGTACCACAATTGTAATTCTTCCCACTCACAAAGTGTAGTTACGTGTGCTTCTGGCTGCACATTAAAGGCCCTGTACCAGCCTGGTTTCAGTGTATAATTTTGGGCGTCTACAAGTTTACCCTCAAGAGACGGCCTGATATCTCTTTTCATACACTATAGGTGAGTTCTTTATTAAAGAGATATGGCATGAAGCCTTGCGCTTCCTTGCGGTGCTACGCCGCTATGACATGGCCTGAAGCCGAGGCATTACCCCTACCTGGGAACCTCATCGTAGTGTCATACTACTGTAGCATGAGGTCACAAGCCTCTTTGTAGTGCCAAACTACCCAGCATGAAGCCTAAGGCTTCCTTGCGGTGTTACGCCGCAACGACATGGCTTGCAATACCGAGGCTTTACCCCTACCTGGGTACCTCATCGTGGTGTCATGCCACTGTAACATGGGGCCATCCTCCCCTTTGTAGTGCTGTCTACAACTCTTTAATTACGTCATACAGCATTAGGCTACCTGCCTATTTGTGGTGCTACGCCGCTATGACTTGGCTTGCAAAGCCGAGGCATTACCCCTACCTGGGAACCTCATGGTGGAGTCATTCCACTATAGCATGGAGTTTCACTCCTTGTAGTGCTGCTCTACCGTGCTTCCTGTAAAGCACACCAGACATTCACTCTGCCTGAGAACTCATTAAGGCATTTAAGCCAACCTTCCACAGGATCTATTTTTCCGCAGAAAAATACATAGTAGACAACAGTGGTTATGGGTCTGTATCCCTTCCATGTTCCATAGAACAAGTACCCACCGTTACCTGATAGTTTCTCAGTTAGTGATCCTCCTTTGAACCAAAAGTTAGATGCCTAGTAGATTTCTCTTTGAACTAATAGCATAAAACTTTTATGGTAGGATTACAAAGACATACTATCAGAATGCCTTCAAGCCCATTTTACAAGCTGTGTCATCGACTAACTGGCACTTGAGGCCCTTTGTGAACGGATCTGCCAGGTTCTCCTGACTCCGAACATCAACCACTGCAATTACACCTCTTTTGATAAGATCGTGTACTGCCCTGTGCTTCAACCGCACAGTCCTCTTCTTTCCGTTGAAGAGGTCATTTGATGCCACCGCTGCAGTCGTCTGGTTGTCACAGTATATTGGTATCGCCGGTATCTGAGCCCCAACCACTGGAAGATCATACATGAGCTCCCGAAGCCATTCTGCTTCATCTGCTGCAGTTTCAAGTGCATAGAATTCAGATTCCATGGAGGAACGAGAGAGTATAGTCTGCTTCTTCGACTTTCACGATATAGCAGCTCCACCCAAGAAAAAGACATATCCACCTGTGGATCTCTCGCTTTCCACCTCTGAACACCAGCTAGCATCACTGAAGCCTTCCACTACTGTAGGATACCCGTTGTAGTGCAGTGCATATGTCTGAGTCTTCTTGAGATATCTCATTACTCGTTTTACAGCATTCCAGTGCTCAACCCTTGGGTTGCTTGTGAACCGACTCAACATTCCCACGGCGAAAGCTATGTCAGGCCTTGTGGCAGTAGTTGCGTACATCAAACTTCCGATAACGCTAGAATACTCCAGCTGCCTGACGTTTTCCCTCGAGTTTGGCTTCAGCTTCTGATCACACCTGTATGGCGTATTGATCCCTGGAAGATCCTTATACCCATAGCGTGTGAGCATCTTCTCAATATAGTGAGATTGTGACAGCGCTACTCCAGTGTCTGTCCGGATGATCTTTATGCCCAAGATGACATCTGCATCCCCCAAGTCCTTCATACTGAACTTGGTTGAGAGGAACTTCTTTGTCTCTGTGACACAGCCTATATCCGTACCTAGGATTAGCATGTCGTCCACGTACAGACAAACGATGACTCCTCTTCCATCAGCGAACTTTGTGTAAACACATTTGTCCGTCTCGCTGACTCTGTAGCCGTTTGACCTAATAACTTTGTCAAACTTCTCATACCACATCTTGGGAGCTTGCTTCAAACCATATAATGATTTTACCAACTTGCAGACTTTGCCTTCAAGACCTTTGACGACAAATCCATCTGGCTGTTGCATGTAAATCTCTTCGGTCAGCTCCCCATTCAGGAACGCTGTCTTTACATCCATCTGATGTATCACCAACTTATGTATAGCTGCTAGAGCGATTAATATCCTGATGGTGGTCATCCGAGCTACTGGAGCGTACGTGTCGAAGTAGTCTATCCCCTGTTTCTGAGAAAATCCCTTGGCAACCAGCCTGGCCTTGAACTTGTCAATAGTTCCATCTGCCTTCATCTTCTTCTTGAAGATCCATTTACATCCAATAGGCTTTTCTCCTTCAGGTAGATCTACCAACACCCATGTGTTATTGGAGGTGATAGAGTCAAACTCGTCATTCACTGCCTCCTTCCAGAAGATAGCATCTCTGGTCTTCATCGCCTCATCATAGGTAAGCGGATCTGCTTCCACATGATAGGTGATAAAGTCATCTCCGAAATCTTTCGGTCTCCTCGCTCGCTTAGCTGACGGCTCGGCGAGTTCTGGTGCAAAAGTTGTTTCATCAACAACAGCTTCTTCTTGGACTACTGGCTCGTATGAGATTTTAGTCTCATTAGTACCTACATCATTTTCCAGAATGTCCGAAAGAACAATGTTTTTGTCTTTTGCGAACTTGTCTTCAAAGTATTCAGCATCGCGAGATTCGATAATATGATTTGATTCAATATCAAGAAATCTCCGAGCATCACTCTTCTCGGCATACCCCAAGAAGATAGCCTTCGTAGTCCTTGTCCCCAGCTTCTGAATCTTCAGATCTGGAAGCTTCACATACGCCAGACACCCCCACACTCGAATGACATTCAAGTTGGGTCTGACTTTGAACCAGAGTTCATGAGGAGTTATGTCCGAAGTTGCATATGGCACTCTATTCAGAATGAAAGTGGCCGTTAATGCAGCTTCTCCCCAGTAGCATTTTGGAAGACCTGCAGTGAGCAGCATGGAATTCATCATTTCTGTTAATGTCCGGTTCTTCCTCTCTGCTACTCCGTTGGATTGAGGAGAATATGGAGCAGTAGTCTCGCATATGATTCCATGTTCTTTACAGAACGATACGAATTCATGAGACCTGTACTTCCCACCTCGATCACTTCTCAGCCTCTTGAGTTGTTGTCCAGTCTGCCGTTCAGCCTCGGCCCTGAACTCTCTGAACTTCTCGAAAGCTTTGTCTTTGGACTTGAGCAAGTAGACGAACGCGTATTTTGAGAAGTCGTCGATGAAGGTTATGAAATACTTCATCCCGGCCTTCGTGGAGAAATGTTTGAAGTCACAGATATCGGAGTGCACCAACTCCAGAAGATCTGTGCTTCGATTGACCCGATGAAAGGGTTTCCTTGTGATCTTCGTCTGAGCACACACTTCACACTTCTCCACCTTACCCCCACATTTGGAGATAAGTCCTAGACTAGACATTTTGTTGATTCTTTTACAATGAACATGTCCTAGTCTATTATGCCACAACTCAAGAGAATAATCCAAAAATGCAACTGCATTAATGTCATCAAACTGGTTGACAAGCTGAATTTTAAACATTTCTTCGGTTTGATAAGCCTTACCGAAGTATGTTCCCTTCTTGGACATAACCATCTGACCAGCGTTGATGTCCATCCTCAAGCCTGCATTGCAGAGCAGGCTCCCAGAGATCAGGTTCTTGGCAATTGCAGGAACATGCTTCACACCTTGAAGCGTCAGAGTGTTCCCTGAAGTGAGTTTCAGCTCCACAGTCCCAATCCCCAGAACTTCAGCTTGGGCCTGGTTCGCCATGACAACTTTCTCAGATGTCGGCTGGTACGAGACGAACCATTCCTTGTCAGAACAGACATGGCAAGTCGCACCAGTGTCTATCCACCAGTCAGAGTCAACCCCTACAGTTGTGACCTGTCCGATCATAGCAACAACGTTAGAAACTAATGAAACCTTATTAGGCTCACCTTTCTCTGATTGTTTAGGCTTAGATCTGTATTCACTCTTGTAGTGGCCTTTCTTGCCACAATTGTAACAAGTCACGTGGGACTTAGTCTTCTGTTGCTTGAATGAAGGACCCTTCACTTTCAGATTAGTGAAGTCCTTCTTCTTGGGATGAGAAGCCGCCTGCTTCCCCTTGGAATCTCTCGTCTGCACAAGATTGGCTTTAGCCAACTGTTTGGACAGAGTGTCCACCTTCTGTTGAGAACGCATCTCGTCCTCAACATGGATCTCTTGAAGTAGATCTCCCAAGCTAATGTCTAGCTTCTTTCTGTGCATCCTTACATAGAAGGTACTCCATCCTGCAGAAAGTTTTGAGACGATCCCTCCGACGACAAACTTGTCGGGAAGGGGCATCTCTTCGTCTTCCAGTTTCTGACACAGCTTCAGAAATTCCTTCACCTGTGGCAGCATGGACTTTTCGTCCTCAAAGAGCAATTTGTGATATTTTTCAACCACAAACATTTTGCTCCTGTTCTTATCTTCTTCATACAGATTTTCCACAGACTCCCATATGTCTCTGGCAAGTTCCTTCTTTGAGTAGGATTCTGCCAAGGAGTCCTCCATAGCATTCAGGATGAGAAGCCTGCAGATGCTATTTTCCCTTCTCCACTTGGCCTGGAGTTTGGTAGCCGTGTTGATGGCGGCAGTAGATCCAGTGTCTGGAATAGAGGATTCTTTCTCCAACAGAACATGATCAACGTCTTTCAGTTGAAGAGTTAGGTACACCTTTCTCTTCCAGACTTGATAGTGCTCTCCATCGAACTTTTCCAACTTGCAGAAGTCCGATTGGAGGAGCGAAGCATTAATGTTTTCCATCTATACGGATCTTGCTTTGAGATTGTTATTCCCGGGGCTTGATCAAAGATAAAAAATAGATGCAATCGAGATCTGAGATGTCCTACAAAACTTTACAGAGAGCAAACTCAAGATCTACGATGGTATAAAAAATCAAAAAAAACCAAATTACAATCTGAAGGAGGGAAAAAGAGAAGAGAAGATCTCTCGTTCTTCCTTGCAAACGTGTTGCAATTGGGACAGAACGAGTTACAATAAAACTAGAGAGAGATGAGAAGAAGAACAATGCTGGGGTGTCAAAACACCATTGCTCAAAGCAAGATTCGCCCCACACGATCTGCTTCCAGGAACCAGCAAGTTGAATAACTTTTGGAACGCTCGATGTCACCTCTGTTCTGACTCCTCGGATGGACTTGCAATGGCGGCAGCAGCTCTCTCTCTCTCTTTCTCCTTTTCTGACTTGTATTTTCGTGGTAGTCACAAAGGAGGCCAGAAGAGAGTATTTATAGAGAGAGGGTGGAAACCCTAGCCGCCTCTTCAGTTATGGAAAGATTGAATCAAATCACAAAAAGATAGCAACGAATTAATTCAAATCCCACAAAGATAGGAACTGAATTAATTCAAATCCCACAAAGATAGTAACGAAATTAATTCAAATCCCACAAAGATAGGGTCTGAATTAATCGCATTGATTCACCCTTTCCATAACCGATTTGAAATCTGCACAGTCAGCGTAGCCCTCCATGCGGCAGCAGCAGCAGCAGCCTAGCCGCATGGACCGCTTGGGCCGCATGAGCCGTATGGACCGTATGAGCCGCATGAGCCGCATGGACCGCATGAGCCGCATGAGCCGCATGAGGCCGCATATGAGCCGCATGCCGCATAAGACCGCATGGCCGCATATGAGCCGCATAAAGACCGCATGACTGCTGACGTGCTAAGTGCAAAGTGCGCCAACAAAACGCCATATTACGCCTCATGAGCCCATGAGCCCGAGTCCGAGCCCGAGTCCGAGTCCGAGTCCGAGTCCGAGTCGCTAAGCCCCTTTGGGGCTTAGCTCCAAGTGGAATTAATCCAAGAGAATGACAAAAGCATTAATGCTTAATCCTTGGAGCCTTATTCTTACCTCCTAGTAAAATCACCCACATGGTTCCCTCCTTAGGGTCACTACCCCATGTGCATCTCTCAACAACACACCCAAGTATATATGTTGAGATAACTCATGGTGCTTTTCCAATATGGGACTAAAATTTTACAAGGCATGTTGAGAGCAAGCTCTCTCCATGTAAATAAAGCACCAATAATAATTATCACATGGTGAATCTAAGAACTAACTGATCATACAAAGAAAGAAATATCTAGACGATTAAATCTAAGATGAGCTTACCAACTGTCACGTTCTAGTACCGGAATACGGAGAAAGATAATGTAAATTTGGCCAGGTATGCACTACGGTATACGCCTATAACCCGTAATATGGTCACGGTTGTACCATACAATGGTTATATACTACAATACAAGTCTCTTATGATCTCACAAAATATACTATATCTCAATAAGACAACAAAAAGTAGCAATAAAGATCATATAAGATAAAACAATAAGCTATCAAAATGATCATGAAGGTAGCTATACAAAATAGAAAGCTAAAACAGTACCAAGTAATACATGATAACACATTAGCTATAGTCTTTTATATATATATATATATATATATATATATATATATATATATATATATATATATATATATATATATATATAAAATAGAGAGAGAGAGACACACACACACGATCATGCTGCCAAGATGGCTGGAGAATATGCTCATAGAATACACAGGCTAAACAGGTGTCCGACTGCTCAACGCCTCAAAATAATCAAAATAATGATATGAGTGGTGGAGAATAAACCCACTTAAGCCCCTCGATGATTATCCTCTAGTACGCGCCATCGGGATGGAGAGACGATAGATCCTCGGACTCTGCTATTAATCTGACCAAACAAAATCAGAGGGGTCAACCCCTAATAGCAAGTACTACTAGAAAGCACGAGTGAGTAATGTAGAAATCTCAATCAGTAACAATACATGGGAACTTGTGTCGTAGCTTGGACTTGTAGTCGATCGTCGAGATAGTAATCCACCCCTACACCAAACAAGGACATGGGGTGGAGTGCTCGAGCCTTGTCTAAATTCCTAAGACTATTGACATGCGATATAGTATAAGCACAAGTTATTTAATAGAGCGCCATAATGCTTTGCTATATTAGTATCTGAGTTATCCCAGGAATGCAATATAAGAATTCTTCAATCATGCACTACCTAAGTATGACTATAGAATCCATAATAAATATACTCAATAACAGTCATCGGTACCCCTAACAAAGCGATCATTGGGTCAATGTTATGGATATAATATAACAATTTCAGTACTCCTCTGGGGCAAACAATGACTCGGTAATATAAATATATCAGATACTGTGCTCCCGAAATATAAGGATATGCCACAGTATCTGGGGTCTGGCTGGTAAAAAAAGTACCAAACTATGATCATTTCCCTCCTATGATCTATGTGTTTTAATTAATTAATTAACCCTACCATTTTTTGAGGAACCCGTATCGTGGACATACGGTCATCCATCATAGATTTCGTACCATAGTACATGTATGCTGGGTGTGAATCTATGTTGATTCTCGAAGGTTCCAACCTAGATTCATCCTGAGCATAATGCAACAATCAATCCACAAATCCTACTCCTAATCCACGCTACGACCATTGACCAACTACGGGAGTATCCGCACATGAATAATATATATATATTATTATTATTTTTTTGAATAATATATATATATATATATATATATATATATATATATATATATATATATATATATAATATATATAAATATATATCATGTCCTAATATATATATATATATATATATATATATATATATATATATATATATATATATATATATATATATATATATATATATATATAAATATATAGATATATAGATATATATATATAATATATATATATATAAATATATATATATATTAAATATATATATATCTATATATATATATATATATATATATATATATATATATATATATATATATATATATATATATATTTTATATATATATATATATATATATATATACATACTAGGACATGATAAAAAAAAAAAAAAATACATACTAGGACATGATATAACACCTAAGTTGTAAAACCCCTTATAATTTAAAGGAATATTTAAATTATTTTTGGATTTTATTTAATTATAATTTATTTTTATGTTATTTATATTATATAAAAAGGACTATAGCCATGGTTGAGTTTGAATATGCAAGACGACTAGAAAGTATGGCATGCCTAGCGTAGTCGGGTGCTTTAACTAGTATGCTAGCCATGTTAGGAATGCCATGGTCATATTATAATCTCTTGCATTTTAACCATTCAAATTATGGCACAAGTTATATTTTTATTTAATTAATTACTTAAGAAAGCCTTTATGACTTTTTAGGAGACCAGGTTGCACCGAACCTTCCCAAACCTCTTCCAAGTCAAACCCAACCCTATGTAGGCATGTTGGGAATTAATAAATATTAATAATTACATTAATTTGTATTTAATTCAGATTTTGTAGTGTAATTACATAGATAGAATTAAATAGTTCTATAATAGAAAACCCCTTTTTAAATCCTCAATCCAATCAACTTGCCAACTCACCAAACAACCAAATCATGCCAAGTGGACCCCCACCATGCTAATTTCGGCCAAGCAACACCCCCATGGCAAAATTCATCAAATTAAATAGATTTAAATCCTAGATTGCTTAAAATTCATTTAAGGATATGTTTAAATATACCAACTTATCCCAAATCTTAACCAAATCCTAATCTTTCTCTCCCTCACCTTTGGCCTACCAAAACCCCTCTCCCTCTCCATAATTTCAGCAGCAACAAACTCCTCATAGCATCTATACATCATCTCCTCCATTGTACATCTCTCCATCCTTCACAAAAACTCATCTCCTTCACCAAACATCCCCGAAACCCCTCAAAACAAATCCTAAAAACTCCATCTCCCCCATCCAATCCTCTATAGCCATTATCAACTCTTCCATACTCACCAAGAGAGGATTAGCAAGCGAGGATAGCAGAAAAGATTAGAGCTTTGGTGAAGAGAAGTCATCATCACCCTTTCTAGCAATGATCTTTGATAAGAACCCAAATCTTTTCTTCTAAAAATCTTTGATAAAATTTTGTAAAAAATATGTTATTAATTCTGTAGAAATCATATTTTGATAGCTTTTATGAGGTATAATCATCCATAAAGGTTTCATTAAATATATGCATAATATTCATGTGTCGGTAGGATCAAAATTAACCCATTGTAAAGGAACTTTGAGTTATTGGTGCCTATTTTCGAAACTGAATTTTATGTGTGTTCATATACATAAATTAGGATTTTTAAGTATTTTTTCACAATTTTAGCAACTCAAATCTGGTCGAAAAAATTATAGGTCAAAACTAGCTAATTTCGGGTAACCGGCTGACCTAGAATGTCCCAAACTTGTAGTATAACTCCACCCTTGTACCTCTAATATTATTCTATGAAATAAATTATTTTATTGCTGTTTAAAATATATTTTTGGTTATTTTAGCAATTTTAAGTCATTAACTATGTTCCGGGCGAGTTTCGGGTAGACTAGCTGACTTATTAATCAACTAGTCATAAATGTCTTTACAAATATTAATTCTGGAATTTCAGAGATAAATCTGTAGAAAATTAGTTTAAATATTATTTTATGATTTTTAAGTATTTTATTGAAGTAGGGGTATAACCGACTAATTAAAAGTTAGAAACCCAAAAACTGTGTTTCGATGTCTCGTGGAACCTGTGTGTGATTGTATTGATCTAAATGGTTCCATGAGAGATTAAATATAATTTTAACACATTACTTTGACTAATTAAGTCGTATCGTAAGTTTCATAAGTAGTGACTTAATTTAGTTAATTAATTATCTAGGAGCATCGGGTTCCAGAGGCGTGGACGCGGGAGCGGCGTTTCATATTTACAGCACAGAATCAGGCAAGATACCTTGCCATATTTACTGCTTACATTTAGTTGCATTTTATTTCGGTTATTGTATCTATATTCCTTGTTTATTATTTTTTTCTTGCATGTGGACCTAGAGTTAAGTGACTACCGTCAATAGAGTGCATGTCATTAACTTGTCACGATTGTATCACGAGTTGTGTGTGAGTTGTGAGTATCATGTAGTGATCACTTGCGTGTTGGCTGATCATCCGTGCGCATGCGTAGAAATAACTGTCAATAGATGCATGTTAGAAGACTTGACAGTTATTGAATATAAACCGTGTTGTGGAAATGACACGTATTGGTGTGTCGTGGTTACGATGCATGTATAGTATCATTGGAGGGAGGGGACAGCTACTAGCGTAGGGGCTACATTTACTTTTTACACATTTATGGGTGATAGTGACTCGGATGAGCGCTACTTGCTACCCGACCGATAGTGTCTTGGATGAGCGCTACTTGACGGCCACTCTTTATTACTTGCTTGCGTGAATCCGTTATAGCCCCTGCGTAGAACATTGTCCTCAAAGTGCATATCACATAGATGGTTAGGTACCCTGTTGTGTTATAGTTTATAGTATTTTTTTACTTATGCAGTTACATGGCATGTTCTTTCTGTATCTTGTTACGTCCCTCTGAGGACCTGGTTATCTCTCCATCTGTATGCTTTCATGATTTACTGCAGGTGTTCTAGCCAAGGCCGTGATCTTCTTCCTTCCTTCGAAGAGAATTGCGCTTGGTTCGTTTGATATTTTATCGATTCACTTCTTGTACATTTTATTTTGAGATAGTTGGTAGTGGACTTTGTCTCTGCCCAACGTTTGTACAAATGACTTTAATAAGTTGATTTTATGATATATTGGTTTGTGGATGAGATTAGCTTCATGGTTACTACATTTTACAGCTCATGTGTACATACGAGATATCCATATAATGGAGTATACTTCGTATGTAGACAGCTGGCATGATACGTTTCTAGTCCTACATATTTTGAGACTGGAGCGTTACATATTTTTGTGGTGGTCCATGCAGGTCGAGTTTGTCATATCGGTTACGCTACTATACCGATGTGAACCTGCATATAGGATTAGGATATAGGAATCTCATCCACAAGCTTGACTTCCTCTCTCAATTCCAAATCTCGAACTCTCGTCCGATTATCTTGACTTCCTTCTACTTGATTCCTTTTACTACAAATCTTATCTCCTTTCGTGCTGAATAGGAAGATTAGAAGATAACTCATACGAGTATACTTGTTATATTCCTCAATTACTCCATTAATTGACTTCATAAGTTGAGTAGTGTGACTACAACCTACCACCCGTATCCTTTTAACCTAGTATTAAAGTGTAACAGAGTGATAATGAATATATGCTAGTGTAGGAGAGATGTTTACCTAGAATATAGATATTTCGTAGCCCATACCCATTGGTCAACTACGGCCTGATACAAGAACCAGTAGGACGACTGTATACGCAAGCACACCGGATAAGACTTAGATCCTTGTGAAACTCGAACTATTTATTACTGCTTTCAACGTATTCTCCCGTACTTATACTTTAAACTACCATGAATAACGACGCTATTTATAGCCTAGTTTTGCAAGCTTATTCTTTGTCGAGCTTGTTCAGGACATATGTATACTGGGGACACCCACAAGCATATTGTCTAATTAGAATCAATGTATTATGGTCTGATCAACCATAGTGTACTTGGTTCACTCTTCATATGATTATTCCATGTGGATTGAGATATAGAGGTATCTAGGATCTCATCCGCGACTGCATTGACAATTCATCTTAAATTACACATTCGCCTTTGAATTACGTAATTGTATTCAATGACATCTTTCTTGAACTCTTTATCGCTTTTGTCTTTCACTGATTGGAAAGACGAACGCTCATATTTGATAGATAAATACAGAGTATCCCCATGGCCATGGTAGTTATATGCACAAGTATAGCAACCATCGGCCAAGCCATATAACTACAACCTTGCCTAAAGTTGCTCGTCCTTCCCTCGACCCTAATAGTAATATCGTGACCTTCTAGTCATTTGAGCTTGAAAGATGAGTAAGATCTTACCCTTGGGTAAACTACAAACCTATGAGACTATCTAATCTCTAGGAATCATTTATTGTGAGTCTCCAAATATTCATCTTGATTTTTGGCTTAACTAGCAACCCGTATGCCTTAACTTAAACCTTACTTGACTAGGCCCCCACAGTTTAGACAGAGAATAATAGACCAAAACAAGGACAAGCATTGCAAGGACCGTGGTAGACACCCATTCCAAGATTAGAGATTCAGCAGATGTTACTCTAGGTACAAAATTCTATTATCAAAGAAGTGACATAATATTAGAACAACACATTCACCAACTTAGCCAAAATATGTAGCATGATGCCCCGTCATTATGTTGTATTAGTAATCAACAAGTGATGCATGAGAACTACATTTAATACCTCTAGAACGCTTGTGACTATAGTCTGGCAGGTTTGACACAAATAGAAATTCATGACTTAGTAGTTAGGGATCTTTCCCATGACGTGCTTTAGAGTTCGTTATTTCGCCGATAGACTCTCGTATACCATGGACAAGCGGGTCATTCAATCTTATCGACTTAGGTACCACTATATGCGATCATTTCCATTTATTAGGATTCGGGGTACAATCTTCGAAACTGATTCACAACTACCCTATCATGTTATCGATCACATCGTGACTTATTATTACCAAATATCGAGGTACGATATCGCGACTCAAATATTCCTAACCTCATTATTCCTAAAACCATATCCTAGTCTCTAGAGTGAATAGATTGTAAGCCATTCTTACTTTTAGGAATTTGGGGATCACCGATTGATTGAGGTAAATTGGTTCTCACTAGGATGATAAATTAGTGACTCGTGAACTCCCACTTTCTTTTTAGATCTTTTGGTGTCCCTTACCGTGACTTTGATATTTGAAGTGTAATACTAGCTGTTACCTTCCAACAAAATTTATATGTAAAACTTAAACGAGTACACCTTCAAGTAGACATATCATGTCCCACACAAACATATCTCTTTGGACTCTATTATTATGATACGGCTTTCAGGTCAAAAGGGACTAGCGATAACCCTTACCATAACATCGATGTACTTTCGGACTGCAGTTAGAGATCCAACCTTGGCTCAAATCTTTTGGCCCAATATATGGTTGTGATCTACTCGAAGCCCTCTACGCACATGCCATTAGTGTGCCACTCAATAGAGGCCTTGTGTGCTACTTAAACACAAAAGTCACGGAAGGCGTATCTCACGACTTACAAAACCTATTCTACCAACCCGACGGGAAATTTGCCCAACCACTTGAATTTAAACCTATTCTACATTACCCTAACCTAATAGGGATGGTTTAAAATTCCACAAAATTTTGTCCAGCCACTATAGATTAAAATCTAAAGTTCATGCAATCAAAGATTGAAGTCCAATTAGGGAACCTATTGAGACTCAGTTAAACCCATCATAGCCCATCGCCATATTGGGACTATAAAATCAAACTTGATGAAATATGCCCTCACCCCTATTATGTAGGTCCCACATCTTGGCTCACTAATTATCCTTCCATAGATTTCGTAACTGCATCTCTTCGTAGCCTATGTTATACATCTCTCGGTACCAACTTGCTTCCGGATATACTTGACCAAGACCTCTCATCTGTCTTGACCAAACATAATTAATATATGGGCCATATTAAATAGATAATACCTAGACTTCCTATAGAGTCTGTGACTATGATTGGAAATACCTCATACTTCCTATACCTCCTTAAAATTTGACCTTCTTAGAAGCCCTATTATTGTGCTTTCCCCGATTAACCAACTTCTATAAGTTGGGTTGAACATTGAACTTATTATACTCTACCTCTCAAAATAGGATTACAATCGTGACCGTTCTTCCGTCTGTATAGAATTTATGAAACGATCTTTTATTTTGCATTTTATATTCCTTTGATCGTGCGTTTAGATAACTACGGTAACAGATTGTAACCTAAATTCTTCAAGTCAATCATAGAATCAATTTTGTTTAAATCAATAGTAAAAAAAATTTTGAGGCAAATAGATCGCAAGCCTCTCTAAGGAACATATATAAGATTTTGGAATTAACAAGTGGTTGGAAATGATTGGTTCCAATTAGACTAATAATTCAAAGGTTCATAACGTCGACCCATATTCGTATCATGTGATACCCTCGACCGTGATTTTGATAATTGAAGCACAATAGTACCCTTTTCCTTTTGACAAAGTTCACACTCACGAACTAGACTAGTCATGCTACTCACATGACATACATGTCCTACGCAAACGAACTTTCCAGTGCTCCATTTAAAAATTACACCACGTGTATGACACATTGTTTCCTCAAAACAAACCATAGATACCCAAATTCGACCTATTCGATTTCACCAATGCAAATATCGACCCATTCCCTTAACTAAACTGAATACTCAAGATCTATGCAAGACGCACACCTATGACGTATGCCTTCCAACAAGCAAGCGCATGTCTCCTACACAACACCAAACATCAGCCCACACATATTAGTCGTTTTGACTTAGAGTTTTCAAAACACTTGCCTAATCATATTCTATAGCCTGGGTTCTTTAATTATCATCGATTCTCATCACTTGGCCATAAATTCTTCGTTCCTAAGTTTTTAAGCTCACTTCTTAGTTTTCTATGTTAGACATAGAATGAATCCTTCTGAACCGACACACCTTAGTATATTCCAACAAGAGGTCGCTACCAGCTTGTCAGAAGCATGACCCCTAGAGCGACAATGTTTGATTGTAGTAACTTTCTTATAGTTGTTATTGACCAAGAATGTTATGTTGTTATCGAGGCCCACTTAGAATCTAAGACTGCGGTCAGAAGTGTCCATTATTCTCGTGCCCCTCCCTAGAAATTGTCCTCCTCAAGGTCTTGTAATGACGACGATCTTTACGGGTGGCCAACTTCTATAAGTTGGGTAGAGTCTGGAAGGAAGCATACCCCATCTTGTAGAATATAAGGTCAATTGGGATTCCTATGACAACCACCCCTCCATCCTTTCAAAAATTGACCTAAGATTTGACGTACCTACTCTCCCTCCGTACAAAATCTCGCAATTCTTGATATTATAATTATTTTTAATTTCGAGGACGAAATTGTCATAAGTTGGGTAGGATGTAAAACCCCTTATAATTTAAAGGAATATTTAAATTATTTTTGGATTTTATTTAATTCTAATTTATTTTTATCTTATTTATATTATATAAAAGGACAATAGCCATGGTTGAGTTTGAATATGCAAGACGACTAGAAAGTATGGCATGCCTAGCGTAGTCGGGTGCTTTAACTAGTATGCTAGCCATGTTAGGAATGCCATGATCATATTATAATCTCTTGCATGTTAACCATTCAAATTATGGCACAAGTTATATTTTTATTTAATTAATTAGTTAAGAAAGCCTTTATGACTTTTTAGGAGACTAGGTTGCACCGAACCTTCCCAAACCTCTTCCAAGTCAAACCCAACCCTATGTAGGCATGTTGGACATTAATAAATATTAATAATTACATTTATTTGTATTTAATTCAGATTTTGTAGTGTAATTACATAGATAGAATTAAATAGTTCTATATTAGGAAACCCCATTTTAAATCCTTAATCCAATCAATTTGCCAACTCACCAAACAACCAAATCATGCCAAGTGGACCCCCACCATGCTAATTTCGGCCAAGCAACACCCCCATGGCCAAATGCATCAAATTAAATAGGATTTAAATCCAAGATTGCTTAAAATTCATTTAAGGATATGTTTAAATATACCAACTTATCCCAAATCTTAACCAAATCCTAATCTTTCTCTCCCACACCTTTGGCCGACCAAAACCCCTCTCCCTCTCCATAATTTCAGCAGCAACAAACTCCCCATAGCATCTATACATCATCTCCTCCATTGTACATCTCTCCATCCTTCACAAAAACTCATCTCCTCCACCATACATCCATGAAACCCCTCAAAACAAACACTAAAAACTCCATCGCCCCCATCTAGGGGTGAGCATTATTCGGTTTTGGACCGAAAACCGAACCGAACCGAACCGAATAAGAGGTTCGGTTCGGTTTTAAAAAAATTCAGTTCGGTTTCGGTTTTGAAAATACTAAATTTTCTTATTCGGTTTCGGTTTCGGTTTTGGGTTTCGGTTTCGGTTTCGGTCCAAAACCGAAAACCGAATAAGAAAATTTAATTTATTAATTTATATATATATGTGTGTGTGTGTATACTATATATATAAGTATTAATATATATAGGTACATACTAAATATATATAGGTATATACTAAATATGTCTATGTATATTTAGTTACTATATATATTAACAAAAAAAGCTAAAAAAATAAAAAAAATGAATAAACCGAATAAACCGAAAACCGAACCGATTTAATTCGGTTCGGTTTGATTCGGTTTTGGGCCAATTCGGTTCGGTTTCGATTTTGCTTATTCGGTTTTGGTCCAATTCGGTTTTGGGTTATTCGGTTCGGTTTAAACCGAATAAACCGAATGCTCACCCCTACCCCCATCCAATCCTCTATAGCCATTATCAACTATCCCATACTCACCAAGCGAGTATTAGCAAGCGAGGATAGCGAAAAAGATTGGAGCTTTGGTGAAGAGAAGTCATCATCACCCTTTCTAGCAAGGATCTTTGGTAAGAACCCAAATCTTTTCTTCTAAAAACCTTTGCTAAAATTCTGTAGAAAATATGTTATTAATTCTGTAAAAATCATATTTGATGGCTTTTGTGAGGTATAATCATCCATAAAGGTTTCAAGAAATATATGCGTAATATTCATGTGTCGGTAGGATCAAAATTAACCCCATTGTAAAGGAACTTTGAGTTATTGGTGCCTATTTTTGAAACTGAATTTTATGTATATTCATGTACATAAATTAGGATTTTTAAGTATTTTTCTACCATTTTAGCAACTCAAATCTGGTCGAAAAATTTGTAGGTCAAAACCAGCTAATTTTGGGTAACCGACTGGCCTAGAATGTCCCAAACTTGTAGTATAACTCAACCCTTGTACCTCTAATATTATTCTATGAAATAAATTATTTTATTTCTGTTTAAAATATTTTTTTGGTTATTTTAGCAATTTTGAGTCATTAACTATGTTCCGGGCGAGTTTTGGGTAGACTAGCTGACTTATTAATCAACTAGTCATAAATGTCTTTAGAAATATTAATTCTGGAATTTCAGAGATAAATCTGTAGAAAATTAGTTTAAATATTATTTTTATGATTTTTTTATGATTTTTAAGTATGTTATTGAAGTAGGGGCATAACCGACTAATTAAAAGTTAGAAACCCAAAAAGTGTGTTTCGATGTCTCGTGGAACCTGTGTGTGATTGTATTGATCTAAATAGTTCTATGAGAGATTGAATATAATTTTAACACATTACTTTGACTAATTAAGTCGTATCGTAAGTTTCATAAGTAGTGACTTAATTTAGTTAATTAATTATCTAGGAGCGTCGGGTTCCGGAGGCGTGGACGCGGGAGCGGCGTTTCATATTTACAGCACGAAATCAGGCAAGATACCTTGCCATATTTACTGCTTACATTTAGTTGCATTTTATTTCGGTTATTGTATCTATATTCCTTGTTTATTATTTTTTTTTCTTACATGTGGACCTAGAGTTAAGTGACTACCGTCAATAGAATATATGTCATTAACTTGTCACGATTGTATCACGAGTTGTGTGTGAGTTGTGAGTATCATGTAGTGGTCACTTGCGTGTTGGCTGATCACTCGTGCACATGCGTAGGAATAACTGTCAATAGATGCATGTTAGAAGACTTGACAGTTATTGAATATAAACAGTGTTGTGGAAATGACACGTGTTGGTGTGTCGTGGTTACGATGCATGTATAGTATCATGGGGGGAGGGGACAGCTACTAGCGTAGGAGCTATATTTACTTTTTACACATTTATGGGTGATAGTGACTCGGATGAGCGCTACTTGCTGCCCGGCCGATAGTGTCTTGGATGAGCGCTACTTGACGGCCACTCTTTATTACTTGCTTGCGTGAATCCGTTACAGCCCCTGCGTAGAACGTTGTCCTCAAAGTGCATATCACATAGATGGTTAGGTACCCTGTTGTGTTATAGTTTATAGTATTTTTTTTTACTTATGCAGTTACATGGCATGTTCTTTCTGTATCTTGTTAAGTCCCTCTGAGGACCTGGTTATCTCTCCAGGTGTATGCTTTCATGATTTACTGCAGGTGTTCTAGCCAAGGCCGTGATCTTCTCCCTTCCTTCGAAGAGAATTGCGCTTGGTTCGTTTGATATTTTATCGATTCACTTCTTGTACATTTTATTTTGAGATAGTTGGTAGTGGACTTTGTCTCTGCCCAACGTTTATACAAATGACTTTAATAAGTTAATTTTATGATATATTGGTTTGTGGATGAGATTAGCTTCATGGTTACTACATTTTACAGCTCATGTGTGCATACGAGATATCCATATATTGGAGTATACTTCGTATGTAGACAGATGGCATGATACGTTTCTAGTCCTACGTATTTTGGGACTGGGGCGTTACATAAGTGCACCAGTGACAGGAGCACCTCGGTATGTTAAAGGGACCAGTACCTCAAAGGGTATATTGATAATATAGCACGGATACACTGTATCTAAGTCAGGAACATCGTAATCAATCTATCATGAATCTATCTCAATAATAATTCCTCGATCTACTAAGCATCGAATATATCCAAGTCTGGGATACAACCCTAGATATTATGCTACCCCAGCAATAGGTTTTCTATGGCCTACTAGTTCACACAAAATCTACCAGTTAAATCTGTGGGTCTTAACAATCATTTTATCCTTTACACATAGATGGGGGAGGCTAATTGTCTCGGAAGGCTAAATGCCTGCACGGTGAAACGATGCACAAAACCAGGGTTTTTTTTGAATAAATACCAGGAAAACAATATACTAAACAATATATTGTACAATATACTATTTTACACACAGAACAATGTGCAGACTTGTTGCACAAATTTTGGGCCTGACAACATATTGACCAGTATATTGTCTGCAATGATGCAACACATATAGGGCTTGGATTTGGGTGTTTAGTCCAAATTATATTTTTGGCTTCTTTAAATTATGCTCAACACTGAGGGGAAGCTAAATAGGGTTGCTACGACAATTGGGGGCCTATGTTTAAGCTCAACACTTAATTCTAGGCTCCAAACATGGATTTATCCCTACTGACCTACAATTTATCCCAAACTCAAAATCAAGCAACATCCATCACAAATACACCAACTTCACCAAAAATTAAGGGAAAAAGTGAGGTGAACACATAAAATTAAAATAAGAACAATTAAATTGAAAAAAACATAACAAAATATTATACACAAGTACGAATTGTAGTTGTCACTATTCCAAGTCCAAGCTTAGTCTTCTACTACTACTCCTTAGTAGGTTTAGAAGCTACAACCAAGCCTCAAGACTGCTCCTAGATGTCAATTCCAGCTCCTTGTTGCTAGGTGAAAAGAAGAGAGGGGAAGATGAATGTCTACGGTGTTGATGGAGAAGGAAAATAGTGAAAGAAGAGAAAATGAGAGTTAAATAGGAAGGGCAGAGAGAGAGAGATAATTGGATCCATTATATGGCTGCCAAGTCACAATCCCAACCCCCAACCAATGAACCCTCAAAAGAAAACCAAATGTCCAATAGGTAAATGACTTGCCACGTCAGCAAGGTTGACTGGGCTTAGGAGCCTGCAGCCAATATACCGTACAGTATACTATCAAGTATATCGTTTGCACAGAAAATCTCAAATTTTTGGACATTCAGGGTATCCAATCTATAAATGGGTCCTAATACATGTCTAGACAATGCCCAAGGTCTATTTAGGGGTCTAGGTTAGTCTCTTATACAATTATCTTGCCAAAAATCAAATTTTAAATTAGTTACATAAGTCCCTTAATCAATTTTAGATATGTCAATTGCCTTACTGGTGATCTGTCCAAAAGGATTTTGAACTTCTACAGAAAATAAATAACCAAGATACATGGATCCAATATCGGGTACGGGTATTAGCAATACAATTACAAGATAATGTATTGGTACTGGATACGTGATAAATACAATGATACATGATACAGATAAAATACCATAGAAATATGAAATACAGGAATAAGGAGTGACATCAACCAATCTAGGATACCAACCTGGATCAAAAGATCGACTCCCCTTTTTATATCAGGAGCTTGAAGTTCTGATCCATAGGTGTATCAGTTGGATTGGCACCCGACATGCCTGAATCCTCCAACATATCAAGGACATACTTTCTTCTATAGATATAGTTATGGCTGGATAGTATATCAATTGACCCAAATCCTTAGTCTGGAACTCTTGGGGGAGATTCTTCTTCAATCTATGCATCCCATCCTCATAGTCTTCCTTGTTATCTTCATAAACAATAAGCATGATTTACTTCCAGATCCAAACATAAGATAAGAGACTGAGTGATCTGCGCACTCCTGGACATGCCAAATGATAGGTGGTCCCTCTATAAGTAGAGAGAAGTGTGTTGTTCCCAAGGTTCATTCACCTTGGAGATATGTGTGTTGTTCCTAAGGTTCATTCACCTTAGAGAAAGACCTTCGTCTTTTGGAGTTCCCAAGGTTAATGAACCTTGGATGAAACAATCTTAGAGGAGAAGCTATTATCCTCACGAGGTTGTATAAGAAGGTGATTGGGGATGTAATTTGGTGCTTCTTGTTCCTTGCTCTTTGCTCGTGTTGTTCTTTCACCAAAGTGTGTCTATACTTTTGTATGAGAGTTTGTGAGCCTCTTGAGTGAATCCAAGAGAGATTGTAACTTGTAATTCCATTATTCTTAGTGGAGAAAGAAAGGAACTATATTTGTCTGGGGATGTAGGTATATTGCCGAACCTCGTTACTTCTTTTGTGTTCTGTTAACAATCCTTAGCTTCAGCACTATGTGTAGGAAGATCATCTCCATCCCTATAGTGATGTAATGCCTGTGTTCGTATTACGTATTTGGAATACGTATACGTATTTTATCTTGTATTTGCATATCTCCTTGGTTTGGTTTGGCTTGGTCTCCTTGGGGTTGGTTTGGTTCGGCTAGGCTTTATTGCCTTGGTTCATCAAGAACCAAGGGGTGAACCCCTACCTACCACCACCACTACCATTTATTAACCCCACTTTCTTCTCTCTCTTTATTACTCTCCTTATTCCCTCCATTAATTTTTCACCTACCAGAGAGAGAGAGAGAGAGGTCTAGGCAAGTGCAACTTGCTTCATGGAGGAACTCAAATTTTATTGCTTCATTCTCTTCCTTACAGCATTCTAACTTACTTTAGAACTTGGCATTTTCACTTTCCATGGCTAGATTCTTGTAGATTTATATTTACATTATTTTTGGATTTCTTGGGTTTTGATCTACTTAATCTTGTTATTTCCTAGTTTTGATGGTTTCATGTTGTAGAGAATTTCGTTCTACCCCATTTTGACCTATGGAAGTTCGGATTTTGGCTCCGGATGATAGAGTTATGCAGCTTGGAAGCCATGGCTTATGGTGTACTTCTTCTTGGAAATTTGGAGAAGAAGCACAGTCCCGAGCCGCATGGTAGCACTTGACCGTATGAACATTCATGCGGCAAGTCAGTTCCAACCGCATGCGCTATTGCCTTGACTTGACCGCATAACAAGTTCATGCGGCAAGTATTCCTTCTCAGCCGCATGACTGAGGCCCAGTCCTTCATGGCCACATGGATTTCCAGCAACCCTGAGCCGCATGAACTCAACGCTCGTGAGCCGCATAGACCGCAGTCTCCCAGCCGCATGGGTTTGCTTCCCTTGACCGCATAGTCATTGCTCCCCGCAGCCGCATGGGTTGCTCCTCCCCGGCCGTATGTACTTGATTGGTCAGCCAGCCGCATGGACCCATCCCCCGCCAGCCGCATGAGTTCCCTATCCAACTGACCGTATATGTCTTGCCTTTCTCAGCCGCATGACTGAGTGGATCTCCGAGCCACAAATGATTGATACCCCTTTGACCGCATAAGCCCTTCCCTTTTTAGCCGCATGCGCCTGACCCTATTCAGCCGCATGAGATCATTCCTGGTCGCATATGCCTTAGCCGCATGGCTCTCCTATAGCCCTGTGTATTGATATTTATTAGATATTTTACGTCCATTTTATATCCTTACGCCTTTTGTCATGAACTTGATAATCACGAATTTACTTGATATGTTTGGGCATGATAATTGAGCCTGACATGACAGTGACCCATAGTGGTGCACTCCTGGCATGACTAACCTGACATGACCTGATAGTGGCCCATCGCAGCGCACTCCTGACCAGTAAACTGGACATGTTAAACCTGACATGATATATCTTGATAAGCTGTTGTGACGGCTACCTGACATGACATGACCTGTATAATTAATTCGGACACCGTGGGCGATTGTGTTTGTACAAATAATCCAGTCCTGTCTTGCAACATATCTAGGAAGGGACTCCTGAGTACCACGGTCAGGAGTACCTACTGAAATGGACTAAGGCTAAATAACTAGATTAATACATTAGTCATAAAGAGATCTCCCAGCTACAGGCAATCCCGTTACCTGGGCACGCCTTGGGATCTGTAGCCTGTCGTCGAGTAGGGCACATTTCCAGCACACTGTCATGTGTTGCACCCTTCAAGCTACCTAAGGGTACATGCGTTTCCTGGACGATGTACCCACCTGAATTCTATCATAATCTTTCAACCCGGGTAACCTGGATGGTCTGCAGGGCTTGTGGCTGTGGAATAATCTCATTGCATCTTGTTAGTAATTAGGCTTGTGACAACCCTAGTTAGTTAAAGTATCAAGCCGTAATTCTTGCTTGGCCGTGAAATGATTGGATGGAGTCGAACCAGTCTAGTCTTGTCCTGATCCTATTCCAGGTTACTGCATGACCAGAATGCTTGTATTTATTTTACCGATAAATGGTGAGAATTCCAAGTTCTGTTCAGACGAAGGGTTACAACCCTGGTCCTTGTTTGGTTTACGGGTTGTAACCTGGTTATCTGAATAGCTCTATGGTTATCTCGTCGTATATCATCCGGATGTATTTCCTTTATTTCCAGTTCTTACTTTATTTATACTCTTGTGCTGATTGCTGGTTTTAGTTCCTAAGTGAAGCTTCCTTTGTGGCACTTGCTCTTTCTGGGGTCTGACCCAGCTGGTTTTGTGTGGCCAGATTTCGGAGCAGCTCCAGAAGATCTACCGACCTTCCAGCCAGATGGTGGCCACTACACGGAACCCTGGCAACGAGTGGGTTTATTTTTGATCTCCCACTTTATTGTAAAAATATTCTTTTGAGGCGTTTAGCCGGCGAGCACCTGTTTAGCTCGATTGCACTTTACTTACTGTCTGCCTACGGGCTATAACATGATTAACAGATCCTAGGGTTGATCATGTATGACTAAACTCTTGCTAGTCCTGACATTTTGTAACGACTAGCTTCATGATCAACTAAATATGTAATGTTTGGGACGCCTTACTATTGTATATTTAATGATCATACATCTTGTGACTTTTACTTACTTGCTTGTGATTGAGACAATAGGCTTGTTCATGACCTTAAGAGACTGCTGGCTTGTAGATAAACCCTCATGTATCTAGACAGCCGTGACCGTATAGCGAGATGGATCCCATTTCATATATGTAGCTGGCTATGTCTGCCCCCGCTCTCCAGTATTCTGGTTCTGGGGCGTGACATGGTTTAAGTGGTAGCCTATGCAGGTCTTATAAATCAAGATATGTGAGGGTTTACCGAATAGATGTCTCAATCAATATTCGTCCTTGAACTCTGCTCATATCCTCTGAAATTCCTGGATTCTTGTCTTGATCGCATGCTTGTCTCATTGATCTGTCCTGGTCCTTCCTTATTGATCCCTATGTCATCTTCTTCAGCGGCATTATTCGTGGTCCTATCGATCAGCAAGGTGGGACACCTCCCGTGGACCAGCAGCAACCCAGAGATCAAGCCTAGCATTCGGGAGTGGCCTCCAGAGTCGTGCCTTCTGGCGGAGAGCCACCAGTTCAGCCAGTTCAGCCTGCCGAGCCTGATGATGGCACTTTAGTAGGACTTGTCAGGACCTTGATAGCTTCTCAAGATCGTCGAGGAGACGCCTTGCACCAGGCAGTGGCAGATACGTTAACCAGAGGCGGTCATCAGGGTAACAGCGCGGCCAACAGCTTCAAGCGCTTGAACCCTCCTTTTTTTGACGGTAGTGAAGATGCTATCGCAGCAGATGCATGGCTTCAGGATACAGAAGTAATTCTTGAAGCAGCCAGGACCCCAGAGAATGAGAAGGTAGCCGTGGTGCGCCTGCAGTTGCTAGATCTTGTACGCAGCTGGTGGACGGGCTGTTGGATTAGTAGCACCCATTGCTTGGGCAGTATTCAGGAAGAGATTCCAGACCAAGTATTTTGATGTTGTAGCTCGGTATGATCTACAGATGAGGTTCACCAATCTGAAGCAGATGGGCAGGACGGTCGATGGATATGCGGCCGAGTTTTCGAGACTCAGTCGGTTTGCTCCCACTTTGGTGGCCACCGAGTATGATAGAGCCCAGCGATTCCAGCAGGGGCTTCACCTGGAGATTCTATTAGCAGTTGAGCAGTTTGAGCATCAGACTTTTGATGCAGTCTTGAGATCAGCTAGGAGGCATGAGTATACCTCCCAGAGGAATGTAGATAGGGCCGGAGGTCGGAAGAGATCCCACCGTCAGATGAATCAGTCTTCAGCCCCAGCTCCTGCGGCCAGGGCCTTGACTATTGGAGCTCCGAGGCGAGCGACCTCAGTAACGTCGGTCCAGCATTCCACCCCGATGTACCCTCAGTAGCAGCAGCAGAAGTAGAAGCAGTCTTCCTCAGTGGGATGTTCTCATTGTGGGAAGCCAGGCCATGTGGTGGCAGAATATCGCAGGGCGCAAGGATTGTGCCTGGCTTGTGGAGCACCAGACCATAGGGTTAGGTCCTACCCGAATAGGGGTGGTTCATCATCGTCCAACCTTTCTAGCTCTTCGGTGAGAGGACCAGTTCCAGTCCAGCAGCAGCAGTATCCATTGCCGAGGCCCTTGCCGCCTCAGACCCAAGTATTCCAGCAGCAGAACCCCCAACAGTATGCACAAGCCCAAGCCCAGAGTCAGAATAGGCAGAGAGGTTTCCAGCAGAGGGGACCCGCAGCTAGAGGTCAGGCCATGATGATGGCTATGAAAGAAGAAGTTGCACCAGGTGAGGTAGTGGCAGGTACTATTCTCGTCAACTCCTCTCCAGCATTGGTATTATTTGATTCTGGTGCATCGCATTCATTCATGTCTGTACGATTCGCGACACTGATAGGAATGGAGCCCGAGTCATTATCAGTGAGGCTCAATATACTTACTGGTAATGGCCTTGTGGGAGTAGATCGAGTGTTTTTCTCGTATCAGATCGTAGTTAGTGGTAGAGAGTTCCCTGCTAGATTTATAGAGTTTCCTATGGCAGACTATGATGTAGTCCTAGGCGTGGATTGGTTGAGGAACCAGTATGCTAGGATAGATTGCCACATTGGCAGGGTTATTTTTAGCATTCCAGGCGAACCAGAGTTTTCCTTTTCCCGAGGCGAAGTTGAACCTTCTCCTCCAGTATTGCGGATGGCAGTAGCGGCAGTTCAGTTGCCCAGGATAGTGGATGAATTCCCAGATGTTTTCCCAGAAGAGCTTCCAGATATGCCTCCGGAGCGGGAGATCGAGTTCACCATAGACTTGATTCCCAAGACAGCCCCAGTGTCAGAGAGAGTCTACAGGATGGCGCCTTCAGAATTTGAGATTTTGTACAAGATGATTGAAGAACTCAGGACCAAGGGATTCATTCGTGCAAGTGGATCGCCTTAGGGAGGCTCGATGCTTCTTGTGAAAAAGAAGGATGGTACGTCCAGGTTATGTGTAGATTATCGTACCTTGAACTCAGTAACAATCAAGAACAGATACCCTCTCCCGAGGATAGATGACTTGTTTGATCAACTCAGAGGGGCTTCAGTATTTTCGAAGATCGACTTGCGCTCAGGATATCACCAGATCAGAGTCAGAGAGCAGGACATCCCGAAGACAGCTTTCAGATCGAGGTATGGGCATTGGGAGTTCCTTGTTATGCCCTTTGGAGCGACCAATGCGCCGGCAGTATTCATGGACCTCATGAACCGTATCTTCATGCCTTACTTGGATCAGTTTGTGATCGTGTTTTTGGATGACATCCTGGTTTATAGCAGGAGTGAAGCGGAGCATGAGCAGCATCTCCGTGTGGTTCTTCAGACTCTCAGGGAGCACCAGTTATATGCCAAGTTCAGTAAATACGAGTTCTGGCTCGATCGTATTTCGTACTTGGGTCATATCATCACCAGAGGAGGAGTAGAAGTGGACCCCCAAAAGATTGTGGCTATTGAGTCATGGCCAGTGCCCAGCACCATTGCAGAAGTTCGCAGTTTTTTTGGATTGGCCGGCTATTACCGGCGATTTGTTTCAGACTTTGCCCGGATCTCAGCACCGTTGACCCAGTTGACCCGCAAGAAAGTACAGTTTGCTTGGACAGCAGAGTGTCAGAGTTCTTTTGAACAGTTGAAGCGATGCTTGATGACGGCTCCTATTCTCATACTTCCAGATAGAACAGGAGGATTCTCAGTATATTGTGATGCTTCAGGCAGAGGTTTAGGATGTGTTCTAATGCAGCATGGGAAGGTAATAGCTTATGCGTCATGACAACTTCGTGATCATGAGAAGAATTACCCAACCCATGACTTGGAGCTGGCAGCAGTAGTGTTTGTACTTAAGTTGTGGAAGCACTATTTGTATGGAGATAGGGTGGAGATTTTCACCGACCACAAGAGACTGAAGTATGTTTTCACCCAGAAGGATCTTAACATGCGTCAGAGGAGATGGCTAGAGCTACTTGTGGATTATGATGTCAACTTGCAGTATCATTCTGGGAAGGCCAACGTTGTTACGGATGCTTTAAGCAGGAGAGTCGGAGTTTATTTCCTAACATCGCAACCAGAGTTGTTAGCCGATCTTCAGAGGATGGGTATAGAAGTTGTTCTCCCTTCCAGTGTGGCATTGATGGCCAGCATGCAAGTTCAGTCCACTATAGTCGAGAGGATCCGGATGGCGCAGTCAACAGATTCCAAGCTTCAGCGGCTCAGAGCAGAGTGTGAGGCAGGACGAAGACCAGAGTTATGCATTCATGAGAATGGTACACTTCGACATGGTAATCGTCTTTGTGTACCCAGTAGAGATATCAGACGGGAGATCATGTCAGGAGCGCACAGTTCTCAGTATTCCATCCATCTTGGCAGTACGAAGATGTACCGTGATATCCGTCAGCACTTTTGGTGGAATGGCATGAAGCGGAAGATAGCTCGGTTTGTCTCTCGGTGTTTGGTTTACCAACAAGTTAAGGTCGAACACCAGAGACCGGCTGGACTTCTTTAGCCCTTACCCATTCCAGAGTGGAAGTGGGAGCATGTGACCATGGATTTTGTGACCGGTTTGCCTAGATCCCCAGCTGGTCGGGATGCTATTTGGGTTATAGTTGATAGGCTCACGAAGGTGGCTCACTTTTTCCCATTTAGAGTTGGTCAGTCGACAACTCAGTTAGCAGAGATGTACCTCAGGCAGATTGTCAGGTTGCACGGAGTGCCAGTCAGTATCACCTCAGATCGGGATTCAAGATTTACGTCGCACTTTTGGCGTAGCTTGCAAGAGAGTTTGGGGACTCATCTCCAGTTTAGTTCAGCCTATCACCCGCAGACAGATGGCCAGTCGGAGCGCACGATCCAGACTCTTGAAGACATGTTGCGATCCTGTACACTTAACTTTGGTGGTTCATGGAAAGATCACTTGCACCGGGTGGAATTCTCGTACAACAACAGTTTCCAGGCCAGTATCCAGATGGCACCGTTCGAGGCACTGTATGGCAGGAAGTGCAGATCCCCGTTAGCCTAGGATGATGTTGGATAAAGACAGATGCTCGGTCCAGAAATAGTTGCCCAGACAGTTGAAGTGGTCAGAAGGGTCAGAGATCATCTTCGAATTGCCCAAGATCGCCAGCGTCATTGGGCCGATTCTCATCGGCGCCCTCTCGAGTTTTCGACCGGCGATCATGTATTCCTGAGGATTTTACCTAACCGTGGCGTCATTCGTTTCGACGTACAGAAAAAGCTTAGTCCTAGGTATATAGGGCCGTTCGATATTCTGGAGCGAGTAGGTGATGTATCCTATCGTCTCGCTCTTCCGCCGTCGCTAAGCGAGGTGCATGACGTGTTCCATGTATCCCAATTATGACGGTATATCCCGGACCCGAGCCACATCCTAGATCATTCGGAATTGGTTATTGGTACCAACCTTTCGTATGAGGAGAGGCCCGTGTCTATATTGGACCGGAGAGAGAAGACACTCAAGAACAAGACTATTAAGTTAGTCTGAGTTGCTTGGGGTCATCATTCTTTGGGGGAGTCAACGTGGGAGCGTGAGGATGATATCCGATCGCGATATCCTGACTTGTTTGATTGTGAGGTATAATGTCTTCCTTATGCCTCATGCCTTCGATTCCTTGCTTGAATGAGTGATTGCCTGCCTAGTTATAGCTTGCATGTGATTAATATAGCTTGTCATTGCCCTCTAGCCTCTTGATTAAATTCCGAGGACGGAATTCTTTTAAGGTGGGTAGAGTTGTAATGCCTATGTTCGTATTACGTATTTGGAATACGTATACGTATTTTATCTTGTATTTGCATATCTCCTTGGTTTGGTTTGGCTTGGTCTCCTTGGGGTTGGTTTGGTTCGACTAGGATTGATTGCCTTGGTTCATCAAGAACTAAGGGGTGAACCCCTACCTACCACCACCACTACCATTTATTAACCCCACTTCCTTCTCTCTCTTTATTACTCTCCTTCTTCCCTCCATTAATTCTTCACCTACCAGAGAGAGACAGAGAGAAAGGTCTAGGCAAGTGCAACTTGCTTCATGGAGGAACTCAAATTTTATTGCTTCATTCTCTTCCTTACAGCATTCTACCTTACTTTAGAACTTGGCATTTTCACTTTCCATGGCTAGATTCTTGTAGATTTATATTTACATTATTTTCAAATTTTTTGGGTTTTGATCTACTTAATCATGTTATTTCCTAGTTTTTATGGTTCCATGTTGTAGAGAATTTCGTTCTACCCTATTTTGACCTATGGAAGTTCGGATTTGGGCTTCGGATGATAGAGTTATGCAGCTTGGAAGCCATGGCTTATGGTGTACTTCTTCTTGGAAATTTGGAGAAGAAGCACAGTCCCGAGCCGCATGGTAGCACTTGACCGCATGAACATTCATGCGGCAAGTCAGTTCCAACCGCATGCGCTATTGCCTTGACTTGACCGCATGACAAGTTCATGCGGCAAGTATTCCTTCTCAGCCGCATGACTGAGGCCCAGTCCTTCATGGCCGCATGGATTTCCAGCAACCCTGAGCCGCATGAACTCAACGCTCGCGAGCCGCATAGACCGCAGTCTCCCAGCCGCATGGGTTTGCTTCCCTTGACCGCATAGTCATTGCTCTCCGTGGCCGCATGGGTTGCTCCTCCCCGGCCGCATGTACTTGATTGGTCAGCCAGCCGCATGGACCCATCCCCCGCCAGCCGCATGAGTTCCCTATCCAACTGACCGCATATGTCTTGCCTTTCTCAGCCGCATGACTGAGTGGATCTCCGAGCCGCATATGACTGATACCCCTTTGACCGCATAAGCCCTTCCCTTTTTAGCCGCATGCGCCTGACCCTATTCAGCCGCATGAGATCATTCCTGGCCGCATATGCCTTAGCCGCATGGCTCTCCTATAGCCCTGTGTATTGATATTTTATTAGATATTTTACGTCTATTTTATATCCTTACGCCTTTTGTCATGAACTTGATAATCACGAATTTACTTGATATGTTTGGGCATGATAATTGAGCCTGACATGACAGTGACCCATAGTGGTGCACTCCTGGCATGACTAACCTGACATGACCTGATAGTGGCCCGTCGCGGCGCACTCCTGACCAGTAAATTGGACATGTTAAACCTGACATGATATATCTTGATAAGCTGTTGTGACGGCTACCTGACATGACATGACCTGTATAATTAATCCGGACACCGTGGGCAATTGTGCTTGTACAAATAATCCAGTCCTGTCTTGCATCATGTCTAGGAGGGGACTCCTGAGTACCACGGTCAGGAGTACCTACTGAAATGGACTAAGGCTAAATAACTAGATTAATACATTAGTCATAAAGAGATCTCCCAGCTACAGGCAATCCCGTTACCTGGGCACGCCTTGGGATCTGTAGCCTGCCGTCGAGTAGGGCACATTTCCAGCACACTGTCATGTGTTGCACCCTTCAAGCTACCTAAGGGTACATGCGTTTCCTGGACGATGTACCCACCTGAATTCAACCCTAATCTTTCAACCCGGGTAACCTGGATGGTCTGCAGGGCTTGTGGCTGTGGAATATTCTCACTGCATCTTGTTAGTAATTAGGCTTGTGACAACCCTAGTTAGTTAAAGTATCAAGCCGTAATTCTTGCTTGGCCGTGAATTGATTGGATGGAGTCTAACCAGTCTAGTCTTGTCCTGATCCTGTTCCAGGTTACTGCATGACCAGAATGCTTGTATTTATTTTACCGATAAATGGTGAGAATTCCAAGTTCTGTTCAGACGAAGGATTACAACCCCGGTCCTTGTTTGGTTTACAGGTTGTAACCTGGTTATCTGAATAGCTCCATGGTTATCTCGTCGTATATCATCCGGATGTATTTCCTTTATTTCCAGTTCTTACTTTATTTATACTCTTGTGCTGATTGCTGGTTTTAGTTCCTAAGTGAAGCTTCCTTTGTGGCACTTGCTCTTTCTGGGGTCTGACCCAGCTGGTTTTGTGTGGCCAGATTTCGGAGCAGCTCCAGAGGATCTACCGACCTTCCAGCCAGATGGTGGCCACTAGACGGAACCCTGGCAACGAGTGGGTTTATTTTTGATCTCCTACTTTATTGTAAAAATATTCTTTTGAGGCGTTTAGCCGGCGAGCACCTGTTTAGCTCGATTGCACTTTACTTACTGTCTGCCTACGGGCTGTAATATGATTAACAGATCCTAGGGTTAATCATGTATGACTAAACTCTTGCTAGTCCTGACATTTTGTAACGGCTAGCTTCATGATCAACTGAATATGTAGTGTTTGGGATGCCTTACTATTGTATATTTAATGATCATACATCTTGTGACTTTTACTTACTTGCTTGTGATTGAGACAATAGGCTTGTTCATGACCTTAAGAGACTGCTGGCTTGTAGATAAACCCTCATGTATCTAGTCAGCCGTGACCGTATAGCGAGATGGATCCCATTTCATATACGTAGCTGGCTATGTATGCCCCCGCTCTCCAGTATTCTGGTTCTGGGGCGTGACAAGTGACATCCGCACGGTGTGTAGGAAGATCATATCCATCCCTACAGTGACATCTGTATTGTGTGTGTGAAGGTCATCTCCAACCCCAACAAGTAGTATCAGAGCCACACAAGCTTGTTGATCATAATGGTGGAATCATTGTCTTCTACCTCCTGAACCATGATCAAGCTCATATCTTCAAACTATTCCATATGGAGGCCACGGATGGAAGATACCCCTATTGCAAGGATCTGCACAAAGTGTTACTCTCCAATGGACAGAAGCTAGAAGACTGACAAAGATTGGACCATTCTAAATCGTAAAAGCTATTGGAGAGATCCATCCATGGATCAACCAAAGCATCTTTCACCGTATTTCCAAAGAAACTGATGCCTCATCAAATGTTAAAGAAATTGGCATCGATGTAAGAGCGAGAGACTCCTCAAAACAAAGCGTCGCTCATTCGACGTTTGGTGAACCTGAAATACAGAGACGGTCGATGTGTTTTTGAACACTTGAATAATTTTCAAGAGTTGGTAAATCAATTCTCAACCATGAAGTTGGTGCTGGAAGATGAGCTATTGGCACTTCTGCTACTCTGCTCGTTGCCAGATAGTTGGAACACACTTATGGTTTTGTTAAGTAACTCCGCTCCTCAAGCATCCTTACATCAACCTTAGTGAAGGATAATTTATTGAATAAAGAAATGAGGGCAAGTCATATCAACCGAGTCCGAGGCCCTTGTTTCTACGAATCGTGGAAGAAATCATCAAAGAAAATCCCACAACCGTGACCACTCCAAAGGAAGGCCTAGAGATCATTCCAGAGGCACTTCCAAACCAAGAAAGAAGATAGAATGTTTTTATTGTGGCCTTAAGGGTCATATGAAAAGAGAATGCAAAAAACTCAAAAGAGAGAAAGGAAACAAATCAAATGAGAAGAATGAAGTCAAAGACACAACCTCCACTGCTTCAAAAGGCAATGAGATAATCATCATTTGTGCTGATGGTCGTATTAATCTAACCTCTCAAGATTCATACTGGATTGCCTGACACATCATTTCATGTTACCTCCAGAAAGAAAATTTTTACATCATACAAGCGGAGACTTCGAAAACGTGAGGATGGAAAATGAAAAAGTTCCAAGATAGTGGAAAAAGGAGAAATAGCTCTTGAGACCAACATTTGCTACCCCTTGATTCTCAAGAATGTGAGACGTGTTCTAGACACGTGTCTCAACTTAATATCTACCGTCATGCTGGATGATAAAGGCTACAACAATGTGTTTGGTAGAGGCAAATAGAAACTTAGCAAGGGCTCCCTAGTACTAGCTAGAGAAAAGAAGGAGAACACACTCTATATGACATATGCTAAGATCAATAATCAGCATGATAATACAGCAATCGACCAATCAGGATCAGTGGGTTATAGCATGAGCGACTAGGTCATATAAGTGAGACAAGATTACAAATTCTAGCCAAAAGAGAGGTATTGACTGGGTTAAAATCGACACGTACACCTCTAGAACCATGAACTGATTATTTAGCTGGAAAACAACATAGAGTTTCATTTCCCCATAAGGCTGCAACTAGAAAAACCCAACCCAACATACTGGATGTTGTTTACTCTGATGTTTGTGGGCCTACTAACATTCTTAGCGATGTAAGATACTTTGTCACCTTCATTGATGATCACTCCAGGAAGGTGTAGGCGTATGCAATCAAAACCAAAGATCAAGTCTTTGAAGTATTCAAGCAATTCTATGCCAGAGTTAAACGTAAGACTAGCACGGCTCTGAAGTGCGTCTGTACTGATAATGGTGGAGAGTACATGGGAAACTTCAGAACTTATTGTAGGAATAATGAGATCAGATAAGAAAGATCGGTTCCAAAGACCCATCATCATAATAGGTTGGCGGAGAGGATGAAAAGAACGATCGTTGAGTAGATCAGAACCATGTTATCTCATTCCAAGCTGCCAAAGAGTTTCTGGGGTGAAGAATTGATGATAGCAGTTCATTATTCAACTTGTCTCCATCAGTTCCACTCAATGGTGATGTACCCAACAAGTTCTGGATAGGGAAAAATGTATCCTAGAGTTACTTGAAGGTGTTTGGGTGTAGAGCGTTCGTGCACATCCCTAAAAATTAAAGGTCCAAGCTTGATGTTAAATCAAAAGAATGCATTTTTTTGGACTATGGAGATGAAGAGTTCGGCTACAGACTATGAGATCCTGTTAATAAGAAGATTGTCAGAAGCAGAGATGCGGTCTTCTTTGAAGATCAAACCATTGAAGATATTCAGAAAGGAGAAAAGTATGACAGCTCCAGTGAATATCCAGTCAACCTCAGTTTCTCAGCCCCTGATACAAATGGAGGATGCGATCGAGAACAATGAAGCTGAAATCCATGATCACATCAAGGACAATCATGATGATGGCGATGTACCAGAAAATATTCAAGAAGATCAAACTCTTAAAGAACCTCAACTGAGAAGATCGAACAGACAGCCGACGCCTAACAGCCTCTACAGTCCACAAGAATATGTATTGCAAATAGATGTCGGAGAAAGCTATCAATAAGCCATGACACACGAGAAAAAAAGGGAGTAGCTGGAAGCCATGCAAGATGATACGAAGCCTTGCATGAGAATCACACTTATGATTTGGTAAAATTACCAAAAATAAGAAGAGCACTCAAGAATAAATGAGTTTATAAATTGAAGATAGAAGAAAATAAATCACAACCAAAATAAAAGGCAAGGTTAGTTGTGAAAGATTTTAGTAAAAAAACAAGGGATTGACTATGAAGAGATTTTCTCACCAGTGGTGAAGATGACATCTATCAGAGTAGTGCTTAGCTTGGCTTCGAGTCTAAATCTAGAAGTTGAACAACTAGATGTGAAGACTGCATTCTTTTACGGAGAACTTGAAGAGGAAATATACATGGAGCAGCCAGAGGGTTTCAAAGTCAAAGGGAAAGAAGATCTAGTCTGTCGACTAAAGAAGAGCCTATATGGACTAAATCAGGCACCATGTCAATGGTATGAGAAGTTTGATATCTTCATGACCGAACAAGGATACCAGAGGACCACTTCTGATCATTGTGTGTTTGTTAAAAGGTACTCTGATGGTGAACCGATTATACTCTTATTAAATGTTGATGATATGTTGATCATAGGTCATGATAGTGAAAAGATCAACAATTTAAAGAAAGAGCTCAACAAGTCCTTTGAAATCAAGGACTTCTGTCCAACAAAGTAGATTCTCGGTATGCATATCTTCCATGACCGAAAGAATTGGAAGATATGGTTATCGCAAGAACGCAATATCGAGAAGGTGTTGAAGAAATTCAATAAGGACAAAGCAAAGTCAATAACGACTCCCCTTGCTAATCATTTTTTCCTCAGTTCAAAACAGTGTCCTAAAAGCAACAAAAAGAAGAAGGGATGGCATCAGTGCTATACGCCTCAGCAGTTGACAGTCTTATTTACATAATGGTGTGCATCGGACTTGATATGGCACATGTAGTTGGCGTCATTAGCAGATTCTTATCCAATCCGGATAAAGAGCATTGGAAAGTGTTGAAGTGGAATTTGAGGTATCTCAGAGGTACTTCCAAAACGAGATTGTATTTTGGAAATGACAAGCTTGAGTTGATTGGGCACACAAATGCAGATATGGCTGGAGATCTTGACTCCAGAAAATCTACTTCAGGATATTTAAGTACTCTTTCAGGGGGAGTTGTGTCTTGGCAGGAAAAGTTACAGAAATGTGTTGCTCTGTCGACTACAAAAGCAGAATATATCGCAGCTACAGAAGCATGTAAGGAACTACTGTGGATAAAAAGATCTCTATAGGAGTTGGGTCAAGAACAACGAGAATATGTTCTTTATTGTGATAGCCAGAGTGCTATCCATTTGAACAAGAATTCGAGTTTCCACTCAAAGTCAATGCACATTGATGTGATATCATTGGATTCGTAATGTGGTGGAATCCAAGCAACTTCAGACCGAGAAGATTCATACCAATAACAATGGCTCAGACATGATGATTAAGTCTTTATCGAAAGATAAGCACATCTTTGTAGAAGAGCAGCTGGTATGACGGAGCCTTTCCACTTAAGTCGGAAAAGAAAAATTGATAAGTTGTCCCTCCATAAGTGGAGAGAAGTGTGTTATTCCAAAGGTTCATTCACCTTGGAGAAAGACCTTTGTCTTTTGGAGTTCCCAAGGTTAATGAACCTTGGATGAAACAATCTTAGAGGAGAAGCTATCATCCTCCTGAGGCTATATAAGGAGGTGATTTGGTGCTCCTTGCTCCTTGATCGTGGTGTTCTTTCGGACGGGGCTTCTTCCTCGGGTGCTTCTTCACCAAAGTGTGTCCATACTTTTGTATGAGAGTTTGTGAGCCTTTTGAGTGAATCCAAGAGAGAGATTGTAACTTGTAATCCCACTATTCTTAGTAGAGAAAGAAAAGAACTATAGTTGTCTGGGGACGTAGGCACATTGCCGAACCTCGTTAATTCTTTTGTAATATGTTAACAATCCTTAGCTTCCGCACTGTATGCAAGAAGATCATCTCCATCCCTAAAGTGACATCCGTACTGTGTGTGTAAAGGTCAAATCCATCTCCAATACCAAACTCTAAGGCCATCTCCAACCCATCCTCGAAAATTTCCTCAATTTGAGGACTCAACAAGGAATATTCCTCTATGATGCTATCCTCAAAAATTTTTATCTCCAACCCATCAATCCTCAAATAATAAACAACCATTATTTATTTCTACATAAATTTATTTCTTCACAACCATTTAATATAATCAAATACATTAACGTTATATTATTAATATTACCGAGATTAGCTTTTAATTTCAATGTTGTTGTATTTCTTTAAGCATTTTTAATTTCAATATTGTTGTAACGTGTAGACTTTTAATTTCAATGTTGTTGTTGGTTTCGATATTTTAAATTTTGATGTACTTATTTATGTTTTTTTAAGTCAATATATTTTAATTTTAAGAAGTTTGATGTTATTCTATTAACTTTTGCCAAATTGTTCAAATATTATTTTATTAATCAAATAATTTAATAAAAAATACTAATAAATATATTCAATATTAGATTCTATTTGAAGATCTCAACAAGAATATTATAATAGTATTATTATTATATTATTTATAATTAAATATGTTAAGTTAATTAAGTTTAGTGTTTAATATATGTAGGATATACTAGTAATTAGGTACATCTTGGAGGGCAAAATTGTCATGAATAGTGGATTCTCAAATTTGAGGATTTTCATTCTCTCTCCTCAAATTTGAGGAGAGAGACTCCTATCCTCAAAAATTTTGAGGATTCATCCTCAATTTGAGGATGGGTTGGAGCAAATTTTTGAGGAGAAATCCTCAATGAGGTTTTTGAGGACATGGATTGGAGATGGCCTAAAAGAGATGAACTGAACTTGCTGAACCAAGTTTTGGGAGACAGTTTCAGACCATACCTATACCTGCCAACCAGTCCAGACTCCCCAAACCAGTCCTGACTCCTCCTAAGAAACAAAACCTAGAGCTTGTTCCATATTTACCTAGCCATGTAAATATGCATTCTTGATGTCTAGCTAATAAAGTGGTCACTAAATGACTGCAACAAGACTCAAGAAGATGCGAACAGATGGAAGAATATGTCCAGGTATTCTATACTGAATACCTTCATATAGCCTTTTGCCACAGGGGATCAACAGAGCCATCAGGGGAGCACTTAAATGTATATGCTCATGGAAAGCAGACTTCCCTGGATGAAGAAAGAGTAGACTTTATGTACCATTAGGGTGCAAATCTCATTAATAACATGTCTCCACCCTGGATGGGAGAGTGCATATGATGCTGTCTTGGCTATGGTCACCAAAGAAAGAGCTGTAAGAAAGGAAAAGTAATTGGGTGATAATGAGGCATAAGAAGCAAAATCAACTAATGTTAAAGAGTAGTAAGTTGGCGAGTGCCCTTACGAAGAGCAATGAGGAGTTGGGATTAGTGACAAGTGGATTCGAGTCCAGTTGGGCAGCTTGCACTGGAGGTGATTGCGAGGGTGTTTTATTGCCGAGGTCGTCTGTTGTATATTTGTCACTTGATTTTCCATTGGGATAATAACCTCATACATAGGAACAGATACAAGAAGTACCTCAAGAGTAGAATCTGATACAGGAGAACTAGACTCACTAAAGAAAGAAGTAGACTCAAAGAAGGTCACATCAGCAGACATAAATGTGCAATGGAGCTCGAAGAATGACACTTGTAGTCCTTCTAGAGCCGAGAATAGCCAAAAACATACATTTGACTGACTGGCTCGACAATTTGTCCCTTCGAGGTGACAAGATATGAACAAAACATGTGCAAACGAAGACACGAGAGGGAAGACCATAGATGTCATCTTTGTAAAACAAAATGGTGAACGTGAACTCTAACCTCTGATCTACAAGCCCCAGCACGTCTCCACTGGATATGTTCCCTGGAGTACCCTCAAAGGGGAACCTCTCAGCCATTTTATTTTGGGTTAAGAAAGAAGATGGAAAGCGCATTTCTCTCAATGAGAACATTGAGTTCCCAGGTGTGAAGTGGGAGAGGAGATGTTGATGCAACACAGAACATGACATGATTAATAACATAACAAGCTGTGAGATTTTCGTCATCCCCAAAATTTTCTTTGAATGTGCATGTGAAGTAGAGAACGAGCAGTCTCGATGATCAGGTGTCTATTTTTCGTGCATCAACTCCATTCTTCTGAGGAGTGTGCTAAAAGAGAGAGGATGAATCATACCCTGATCAGACATAGAAGATTGAAATACATCTGAGAAGTATTCACATGCATTTATATTTTTTGTTTACTTGAGACTAAATGGTGGGAATTTTTCTATCATGTTTCATCAATGATAATTAACGAAATGAAGATCTAAGTACAAAGGCATAACCTCCCAAAGAGCAAAGAGAAAATACAAGATACAACCTTCAAACAAAACTGAAAGATCTGCCTGCTAGTTGAAGCTTGTCATAGGCAGAATCATACTTGCATGCATTATCACTATGTGAAATGAAAGCTTATATTTGTTTCAAATGCAGTACAACTTTCATTTTACTTGGTGATTCGAGTCCAAATGGCTTCCTTGGTTGCTAGAAATTAGAAGACAGGGAAGGGATCCCATAGGGAGATTATTCACTTCAATGGTCTGATCTGGTTGAATTTATTTCTGTACCTGAATTCTGTAGCTTGGAGGTTCCTATTAATTTTTTGCAATCCAACAGGGCACCCATTTTAGATCCCTCATTTCGGATCAGTTTAATAATATTATATTCTAGGCCTTTGTAAGTCTCTTTTTGCTACCTCTTGCTACTCTAAAATCTAGTTGAGGCCCTTCGTGGGAGTAGTTACACCCTGAGTTACGAACAATTGGGTGGGGAGGGGGAAGGGGAGGGATAGGTGTGTGGACTGTACTTATTTTCAGATATATTTGATTTCGTGTAATTTTGAGCTGAAGTTATATGTTAAGAACAATATGTTAAAGGTTCATGACTCTCTTACAAACACCGTCAGTCCAATTGGTTTTTGTTGTGAGTATGACACTCCATCTTTGAGGCTTTCTGAACATCCAGCTCTTTCTTTATACACGGGTAACTTTAAACTCGGCCATTTTTTTTGTTTTATAATTTCTTGAGTGCATGGTTTCGTGTTGAAACAAAAGTAATGTTTTCAATCAGAGTTTACTAATCTTAGAAGATTCTTGCAGATAATTCCTTAATGCTGGATAGCTGCAAGTTTTCAGTTTGCTTTTCATTAGTATCATTACCTTGCGATTTTAGACCGGTCATTGGACTTGGATAGTGATGATGTATCCTGGGTCACTTACTGTCCTAATCATTCTCAATCCGCTGAAAAAGTATGCATAAAATAAGGAATGTGAACTCAACATTGTTGTTGACAACTTAGCCGATTGAAAAAGATTTAAGACGAAAGGTGGTTGAGTAAAGTATTTTTCTTTCAGGGAATCAAGTAAACTGATTTTAGTATAATTCTAAAACCTAGACTGATGCATTCAATATTGATCTAAGTTTAGATCAAACCAGGATAAGAAAACAATACTTGTTCAGAACAACTTCTTGATCTGAGAGAATAGTATGACAGAATTAAATGTAAAGGTACAATAGGTTAACAAAAATGTACGATGACTTTTGTTGGTTGTGTGGGTCTGAGTTTTTTGTGGTGGTTGATGATGTGTTTACTGTGGAAATGTAGCACGAATTGTAATGTGATGTATTAGAAATTATTGACATGAGCACTCCTTCAGTGTATGTAAGAAACAATCACAAATATTACGATTTCTCAGTGTAACAACAAAAACAAAGTCTTTATGGGGTCGGCTATATGAATCCTTTTCTTCCATTGAGCTCTGTAGAGGGCTATTGAAATCCTAATTTTTTCAATGATGTAGAAAAGAAAAGAAAAGAACCTTTCTCAAGTCTTTTACTTGTCTCAACGCCGAAGCAATATAACCTGCAACCAAGATATATGTAGGTGATTGAGTATATATAATATATATATATATATATATTTTTTTTTTTTTTTTTTGGAAAAAGGTAAATTTTATTCCAAATGAAAAGCCATAATCATACAACATACAATCTGAGTGGGACTCCCACTCGACACTCATCCATTCTCCATGGCGTTTACATCAACTCAATGTTATGGAGAATGCCAACCGGAGGTGTGACTAGCCCCTCAAAGATCTGGCGGTTTCGCTCCCGCCAAACATGCCAAACCGAAGCCGCCAGACGAACTCTGGCTGTACGGAACCAGTCCTGACCTCGACCCCTGCTATTTCATATCACCGGGATGATGTCCCCAATGTATTTACCAGAGGCGCCCTCCCAATACCCGGCTCTGCTCCGACCATATCTGCCATGCCAGAGTGCACTCGAAAAAGATATGTCTAATAGACTCAGGCTCCAAACAAAGCACACATTTGGGGTCCGGCACTGGCACTCCAAAAGAACTCAGGCGATCCCTCGTCAATAGACGACCCAGAAGAAGCTTGTAAACACAACTGCATCTTCCTGGCCAGACCCTTACACCAGACGAACTCGTAATCAGAACTCAGAGGAAAAGTGTGCCGGATAAGATTGTAGCAAGTACGGAACTGGAACTCCCCCGAGCCCGAAGATGCAACAGTCGGCTCCCAAATCCACCGATCCGCAGGCAAAGCCGGATCAATGACTGTAGACATAATGAACCCTCCCAGCTCCTCAGTGTACCGATAAGATTCCGGCCTCCACTCTCCATCTCGTAAGATTCGACTATACGTCAGACCTCGCCTGTCCTCCGTGTGAGTCGGGGATCCCCTGATGTCTAGTAACGAACGCCGATCTATCCAAGGGTCCCGCCAGAGGTCCGTACCCGACCCATCCTTCATGACCCTCCGGATAGCAGACTTGAGCACACCCCTGTGTCTCAGGACAATCTTGAACGTGACAGAATGGTTGTTATCAGGAGAACACGTCCAAAAATTGCCCTGCTTCACGTATCTGCTGTGCATCCAGTCCGCCCAGAGAGACCCCCCGCTAAAGAATCTCCAGGCCAGCTTGAGCGCAGAGGCCTCCCTGATCTCCAGCAACGGCCTGAGCCCCAAATTATGAGTGGATTCTGTTATTCCATTCACATCGAGCAACATGTAAGAGAGCTTGATATCTCCCCTATAAATTAGTGCTCAGTGTTTCTCATCTTCTTCCAGGTTCAAGTTCGAGTCTGTTTTTTAATAACAAACGATGGACCGAAAGACTACCATGGCTATCCTACTTGTGACTGCTATGCTCTTCTCACTTCGTGTGAATAGCTCGGCAAGCATCAAGGAATGCTTCAAGAAATGCTATCAGGAATGCAGGGATCAAGGCGACTCCAAAGGCTTCTGTAAATACAGGTGCGCTATGGAGTGTATTAGCATCCCATCGCCGTCTGAGTCCAATCCCAAGGGTAGATTTTCATGTGCGAACTTATCCTGTGGTCATCTTGACCCCGGTAAGATATGTATATCTATATTAACTTCTTTATCGTGCAAATAACTGTGATTATTCTCTAGTACTCGTATCATTCTGAAAACTTTTTATGCTATCATTGGCAGAGGGGGAAGATATGGTTGCGTGCCTTGACAACTACTCTGCAAAATGCACCAAGCTGCATAAATATCCTTGATATAGTGTTTAAAATATATGGTGTGCTACTGTGTGGATGCTGAAGAATAATGGCGATTATTACCTATAAATAAGTCCATCTATCTTCATATATGCTTTCTGGTGTGTGTCAGTGTTACTCTGTGTGCGTGCTGATGAATAAAACCGACTACTGGCTTGTAAATACTCTGATATCGTTATATGGCATTTAAGCTGAATATTTATATTAGATGATATGAATGGACTATCCATTGGTTTCAAGTTTCACTAGTGTTGCTCAATGTTGTTTCTTGGTTGTGTCACCAAATAAGTCATGAAGGAGAAGTAATACCCATATATCATCAGTTGGGACTTGGTGTTCTGTATAAATTTAGAACTGAGGGTTGACATAGACCTGAATTTACTTCAATTAGTGTCTTGCGGAGTTTAGCAAATATAACAATGGTAGTTCCTTTCACATGCAGTACCTGACACTTTGTGAGTTCATAAAATAGAACGTACAAGGTTCCAAAGTAACTAATTTCTCCTCATTTCACTAGACATGATTAACTAAAGTCCCAATTACAAAAGCAGATTCCTATAACCCGATGAAAGATAAAAACATGCATACAAACTCCAACGAAACTCGAGATAGATAACTCTGACGGGCTTGTTGCACATAAACAATCAAAGTTGTCGAGTGGACACAATTCTTTCATTAACCTTTTATTTTATTTTTTTTGTTAAAAAATTTAGGCCTCGTCTGAAAAAAAAATCTTTGAATTAATGCAATATGATTAGTGTTTAAGAAGATAATATATGTGTATTGTTCCACTACTTACAATGGTGAGAGGCAACCTAAGAATCCCCTATTGCGGTCAAAGAAGTAGGGTGTGTTTTTGCCACTTATAAGTGGCAACAATTTGTAAGTGACATATTATTTAGAAGTGGAAGCAAATTAGTGTTTGTTTTTTCACTTGTAAAGTGGCAACAACTTGTAAGTAGCTCAAATTTTAGAAGTGGCACTATACTACGTCAAAAATGAATAAGTACTTATAAAGTATAAAAAAGTCTATTTTGTACTCGTATATTTTTAAATGGCTAAAATACCCTCAAGCTTATAAGTTCACTTATAAGCCTGAGGGTATCTTAGCTAGCCATCTTCCTGACCATCCTTGCCTTCAGTCTTCTTATTTTTGAGCTTTATGAGTCCCTTTTAAAGTGACCATGTTTGTCAGAGTAATAACAACCCTCCTTGTTATCCACACTAGCAGGATCCCTAGAACTCTCTCGTGTCCTCACCTATGACTTGAGTCTTCCCTTCCCTAAAGAAGCAACTGGAGAAGACTCCTGCGACTATTATCTGCTTACGACAGACCTCCTGGTTCAACAAACTACTTTTGACTGCCTCCATCATGACAACTCTATCAGACACGGAGTTTCTTACCGACACCACCAACGTCTTCCAGCTTTCCGACAGAGAACTCAAAAGTAGAGGGGCCTGAAGCTTGTTAGTCACCATCTTTATCGCAGAAAGCTGATTAATGATATCCTGAACCTTGTTCAGATGTTGTGCCACCGAGGCACCCTCCATGTACTTTGAGTTGATAAGTTAGTGAATAAGAAATGCCTTGTTGCCAACCGTTTTCCATTCATACAATAAATGCAGCTTCTTCTGTAACTCTTTTGCAGAAATTTCCATGGCCAAGTGATAAAATACCGAATTGTTCAGCCATTGGCTGATGAATCCAATGGTCTTCCAATCCAATCGCTTCCAATCATTACTAGATTTGTCCGATGGCTTGGGATTGTCGCCCTCTAATGAATCATGCAAATCCTTGTACTAGAGTAGATTCTCCATCATTGGCTTTCAAATTGCCTATTTCCCCCTGTGGGGGTGATCATCCATATGTTCATTTGCTCCGTAGACATAGTTGTACCTTCCCTCGAGAACCTGAAAGCTTTGATACTAATTTTTGTTCGCGGAAGCGAGGTCACAGAAGATATGACAACCTACCTGAAGGTAACAAACCAAAGTCTAACAGCCCTAAGACTGGTCAAACACAGTAAATGATTCGATGACTATATCATGGACAAATTCCAATCTTTATAACTTTATGAAAGATACAAGACTAAAACAAATATGTTGAGCCCTTTTCCCATAGGTTCAACCCCCTCACATAACTCAAGAAGAAAGAGAGAGATTACAACAGAAATTACTCTCCCTATCCTGTAGCGATTTTTCTGAACGAAGTAGACGACTCAACGAATAGATCTCCTCTTCCGACTATCTCAAACAACGAGCCTTAAGAGCAAAGTATGGACTTTCACTTAGATTTTTTGTTGACTTGCACCCTGAATCTTCTGTCTTGTGCCTCCATCCTCGGCATATACAGGTTAAGAAACCCTATTTAGGTCATAGAAAATCCCTGAAATAGTACAGGACTAATCATGTTTGTCCAAATTAGTCACAATAATATTTTATGCTAATTTTGGGCCTACATATGTGCTAATTCGCCAACAGATCAACCCAGACCGAATTTGGTCCGGCTAGGCCCAATATGTTCCATTAGAATGTGACAGAGTTCGGACCGACTTCGGCCATACTGAATTCAGACCGAACTCAGTTTGTTCTCAACAGAACTCACTCCTATGACTCCGACAACTCTTTGCGATGCCCAGATTGTCCTTCTAGCAAATCGAATCGAGGCTAGACCCCAACAAGAAGGTCACATCAGCAAACACAAATGAACAATTGAGCTTGGAGAATGACACTTTTAGTCCTTCTAGAGCCAAGAATAGCCAAAAACAAACATTTAACTGACTGGCTCGACAATTTGTCCCTTAGAGGTGACAAGATATGAACAAAACATGTGCAACCGAAGACACGAGAGGGAAGGCTATAGATGGCATCTTTGAAAAAAATGGTGAATGTGATCTCTAACCTCTGATCTACGCTGGATATGTTCCCTGGAGTACCCTCAAAGGTGAACCTCTCTGCCATTTTATTTTGGGTTAAGAAAGAAGATGGGAAAGCGCATTTCTCTCTATGAGAACATTGAGTTCCCAGGTGTTAAGTGGGAGAGAGGAGATGTTGATGCAACACAAAACATTACATGATTAATAACATAACATGCTGTGAGATTTCCATCATCCCAAAAATTTTATTTGAATGTGCATGTGAAGAAATAGAGTACGAGCAGTCTCGATGATCAGGTGTCTATTTTTTGTGCATCAACTCCGTTCTTATGAGGAGTGTGTTTAAAAGAGGGTTGATGAAGCATACCTTGATCAGACATAGAAGATTGAAATACATCTGAGAAGTACTCACATGCATTTATATTTATTTGTTTACTTGAGACTAAATGGTGGGAAATTTCCTATCGTGTTTCATCAATAGTAATTAACGAAACGAAGATCCAACTATAAAGGCATAACCTCCCATAGAGCAAAGAGAAATTACAAGATACAACCTTCAAACAAAACCGAACAACCTACCAGCTAGTCAAAGGCAGAATCATACTTGCATGCATTATCACTATGTGAAATGAAAGCTTATAGTTGTTTCAAATGCAATACAACTTTCATTTGACTTGGTGATTGGGCTAGGTGATTGTTCTGTATGGGCATCAAACAATTGTGAAGCTAGAGTAAGCAACTAGGCATTGGCATTGCATGTTACTCATACATATTATCCTAAAATTATATTAATTACTATTGAGGATAATTTAATTAATTTCAAGTGTTACATATTGTGGAATTGCTCATTGCATCTAATATTAACATGATGTGTTATCTTCCTCTGGAAGCCACCAAGGACATGGAAAATAGATTTGGTAGATGGAGCAACAAAAACGCTAGTCTTGTAACAAGTATAGAGTTGGGATAATTGGATGCTTCATTATAGAAAAGAAGTACCTATATAAAGGAGAGGATTAGTTTCCTTCTTATTCTCTACCTGATATGGGACTAAACCCAACAGACTTCTCAACACTCTCCTTCAAGATGGACGATAGATATCAATCATCCCCATCTTGTTACATAGTTTAGAAAGAATAGAGCTAAGACCCTTAGTAAGACCGTCTGCTACTTGTTCTTCTGAGCGAACATAATCAAGCTTTAATGTTCCGTTCTCTAGCTTCTCTTTTATGAAGAATCGATCGATCTCGATATGCTTTATTTTGTCATGATGAACTGGATTGTTAGTTATACTCAGTGCAGCTTGACTATCACTCAGAAGGCGTAATGGTGCTCATCGGTCCAACTTTAAATCTGTCAGTAGAGCTTTTACCCGCAACAACTCTGACACTCCCAGAGCCATTGCTCTATACTCTGCTACAGTGATCGACCATGCTACCATAGGCTATTTCTTGCTTCTCCAGGAGATTAGGTTATCCTGTACAAAGACACAGTACCCTGAGATAGACCTTCTGTCATCCATGCAACTTGCTCAATATGCATCAAAGTATCCCTCAACACCCACGTGTCCATTATTCTTGAACCATAGCCCTCTTCCTGGAGCCCCCTTCAGATATCTCAGAATATTAAAAACTGCATCAATGTGGCCCTTCCTTAGATCATGCATGTAGCGGCTTACTACACTCACAGCGAATAAGATATCAGGGCGAGTGTGGCCTAGATAAATCAGTTGGCCTACTAGTCTCTGATATCTCTCACAATCAACGGTCTCTCCTGCCTCTGTACCCAACTTATTTCTTAGGTCACTCAGAGTGACTGTCGATAGACACCCCAGCATGCATGTCTCTGGAGCAAGTCTAGTACATATTTTCTCTGAGAGAGGATGATCTAATCTCTTCCTCGAGCAACCTCGGTCCTAAGAAAATACCTTATCATTCCCAGGTCATTTACTTCAAACTCCTTGGCAAGTTTTAACTTCAGCTGGGCAATCTCCTCATCGTCACCTGTAATCACTATATCATCTATATATACTACAAGTATGGTGACATGGCCTCTCGCACGCCAGAAGAAGACCGTGTGATCTGCACTGGTCTATTTGTATCCCATGTCTGTGACAGCGTTTCTGAATCTCTCAAACCAGGCTCGAGGAGATTGCTTGAGTCCATATATTAATTTCTTCAGCCTGTACACCTTTCCTGTCGAGTACGCGTGCAAAACCCTGGAGGAGTCTTCATGCATGTGTACTTCCTCTTGTAGATCCCCATTAAGAAAAGCAATTTTCACATCCAATTGATGCAGTTGCTACCCATGATTTGTTGCAAGAGAGACCAGGGTTCTCACAGTGCTCATCTTTGCTACCGGAGCAAATGTCTCATCATAGTCGATGTCAAAGGACTGAGTGAATACCTTTGCAACCGATCTTGCCTTGTACCGCTCCACCTTCCCTTCTGGCATCTTCTTTATCATGAAGACCCATTTGCATCCAACTGCTTTCTTTCCTTTAGGCAATGGAACAAATTTTCATGTCTCATTTCTTTCGAGTGCCCCAAGTTCCTTTAATATTGCAATTTTCCATCTCGGATCTTCCTTTGCTTCCTGCCAATACTTAGGCAAAGAGGTGGTGTCTAACAATGCAATAAATGCTCCATAAATACGGGATAATTAGAATGTGATAAAAATTAGCAATGTCATGTTCATAACCATAACGATTAGGGGATCTCCCCGTATTGCTGCAAGAAGATCTCCTTAAGGGAATATGAGATCGAGAAGAGGGGACCATACCATCCGAATCTGAGGGATTCGCATCCAAATTAGAGGGATCCGGTGCGGGTGCTTCTTCATGAGTTAGGGCAGGGTTAGGTGAGGGACGTGGCACTCAATAGGCACAGTATTGGGCTTCTGCTTTCTCCTCCGATAGACCTAGAACTCTTCTTGAGCTATAGATTTTCTTAAGACAGTTCTTTCCCATGCTCTAGTTCCTCACTCTGTGTTGGATCGTCACTTTCTTCCTCCTGCTTGTGTATATCCTCATCGCTTTTGCTTTCCTCACTCTTATATCTCCCCTTGTTTTCTTGGACCATCTTTTCCAATCGAGCATGGAACTGATCCAACAATCACGCTCGGGCTTATCTCCCTCTCACTCCTAACACCTCATGTTTAGGTGTGTCATCAAATGCGAAGTCTTCACCTGAACCATTATGGTTGTATGATTTCATTTCTCTGAATGTAACATCCATACTTACGAAGATCCTTCACTCTACATGACTCCAGCAAGAATATCCCTTCTGGGTCCCTGAGTAGCCAATAAAGACGCACTTTACTGTTCGAGGGTCCAACTTTTCCACACCAGGCCTATTGTCCTTCACAAAGCATACATACCCAAACACCTTTGGAGGAACAATGTATTTGTTCTCATATGTAAGCATCTCTAACGGTGTCTTTCTCCTAACACCCGAGAGGGCATCCTATTGATAAGATATGCAGCTGTCAACATGACGTGTCCCCACAAGTGTTTAAGGACATCCATAGTAAACATCATCAACCGAGCTACTTCTAACAGGTGTCTGTTCTTTCACTCCACCACACCATTATGTGCTGGTGTGTAGGCGCATGAAGTCTGATGATGTATCCCATGTGCCGACAAGTACTTTTCAAGAGCCTTGTTGGTGTATTCTATCCTATTGGCAGACCTCAACATCTTCACATTAGCATTGTACTGCGTTGTGACCCTGCGATTAAAATCTTGAAAACATGCAAACACATCACTCTTACTCTTCATTAGGTACACACAGGTGACACGAGTGTAGCAATCAATAAAGGTGACAAACCACTTAAAATCAGTAGTTGTGGGATAAGGTCCCCACATATCAGAGTATATCATGTCAAAATAGAACAAACTTCTATTTTCAGAACTCACATATGAGCTTTTGGTATGTTTTCCTAGTTCACAAGCATCACAAACTAATTTCTGTTTATCAGCCTTCTGATACATAGACGGAAATATCCGACTCAGTAGACTAAATAAAGAGTATCCCATGCGCTGATGTTGGAGCAACAGTTCTGATTCCACAGTCCTCTGCGCCTCTTCCGACTGTGCCTCATCCACCAGTGACGTCAGTGCTACATCCAGCCCATCCCTGTCCAAGTACTATACCATTTCTGCCAAGTGCTAGTCCCCAACCGTCTTCCTATTCCTTTCTCATGAAAAATTACCTTAGAAATGTCAAAGGAAACAACAAATTTAGGTTGAAGAACAATGGCACTAATAGATAATAGATTAACAGAAAAGATAGAGCATGTAAGACATCCGTTAGAGTTATGGAAGGGGTGCATTTAGCCATGCATATACCCACTTTGGGCCGAGAAGTACCATCAGCAATCTTAATACTTTCAGGTGTTGCCAGGAGTATAATTCTGGAACTCGTGATGGGCCCCGTGACATGACGGGATACCCCAGAATCAATTATCCTATTTATACTTCATGGTATGTGGGTGTATGCAAGAGCATGACCAGGTATACATGTGCTAGTGTGGGCATAGTAGGCGATGTTACCCCCGAAAGTGGTTGGAGTTGAGACCCCACAGCGTTGGCTCGATTGTCACTGGTTTTAAGCTTTAGGCTCCCCCACATCTCTAGCATTTCCCTCTCACTAGGGATCACATCGGATGAATGACTCTTATCTCCCCCTTCTGCCAAGTTTTCCTTGTGCCCCCCAGAATAATCACCCATGCCACCGACATAGCCTTCTATGACACCCCTACCCCCTCCACAACAACGTCCGCAACCACTAGCCTGACATCTCATAGGTTTTTTACAGAATCTGATGAAGTGTCCAGGATCTCCACAGTTGTGGCACCCTCCACCCCCCACCCCTACCCCCCGCGAAGGGTTCCGGACTAGAAACTGCTAAAGCCGATTTCATCCCCGGAGAGCTGGTAGTGCTTGGCATCAGCTACAGTTATGCCTCCTCTTGTGTCATGGCAGCTATAGCCTCCTACAGCCTCCTCTGCTCAAATGAACTTCATCATCCTTTGTCGTGAGACATACTCCATAAACTTCTGATAATGTTTCATAAATGTCGGCTCTACTTATTCATCCTCTATGCGGGATCATAGTAGTCGAGATTAGACCAATACTTCTTTAGCATAGTTGCATACTCAGAGATAGTGCGATCCTCTTGGACCACCTTGTCAAGTTCATCCTGCAACTGGAAGACCTTTATTAGGTTGCCCGACCCCGAGTACATATCTTTTAACATTGTCCAAATGTCACCAGCACTCTCTATAGCCTCCACGTTGCCCGACACTTTGTCGGTCAATGAGGTTGTCAACCATCCAGCTACCACGTTGTTGAAGATCTCCTATACAGCAAACTCCCGTAAGGAGCGATCTCTAAGTGCCTCGGTTTGGCCATTCACATAGTCTACTTGGCCTCTTGCCTTCAAGGTCCTCATAGCCTGGCGCAACCACTTCAAGTAGTTGGTAGTACCCTCTAACTTCATCTCCAGTTTCTCTAACTTTTCTATTTTGTATGGTAAAGGATCTACATCCGCATGTGCAGCACGGGCGCTAGTCTCGATCAGCCTCCTGGACAAGAGATCGTCCACCAAAGCCTTCATCTCCTTGGTCGTCAGCTTGCCATAGATCGTCTCCATCGTCTGCTCCTTCTCCTCTTCCATCAGCCCGACAGTGGCAGATCTAGGGCCACGAGTTCCGGTGGTGCCCTCCAGCTTTGGCTGCAGACTTCTCCACGTCTGTCATTCCTTCTTCAGCAGCAGTGACATCCCCAAGTGTCGTTGCTCATATCTCGTACATGGCTGCAATCCGAGGTTATTGTTCTCCTCCGGTAGGGAGGACGGCGGCGGTGAGGGAGGACGGCGGCAAAGAGGTGACAGTGAGGGTGGACGGCGGTGATAGCGGAGGCGGTAGTGGCGGACCCGAGTGTTGGCGGCAGCTGTGGAGAAATTAGGGTTAGGGTTAGGCTGGCGGCAGTGGCGGAGACGAGTGGAGAAGTTAGGGTTAGGGTGGCTCTGCTACCATATAGAGTTGCGATAATAGGATGCTTCATTATAAAAAGAAGTACATATAAAGGAGAGGATTAGCCACCTTCTTATTCTCTACCTGATGTGGGACTAAACCCAATAGACTTCTCAACATATAAGCTTATTTACTAACAAGTGCTTGACTAGTTCTATGTATCTCTACTAATTATTAAACTGTAGATCATTGCCCAAAGAAATCCGTAACACAAAACGTCACCAAATTTTGAGGTAGGCCTTGTACACTTCTGTATCTTACTGGATGAAGTATTGAAAAGCATGATTTGTATCCCGAGGGACAATGATTGCCTAACTATTTCTGTATTCTCATATATCGGGTCCATTTCTAGCTTTGGCTATGAATATACACTTTGAATTATAAGAGATAGGAGCTTCTTATCTTTATTTTGTGGAATGTCTTATTACAAATTTTAGTTTAGACTCCACTAACAATGACTGTGTACATAACTACATATCCTTATATGACCGACATATATCTGACACAATATTTCCTAAGAACGTGTGGTTCTTCATCCGATATTGAGGTTAATACCATCTTCAGGATGTCTTCTTTGACAAACCAAAATGAGTTTCTATAAATCGGAAGAAGGTCCGTGTGTGTATATTTGAGTCCAAAGGCTTCCTAGGTTGGTAGATATTAGAAGACAGTGAAGGGTTCCCATAGGGAGATTATTCACTTCAATGGTTTGATCTGGTTGAATTTACTTTTGTACCTGAGTTCCGAAGATTGGAGGTTCCTATATATTTTGTTGCAATCTAACAGGGCACCCATTTCAGATCCCTCATCTCGGATCAGTTTAGTTATATTATATTATAAACCTTTGTAAGTCTCCTTTTGCTACCTCTTGGCTTGCTACCTTAAAATCTAGTTGATGTCCATTGTAGGAGTAGCACCACCCAAGTTATGATCAATTGGGTGGGGAGGGGGAACGGAATGGATAGGTATGTGGACTGTACTTATTTTCAAATATATTTGATTTCCTCAAATTTTGTGCTGAAGTTATATTGATCAATGCAGTGGTAGAGAACAATATGTTAAAGGATCATGACTTTTTTACAAATGCCGTCAGTCCCATTGGTTTTTGTTGTGAGTATGACACTCCATATTTGAGGTTTTCTGAACATCCAGCTATTTCTTTATACACGGGACATTTTTTATTTTATACTTTCTTGAGTGCATAGTTTCGTGCTGAAACAAAAGTAATGTTTTCAATAGGAGTTTACTAATCTTAAGAAGATTCTTGCAGATAATTCCTTAATGCTGGATAGTTGCAAGTTTTCAGTTTGCTTTTGATGCTAGCTGCAAGAATTTTGGGTCCACATTCACTTGTTATATGTACAGTTACCCAAATCGCAAATTGATCCCTTGAGTCTCTGTCATTATGTTTTATTGGACTTCTGGAATGAGTTTGAGTTTGAGTTTGAGCTTGGGATTAGATTTTGGCAATCTTTTGTACTGTTCGAGTTTGTCCTTTGACATGAATATACATGATTGTTTTGCAGTTAGCTTATGATGGTTGATGCAAGTTACTAGTCCTTTCATTACCTTGTGATTTTAGACCGGTCATCAGACTTTGATAGTGATGATGTATCATGGGTTACTTACTGTCCTAATCTTTCTCTATACGCTGACTTGGCAGCACACTGTTGTAATTGAAGAAAAAGTATGCATAAAATTAGGAATGTGAACTCAACATTGTTGTTGACAACTCAGCCGATTGAAAAAGATTAAGACGGAAGGTGGTTGAGTAAAGTATTTTTCTTTAAGGGAATCAAGTAAACTGATTTTAGTATAATTCTAAAACCTAGACTGATGCATTCAATATTGATCTTAGTTTAGATCAAACCAGGATAAGAAAACACACTAGTTCAGAACAACTTCTTGATCTGAGAGAATTAATAGTATGACAGAATTATATGTAAAGGTACTAATAGTTAACAAAATGTATGATGACTTTTTTGGTTAAGTGGGTCCGAGTTTTTTGTGGTGGTTGAAGATGTGTTTACTGTGGAAATGTAGCACGAATTGTAATGTGATGGATTAGGAAATAACATGAGCACTCCTTCAGTGTATGTGAGAAACAATCACAAATATTACAATTTCTCAGTGTAACAACAAAAACAAAGTCTTTATTCCAATGGGTCGGCCATACGAATCCTTTCTTCCATTGAGCTCTGTTGAGGGCTATTGAAATCCCAATTTTTCATTGATGTAGAAAAGGAAAAGAAAAGAACAACTTTCTCAAGTCTTTTACTTGTCTCAACACTGAAGCAATATAACCTGCAACCAAGATATATGTAGGTGATTGAGTAAAGTATTTTTCTAGTCGAAATTATATATATATATATATATTATATATATATATATATATATATATATATATATATGGATTCTGTTATTCCATTCACATCGAGCAACATGTAAGAGAGCTTGATATCTCCCCTATAAATTAGTGCTCAGTGTTTCTCATCTTCTTCCAGGTTCAAGTTCGAGTCTGTTTTTTAATAACAAACGATGGACCGAAAGACTACCATGGCTATCCTACTTGTGACTGCTATGCTCTTCTCACTTTGTGTGAATAGCTCGGCAAGCATCAAGGAATGCTTCAAGAAATGCTATCAGGAATGCAGGGATCAAGGCGACTCCAAAGGCTTCTGTAAATACAGGTGCGCTATGGAGTGTATTAGCATCCCATCGCCGTCTGAGTCCAATCCCAAGGGTAGATTTTCATGTGCTAACTTATCCTGTGGTCATCTTGACCCCGGTAAGATATGTATATCTATATTAACTTCTTTATCGTGCAAATAACTGTGATTATTCTCTAGTACTCGTATCATTCTGAAAACTTTTTATGCTATCATTGGCAGAGGGGGAAGATATGGTTGCGTGCCTTGACAACTACTCTGCAAAATGCACCAAGCTGCATAAATATCCTTGATATAGTGTTTAAAATATATGGTGTGCTACTGTGTGGATGCTGAAGAATAATGGCGATTATTACCTATAAATAAGTCCATCTATCTTCATATATGCTTTCTGGTGTGTGTCAGTGTTACTCTGTGTGCGTGCTGATGAATAAAACCGACCACTGGCTTGTAGATACTCTGATATTATTATATGGCATTTGAGATGAATATTTATATTAGATGATATGAATGGACTATCCATTGGTTTCAAGTTTCACTAGTGTTGCTCAATGTTGTTTCTTGGTTGTGTCACCAAATAAGTCATGAAGGAGAAGTAATACCCATATATCATCAGTTGGGACTTGGTGTTCTGTATAAATTTAGAACTGAGGGTTGACATAGACCTAAATTTACTTCAATTAGTGTCCTGCGGAGTTTAGCAAATATAACAATGGTAGTTCCTTTCACATGCAGTACCTGACACTTCGTGAGTTCATAAAAAGTAGAATGTACAAGGTTCCAAAGTAACTAATTTCTCCTCATTTCACTAAACATGATTAACTAAAGTCCCAATTACAAACAGATTCCTATAACCCGATGAAAGATAAAAACAAGCATACAAACTCCAACAAAACTCGAGATAGATAACTCTGGCGGGCTTGTTGCACATAAACAATCAAAATTGTCGAGTGGACACAAATCTTTCATTAACCTTTTATTTTATTTTATTTAAAAAAAAAAAATTAGGCCTCGTCTAGAAAAAAAAAATCTTTGAATTAATGCAATATTAGTGTTTAAGAATATATGTGTATTGTTCCACTACTTACAATGGTGAGAGGCAGCCTAAGAATCCCCTATTGCGGTCAAAGAAGTAGGGTGTGTTTTTGCCACTTAAAGTGGCAACAATTTGTAAGTGATATATTATTAGAAGTGGAAGCAAATTAGTGTTTTTTTTCCACTTATAAAGTGGCAACAACTTGTAATTAGCTCAAATTTTAGAAGTGGCACTATACCACGTCAAAAACGAATAAGTACTTATAAAGTATAAAAAAGCCTATTTGGTCCTCGTATATTTTTAAATGGCTAAAATATCTCAAGCTCATAAGAAGAAAACAAAACATGCAAATAAATTTAGTACTTATTTTATGGTGATTATATATGTTTAACAATTTTGTCCTCTTCTATTTGTCTCGTCCTCGTCTATGTTAGAAGTGACAATGTATGTTTAACAAATTAAATTTCAATATTACCTTGTTATCAATAATACATGTGAATAGTTTGATGGCATCATATGCGCATGAAAATAATTTTGTTTAGATAAGGAGCTACAACAACTATATATATTTTTTTTAGCACAAAGGTCTAATGGTAAACTTTTAAATTACATCAAATATCTGAACCACTTATGAGTGGCAAAAACAAACAGAATTTTGAACCACTTGTAAGTACAACTTACAAGTGGTGGCCCTACTTGGTAATGTACTACGGAGAGAATAAGAAATAGTTATATTTGTCTTATTTTAAGAAAAAGTAACAGGTCTGTTGTGTCTCATTAATGAGCGCCTAAACGGTAGGAACTCATTAATGAGCGCCTAAACGGTAGGAGGGTTTCCAAGAAATTACCCAAACTACTATCAAACTATATGCATTTAAAGCTATCGTGTTAAATACCAGAAATCACTATTGATTCCTATCCTACCAAAGTACAGTACTCAAAATACATGTTTAGTGATTAATCAAAAAGATTATTAGCTACAATATCGAAATTTAGGATTTCATATGTTGGGATTAGGTTTTAATTCGGTCATAGGTTTATAACCGGCTAGATATACCTACCAATATATATATATAGGGTAAAGTGCAAAAAACCCCTCGTTAGATGTCTTACTTTTGCAATAAAAGACCCGACGCTCTAAATATTCCTAAACGTTTGTAAAATGCTCATAAGACCCCCTAATGCTAATTTTTGAGTAACGGGCATTATTTCTAGAGTAAACTGACCGTTATACCCTCCCTAACATAGGCTAAACCCCCCATTAGTTTAATGTTATTCTTCCAAATTTGACGCTTAAACTCTCTTCCACTCCGACGTGAACCGAAGACGGAGAACAAGGAGGTTCGTAATTCGACGCTTAAGCTCTCTTCCAGCCCTAATTTTGCACGAAACCCTAAATCGAAGACGGAGAAGAAGGGTTCAGGTATACTCGTAAACCCTAATTTCGTTTGTAACCCTATTTTGGTGTGACAACCCTAATTTTGCACGAAAAATTTTTGTTTGTGACGAGGATTTTGTTCGTGACGAGGAATTTTGGGAAAAAAACCGTAGTTTGGGAAGACTTTAGGAGAACCCTAATTTCGTTTGTAACCATATTTTGGTGTGTAATCTTATTTCGTTTGTAAACCCTAATTTTGTGTCTGCACATTTAGTGGACAAAGTGTGTGGACAGGAAACCCTAATTTTGATGGCTAAGTGTGAAAATGGTAACTGTATGTAATTAGTTGTTAATTTGTTATTAGTTTGTAATTGTGTACAGGTTTTAACACAACATGTTTGGTACAAAGTATGCTCTTCACATGTATGTTGGGGGTCACTTTGATGTTGGTGACAAATACGTTGGTGGTGTAGTGTTGGAACTGAAAGAATTTATTCTTAGTGATGAATTCTGTTGGTTTGACCTTGATGGCCTATGTGCAAGTGCTGGGGTGCAGGCTCCCTGTGAAGTTTACTTCTACGACCCTGTGGATGGAAGGAAGACACAATTATTGGGTGACAATGATATAATGAGATGCTTTGCAAAGTTTTCAGAGCCATGTCTTCTCAAATTTTATGTATTAGGGAAGCTCGATGAGTCACTCATTGATTACAATGATTATGAGACACATATTACTGATTTTAGTGAAGCAGCTATAGAGATGGAAATGAAGATGGATGAAGATTATTGGACAAGCATTAACTTGACTGGGGTACCACTTGAACATGTGGATGAAGAACAAGTGGTGAAGAAGAACAAGTGGCTGTGGGTGAAGAACAAGTGGGTGAAGAAGAAGTGGCTGAAGAACAAGTGGCTGAAGAACAAGTAGGTATTGACTATAGTAGTTTTTTACCTTATGAAGACATTGACCAAGACTCTGAGTATAATCCCAGTGATGAGTTGTGCAGTGTGCAGTCCTCAGAAGACAGTGGGGGGTCTGAAGATTATGAGTTGGGTACTTCAGATCCTGTTGTGACTAAAAATAGATTATGGAGGGATGAAAATGTGGATGTTCATGTGGAAAAACGTTTTGCTACACATGATGAATTCAGGAGTGCTCTGAGGCTCCATGCCATCAAGAACAAGTACGACATGAAGTTTATACACAATGAAAGAAGGAGGATCACAGCTGTATGTCCAACTGAAGGATGTGAGTGGAGGATTCATGGAAGTGTTGTAGGTGAAAATGGTTACTTTGTAGTTAAGAAATTCTAGTCTGCACATGCAAAAAATTGTGGCGAGGTGGACACCAACAAGCAAGCCACTTCTACATTTCTTGCAAACAGGTATATCCACTTCTACTGTTATTTAGCTTTTAGTTAATTGTTAGTTAGGTTTAAGTTAACTGTTAGTTAGGTTACTAGTTACTAGTAGTTAGCTTTTAGTTAACTAATAGTTAGCTTTTTACTAGTTACTAGTAGGGCTCTGTGGGTGGGGCTCTGTTTGTGTGAACTGCTCTATTTTGTGGGGCTATTTGTGGGGCTCTGGTGCTCTGTTTGTGTGTACTGCTCTATGTGAGTGTAGGACACATATTTGTGTCAACTGCTCTATTTTGTTACTCTGTGGGGTGCTATGCTAATGTATGTGTTCAGCTCTATTTTGCACTGCTGAGCCACTGTCCCTACCTCACTGACTCCTCTGAGCCACTGTCCCTATCTCATTTTGTCAGGCTGCAGTCCCTAACTCGTTTTGTCATGCTACAGGTTCCTACTTCTTCATTTCATCATTTAATTTTCAACTTTTACTTCATCAATTATAACTCTCCCTTTCTTTCCTGCAGTTTTGTCATGCTACAATTTGCCAGTGAAGATACTTATCTGCAGTTGGAAGTTTGCAGTTTACTGTGACATGTGGCAACTTTTACTTCATCAATTTGGATGTATGGATACTTATCTGCAGTTTGCAGTTTGCCAGTGAAGAAATACAATGAAGAAATGCAATGTTGGCCTCAATGTATACTTGAATTACAATTTGGATGTACTTTATGTGTTGGATACTTATCTGCAGTTTGCAGTTTGGATGTTGGTCTAAAAATACTTATCTGCTGTAATGAAGTACTTGAATGTATGGATACTTTATGTGTTGGATAATGTACTTTATGGATGCTTTATGTGCTAAAGATGTGTCTGAATATACTTATCTGCTGTAGTGAAGTACTTGAATAAAGGAATACAATTTGGATGTATGGATGCTTCCTGCAGTTTATATGCTTCCTTCTTACTGCAGTTTATATTTCTTAACTTCTCATATGCTTCCTGCAGTTTATATGCTTCCTTCTTACTGCAGTTTATATTTCTTAACCTTTTTAACTTCTCTCTTCAGCTTACTGCAGTTTATATGCTTCCTTCTTACTGCAGTTTATATTTCTTAACTTCTTGTTACAAGAACTTTATGTGCTAACAATGTCACCAACATTTTTTCCACATAGCTTACTTCATTCAACAATTGCAATCGTCATACAAAAATTTTAAACATAACTATACACGTTACAAAACCAAAAAAAATTGCAAATATGCATGTTGAGGTATGGTCTTCGTTCACTTGTTGTCATCGCCACTGTCGCTTCTCTAAAAGAAATTAAACGTTGGTCTTCGTTCACTTGTCGTCGATGCTCCTTCAATTCTTTCATTAAATTCCAGATTAGATTCTGATAGTACTCTGGAAGTTTTTCATCCTCCCATAGTAGAAATCCACAAGAACTTGTTGGAAAATTTGCACACCCATAGAATCTTCTTCCAGGGTTTGCTTGCGTCCACGAAGTCTTCAATGGACTAATTGATCCACAATGGCAGTAAATAAATTTCCCTCGATTTCTAATTGATCCACAATGGCAGTAAATTACTTTGGAAATAAATTAGCAAAAATAAAAGAACTGAAAATATCAGGAAAAAAAATTTTAAGGCTTGTGTACAACCCCCAAGCAACTGCCGGCCGTTCTCTCCTCCCAAGCCCCAAACATCCACATCCTTAAATAGATCAAAGGCAAAGGGTATTTGGGTGTTTCATTAAAAGTTTTCAAAAAATTTGGAGAGTAACGGCTGTTTCCAACGGCTCTCAGACGGGAGGTCCTATTCCGAGCAAGTCACTAATTGCGGGGGTCTTTAACTGCAAAAAAAACTAAAAGGTCTTTTAATGCAAAAGTAAGACATCTAACGATGGGGTTTTTGCACTTTACCCTATATATATATATATAGAATAAGGGAGGTGAGGTGTCACCTCACGGTGATGTGGCTATATGTACCCCCATGCTATCATCATGCACTTGCACACTTTTCGGTGCATGATGATAGCATGGGGGATGACACATAGCCAACACCCATAAGTTATGGTGGCACCTCACCTCCCATTATATATATATATATATATATATATATATATATATATATATATATATATATATATATTTTGGAAAAAGGTTAAATTTTATTCCAAAAGTAAAGCAATAATCTTACGACATACAATCAAAGTGGGACTCCCACTCATCAATTTCCCATAGCGTTTACATCAAACTCGATGTTATGGAGAACGCCTACCGGAGGGGTGACTAGCCCCTCAAATATCCGACGATTTCGTTCCCGCCATACATGCCAAACTGAAGCAGCCAGACGAACTCTGGCGGTCCGGAACCAGTCCTGCCCTCGACCCCTGCTATCCCGGAGCACCGTGATGATGTTCCCAATTCCCTTCCCGGAGACGCACACTCCCAATACTACTCTGCTTCGACCAGATCTGCCATGCCAGTGCACACTCGAAGAAAATATGCTTAAAAATTCATGTTCCAGACAGCATAGTACACACTTGGGATCCGGAACCGGCACTCCAAACGAACTCAAGCGATCCTTAGTCAAAAGGCGGCCCAGTAGAAGCTTGTAGACACAAAGCTGCATCTTCCTGGCCAGACCCTTGTACCAAATGAACTCGTAGTCAGGACTCAGAGGAAAGGTGCGCCGAATGAGGTTGTAGCAGCTCCGGAATTGGAACTCCCCAGTTCCCGGAGTTGCTCCTGTCGGCTCCCAAATCTACCGATCAGCAGGCAAAGCCGGATCAATGACAATAGTACCAATGATCCCACCCAGCTCCTCAGTAAACCGATAAGACTCCGACCTCCATCCCTATCGCGAATGATACGACTACAAGTCAGACCACGCCTGTCCTCCTGATGTGTCGGGGCTCCCCTGATGTCCAAAAGCGAACGCCGATCTATCCAAGGGTCCCGCCAGAGGTCCGTTCCAGACCCATCCTTCATGACCTTCCGGATTACAGATTTGAGCACCCCCTGTATCGCAGGACAGTGCGGTGTGTTGGCAGCCGCGGGAGGCGGTGTTGCGGAGGAGGCGGAGCTTGGTCGGCGCGAAAAGGAAGGGGTAGTCGGGGGTCTCGGAGAGAAGGTGGATACGGGCTGGACGGGGTTGGGGTTAGGTTTAGGATTAGAATTTATTATTGTGTCGGGGAAGTGTCCGACACGGAAAAAAATTGTACATGTACAAAGAATGGAATAAGAGAGTCACCGGGGTCGGACCCGAGGCCGTGACGGCTGACATGGAAGGGATGGACACCGACACGAGGCACGTACATGTTGTGGAATTATTTGTGGATGAATGAGTTGTGGAAAATAATGGAGGAGTACCTGCCTACTTATAGGATGTGGGAATTTCCATTAGGATAGAATTAGGAGTAGTTTAAACCCAAAAATAGATACTTGCAATTTAATTTAAAATCAATCAAATCAAAATCCAAATCCAAATCCAATTAAATCTACTTTAATTCCCTTAGTTTAAAATCAAATCAAATCATAAATCAAATTCCAATTATAGATATTAACTTAATCTATTTAAATGTATCCATGGAATCAAATCAAAATATAAATTGTCACAAACATTTCAAAAATATGTTTTCTAAAAATACTATAATTTTCAAAAATACCTTATTATTTAAAAATAAACTAAATAAAATATTTATGAAATAAATATTTTTGCATGAAGAATATTATTATTATTATAACTGCTAAAAATCATAGACTTTTTATAGCAAGAATAATAATTCTATATAATTTGAAAGTGTAATAAAATAGAAAAAATATTTTTCTAAAATATGTACGCTCGCACATATTCGCACTCGTCGAGCAAATTCGAAAAAACGAACTTTCGCACACGACGTAAAATACGACTACGTGACGTACAATACAAAAAAAAATTAAACTAGTACCAATTTAATAAATTAAAAATAGTAGAAATTTAGGGGTTTTACATCCTACCCAACTTAAAAGAATTTCGTCCTCGAAATTAAGAATTAGCAGGGGGATGAGAAGACACAAAGGGGGGTATCGAGGGGGGACAATCAATAACAAAAATCTTGCCGCAAGTAATTACGATCTAGATCATAGGAAAATAATACGATACTGTCGGAATGAATGAGGGTCACGATTAAAAGAACGAAATAGATTCGGTTTAATCAAGCGATTAGAGGGTCTTGATAGAGTCGAGTAGTTCGGGATGAAGATATAGCAATATCGAGGGAGAATGGTCATAGCCGATAGGAAGGCTAGAGGGAGTGCTAGTATAACGCTTTTGTTCTTCGAAAATAGGTGAAGGTGAAAGCAATATAGAGTTCGAAGGAGGCGTTATTGAATACGAATTTGTGATTCAAAGACAATCGAATAAGAATTGTCAAGGCAGTCGTGGATGGGACTCTAGAGGACAAGTTTAGCTATGTTCCCATTCACGTAGAACGATAGGTATAAGCGAACCAAAGTGCACTTGGTTGATCAGACCATTATGCACCGGTTCTGATTAGACAATATGTTAGTGAGCGGCCGCTCAATAGCATAAGTCATGAACAAACTCGATAAATGGATGAGTTTGCAAAACTAGATTATAGTTGCAACATTAGTCAAATAGTAAAAACATAGGCACGAGAGGTTTAGAAAAAAAAGGTAGAATGATTCTAAGTCATACAGTTGTCCTATAGTCTTCTTGTCTAAGTCCTTAGTTGGCTAGACGGGTTAGGTCCTCTAAATTCTATGATCTAAATAAGCTTGCTAATATAGGTCACTAGGTCAAAGGGGTTGCTAGGTCATAAAGTAGTCTACCCAACTTAAAGAATTAAACTAATGGTGTTTTGGGACAACTAACTAGTAGGGTCAATCTCTAGCAGCACAAAGAAAAGATAAGGATAATGATAGAAGGAATCAAACAAGATGCAATTGATGAGTCGGTCGAATATGGAATCGCGGAAAGAGGTCAAGTATGTGGATGAGATCCTAGACTTCTAATCCTATTCGCAGGCTTGCTTGGTACGGTAAATTAACCAAACAATTTATCTTGACCTGCATGGGCCACCACAAAAACATGTAACGCCCCAGTCCCAAAATACGTAGGACTAGGTACGTATCCATGCCAGCTGTATTCATACGAAGTATACTCTAATATATGGAAGCCTCGTATAAATACATAAGCTGTAAAATGCAGTAGGACCATAACTAATCTCATCCACACAGAATAAATGAATAAAAGACATCATATAAAGATAATGAATTGTCTTGATACAATATGTTGGGCGGAGATAAATCCACTACCACAAAATAAGGAAATAAAATACATGAAAAATAAAATGAGTGGCGAGTGAAGCGAAGACGATCCAAATGCAATCATCCTCGAAGAAATAGCGAAGATCACGGCTAGAGCTAGAGCACCTGCGAAGACAATAGCACACACCTGGAGAGATAACCAGGTCCTCAGAGGGACGTAACAAGACACATAATATCATGCCATATAAACTGAATAAATATTGCTCAAATAAATAAGTAAATCGAATTATAACATGTTCCAATACGCACCTACTGAACGAGCGTACCATCCCCCCAACCAAACAAGGACAGGAGATGGTAAACTAATTCACGGTAACGTATCTTCCCATGCTATGAATCCGGACCCCAACAAGGTTCAATACCTTCTCATCGAAGTAGTAAGTCACACCTACAACCAAACAAGGACAAGATGTGACGAACTAATCCGCGACAAGTTATTGTTCCAAGCCACGGTCAGATATAAGTACCCAAACCAAAAGTACTCGTACCTAACGGATAGGGTAGCCTACCGTTCTAAGTGAAATGTACTTAAGAACAATCATTCCTACGTATGGGCCCTGGTTGAATAGGATCGACGTAGTCCCCCTTTGGGCACCAGAGGCCCCAGCAGGAAGAGCATGGGTCATCAACCCCGTATCTCCAGCGGAGAGTCCGGGTCACAAGGGAAGTGCATCGAAGCCCATACGCTAAGGAATTGTCCTCCCCGCCCAATGCCTACTGTGTTGTATCCACAACACAAACCACTATAACCGCTAAGTCAAACTAGCATGCAACTTCTAATAGCGGTTATTCCTATCGCACGACTTGTACGTACTGGTGGCCAGCCAATCACGCACTTTCGTGTTCTACATGCGACACACAACTTCGTGTTACAACGTGTCAAGGCCAATGAATGCAACACACATGGTGGTCCCTTAACTCTAGGTTTAATTTGTAAGAAAATAATACACAGCAGGAAATATAAATGAACAGTAAGTTCTAACAGTTATGCCATGTATCACAGTTTATTTTGCATAAAGAAAATAAATAATGCATGAAATATGAGCTAAAATAATTAAACAGCTAATGGCAAGGTGTCTTGCCTGGTAGGGCGCCTGGTGTGCTGCGATGATCAAGGTGGCACGATCTGCAACTTTGGTACAACAACTATACAAGGAGACCTCGGGTGGTGACACGGACAGTTCTAATGGGTCCGGGACGGTCAAATTAGTTAGGGTGGACATAAGGTAGTCTCGAAATGGGCGAAGGAATATGAATAATAGGACTAGATACGGACAAGAGAAAGATCAAAGAAATAATGGTTATATATTATATATATACGACTTTTTAGAAAATATTTATAATACTAAAAATATTTTGGTAGTAAAGTAGTTTTTAGTCAAATACTTGAAAAAATATAAATCATTTCAAGCAAAAATACCCTAAGTTTGTCAAAGTAGGATTTTTAGCTAAAAATCTATATTTGATTAATTATAAACATTTGAAAAATACTAGAAAATCTTTGTTGGGCAAATCTGTAATTAGGTACTATAAAATAATATAAAATATATTTGAAATATCTCATATTATGAGAACAAAATATAGGTCTTGGTAGATCCAAAGAAATAATAACGCTAATTAATATCCTTTTTCTCATACAATAATAATAATAATAATAATAATAATAATAATAATAATAATAATAATAACAATGAAATATTAATAGTAATAATACCAATAATAATAATATGAATAATAATAATAATAATAAACTAACAATAATAATACTAGTGATGTGAAGAAGAATCAGATAATTAATAAAACAAAAAAAACAAAATAAACACACAAAATAAAACAAAACAATCAAAAAGTTTAACATGAGTTCTGTTCCTCGAGAACAATAAACAAAAAAAAATCAAAGAAGTGTGTGTGAGAGAGAGAGAGTGGAAGAGAGTTAGCAGAGAGAGAGAAGAAGAAAGTAAAAAAAATATGAGAAGAAAGGATGAGGGAGAGAGAGAAAGAATCGGGAAGAGAGAGATCGAGAGAGTGAAAGAGGTACGGGCGGTGGTCCAGAGCGGTGGAGCGGCGAGAGGGATTAGAGAGGGGCGGCGGTCTCAGTAGGGCACGGTGGCGGATCGGCGTGGCGATCCGGCGGGACTCCGTCCATGGAGGCGGCGGAGGTAAAGATCGAAGGGTGGTGGAAGAAATCAGTGGTCCGGCGGTTCGACGGAAAAGTAGGCGATGGGTTTGGGGGAAGATGATCGGAGGGAAGCGCGGGCGGCGGACGCCAGCGACTTGCGGTGGCGGAGGAGAGGGTTTAGGCCCAGCGAGGTCGGCGGCCACAGCCGTGGTGGCGCACAGAGCGGTGGCGGAGGTGGTTTGTCGCGGGGTTTCGGGAAGGCGGACGTGGTGATGGCTGACCGGAGAGGGCGGCGCGGACGAGGACACATCGACGGTCACAGCGGGAGGCACGGCGGTGCAGGCGGCTACTCCGGCGAAGGTCACCGGAGGGGGTAAGTGGTGGTGGTTGTTTAATTTCTAGGGTTTTTTGTCTTCTGGGTTTCTTGGTTGTGGTGTCGGGTGGTTGGGACGTTGGAGTGGCGACGTGGTGATTGGCGGTGGCGTGGTTGTGATGATAGTGGTGGTGATGTTGGTTTATGGTCGGAAGTTGACCGACGACGAGAGGGGAACAGTGGATCGGGTCGGCCGGACATGGTGGAGGACTGGTTGTGATGGCGGTCCTAATGGTGGCTGGGGTTTGCTGGCCGGAGTGGTGTCGGAGAAGAGGCCGGATGATCGGAGGCAGCCTGGGTGGGTTGTCCGGGGCTGTGTTGTATTCTGGTGGTGGTGACGATGGCGCTCGCCTAGTCTCAGATGTGGCAGGGAACGCGGAGACGTTGACGGTCGACAGATCCGACTCGCATCGGCGGCGAGGTTGGTTATGGCTTCTCCTTCTTTGTTTTCCTTGGGGTGGTGGTTTTGGAGGTGTGTGTTGGTCAGGTTTTTTTTGTCGAGGTTCGGTCGGGTGTGCGGTGTGTTGGCAGCCGCGGGAGGCGGTGCTGCGGAGGAGGCGGAACTTGGTCGGCGCAAAAAGGAAGGGGAAGTCGGGGGTCTGGGAGAGAAGGTGGATGCGGCCTGGACGGGGTTGGGGTTAGGTTTAGGATTAGAATTATTATTGTGTCGGGGAAGTGTCCGACACGGAAAAAAAATTGTACATGTACAAAGAATGGAATAAGAGAGTCACCGGGGTCGGACCCGAGGCCGTCACGGCTGACACGGAAGGGATGGACACCGACACGAGGCACGTACATGTTGTGGAATTATTTGTGGATGAATAATAAGTTGTGGAAAAATAATGGAGGAGTACCTGCCTACTTATAGGATATGGGAATTCCCATTAGGATAGAATTAGGAGTAGTTTAAACCCAAAAATAGATAACTTGCAATTTAATTTAAAATCAATCAAATCAAAATCCAAATCCAAATCCAATTAAATCTACTTTAATTTCCTTAGTTTAAAATCAAATCAAATCAATAAATCAAATTCCAATTATAGATATTAACTTAATCTATTTAAATGTATCCATGGAATCAAATCAAAATATAAATTGTCACAAACATTTCAAAAATATGTTTTCTAAAAATACTATAATAATTAATTTCAAAAATACCCTATTATTTAAAAATAAACTTAATAAAATATTTATGAAATAAATATTTTTGCATGAAGAATATTATTTATTATTAATAACTGCTAATAATCATAGACTTTTTATAGCAAGAATAATAATTCTATATAATATTTGAAAGTGTAATAAAATAGAAAAAATGTTTTTCTAAAATATGTACGCTCGCACATATTCGCACTCGTCGAGCAAATTCGAAAAAACGAACTTTCGTATACGACATAAAATACGACTACGTGACGTACAATACAAAAAAATTAAACTAGTACCAAATTTAATAAATTAAAAATAGTAGAAATTTAGGGATTTTACATCCACCCTCCGAAACAAAGGGACAAGCCTCCCACGGTGCACTGCCATGTCCATCAGGCATGTAAAGTATTCCATAACAAGCGTGAACAGGTAAGGGAACAGGGGGTCACCTTGCCTAAGCCCACGATTGCTCTAGAAGTACCCATAAGGAATGTCCTGGATGAGGACAGAGAAAGTAGGAGACGTGATGCACTCCCGGATCAATGCAATCCAGTGGTCCGCGAAACCCATGGCGGTCATTAGATGACAGAGGAAGTCCCAATTAACCATGTCATACGCCTTCCTTAGGTCCAGTTTCACACATGCCTTCTCCCCTCCGGGTTTGCTAAAGCCCCTCACCATCTCATGAGCCAGGAGGCTGTGCTCAGCGATCGACCTCCCTTGATGAACGCAGTCTGATTCGGAGATACCAAGTCCTGTATGATTCCCTCCATCCGTCGGCACATAAGGTGCGTAATTATCTTATAAAGATAGTTACAATATGCAATAGGTCTGAAATCCGCCAGTGCTGTCGCTCCCTCCTTCTTTGGCACCAAGGTCAGGAAAGTGTGATTCAGCTCTTTCAGAAGCTTCCCATTGATGAAGAATTCATACACCACCTCCAAGACCTGATGCTTCAGAATGTCCCAGTGGCGTTTGAAGAATCTACTGCTAAAACCATCCGGTCCAGGTGTCACGCCCCGATTCGTAGTCATTTCTTCACATATTTTATCTCTTGGAATCGATCGTCCTCGCTTGGACGTGATGCCGTACAAGTCTGGTATTGCACTTGTACAAGACAAAGATGGTACATAAGTGAAAATCTTCAAATAGAAACACATCGCAGCGGCAGAAGCAGACAAATTGAAGTTAATGAGGACAATCTTTCTTATTGAATAGAAGTACATCACTTCTTTATAGCAGCGGAGATAAAAGGATAACTTGAAGTCACACAGAGATATATAGAACTTTATTCTTTTTATTGATAATTGAAGAAGTGTATGAGACTTGTATTGAAGTACAATGCTTACAAAACATCTCACTTTACATTGAAAGCCAACTGAACAATGCTATAAGCTTACATTTGATACTTGGATACAATAGATTACAACTCAATATACTGACTTGACTTACAACTCACTGGTACAACTGATTACAATGTTCCATACATTATGCCCTTTATAAACAGAAGACATCATCTTGTACAAGGAGAGCTTTTGTATGCCCAACAAATCTTCGATGCCGCGGGACCAATTAAGCCAATTTTCGGGTGTAGAATATCCCAAGCACGAGCACCTGCCCACAAAACGTGGGTCAGCACATCATCTATGTACTGGCGAGCAGAATCCAACTCACTCGCCTAAACCAACACTAACTGGTCGATTTTAGTAAGCATTTTATAGAATGATCTTTCTACTTGGGGCCTAGCATCAGTTTACAATTCATGGACAATCATCATAATGAAGCATGTAAACATATTCTTAGCGATATTCATGTGGACATATCATTATAGCATTCTTGGTGTTATCATGCAAAGGCATCATTGAGGCATCGTTAACATTAACATCTTAAACATGTTATGACAATTCTTACTTCAAGCATCTATTAACATGTACGTTATATTGAGCAGTGTTCATAGCAAAGCATCTTTTTAGCATACTGAATTTAACATGTTAAGCAGGTTCTCATAATTAAAAGGCTACACATAGCATCATTTACTTGGCACGTTAAGCACGCAAGTTAAACCAACACATATATTGAGTATATCACATTTAAGTGATTTCTTACCAATAGCCACTCCCTCATACCTGCATCAAATACAGGTTAGCAGATATACTTACTCTGCCTGCACAAGATATTCATTAGCATGCATCCTGACTACATGGTCACTGGTGTTTAACCACGGACGTTGCCATATAGGTCTTCATTGGTAATGCGATGACTCCAGAGAAGGTAGCTAGCCCCAAAGGATGCCTCGCAAAACCCGTGCCCCTACTGGCACGCCAATGTTTCCTTCTAGGCCGAATCGGTCGCCCTAACGTCCCGGGGTACCGTCCGAGAAAATATATCTCCATCTCTTATGCATAAGTTGTCCTATGACCATACGAATGCGTGTCCGACTCAATCGTGAACATAAAATGCATGGTGAAATATTGAAGTAAAGACAACAATGCATCATCATTTATCTCATTCAAGTCATGTTCAATGACTTACTCATTCCCAACATTACCATCATTTTATTTGGTGATCTCAACGATCCCAAGCCTCATCAATTCTCATTGTTTGCTTCATTGCAACATTTTTCATTACGTTCCTTCTAAGGAGGAACAACAGCATTCATTCATTTCGAAAGGACCTGTAGCATTTCATTCATTTCATAGGAACAATTAGGGGTGAGCATTCGGTTTAATCGGTTCAAACCGAACCGAAATTGTGAAAACCGAATAAACCGAATTTAAAAAAATTAAAACCGAAACCGAACCGAATTCAGCAAAAACCGAATTCAAACTGAACCGAAAAAATCGGTTCGGTTTATTCGATTTCTATGGGCCTTTTTGTTAATGGGCTAATCCAAATTTGAAGTTATAGGCTTTTAAAACAACTGTTGTTTTGTACTTGTTAATTGGCTAGTCCAATTTTGGTTTGTTCACGGTTTTTTACTTGTTTACAAAAGACATGCATATGAATTCAATTGGTTTAAAACCTTAACACCATTAAACACACAGCAAAAAACAAAAAGTTAAAAAAAAATCGTGAATGAACAAACAAACGTGTACCAATAAAGATTATATTGAACATTACAAATGTCACTGAACATTTCAAATGTCAGGTTCCTTGAGGTTCCTTGTTCCAACAAAACAAGAATACAATATACAAATTTATGTTCCATGGGACATTTGATCTAATAATATATATACCTATAGTATATACCTATATATATTTAGTATATACCTATAATTAATACCTATAATTAATACCTATAGTATATACCTATAATTAATATATATATATATATATATATATATATATATATATATATATATATATATATATATATATATATATATATAAACTAAATTTTCTTATTCGGTTTTCGGTTTTGGACCGAAATCGAAACCCAAAACCGAAACCGAAACCGAATAAGAAAATTTAGTATTTTCAAAACCGAAACCGAACCGATTTTTTTTAAAACCGAACCGAATCTCTTATTCGGTTTGGTTCGGTTCGGTTTTCGGTTCAAAACCGAATAATGCTCACCCCTAGGAACAATAGCATATTCAATTCTTTTCTCATGTATCATTCACGTAGCATCTCATTTTTCAAGTGATTCATTCATTTCATCAACATTAAGCATAAGAAACATTATCGATTCATTCTCAGGCAACATGTTATATTAGCGGTTCAAATGTGATTCAATCAGCAGTTTAATAGTTCATGTGTTATTCATTCAATAATTTCCAGCATATGCATCTCTATCGATTTAGCAACTAAAGCATCGCATCACAATTATTCAACATTCAAGATAAGAGACATTAGGGACATATTCATAGCATCACGTTATTCTATTTATTAATCATGCTGGAATAAGGAGAAAGGAGGACAGTTCCACTTGCCTGCATAATAGGGTCTTCTTATTCTGGTTGCACACATTCCTCCTAAGCGTAGCTCCACCAGCGAGCCACTTTCTAACACTTAATCCGTCTAGCCAGCTCAGAGAGACTGCATCAGTCTCAACTCTCTTGATCTCCAACATAAGTCACGGTCCAGCACTCTGATCCCATCCAACAAGCCAACCAAATGCCTCGTGCGGAGCGGGACATTACATAATATACCACTCAGAAAAAGTTTCGTCCTCGAAACTTAAGAAAATAACTCATCTACTAGATTCACTTAATCACAATGAGTTACTCATTCAGCTTCAATTCAATATTCATTTCAGCCCACTCGGTCATCTCAAAATAGCTATCCAATTGTATCATTTTAATCCATCAACGATTCAATCCATTTTTTCTTTTATAAATACTTGCAACTTATCATTAATTACCAACATTTTTCTTGCATTCTATCTTGGTCGCAACACATCACTTCGTTTGGATCCATACACATATTTCAGGCGTCTCCAAAATATATGCATTTTAGCCAAAGTTCGTGCTAGTGCAATAAATTATTCCCATAATGTTATCTCAGTCGCAACCTATCACTTCGGCTGGATCCATACACATATTTTAGGCGTCCCCAAAACATATGTACTTCAGCCAACTTCCATGTTAGTACGATTTGATCAGCCACGATATAACTCTCTTTTCTAAATCCGACTTAGCGTCCTTTCAATTGACTTATTACCTTATTCACTTGCCACAATCACTATCTTTCAGGCCACAACACTTAACATCAGGGACAGCTCTTTATCCAAGCATAATATTTCTAACATTCGATCAAGGGTCTAACTTAGAGCCAATCATATTAAGAGTTCACAACATGCAATCACATTCCTTTCTGAATCCAACAATATTTCTCACCGAGGCAATTCATCTTTTCTAAAAGATACAATCCGAAGTTACCCACTATTAATACCGATCCAACATTTCCGTCATGAGCAGTCAATTCCATCTCATATAATAATTTACTATTCGATACATACAACTCAAGTCTCATCCCACGATTCCATTTTCTGCTATAGGTCGACACATAATCCTCATGGGTCAAACATCTCTAAGGTTCATATTGGAGCATATACTTACAACTTATCATTCTTAGATCATACTCATCACCATCTCTCGTTCAATGCCACAAGGTCATTCTATGGGTCGCCAACGGCCATCTATTATTCGGTCCAGTCTCAATGGTTAGCTATACCGACAACTAAACCTAACCATTCAGGTGACTCCCCTAGAGTGGACGGCTACTAGGGATCATGATAGTTTCTTATTCTCAGGACCAATAAGCAACTGACAGTTCTAAGGAACTCTACCTAAACCTATGGGTATCAACTTAGTCTGAATAACTAATCGACATTGTCGGCTATGCCAACAATTGGTAAGTCCTCAATTAGTCACTAGGGTCAAGTCTATCTATCCAGGGTCTTCCTCAAGAAAATAATTCCCACAGAGGCTCATTCTAGACTTACCCAAAAATCGACTAAGATCGATCTATCAACATTACGGTTAATTTCCAACCCGACATATGATTCACATCATTCTAATAATCCATCAAGTAAATTTCTAATGATCCAATTTCTATTCCAATTCCTTTGTACCCACACGAACCCATAAGCCAAGGCTAACTATTCAAGGGTCATCGATTCCGTTAGTATCAACAGGACTATGGAACCATACTATTCGGTCCGTATGACAGAGTCACACCACTAAGTCATAAGCCAACAATCTATTTCCCAACCAACAATCACCTATACCGACATTATCCAACACGTTTACAATTTTTCAATCCCATTCGTTTCATCAATCCATCAAACTATCTTGCGAGCATTCTTAAATCTCATATCGCAAGGGTGGAGTATTCCATTCCATTCAATCCGACAATTCATGCATCAACTAACCATTCTCTATGCAACACAAATATTCAAGATTGCTACTTGTTACTGTTCTGGTACAATTCAACTCCTCCGCATACATGCACATAGGCAACGACTATCCTTTGGTGATCAAGATGGATTAACATCTACTACACCTTAGTGTCAAAGCACAGATCTCTAATATTCCTTTGATTCACCGACGATATTTTCAAAACTTTCAGCTACGTAACCAACTTTGTATTAGCTACATTTGATTTACAACCAACCAATCGAAGTCAACATTCAGATGTTCTAAGCACAACATTCTCTAGCCAAATCTATTTACCCATATAATGCTAATTGTCTTACTAGTCTGAGTCATCACTCGGCTAAACAATTTCTAACCAAGCCACTAGCTACAATTTTCGACAATCTCGCTACTCAATATAACATCACTGTCAAGGAACACTCGAGTCATCTAGCCACAATACATGACTCCCAGCTAAGTCTTGGCACTACCCAGTACCCACAGATAGTCTCATTGCTATTCTATAGAAAGGGTCAGCATACATCTCGTTCTGAGGTGGTAGAGGTAATATACCACTCAGACACGAAGCCATCCTTAAACAATACCAATCCAATTCTATTTCGGACATTCATAATCTATAATGATCACAACACTTAGCCAACATCTTGGGTCTCGATATCACAAACGAACATTCTTAGGGTCTCAAAAACACTAGCCATCACCCCTGAGTCGACTCACTAGTTATGTCGAACTCATCCATCAATTACCCCATTCACAATTCTTTCCCAACATCACATACAATTCTCAACTAGTTACAGCATACATAGCCACTTTTCTTTATTCCCACATTCCAAATAGCATTCACAACATAGCATACTATGGCATCGAGTCATTGTTGGATTATTTGTATCCAAACCAACAACAATTATTCATTCAGGGGCATCACAATGTATATAGACTTATTGTATGGAACATCCAGTGAGCAGCCAAGAGGGTCAACGAACTTTCAAATACGAACCACATAAGGATGATTACAGAATAATAACAGTATAATCGCGAAAGCAATCTTTGATTTAATCGTGGAAGCAACGTTGAGTGATCGCGGAAGCAACTTTGGTTAATCGTCGATGCAACTTTGATTTGAAACGAATCACAGAAGAGATCAAGGACGTAAAGCCGTACTCTGATACCAATTTGTCATGTCCCGATTCATAGAGTCATTTCTTCACATATTTTATCTTTTGGAATCGATCGTCCTCGCTTGGGCGTGATGCCGTACAAGTCTGGTATTGCACTTGTACAAGACAAAGATGTTACATAAGTGAAAATCTTCAAATAGAAATACATCGTAGCGGCAGAAGTAGACAAATTGAAGTTAATGAGGACAATCTTTCTTATTGAATAGAAGTACATCACTTCTTTATAGCAGCGGAGATAAAAGGATAACTTGAAGTCACACAGAGATATATATAGAACTTTATTCTCTTTATTGATAATTGAAGAAGAGTACAAGACTTGTATTGAAGTACAATGCTTACAACACATCTCACTTTACATTGAAAGCCAACTGAACAATGCTATAAGCTTATATTTGATACTTGGATACAATGGATTACAACTCAATATACTGACTTGGCTATACTGACTTGACTTACAACTCACTGGTACAACTGATTACAATGTTCCATACATTATGCCCTTTATAAACAGAAGACATCATCTTGTACAAGGAGAGCTTTTGTATGTCCAACAAATCTTCGATGCCGCGGGACCAATCAAGCCAATTTTCGGGTGTAGAATATCCCAAGCACGAGCATCTGCCCACAAAACGTGGGTCAGCACATCATCTATGTACTGGCGAGCAGAATCCAACTCACTCGCCTAAACCAACACTAACTGGTCGATTTTAGCAAGCATTTTATAGAATGATCTTTCTACTTGGGGCCTAGCATCAGTTTATAATTCATGGACAATCATCATAATGAAGCATGTAAACATATTCTTAGCGATATTCATGTGGACATATCATTATAGCATTCTTGGTGTTATCATGCAAAGGCATCATTGAGGCATCGTTAACATTAACATCTTAAACATGTTATGACAATTCTCACTTCAAGCATCTATTAACATGTACGTTATATTGAGCAGTGTTCATAGCAAAGCATCTTTTTAGCATACTGAATTTAACATGTTAAGCAGGTTCTCATAATTGAAAGGCTACACATAGCATCATTTACTTGGCACGTTAAGCACGCAAGTTAAACCAACACATATATTGAGTATATCACATTTAAGTAATTTCTTACCAATAGCCACTCCCTCGTACCTGCATCAAATACAGGTTAGCAGATATACTTACTCTGTCTGCACAAGATATTCATTAGCATGCATCCTGACTACATGGTCACTGGTGTTTAACCATACGGACGTTGCCATATAGGTCTTCATTGATAATGCGATGACTCCAGAGAAGGTAGCTAGCCCCAAAGGATGCCTCGCAAAACTCGTGCCCCTACTGGCACGCCAATGTTTCCTTCTAGGCCGAATTGGTCGCCCTAACGTTCCAGGGTACCGTCCGAGAAAATATATCTCCATCTCTTATGCATAAGTTGTCCTATGACCATGCAAATGCGTGTTCGACTCAATCGTGAACATAAAATATATGGTAAAATATTGAAGTAAAGACAATAATGTATCATCATTTATCTCATTCAAGTCATGTTCAATGACTTACTCATTTCCAATATTACCATCATTTTATTTGGTGATCTCAACGATCCCAAGTCTCATCAATTCTTATTGTTTGTTTCATTACAACATTTTTCATTACGTTCCTTCTAAGGAGGAACAACAGCATTCATTCATTTCGAAAGGACCTGTAGCATTTCATTCATTTTATAGGAATAATAGCATATTCAATTCTTTTCTCATGTATCATTCACGTAGCATCTCATTTTTCAAGTGATTCATTCATTTCATCAACATTAAGCATAAGGGACATTATCGATTCATTCTCAGGCATCATGTTACATTAGCGGTTCAAATGTGATTCAATCAGCAGTTTTATAGTTCATGTGTTATTCATTCAATGATTTCCAGCATATGCATCTCTATCGATTTAGCAACTAAAGCATCGCATCACAATTATTCAACATTCAAGATAAGAGACATTAGGGACATATTCATAGCATCACGTTATTTTATTTATTAATCATGCTAGAATAAGAAGGAAGGAGGAAAGTTCCACTTGCCTGCATAATAGGGACTTCTTATTCTGGTTGCACATATTCCTCCTAAGCGTAGCTCCACCAGCGAGCCACTTTCTAACACTTAATCCGTCTAGCCAGCTCAGAGAGACTGCATCAGTCTCAACTCTCTTGATCTCCAACATAAGTCACGGTCCAGCACTCTGATCCCATCCAACAAGCCAACCAAATGCCTCGTACGGAGCGGGGCATTACACCAGGAGCCTTGTTGGAATCCGCCACCTTGGCAATAGATTTCACCTCGTCCAAAGTAACGGGAGCAAGAAGAATGCTATTCCCATACGGTGTCACCAATCTCTTCGTAACAACCTCTGGGAACACAGACAGGTAGTCAGTCTGGAAATAGAACTCAGAATAGTACCTGACAGCCTCGTCCTGGATCTCAGCCGGCATCCCCACCAGTATGCCATCCGCATCAAGAAGCTGGGAGATATGATTCCCATGTTGTCTTGTACGGATAATATCATAAAAAACTTGCAACAACGGTCGCCATCCTTGAGCCAGGAACATTTGGCACGCTGAGCCGTGCTAATCTTCTTCTGTAGCCTCAGGATGTTGACTTCTTCGATCAGCTCCTTCTCTCTTGCCGCCAGGTCTCAATTAAGTATGTCAGCTTGCATGTCCTGCTGGATGGCCCGTAACTCCACCTCCTTATCTTTTAAGGAAGACTTGGACAACCCCTTCACCCAACTCCGAAGAACCTTCTTCGTGGCTTTGAGACGACGAACCAAGCAAAATTGGGCCGTCCCCTCCTGACAGCTAGTAAGCCCCTCTAAGATAGCCTCCAGATAGCCCTCCGATAGATACCAATTGTTGTTGTACCTGAAAGGATGGGACTTTCCAGGAGACCGAGAAGTGAAGCCAATCCTGATGGAGGAATGATCGCTCGTTCCAGCGGCCAGACCCTCAGCCGAAGAGTTCAAAAAATGTCGGAACCATTCCCCATTGCCCAGAGCTCGATCCAGCTGGCATACAACCCTGTTACGGGTAGCTTTGTTGTGCCAAGTCCAGATGAAGCCTGAGCGAGACAAACCCTGGAGCCTCGTATGGAGGAGGCATCTCTGGAAATCGTACAGGATAGAGTTTGGAACTGGACAACCACCCACCTTCTTCCCTCGGTGCAGAAGGGCATTGAAGTTGTAATGCCCCGCTCCGCACGAGACATTTGGTTGGCTTGTTGGATGGGATCAGAATGTTGGACCATAACTTATGTTGGGAATCAAGAGTGTTGAGACTGATGCAGTCTCTCTGAGCTGGCTAGACGGATTAAGTGTTGGAACGTGGCTCGCTGGTGGAGCTACACTTAGGGAGAATGTGTGTAACCAGAATAAGAAGACCCTTTTATGCAGGCAAGTGGAACTGTCCTCCTTCCTCCTTATTCCTGCATGATTAATAAATAAAATAACGTGATGCTATGAATATGTCCCTAATGTCTCTTATCTTGAATGTTGAATAATTGTGATGCGATGCTTTAGTTCCTAAATCGATAGAGATGCATATGCTGGAAATCATTGAATGAATAACACATGAACTATTGAACTGCTGATTGAATCACACTCGAACTGCTAATGTAACATGATGCCTGAAAATGAATCGATAATGTCCCTTATGCTTAATGTTGATAAAATGAATGAATCACTTGAATAATGAGATGCTGCGTAAATGATACATGAGAAAAGAATTGAATATACTATTGTTCCTATGAAATGAATGAAATGCTGCAGGTCCCTTCGAAATGAATGAATGCTGTTGTTCCTCCTTAGAAGGAACGTAATAAGAAATGTTGCAATGGAACAAACAATGAGAATTGATGAGGCTTGGGATCGTTGAGATCACCAAATAAAATAATGGTAATGATGGAAATGAATAAGTCATTGAACATGACTTGAATGAGATGAATGATGATGCACTGTTGTCTTTACTACAATATTTTACCATGCATTTTATGTTCACGATTGAGTCGGATACGCATTCGCATGGTCATAGGACAACTTATGCATAAGAGATAGGGATATGTTTTCTCGGACGGTACCCCGGGACGTTAGGGCGACCGATTCGACCTAGGAGGAAATATTAGCATGCCAGTAGGGGCACAAGGTTTGCGAGGCATCCTTTGGGGCTAGCTACCTTCTCTGGAGTCATCGCATTACCAATGAAGACCTATATGACAACGTTTGTATGGTTAAACACCAGTGACCATGTAGTCAGGATGCGTGCTAATAAATGTCTTGTGCAGGCAGAGTAAGTATATCGGCTAACCTGTATTTAATACAGGTACGAGGGAGTGGCTATTGGTAAAAATTACTTAAATGTGATATACTCAATATATGTGTTGGTTTAACTTGCGTGCTTAACATGCAAAGTAAATGATGCTATGTGTAGCCTTTCAATTATGAGAACCTGCTTAACATGTTAAATTCAGTATGCTAGAAAGATGCTTGCTATGAACACTGCTTAAATATAACGTTCATGTTAATAGATGCTTAAAGTGAGAAATGTCATAACATGTTTAAGATGTTAATGTTAACGATGTCTCAATGATGCCTTTGCATGATAACACCAAGAATGCTATAATGATATGTCCACATGAATGTTGCTAAGAATATGTTTACATGCTTCACTATGATGATTGCCCATGAACTGTAAACTGATGCTAGGCCCCAAGTAGAAAGATCATTCTATTAAATGCTTGCTAAAATCGACCAGTTAGTGTTGGTTTAGGCGAGTGGGTTGGATTCTGCTCGCCAGTACATAGATGATGTGTTGACCCACGTTTTGTGGGCAGGTGCTCGTGCTTGAAATATTCTGTACACGAAGATTGGATTGATCGGTTCCGCGGTATCGAAGATTTGTTGGGCATACAGAAGCTCTCCTTGTTCAAGATAATGTCTTCTATTTATAAAGGGCATAATGTATAGAACATTGTAATCAGTTGTATCAGTGAGTTGTAAGCCAAGTTGGTATATCGAGTTGTATCCAATGTATCCAAGTATCAAATGTAAGCTGTATAGCATTGTTCAGTTGGCTTTCAATGTAAAGTGACATGTGTTGTAAGCATTGTACTTCAATACAAGTCTTGTACTCTTCTTCAATTATCAATAAAGAGAATAAAGTTCTATATATATATCTCTGTGTGACTTCAAGTTATCCTTTTATCTCCGCTGCTATAAAAAAACTGATGTGTTTCTATTCAATAATAAAGATTGTCCTCATTAACTTCAATTTGTCTGCTTCTGCCGCTGCAATGTATTCCTATTTGAAGATTATCACCTATGTACCATCTTTGCCTTGTACAAGTGCAATATCAGACTTGTACGGCATCACGCCCAAGCGAGGACGATCGATTCCAAGAGATAAAATATGTCAATAAATGACTCTACGAATTGGGGCGTGACAAATTGGTATCAGAGCACGGCTTTACGTCCTTGGTCTCTTCTTTGATTCATTTCAAACCAAAGTTGCTTCCGCGATCACTCAACGTTGCTTCCGAGATTAAATCAAAGATTGCTTCCGCGATTATGCTGTCGTTGTTCTACCATCATCCTACGTTGTTCGTGTCTGAAAGTTCATTGACCCTCTTGGTTGCTCACTGGATGTTCCATACAATAAGTCTATATACATTGTGATGCCCCTGAATGAATGATTGTTGTTGATTTGGACACAAATAATCCAACAATGACTCGATGCCATAGTATGCTATGTTATGAATGCTGTTTGGAATTGTGGGAATAAGGAAAAGTGGCTATGTATGCTGTAATAAGTTGAGAATTGCATGTGATGTTGGAAAAGATTTGGGAATAAATAATTGATGGATGAGTTCAGCAGAACTAGTGAGTTGACTCATATGTGCTCGCTAGTACTTTTGAGACCCTAAGAATGTTGGCTTGTGATATTGAGACCCCGAGATGTTGGTTAAGTATTGTGATCATCGTAGATCACGAATGTCCGAAATAGAATTGGGTTGGTATTATTTAAGGATGGCTTCGTTTCTGAGTGGTATATTGCCTCTACCACCTCAGAACGAGATATTTGTTGACCCTTTCCATAGGATAGCAAGGAGACTATTTGTGGGTACTGGATAGTACCGAGACTTAACTGGGAGTCATGTATTATTGCTAGATGACTCGAGTGTCCCTTGACGGTGATGTTATATTGAGTAGCGAGATTGTCGAAAATTGTAACGGGTAGCTTGGTTAGAAATTGTTTAGTCGAGTGATGACTCAGACTAGTAAGACAGCTAGTATGCTAGGTAAATAGATTTGGCTAGATAATATTGTGGCTTAGAACATCTGAATGTTGACTTCGATTGGTTGGATATAAATTAAATGTGGCCAATACAAAGTTGGTTGCGTAGCTGAAAGTTCAAAAATATTGTCGATGACACTAAAGAATATTATAAATCTGTGCCTTGACCCTAAGGTGTAAGTGATGTTAATCCATCTTGATCACCAAAGGATAGTCGTTGCCTATGTGAATGTATGCGGAGGAGTTGAATTGTACCAGAACAGTAACAAGTAGCAATCCTGAATATTTGTATTGCATAGAGAATGGTTAGTTGATGCATGAATTGTCGGATTGAATGGAATGAACTACTCGACCCTTGCTGCATGAGATTTAAGAATCCCCGTAAGATAGTTTGATGATTGATGAAACGAATGGGATTGAGAAATTGCAAACGTGTTGGATAATGTCGGTATATGTGACTGTTGGATTGGGATATAGTTTGCTGGCTTATGACGTAGTGGCGTGACTTTGTCATACAGACCGAATAGTATGATTCCATAGTTATGCTATGACTATCGGAATCGATGACCCTTGAATAGTTAGCCTTGGTGGATTATTAGAACGATGAAAATCGTATGTCGGGTTAGAAATTGTCCCTAATGTTGATAGATCGATCTTAGTCGATCGTTGGATAAGTCTAGAATGAGCCTCTGTGGGAATTATTTCCTTGAGAAAGACCCTGGATAGATAGACTTGACCCTAGTGACCAATTGAGGACTTACCAATTGTTGGCATAGCCGACAATGGCGATTAGTTATTCAGACTAAGTTGATACCCATAGATTTGGGTAGAGTTCCTTAGAACTGTCAGTTGCTTATTGGCCCTGAGAATAAGAAACTAGCATGATCCCTAGTAGCCGTCCACTCTAGGGGAGTCACCTGAATGGTTAGGTCTAGCTGTCGGTATAGCTAACCATTGAGACTGGACCGAATAATAGATGGCCGTTGGCGACCCATAGAATGACCTTGTGGCATTGAACGAGAGATGGTGATGAGTATGATATAAGAATGATAAGTTGTAAGTATATGCTCCAATATGAACCTTAGAGATGTTTGACCCTTGAGGATTATGTGTCGGCCTATAGCGGGAAATGGAATCGTGGGATGAGACTTGAGTTGTATGTATCGAATAGTAAATTATTATATGAGATGGAATTGACTGCTCATGACGAAAATGTTGGATCGGTATCAATAGTGGGTAACGTCGGATTGTATCTTTTAGAAAAGATGAATTGCCTCGGTGAGAAATATTGTTGGATTCAGAAAGGAATATGATTGCATGTTGTGAACTCTTAATATGATTGGCTCTAAGTTAGACCCTTGATCGAACGTTAGAAATATTATGCCCGGATGGAGAGCTTAACCAAGTTGTCCCTGATGTTAAGTGTTGTGGCCTGGAAGATAGTGATTGTGACAAGTGAATAAAGTGATAAGTCAATTGAAAGGATGCTAAGTCTGATTTGGAAAAGAGAGTTATATCATGGTTGATCGAATTGTGCTATCATAGAAGTTGGCTGAAGTATATATGTTTTGGGGACGCCTAAAATATGTGTACGGATCCAGCCGAAGTGATAGGTTGCGACTGAGATAACATTATGGGAAGAATCTATTGCACTAGCACGGATTTTGGCTGAAATGCTTATATTTTGGGGACGCCTGAAATATGTGTATGGATCCAAATGAAGTGATGCGTTGCGACCAAGATAGAATTGAAGGAAAATGTTAGTGAATCAATGAGAAGTTGCAAGTATTTGGAAAATAGAAGAATGGAATGAATCGTTGATGGATTAAAATGATACAGTTGGATAACTATTTTGAAATGATCAAGTGGGCTGAAATAAATATTGAATTGAAGCCGAATGAGTAACTCATTATGATTAAGTGAATCTAGTAGATGAGTTGTTTCCTTAAGTTTCGAGGACGAAACTTTTTCTAAGTGGTATATTATGTAATACCCCGCTCCGCACGAGGCATTTGGTTGGCTTGTTGGATGGGATCAGAATGTTGGACCATAACTTATGTTGGGAATCAAGAGTGTTGAGACTGATGCAGTCTCTCTGAGCTGGCTAGACGGATTAAGTGTTGGAACGTGGCTTGCTGGTGGAGCTACGCTTAGAGGGAATGTGTGTAACCAGAATAAGAAGACCCTTTTATGTAGGCAAGTGGAACTGTCCTCCTTCCTCCTTATTCCTTCATGATTAATAAATAGAATAACGTGATGCTATGAATATGTCCCTAATGTCTCTTATCTTGAATGTTGAATAATTGTGATGCGATACTTTAATTGCTAAATCGATACAGATACATATGCTAAAAATCATTGAATGAATAACACATGAACTATTGAACCGCTGATTGAATCACACTCGAACTGCTAATGTAATATGATGACTGAGAATGAATCGATAATGTCCCTTATAAATAATGTTGATGAAATGAATGAATCACTTGAATAATGAGATGCTGCTTGAATGATACATGAGAAAAAATTGAATATGCTATTGTTCCTATAAAATGAATGAAATGCTGCAGGTCCCTTCGAAATAAATGAATGCTGTTGTTCCTCCTTAGAAGGAACGTAATGAAAAATGTTACAATGGAACAAATAATGTGAATTGATGAGGCTTGGGATCGTTGAGATCACTAAATGAAATGATAGTAATGATGGAAATGAATAAGTCATTGAACATGACTTGAATGAGATGAATGATGATGCACTATTGTCTTTATTACAATATTTCACCATACATTTTATGTTCACGATTGAGTCGGACACGCATTCGCATGGTTATAGGACAACTTATGCATAAGAGATGGGGATATGTTTTCTCGGACGGTACCCCGGGACGTTATGGCCACCGATCCGGCCTAGGAGGAAACATTGGCATGCCAGTAGGGGCACGGGTTTTATGAGGCATCCTTTGGGGCTAGCTACCTTCTCTGGAGTCATCGCATTACCAATGAAGACCTATATGACAACGTCCATATGGTTAAACACCAGTGACTATGTAGTCAGGATGCATGCTAATGAATGTCTTGTGCAGACAGAGTAAGTATATCGGCTAACCTGTATTTGATGCAGGTACGAGGGAGTGGCTATTGGTAAAAATCATTTAAATGTGATATACTCAATATATGTGTTGGTTTAACTTGCGTGCTTAACGTGCCAAGTAAATGATGCTATGTGTAGCCTTTCAATTATGAGAACCTGCTTAACATGTTAAATTCAGTATGCTAGAAAGATGCTTGCTATGAACACTGCTCAAATATAACGTTCATGTTAATAGATGCTTAAAGTGAGAAATGTCATAACATGTTTAAGATGTTAATGTTAACGATGCCTCAATGATGCCTTTGCATGATAACACCAAGAATGCTATAATGATATGTCTACATGAATGTTGCTAAGAATATGTTTACATGCTTCACTATGATGATTGCCCATGAACTATAAACTGATGCTAGGCCCCAAGTAGAAAGATCATTCTATTAAATGCTTGCTAAAATTGACCAGTTAGTGTTGGTTTAGGCGAGTGGGTTGGATTCTGCTCGCCAGTACATAGATGATGTGTTGACCCACGTTTTGTGGGCAGGTGCTCGTGCTTGAGATATTCTATACACGAAGATTGGATTGATCGGTTCCGCGGTATCGAAGATTTGTTGGGCATACAGAAGCTCTCCTTGTTCAAGATGATGTCTTCTATTTATAAAGGGCATAATGTATGGAACATTGTAATCAGTTGTATCAGTGAGTTGTAAGCCAAGTTGGTATATCGAGTTGTATCCAATGTATCCAAGTATCAAATGTAAGCTGTATAGCATTGTTCAGTTGGCTTTCAATGTAAAGTGAGATGTATTGTAAGTATTGTACTTCGGTACAAGTCTTGTACTCTTCTTCAATTATCAATAAAGAGAATAAAGTTCTATATGTCTCTGTGTGACTTCGAGTTATCCTTTTAACTCTGCCGCTATAAAGAAACTGATGTGTTTCTATTCAATAATAAAGATTGTCCTCATTAACTTCAATTTGTCTGCTTCTGCTGCTGTAATGTATTCCTATTTGAAGATTATCACCTATGTACCATCTTTGTCTTGTACAAGTACAATACCAGACTTGTACGGCATCACGCCCAAGCGAGGACGATCGATTCCAAGAGATAAAATATGTCAATAAATGACTCTACGAATCGGGGCGTGACCGAAGTCCCCGATCAGATGAAGTAGAAGGTACGACGAATCAGCAGCAGCGACAACACGGGAGATGTCGCTCCACAGGGTCTCCCGTCTTCTTCTATCGTTGTGGCCGTAATCCGCCCCCAACAAGAACCAAAATCTACCCTTGTTGAAGAAGGAGATGGCAATCAACTGCTCCGTTATCAAGATCAAGTCCCCATTCCAGCTCTTCGAGTTCCAACGAACCCAAATCCTGGCCATGTCACATAGAGCCAGGTTGTACAGTTGGGCCCAATGCGATGGGATATGAAACCCAGTTTTTGTAATGTAAAATATTATTAATATTATAAAATTATTACTATTATTATTAGTATTATTTATGAGTTTAAAATTAATTTCAAAAGTTAATTTTTGGCTTTTGATTGCTGACCTAACCCGAGCCCGGACCTGATTCCCGAAACCCAGACCCGATTTTTAAACCCATTCTTTTTATTTGAAAATCCTGGTTTTCTTTTTAAAAAAATAATAATAATAATATAACTTTTTGGCCTGGTCTCCACGACTAGGCTTTTCTCCCCTTTTCTCCAGCATGATCCCTCTCCTCCACACGTTGAAACCCACTTTTCCTTATATCACCACAAGCCACCACCAACTCCTCACTTAACCCCACTCTCCCCTCCCTCTCACGAGAGCACAGCTCACATTTCTCCTCTTCCATTTTTTAAGCAAACCCCACCACCACCATTAATCATTCTCCACAATTAATCAAACTCTCCCCTCTCCCAAGTTTCACTCACAAACCCTCCCCCTGTCGAGCTCTCGGCCAACCCGAGCACGCCCCCATCCGCGCCTCCAGCCGACGCCCCGACCCGCACGGACGTCCGCCTGCGCCCTCGGCCCCCGCGTGCGTTTCTCGGTCGCCCGCGACCTTCCGGCCGCCCGCGACCTCCCGGCCGCCCCAGCACCGTCGACCCGGCCGCGCCCCGCCTCCCTGTGCCCTAGCGTCCCCTTCGGCGCGCCCAGCCCCGTCCAGAGCCTTCCTCGACTGCTTGCCCTAGCGTCGCCCCGAGCCCGTGCCCGCTGATCTATCCAGCGCTGTCCACGGGATTTCGAGTTCGTTTTCGCGGATTCGCGTGTCCCGAGTCTGAGGCAACCCTTCGAATTTCGTCGATTTGGGTAATTTCTGGTTAATCATAGTAGTTCGTCCCTCCCGTGTCTGTGATGTGATTGGTCCACGAATCTCCTTCGGGAATTCGATTTTTGGGTTACGTTTTGTTTCCGGTATTTTCCGAGAGACTTTCGGGAAAGCCTCTGTTAGTTGGTTTGTTTTTCCGAAACTTTCGAAAATGAATTCTGGATATTGGGTTTTCGGATTCTTCTGAATTGTTGCTGTGATGTTTTCTGGGATGATTTTGGATCTCTGAATACGTTTCGGATTTTCCGAATATTTCCGAAAACGTTTCTGTGAATATATTTTTATATAAAAAATTGGTTATGGAATTTAATTCATGGGTTTTCCTGGTTTGGGATTTATACTGGATATTATGGCACACTTTTCCAGTTTTTGGGTTGACCAAAAATAGAGAAAATGCTGCCGGATTTTTTCTAAAAATTTAATTATAATTTTAAAATGATTTTAAAATGGTTTTCGGAAAATATTAATATTTTGGATTTTGGGCGACGACCGTATTGGTCAATGGGCCCCTGCTAAGTGCAAACGAAACCGGCTTCGCCCGGACGTTGAGGCATTAGCCTATATGACGATTGGACCAATATCTGAGACTCATTATTAATTTAATTTATTTTAATTATTAATTTATTCATAATTAATTTGTAGGATAATTTTAGAACTAACAACTGTTTCTCTTATTTCAATTTATGTAAAATAAATTGTAATGGGCATATGTCCAGCTTTTCTAATTTTTCTCTGTGGCCTGAAATTTTGTAGCGTAGGCTTTCTGTCATTTTCTGGTTTTGCGAGTTTTTTTAGCGTACGCGTAAATCTAAAATAAATATTATTGATATAGAAAATTAATGGAGTTTCCCACATTAAAATTTACAAGCTTTTAATATTTTAACAATGATCATGTTTTCTCATTAAAACAAGAAATATAGTTTTATACGTATAATTACAAAAAATACAAAGTTTTAATCAATTAAATTGGTAACTACGTGTTTTTCCAAAATACAAGTTAAATTGATCTTTCCCTCGTTATTAATTACAACGCACCGATAATCGCGTTTTGTTCGTATTTAATAAATAAAGATTAAAAAATTGATTAGGACACAATTAGAGAATTCAACTAGCATAGTTAGCTTGGTAACCCTGGATTCTGAGTCAACTTCTCGAATGTAGGATTTCGAGGACGAGTCTAAATCCCATCTCAAAGTCTTCAACCCTTCAAGTCCAGTCCAATTTGAGGCAAGTACATTTTGTGTTAGTTTGTAATTATTTAATAATCATTTTATTGTAAGTTTAAACCACGATACAACACGGAACTCTCTCTGAGAGCACTGACTGTAACTACTGTAACTGTTTGGGGACTGGGGGAGTAGTGTAATGAGTATGACCACATCCAAATAATAACTTAGAACTGTGCGAGCTTACCCCTCTTATACACGGGGATAAGCCATATCTTTCACTGTACAACCCAAGTCGGTCATATTCATTGACTATTCATATCACAATATTTTAACTGCTGGAGAACTGTTTATTTTCAAATTGTTTAAAAGTGCATGATTCTATTCTTATTTCAATTGTCAAATTAGCATGAATTGTACTTTGCTCACTCCTGACTGGAGACCCAACATTTTTAGGTAACACTGATGAGGCTTTATTCCGAGATATTTCCCGAGGTCCCAACTAGAGGACGATGATTTCGAGACTGATGAGTTGTTCACCTAGAGTTTTTTTTTCTCTTCATGATGTATGTAGAAAATGGATTTAAGTTGTATCTTTCATTTCATTGTAAAAGTTTTTAAATTCGAAATAATAAATTATGGCAATTCTTGTGTTGTTGATATTACCTGCAAATGGATACAACTTACTGCCGCCGTCTCAACAACGGTGCAGGCTGGGCATGATCCGATTCGACCCAAGTAATTGGGACCGGGTCGTGACATATTTTTAGTGGTGGCCCATGCAAGTCCATAACAACAACTTAGAAAAACATACCTAGAAACAATTAGAACACTAGAACATTGATTTGTCACAACATAGGTCCGAATTATATACATAAATATTTTTGTTTGATTATAGACTGGTAGGATACCTTGCTTATGTTTGCATCCTAAACCTTCCAGAGAATGGCCATTGACAAGACCAATCCTGCTGGCGATGAGGTGTCATCTCCGGATCATACCCCATCTCCTCAACAAAGTTCAGGATTTATTCCCTCGCAGCTGATTGACCGTCCCCATAATGCATCCAGTGAAGTTTTTACTATACTGGTAATTCCTACCTCTTCTCAAACTGAGTTGTATTTCCTGGATGAAGTACCCATTCCTGTTGCTCCACCAGTACCAGCAAACACCTCCCAAATGGTTGCCCTATTTCAAGAAATCCTGGAGTTCCAGAAGGCTCAAGCTGAAGCCCAGCAGGAACAGATGAATATCACGAGAGAAGTCATGAAGAACGTCAATGATGTAGCCTTAGCTATCTTAAACCAAGTTGGAGCGGAACCTCGTCTTGTGAGGGATACCCCTGAATCTAGAAGATATTTGAGCCCTATCCGGCAGTCATATCATAAGAAGCTATTGGTTTGTGACTACTGTAAAAGGCTTGGTCACCAAGCCAATATTTGTCGCAAGAGATTGGAGAAATGTTTGGCATGTGGATCTGCTGAACATCGGGTAAAGGACTGCCCCTTATCTTTCCATCAAACCAGAGTACATATCCCAGCAACACCTGTTAGGCCACAACCTAGGGACTCTCTTCCTATCCAGCAGACCTTGCCTCCTACAATAAGGCATGATGCAGACTCGAGGTTCATAGAAGATGAAGCAGTTGGAGACTGCTCATGCAAGAGTCAGAACCATGAACAATAGTACCTAGGACTGCTGAATAGCATTATCTATCGTTATAAGAAGTTGTAACAGGATGTCAATCATGAGAGTTTTTGCTGTAATTCTCCACATGAATAAAATTCTTAGTTACACCTTTATGGTAGATGTCTTCCCTGATAGTCTTTCCGGATTACCCCCAGATCGAGACATAGAGTTCACCATTGACCTAGTCCCCGGCTCTCTCCCTATTTCTAAGGGATGCTACAGAGTCAACCCGAAGGAGGCCAAGAAGATGAAGGACCAGATCAATGAACTGAAGGCTCTGGGATTCATTCGAGACGGAGCTTCACCCTGGGGAGCACCTGTCTTGTTTGTGCCCAAGAAGGACGGAACAGTACGGATGTGCATCGACTACCGGGCGCTAAACAATATCACCATCAAGAACAAGTACCCTCTGCCCCGGATCGATGACCTATTTGATCAATTGAGCGGAGCCAAGGTATTTTCGAAGATTGATCTTAGATCTGGCTACCATCAGATCAGGGTCAGGAAGGAAGATATTTCCAAGACGGCATTCAACACCAAGTATGGGCAATTCGAATTCTTGGTCATGCCGTTTGGACTGACGAATGCTCCTGCGGTATTCATGAACCTCATGAACAAGGTTTTCCATGAATACCTGGATCAGTTTGTTGTTGTCTTCATCGATGACATACTGATCTACTCGAAGACTAAGGAAGAGCATGAAGAGCACCTGAGGAAAGTGCTGAGCACCTTGAGGAAGGAGAAGCTCTATGGTAAGCTATCCAAATGCGAATTCTTTTTAGACAAAGTGGAATTTCTGGGCCATGTTGTCACAGGAAAAGGAATTTCGGTGGATCCGAAGAAGATAGCCGCTGTTGAGAAGTGGTCTACACCAAGCTCGGTTGCAGAAATCATAAGCTTTTTGGGTTTGGCTGGCTACTACCGAAAGTTCGTGAAGGATTTTTCCAAGATTGCTGAACCAATGACGAAGCTTACCAGGAAGAACGAAGAATTTATTTGGTCTGATGCTTGCCAGTCAGGTTTTGAGGAACTGAAGAAAAGGCTTACAACGGCGCCGATACTTGCGCTACCCGCAGGTACCGGCGGTTTTTCAATTTATAGTGACGCTTCCGGTAAGGGATTGGGCTACGTTCTTCAACAGCACGAAAAAGTAATTGCTTACGCATCTAGGCAATTACGGACTCATGAGAAGAACTATCCCACACATGATTTGGAGCTTACGGCAGTCATCTTTGCTTTGAAGCTATGGAAGCATTATCTATTTGGAGAGAGAGTGGAAATATTTACAGACCACAAAAGTCTGAAGTATGTTTTCACTCAGAAGGAGCTGAACATGAGGCAGAGGCGATGGCTGGAGCTGATGAAGGATTTCGACATCAACCTGCAGTATCATCCGGGTAAGGCTAATGTTGTTGCAGATGCACTTAGTCGATACCCGATGGCAATGTTCTTGACCAAGGAGCGTCATTTGCTGGAGGACATGGAGAAGCTTCGATTGGAGATTGTACTGCCTGAAGAAGAGATAAAAAAACTGGGAAGAGAAGCCATCGTACCAGGAGCTGAATCATCATTGATGCAGTTACAAGTGCGTTCAAGTCTGATGGACAGAGTCAAGAAGGCACAATTCCAAGACGAGACGCTTTGCAAACTCAGAGATCAGGTGCTGGCAGGAACACTTGAAGGATTCTCAATCGCCAGCGATGGAGCACTGAAGAATGGTACGAGGCTGTGCGTACCAACTGGCGAACTGAGGAACGAGTTGATGCATGAAGCGTACCAGTCGTAATATTCCATACATCCTGGAGCCAACAAAATGTACCGGGATATGCATACTATAGTGTGGTGGTACGGAATGAAGAAGGATGTATCCCGGTATGTGGCTAGATGTTTAATTTGTCAGCAAGTGAAAGCTAGCAGGCAGAGACCAGCAGGACTATTGCAGCCGCTTGACATTCCGGAGTGGAAATAGGAGCACATAACAATGGACTTCATGTCGGGACTGCCTCGATCCCAAGGAGGGAAGGATGCCATTTGGGTTATCGTGGACCGACTGACGAAGTCAGCTCACTTTATCCCCTTCAAGGTTGGTCTATCCACCGAGAAGTTGGCATCACTGTACATGCGGCACACCTACCAGATTTATGGAGTTTCGATAAGTATTGTGTCTGACAGAGATACTAGATTTATCTCTCACTTTTGGAAGAGTTTGCATGACAGTTTGGGAACACAACTGAAGTTCAGCACCGCCTACCATCTCCAGACTGACGGACAATCAGAGAGAACAATCCAGACGCTAGAAGACATGCTGAGATCCTGCGTCTTAGAATTTGGAGGGTCTTGGGAAGACCATTTGCACTTGGTAGAATTCTCTTACAACAACAGCTACCAAGCTAGCATCGGTATGACACCGTTCGAGGCACTCTATGGACGTCGTTGTCGCACTCCACTTGCTTGGGACGACGTCGGAGAACGAGTGTTGCTTGGACCTGAGATGGTGACCGATGCAGTAGAGAAAGTGAGAATGATCAGAGACAAGCTCAGGATTGCCCAGGACAGACAGAAGCATTGGGCCGATAGCGGCCGACGGCCGTTGGAGTTTGAAGAAGGCGACAGTGTGTTTGTGAAGATCTCTCCTACCCGAGGAACCATCCGCTTCGGCAGAGCAGGAAAGCTAAGTCCCAGGTACATCGGCCCATTTGAAGTTTTGAGCCGAATTAGAGATGTAGCGTACCAGTTAGCTCTACCAGCTAAACTTGAGAGTGTGCACAACGTCTTCTATGTATCACAGCTCAGACGCTACATTCCGGATCCGAGTCACATTTTGGATAATTCAGAGCTGAAGATTGGACTCAACCTTTCAGTGCCAAAGAAACCAGTAGCAAGCGTAGTAAGAGGTGAGAAGAAGATCAGAAAATTTGAGCCATCACATAACTCCTATTTCTTATCTTTTCGTTCTAAACTTGACTGATGCTGCTAAGTTAGCCTAGTTTTGCAAGCTATTTCTTTATCAAGCTTGATCATGAGAGTATTTTATTGGGTGCACCCACTAATATATTGTCTAATCAGGACCGGTGCATGATGGTCTGATCAACCTCGTGTACTTTGGTTCGCTTTTGTATTTTCGGCATGGATGATATCATAAATGAAACTTGTCCCTAAACCATCTCATCCATGACTGCCTTGGAAATTCTTATTGTTGGACCTGAGTTACGGGTGCAGTACTCGTACCAACTTGACCTGAGATAATTCCTACCCTACTCCTTAAATTTCGAGGACGAAATTTTCTAAGGAGGGAAGATTGTGAAACCCAGTTTTTGTATTGTGAAATATTATTAATATTATAAAATTTTTACTATTATTATTAGTATTATTTATGAGTTTAAAATTAATTTCAAAAATTAATTTCTGGCTTTTGATTGCTGACCTGACCCGAGCCCGGACCTGATTCCCGAAACCCAAACCCGATTATTAAACCCATTCTTTTTATTTGAAAATCCAGGTTTTCTTTTTTAAAAAATAATAATAATAATAATAATATAACTTTTTGGCCTGGTCTCCATGACCAGGCTTTTCCCCCCTTTTCTCCAGCATGATCCCTCTCCTCCACACGTTGCAACCCACTTTTCCTTATATCACCACAAGCCACCACCAAGTCCTCACTTAACCCCACTCTCCCCTCCCTCTCACGAGAGCACAGCTCACATTTCTCCTATTCCATTTTTTAAGCAAACCCCACCACCACCATTAATCATTCTCCACCATTAATCAAACTCTCCCCTCTCCCAAGTTTCACTCACAAACCCTCCCCCTGCCGAGCTTTCGGCCGACCCGAGCACGCCCCCATCCGTGCCTCCAGCCGGCGCCCTGACCCGCGCGGACGTCCGCCCGCGCCTTCGGCCCCCGCGCGCGTTTCTCGGCCGCCCCAGCGCCGCCGACCCAGCCGCGCCCCGCCTCCCTGTGCCCTAGCGTGCGCGCTGTTCCCGCCGGCCGCCCCCGTGCCCGGCCAGCATCCCCTTCGGTGCCAGCCCCGTCCATAGCCTTCCTCGACTGCGTGCCCTAGCGTCGCCCCGAGCCTGTGCTCGCTGATCTATCCAGCGCTGTCCACGGGATTTCGAGTTCGTTTTCGCGGATTCGCGTGTCCCGAGTCCGAGACAACCCTTCGGATTCCGTCGATTTGGGTAATTTCTGGTTAATCATAGTAGTTCGTCCCTCCCGTGTCTGTGATGAGATTGGTCCATGAATCTCCTTCGGAAATTCGATTTTTGGGTTACGTTTTGTTTCCGGTATTTTCCGAGAGACTTTCGGGAAAGCCTCTGTTAGTTGGTTTGTTTTTTCGAAACTTTCGGAAATGAATTCTGGATATTGGGTTTTCGGATTCTTCTGAATTATTGCTGTGATGTTTTCTGGGATGATTTTGGATCTCCGAATACGTTTCGGATTTTCCGAATATTTTCGGAAATGTTTCTGTGAATATATTTTTATATAAAAAATTGGTTATGAAATTTAATTCATGGGTTTCCCTGGTTTGGGATTTATACTGGATATTATGGCACACTTTTCCAGTTTTTGGGTTGACCAAAAATAGAGGAAATGCTGCCGAATTTTTTCTAAAAATTTAATTATAATTTTAAAATGATTTTAAAATGGTTTTCGGAAAATATTAATATTTTGGATTTTGGGCGAGGACCGTATTGGTCAATGGGCCCCGGCTAAGTGCAAACGAAACCGGCTTCGCCCGGACGTTGAGGCATTAGCCTATATGACGATTGGACCAATATCTGAGACTCATTATTAATTTAATTTATTTTAATTATTAATTTATTCATAATTAATTTGTAGGATACTTTTAGAACTAACAACTGTTTCTCTTATTTCAATTTATGTAAAATAAATTGTAATGAGCATAAGCCCAGCTTTTCTATTTTTCTCTGTGGCCTGTAATTTTGTAGCGTAGGCTTTCTGTCATTTTCTGGTTTTGCGAGTTTTTTTAGCGTACGCGTAAATCTAAAATAAATATTATTGATATAGAAAATTAATGGAGTTTTCCACATTAAAATTTACAAGCTTTTAATATTTTAACAATGATCACGTTTTCTTATTAAAACAAGAAATATAGTTTTGTACGTATAATTACAAAAAATACAAAGTTTTAATCAATTAAATTGGTAACAACGTGTTTTTCCAAAATACAAGTTAAATTGATCTTTCCCTCATTATTAATTACAACGCACCGATAATCGCGTTTTGTTCGTGTTTAATAAATAAAGATTAAAAAATTGATTAGGACACAATTAGAGATTTCAACTAGCATAGTTAGCTTGGTAACCCTGGATTCTGAGTCAACTTTTCGAATGTAGGATTTCGAGGACGAGTCTAAATCCCATCTCGAAGTCTTCAACCCTTCAAGTCCAGTCCAATTTGAGGCAAGTACATTTTGTGTTAGTTTACAATTATTTAATAATCGTTTTATTGCAAGTTTAAACCACGATGCAACACGAAACTCTCTCTGAGAGCACTGACTGTAACTACTGTAACTACTGTAACTGTTTGGGGACTGGGGGAGTAGTGTAATGAGTATGACCACATCCAAATAATAACTTAGAACTGTGCGAGCTTACCCCTCTTACACACGGGGATAAGCCATATCTTTCACTGTACAACCCAAGCCGGTCATATTCATTGCCTATTCACATCACAATGTTTTAACTGCTGGAGAACTGTTTATTTTCAAATTGTTTAAAAGTACATGATTCTATTCTTATTTCAATTGTCAAATTAGCATGAATTGTACTTTGCTCACTCATGACTGGAGACCCAACATTTTTAAGTAACACTGATGAGGCTTTGTTTCGCGATATTTCCTGAGGTCCCAACTAGAGGACGATGATTTCGAGACTGATGAGCTGTTCACCTAGAGTTTTTTCTCTCTTCATGATGTATGTAGAAAATGAATTTAAGTTGTATCTTTCATTTCATTGTAAAAGTTTTTAAATTCGGAATAATAAATTGTGGCAATTATTGTGTTGTTGATATTACCTGCAAATGGATACAGCTTACTGCCGCCGTCTCAACAACGGTGCAGGCTGGGCATGATCCGATTCGACCCAAGTAATTGGGACCGGGTCGTGACATGGGATCCGCCGAGCAAGAGTCTTTTTTACCTTTGATCTTAGATTCTAATAGAACAGAAATGTCACATTTCTCTCTGTGAAGCACCCCACAAATCTCTCTCCACCTCCCTAGCGAACACGTCCCCCTCACATTCCAGGCGATAATAGCCATTAATTAATGAGAGGATGGGTCCCCCGGAGAAATATCCGAATCGGCACATGGGGGATGTGCCACATCCGACGCTAAAATATCCTCCTCCATCCCAGTCGGAATGGCCTGCTGGGGAATGACCTGAGAGAGCACCAACGCCCAGGATCAACACACACCGCCTCCTCTCTGTCAGTAGGATGCCCCCCTCCCTGGAGGGGCCGTCCCTCAGCGGACCGACAGTACGTCTCTTCCTACAGTAAACCTGCCCCTCAGCCGATCCGCCACCCCCTCACGCCTCAATCCCCGACGCCACCATGCCTCTAGTAACTATACTACTCTACCCCGGGCAAGTGGTCAACGCCCCACTCGTAGGAGCAAGCTGAGTAGAGACAATGAGGCTCATCCCACCATCGCTCACTGGATGAGTAACCTCTCCCACCAAGACCTCCTCTCCACTGTCATCTCTGAAATCCATATCGCAGGGTGAGTCTGGAACCTCACTCAGGGGAATAGTAGGCTCCACCTGAGGTCCAACCGCCGAACAAGCACTGGCCAGATGCCCAAAACAGGAACAACGTAAACAAGTAGGTGGAACCCATTCGTATTCCACCTTCTGGGTAAGCACCTCTCCAGAAGGGATATCATACTCCACCAACTCCGGTAGCTCCCTCCAGCACGAATCTCCATAAAAATCCTGGCGTACATCAACCTCGACCGAAAGACAGTAGCTTCGTCCACCTTGATCGGGGTACCCACCAAGCTCGCCAGCCGCATCAGCAAAGGAATACTCTAAAACCGGACATGGAACTCAGGGAAGCGAATCCATACAGGGATGGCATTCAGAACTTCCCGCTCACATCGAAGCTCCGGGGTCCACTCCTTTAGAATGATAAGCCTGTCGTCGAACGTCCAGGGGCCGCCTTGGAGGATCCTAGCGACATCCTCCGCAAGTCCAAACTTCACATAATAGAAGCCGTTCTTGCGGGCAAAGAACTCCATACTTCCCTTAGACTGCCAGACTCGCGCTGCATAACCCCAGATCTGTCCGTAGAAAGGCTTATTGCCTAGAACTTACAAAACGAGGGTATTCTTCCAGTATCTCTATCTCCTCCGCAGGGAACGAGGCCCCAAAATTCCTTCCTGCCTTGATCGGCGGCACGTACTCCATCGATGTGGGACTTTTCGGCCCCACAGGTTTGCATATCTCTGCCCAGGACCGTCCAGCAGGCCGAGTAGTCATTCCATATGGCCTGGGGACAACCTCCGGGCGGGATGACCCAGATCCCTGAACACTGGGATCCACCACCTTACCCTTTCCTTTGTCCGCCGCGGTCGCCTATGGCCGCCAGCCCACCGATCTCCCAGCAGACACCACAGGACCACGGGCCGATGGTCGCGCCCCTGACCCGCTTTGTCGACTGACAGCCGGATGGCGATCCCGAATATGACCCTGTCCCCCTCCTGCCTTTCCTCCGGTCTTCGCCACGCGACGACGCATAACCGTCGTCCAACCTCCTCCCTCCGTCTAGTTCCCCTGAGATCCAAAACCTGCTCCAAATTCGAAATTCGGGGTGGAAGATACACCCCGAAGGATCCGATCCCCTGCCGTAGGCACTGGAACCGACCTCGACCCCCCCGGCAGGGGGGACGCTGCAGCCACCGCCGGAGGGGGGCCGCCCGACCCCCCCTGACGTCAGATCTGCCCCCCCTCCGCCGGAGGGGGCACTGCCACCTGCAGTACGTCCGGGGGGTCCGCCCGACCCCCCCCACCTTCACTCCCCCCCCACCGCCAGGGGGCGCCGCCGCTTGAGCCAGAACCGGGGGGTCCGCCCGACCCCCCACCAGAGATCCCGTACCCGCCTTTCCAACAACCGTGGGGGAGGGTTACAGCGGGGAGGGGATGGCCGACGGCAATGGGCACCTAGGCCAGCGCCGACAGGGCAGGCTGCTGTTAGGCAGCCCGATGGAGGGAAGGAGCCGACGCAGAACTGGTTTCAAGCCATCCCATAGCCGACGGCTGTTGGGATGGGACTCCCACAGACAAAGGTTGGAGGGGGAGACGGTGCCCCTCTTGGGAAAAGAATGGAGAACACGTCTGGACCGGCCGCAGGGCGCTCCTGGGCGGACCTGTGTCGTGAAGGGCCAAACGCTTTTGTATGTACTGGACGACAAACCATTTTATGGACAGATTCGAGCATATGCGGCCAGGGATTGGCGTCCGAAAGGGAGCATAGAATTCTTTGCCCGGGGTGAAGGGTTCTTCTTCGTAAAGTTCGGCATAAAGGAGGACGTTGACCGTGTCCTCCAAGGAGGACCATGGACATTCGATGACAGGCTTATTATACTGAAAGAGTGGCATCGGGAGGCTAAATGTGAAAGGGACCTTCTACATACAGTCCATGTGTGGGTGCGACTTCCAGGTCTTGCTATTTCATACTGGAATCCCTCCATGCTTATGAAGTTAACTAGCCTGATTGGAAATCCAATTAAAGGTGACGATGCAACTATATCTAGATCCAGGTTGCAATAAATGGGGATCTTCGTTGAAGTCGAAGCCAAGAAGGACCTGCCATGGATCCTATATTACGAAATTCTGTCAGGAGAGGTTTACCCGCAGAAGGTCGAATATGAATGGGTCCCTCCGGTGTGTCGAAAGTGTTTTTTTGCTTTGGCCATCTTTTTCAAGAATGTAATATAGCAACGGAAGAGTGGGAGGCAGCTGGCCCTTCGAACCCACGAGATACTGCAGACTCGGACCTCGTGGATGGGGAGGAAGAGGAATGCGATATGAATCGCGAGATGGAGGTGTTCGACAAACAGGTGATTAACGGGAAGGATGCGGCCACCGGGAAGGAGCTGTCACTGATCCTACCAGGGTTTCCTACAGCTATCCGTTCAGAGGATGAAAAAGTAGGAGGCAGAAAGGTCCCCGAGCCAACTATGCGGGACTTCTAGGCATGTGTTCTTCAGTCAGGATTACGAGGCTTGAAGAGGACCAGACATGTTTGGACTTGGAACAACAAGTCTACCCGGAAGAGGGTGGCATGCCAGCTAGACCGCACTCTGGGGAACAACTATTGGTTCGAACTCTTCCCTAACGTTGTGTCCAAAGGGCTTGCCGCGGGAACTAATGATCACTCCTCCCTCAGGGTTTGCTTGACAGAAAGGATGTCGAAGAAGTCGAGTCCGCTCAGATACAACAATACTTTGCATTTGATGGCAGGTTATGCGGACATAGTTCGCGGTGCTCTTGACAGGGTAGAATCAGGGAACCCATAGTTTCGACTGGCCAAACGCCTCAAGGGGACGAAGACTACTCTGCAGGAGTGGCGGAAAGGAGCGCCTATGGCAGATCTGGTGGCCAAGGAAGCTGCTTTGCATGCTATTCAGTCTCAGTTGCAAACGGACATTCTAAATCTGATTTGCGGCGGAAGAGCAGGAGTTGGCTCGAGAAGTATGGGCGCTACGGATGGTCGAGGAGATACAAATGGCTTCGAGAGCTAAGTGCACATGGACCAAATTCTTCTATGATGTTGTTCGGGCTCGGCAAAATCGCAACAACATTCACAGGCTCATTGGGGCAGATGGTGCTGCTGTTACTGATCAGTCTGACATTCAAACAGAGGCGGTACGTTATTATTCCTCTTTTTATAATCAACCTGATTATCTTTTGTGTTCCCTGATATTGTATGCAAGAAACTTGTGACGGAAGCTGGCAACCAAGCGCTCCTTGGTCCAGTGACGGAAGCGGAGGTGGCGGAGATTATCAAACTGGCTAACCCGGACAAAGCTTCTGGCCCTGACGGATTTGGTAGCAAGTTTTACAAACTGCACTGGAATGAGCTCAAGGATTCTATACTGGAGGTGATTGTGAATTTCCTTAAGAACGGTCGCTTACTGAGGGAGCTAAATCGTACCTTCCTAACACTGGTGCCGAAAAAGGAAGGAGCAACGTCGCTAGCGGATTTCAGGCCAATTTCTTGTTGTAATTATCTCTACAAGATAATTACACATTTCATGTGTCGGCGTATGGAGAGGGCGATGCAGGGACTTATCGCTATGAATTATATGGTATTTATCAAAGGTCGGTCCATAGCAGAGCACAGCCTGTTGGGGCATGAGATGGTACGGAAATTCAACAGACCGGGAGCAGATAAAGCTTGCATCAAGTTGAACTTGCGGAAGGCCTACGACACGGTGAACAGAGATTTCCTCTGTCATATTATGTCTTCTATGGGCTTTGACAAAGCTTGGGTAAAGTGTGTTCGGGAATGCATTACGTCGTCATCCTTCTCAGCCCTTATCAAAGGGCAACCGTATGGGTACTTCGGCAACAATCGGGGACTTCTTCGGGGTTGTCCCCTCTCCCCATATTTGTTTATACTTGTGATGGAATATTTTACATGCTTGATGGACATTGCGGTGTGCCGACAGAAGATCACTCCTCTATTTTGGCATATTCATCCACATGTGACTCATATCATATATGCGAACAATTTGTTAGTATTTTTGAAGTCATCATCTTCTGGACTTGGTGCACTATCCGAAGTCCTGGTAGAATTCGGGAGATTGTCGGGGTTACAAATTAATAGCAATAAGATAGCAGTCTTCTTCAGTAAAAGGTGCTCGAACAAGGAGGAAAAGGCAGTTGTGCTGGGGGTCCCCCGAGGGGAATTACTGGTCAGGTACCTTGGCATTCCCCTCTCGGTCAACTACGCAAGGCGGTCGAGTGTTCCAGTATTATGGAGTTTGCTCAGAGACGTATGGAGGGTTGGCAGGCAAAAAATCTTTCGTTTGGTGGGTGGATTGAGCTAGTACATTCTGTCATCTTTTCTATCATAAATTTCTGGCTGCAGTCAACTATTCTACCAATCGCCACCATTGACAAACTGGAAAAGCTGTACGCTGAGTTCATCTGGAGAGGTGGCATACATGGCATTGCTTGGAGGGATCTGTGTCGACTGAGAGAGGAATGTGGTGTTGCTCTCCGTTCATTACGTACCATGCGTACGGTAGCAGGATGGAGATTAGTCTGGCGATTTCTACAGGGTACCTCATTGTAGGCTACCTGGATGAGGAGCAGGTACTTAAAAGGTGCAAATTTTTAGGCGTACTCCCCTACCAATAATGAATCTGTTTCCTTTAAACAAATATTGAAGCATAGAACAACAGTTAGCCAAAGGATGGAGCGCGTCATCAAGGATGGGGGGTTACTGATCTTTGGCTTGACCCCTGGATTCAACACAAGGAGCTGCTCAGCTGGGTTGGAAGGCACGCATCTCACAAGGCATATGAGGGTATTACGGTGGCCAGTATTATACAGGATGGCGAGTGGATGGTTACTAGACACCCGTATGCAACTCTCTACATGGCGCACATTCAACAGGTTCGGATGGATCATAGCTTGCTCGAAGACACATGGGTTAGGGAGGGATTCCCTAACGACAACTTTACATCAAAAGTTGTTTATAACCAAGCTAGAGAGCCTCATGCCAAATGGGACGTGGCAGATATTGTTTGGTGCAAAAGGAGTGCTCATGAAATGCAGCTATGCCTATACAAGCTCCTAATGGGACAACTCCTCACATCGGATCGTCTTGCTAGGTTTGGCATCCCGACAAGCACTTCTTATTGTGTCCTATGTTGGCAGGAACTGGAAACATTACGACATGTATTCTTTGAATGCGAGGTTGTACTACAAGACTCTGGCAGATGCAAGAATGAAAGCTCCAAATGACTAATACTACATAAGACTCTGGCAACTTTACAAGACTCTGGAATTAGAAGTGATTCGTAATATAGACAGGGGGAGAAGAAACGGGCATAAATGGTACCTGGAGGCTCGACTCAGACTTGCTGCTGCAGTTTGGCATATCTGGAGGGAGAGAAATGCTCGCATCTTCGAGCATACATACCTGTCAGAGTGGGGTCTAATACACAACATTGAGAGTGATGTATCATGTATGCGACTGCCAAGGGAAAGTCCCATTAATGGCTGAGATGTAATTTCCATTATTAGTAAGAATCACCTTTTCCATATATATATATATATATATATATATATATATATATATATATATATATATATATATATATATATATATATTATACAAAACACAAAGGTTTTTGAATCCTAGGGCTGACTGTGCCAAGATAAAGAGTGGTTGGGATTTAATCTTGGTGAATCAACGGTTGTGGGTTTTATGGGGAATCCAAAGAGTGGGGTTTGCACTCATAATGGTTGTGGATGAGCATTATTGAGAGTGAGGTTTATGGAGAATGAGCATTATTGAGAGTGGGGTTTTATTGGGAATCCAAAGAGTGGGGTTTACACCCATAATGGTTGTGGATAAGCATTATTGAGAGTGGGGTTTTATGGAGAATCCAAAGAAAATTCACATCCAGCAGTGGTTGGGATTTAATATTTTGATGGGGGCCTCATAATTATTATTGTTCGTTTAAAATTGGGGGTCCAAGATTTTGAGGGGGGATACCTTAAATGAACCATGCCCTATGGGCACGGGTTATGACTAGTATATATATATATATATGGACTCTACATCTTGGAATTTACAAACATAAATATATGGAATGTACCTATTATAAGATCAGCCCAAATATATTGAATGTACATACTACAAGTTCTATGTTTTTCCCCCAAGATTAATATTATTGAAGTTGCACAAAAGAATATGGTACCAGAATATTAAAGTTACATACTGCAAATATTCAATGTAGTGTTAACTTTTCCTTGTGCAGTGCAGTACTCTCCAGTTCTTAAATACATATATACTGGTAAATTGTAGCCTTGTAAGAACGATACACAAGAAAATAATTTCTTCTACATTATTCTTGATTTGGGTTTCCACCCAAATATCTCTATGTTTTTATTAGGTTATGGTTTGTGTGAATCATATGTTCGTTCTTTGCTCATCGTTGTGCTTGTTACTTTGGTTGAACATATTCTTTTGCTATGATCAATTTCATTTCCAACAATTGACAATGTTCTTTTTCATAAATACGATAATTACCTTAATTTATGTAGTTATTTCATGAAAATAAGTGCTAGTAATCAGAATTGCAATTTGGAATTGGTTATTATGTACATATGCAATGTCTTAGTGTAGGTAACACCAAGATCGACACTCATCTCACAAACAATATGTTGTAGCTCTATAAAACCTAACTAAACATATATGATTGTAATCAAAAGTTATGCCAATGAACCCTACTAACTAGATGCAAAGATTACTAATTATGAAATTATGCATGCTCTGATACCAAATGATGCGGAACAAAATATGAAAAAATATGTCACGACCCGCACCCTAGAGTAAGGACACGAGACATGGGTACGTCCAGCCTACGCCGCAGTGTCGGCGGTAGAACGCTGTCCTAGGTCACAACATCTAACAATATAATGCTAAACAGTTTATACTCCCCGAATGGGGGTGACATAGTAGAAGTAAACTCAATCACAACTAAGGCAGAAAGATAAGATAGAAGATAGATAGATAGATACTGCTGAAAGAAAGGAATCCACAAGTACAAACAGAGAGTCTAAGTGTCTAAGATAAGTACATATCCCAAATCCCAAGTATCAATATGTACAGTCATCCAGAGAGTAATGTAAATAAAACATCCTAGTCTAGAGGAGTGTCATCCACTGCTAGTGGGACCTGCTGCTGGTCCAGGTCCAAGCACTCATCTAGAGTAGCACCGTAATAAGTAGAACAGAAGGCCTCATCCTCATCCTCTGTAATATTTCAACAGGTCCAGTCAGGACAGAAGCGAGCACAATACATCTCAACAAGTCATAGCAGAAAAGGAAATATAATCATGCTAGAGAATAAAATACAGGAAACTGAAGAATAGCATAATGTAAGAGAGAGACTGTAAGTAAATATCTATGATATATAAAAGAGAGAGTGCTAGTGATTCAGAGTACAGGATAAACATGTGAATGGCTAGGGACTGATTCATGATTACACTACTTGGAATTGATTCATGATTACACTACTTGGATTTATCCACATGTTCATTTATACTCCCCCATCTCCAATCAATATACAAGGATCCAGTCAAGTTACGTTAAGATTCATGATTATACTACGTTGCCCATAAAGGGTGATTCATGAATTGATTCGTGAAGACTCGGTGATCATGAGAGTACATGAGTCACTAGCTGATTCCCGAAGATTCATGATAATAGAAGCAAGAGATACATGATGTAAGTGAAACACACGAGACAAGAGTATCTGATGCTCCCGAGAGGGATAACATCTCATGAAGGGATCCATATAGTACCAATCCGTGTTACCAGCGTGTCAGCATCAAGTAAGATAATCTAAAGCAGGAAATATAATCCTAAACAAGATATGAAATGATCAGAGAATGTACTCGCCTGATGTCTGAATGTCCAAGGTAAATATACTGTCCGAGGAGTGGTGTCTGGCTCCTAATCAGAACAGCACAAGTCACAACAAGTCTAAAATGATAACAAGATGCAATTCAATGCATTCTACATGATTCTAGGTCAATCTAGACCAAAGTCAACTCTTGGTCAACCTTGGTCAACCCTAGAAGTCAAACTAGGTCAACTATGGTCAAACTAGGTCTAACAAGTCTAAACTAGTCTAGCTAGTCTATTCTAGGCCTAATCAAGACTAAACAAGCCTAAATAAGCTCTCACTAGTCTAACAGACACACCATAGGCCAACTACTAAGGCAAATAGCCAAATCACATGCCATACACCTATGAACACACTACCTACATAGGCAATGTAATATTTGTATCACATTACCACATAGACTCTAACTCCATTGATAATCAACCTCATATAGGCCAACTACAATTACACTCTACATGTATATATTTATCTACACATGTATGTATATATAACTATAGGAAATCTCTATCTCACACATCCACACACTTAGATATATATATACATATATATAGAGGGGGATAACATCATAGCAATGTGTGTATGTGAGTTCAGTGAAAGGGAAATTTAGAAAACAGTGTGTGTGTCAAGATGAGGCAATGTGTGTGTATGAATACATGAAATTGGGGGTGGACTGAAACATGTGAACCTGGTGTGTGTTATACATTATAAAATGTGTGTGTGTATATAGGAGAGCACATTGTTCTCAGGAATTTTACAGTTGTGTATGTGGTGTCATATGTGTAGGCATACATGAGAGTGTGTGAGTGAATGTGTAGACAGTAGTGGAGGGTGTGTGTGTTCACATGTGACTGGGAAATAGTGTTCAGATTTCAAATAATGTGTGTGTAGAGAGTGTGCCTACATTGTGTTAATCTCAGATTTTAGGAAATACTGTAAAGGGGGTTAGGTTCTCAGGAAATTCCAAAACAGTGTGCATATGAGCATGATAACAGTGCAATGTTGTCACGACCCGGTCCCAATTTTTTGGGTCGAATCGGATCATGCCCAGCCTGCACCGTTGTTGAGACGGCGACAGTAAGCTGTATCACTCATGCAGGTAATCAACAACACAGACTAATTGCCACAATTTAATATTTCGATAATTAAAACTTGTCCAACACAAAGTTTTCAAATACAAACTACAACTGAAATAAAATATTGTTTTCCACATAATCATACACTGGAAATAAATCTAATTAGCAGTCTTCTCATCATCATCCTCTGGTAGAACAGCCGGGTACAGCTCAGGGTCATAGTAGCTACTATCAGAAGCTCTGCATCATCAATAGAACCTAAAAATGTTGTCTCCAGTCAGAAGGGAGCAAAGTACAATTCATGATAATTTAACAATTGAAATAATAATAGAGTTATACACTTTTAAACAATTTGAAATAAATAGTTTTCCAGCAGTTAAAACATTGTGATGTGAATAGGCAATGAATATGACCGGATTGGGTTGTACAGTTGTATCCTATTGATACGATATGGCTTATCCCCGTATGTCTGAGGGGTAAGCTAACACAGTCATTATACTATTTTGGATGTGGTCATACTCATTACACTAGTCTTCCAGTACCCAACAGTTAATCAGTCAATACTCTCAGAGAGAGTTCCGTGTTGCATCGTGTTTTAAACTTGCAATAAAACGATTACTAAATAATTGTAAACTACCACAAAATGTACTTGCCTTGGTTTGACTGGAATGAGGGTAATGTCTCCGAAATGAATATCAGACTTGTCCTCGAAATCCTACAATCGAGAAGTCTGCCTTAGATTTCAAAAGTTGTCATGCTAGATGTGCTAGTTACAATCTCTAAATTTGTCCTAGTCAATTTTTAATCTTTATTATACTAACACAAACAAAACTCGATTATCTAATGCGTTATATTTAATTATGATGGAAAGATCATTTTATATTTAATTTCGAAAAACTTTGTATTTATCGGTTTATTGGCAAAACTTGGTATTTTATAATTTATATAATAAAACTACATTTTTCTTTAAATGAGAAGAACATGAATTTCTAAAATGTTATAATTATTTATCATTTCTAAATTTTTACGTTTCCGAACAAAATCAGAAAAAATACGAACACATTACTAGCTATTACAAAAATTAGCAGAAATAAATGTGTTTATGCCCTTATAGACCATTTTACATGAATTTAAATAAGAAGAAAACTTTGGTTAGTCTCTAAAAATTATCCTACAATTTAATTACAAAATAAAATAATAATTTAAATTAAATTGAATTAATTTACGAGTCTCAGATATTGATCCAATCGTCAAAGTAGCTAATGCCTCAACGTCCGGTAAAACCGGTTTCGTTTGCATTTCGCTAAGGGCCCATTGACCGATACGGTCGTCGCCCAAAATCCAATTTATAAATATTTTCGAAAATCGATTTGAAATCCATTTATAAAGTTTTATAAAAATTTGGGCAGCATTCCCTCTATATTTGGGACAACCCAAAACTGGAAAAATGTGCCAAAACACCAAAATATTTATCCCAAACCAGGGAATAACCACTAAGATTTATTTCATCCACAATACATATAAAAATCCAATTCACAGAACGTTTCCGAAGAAAATTCGGAAAACCTGAAATTAACTCGGAAATCCACAGAACCATTCCAACTCAAAACCAAAGCCACAGAATCCATTTCCGAAATAGAATTTGGAAAAACCAAACCCATAGAAATATTCCGAGAACTCACAGAACATTTCCGAAAGGATTTCAAAAAATCCGAAAATGTCTCGTTTTCCGAATTTTCGAGAAAATTCGTGGACCAAAATTCATCACCGACTACAGAACGGAAACGGGGAAAACAATTATACCTGGGGTTGCTCGGCTAGAGCTCTCAGGTGAAATTATAGAGAAAAGAATTCCGCGGACTCGGAACGATCCAGGAACATACGGACAGCGGGATCGGGGCCACGTGAAACCCAAAAATAGCGAATCGGAAACGGCAGGGGGTCGACGGCGTCAGGGCGGACGCGGACATGGGCTCGGGGCCGGAGGGGCGCGCGCAGGGGCGAGGCTCGTTGGCCGGCGGTCGGCCTGGGCCGTGGGGACAGCGGCGGCGGGGGTCGCCGGGCTCGGGCGGAGGAGCGCTGGAGGGGCGCTGGCCTGGGCGGCTCGGGCGCTGGCCTGGCTCGCAGGGGATCGGCGTCGGGAGGCCGCCGGAGCAAAGTTAGGGCACAGATTTGGAAATGGCTAGGGATTTGGCTAGAGAAGAAGTGAGGATGGAGATGGAAGAATGGTAGTAAAAGGATTTTATAGGGTGGAGGAGAGGAGTTACGGGAGAGGGAAAGAGGAGTCAGGCGTTAGGGAGCCAAGGGGTTTCGGCAGCGGTCGTTTGATCGAGAAAAGGAAAAGTTTTCTTTTTTCCTTTGCTGCTAACAAGCAATGAAAGGGAAAGACATTGAAAGAAAAGTTTATGAATGACATTTAATGTAATTTTAAGAAAAATAAATTAATTATTTGTTTTTAATTAAGAAAATGATATTTATATATATAAATACTAAGGAACTTCAAAAAAAAAAATTTACTTTCAAGAAAAATTGAACTTAGGTTCAAGAAGGGTTCAGAACGGGTTTGGGACAGGTCAGGTCCAACACTAAAATTCCAGGATTAATAATTTTCTAAAATTATGGTTTTTCCTAAAAATAATAATTAATTTAGCAAACAAATTATATAATAAAATTAACACAAAAATTTCTAATTTAATTAAAATTACGGGTTTTGTCTAAACTCTAAAAATTCAAAAAAATTGCATTTTCCTAAATTAACAAATGATTTATATTTAGCTAATTGATTCAATTAATGAACTGGAAATTTACGGGTTTCACAACCTTCCCTCCTTAGAAAATTTTGTCCTCGAAATTAAAAGATATGTTAGGAATTACCTCAGGTCTCAAACAAGTACGGGCACTGCTCCTGCATCTCATCTTCTCGCTCCCAGGTAGACTCGCCTGGGGAATTGTGCCTCCACATAACTCTGACTATAGGAGTCACCGAAGTTCTGGTCCTCTTCTCGCCTCTGTCCAAAATCGCCACAGGCTTCTCTGGTACTGTAAGGCTCGATCCAATCTCCAGCTCCGAATGGTCCAGAATGTGACTCGGATCCGGGATGTAGCGTCTGAGCTGTAAAACGTGGAAGACGTTGTGCACACCCTCAAGATTAGCTGGTAGAGCTAATCGGTACGCTACTTCTCCAATTCGGCTCAAAACTTCAAATGGGCCGATGTATCTGGGACTCAGCTTTCCAGCTCTGCCAAATCTGATTGTTCCTCTGGTAGGAGAAATCTTCACAAAAACACTATCTCCTTCTTCAAATTCCAGCGGTCAACGACTGCTATCTGCCCAATGCTTCTGTCTGTCTTGGGCAATCCTGAGCTTGTCCCTGATCACCTTCACCTTCTCTGCTGCGTTAGTCACCATCTCTGGCCCCAGCAGTACTCTTTCTCCTATGTCGTCCCATGCAAGTGGAGTGCGGCAACGACGTCCATAAAGAGCTTCAAATGGTGTCATACCGATGTTAGCTTGGTAACTGTTGTTATAAGAAAACTCTACCAAGTGTAAATGGTCTTCCTAAGACCCTCCAAATTCCAAGACGCAAGATCTCAGCATATCTTCTAGCGTCTGGATGGTCCTCTCTGATTGTCCGTCAGTTTGGGGATGATCGACAATACTGAACTTCAATTGTGTTCCCAAGCTGTCATGCAAACTCTTCCAAAAGTGTGAGATAAATCTAGTGTCTCGATCAGATACAATACTTACCGGTACTCCATGAATCCGGTAGATATGCCGTATGTACAATGCCGCTAACTTCTCGGTGGATAAACCAACCTTGAAGGGGATAAAGTGAGCTGACTTAGTCAGTCGGTCCACAATAACCCAAATGGCGTCCTTTTCACCTTGGGATCGAGGCAATCCTGACACAAAGTCTATTGTTATATGCTCCCACTTCCACTCTGAAATGTCCAGCGACTGTAGAAGTCCTGCGGGTATCTGTCTGCTAGCCTTCACTTATTGACAAACTAAGCATCTAGTCACAAATCTGGATACATCCTTCTTCATTCCATACCACCAAACAATGGTACGCATATCCCGATACATCATATTAGCTCCAGGATGTATGGAATACTGCGACTGGTGCGCTTCTTGCATAAGCTCATTCCTTAGTTCACCAGATGGTACACACAGTCTCGTACCATTCTTCAATGCTCCGTCACTGGCGATAGAGAATCCTTCAAGTGTTCCTGCCAGCACTTGATCTCTGACTTTGCAGAGTGTTTCGTCTTGGAATTGTGTCTCCTTGACTTTGTTCATCAAACTTGAACGCAATTGCAACTGCATCATTATTGAGTCAGCTCCAGGTACAATAGCTTCTCGCCCCAGTTCCTTCATCTTTTCTTCAGGTAGTACAATCTCCAGACCAAGCTTCTCTATGTCCTCCAACAAGTGCCGCTCCTTAGTTAAAAACATCGCCATCGGATATCGACTAAGTGCATCTGCAACCACATTAGCCTTACCCGGATGGTACTGCAAGTCGATGTCAAAATCCTTTATCAGCTCCAGCCATCTTCTTTGTCTCATGTTCAGCTCCTTCTGAGTAAAAACATATTTCAGACTTTTGTGGTCTGTAAATATTTCTACTCTCTCTCCATAGAGATAATGCTTCTATAGCTTCAAAGCAAAGATAACTGCAGCCAGCTCCAGATCATGTATGGGATAGTTCTTCTCATGAGTCCGTAATTGCCTAGATGCATAAGAAATCACTTTTCCATGTTGTTAAAGAACGCAACCCAGTCCTTTTCCAGAGGCATCACTGTATATTGAGAAACCTCCGGTACCTGCGGGTAGCGCAAGTATCGGTGCTGTTGTAAGCCTCTTCTTCAATTCCTCAAACGATGCCTGGCAAGCTTCCGTCCAGATGAACTCTTCATTCTTTCGAGTAAGCTTCGTCATCGGTTCAGCAATCTTGGCAAAATCCTTCACAAACTTCCGGTAGTAGCCATCCAAGCCCAAGAAACTTCTAATTTCAGCAACTGAGCTTGGGGTAGACCATTTCTCAACAGCAGCTATTTTCTTAGGGTCCACCAAAATTCCTTCTCCTGTGACAACATGGCCAAGAAAATCCACCTTGTCTAGAAAGAATTCACATTTAGAAAGCTTACCGTATAGCTTCTCCTTCCTCAAAGTTCCTAGAACATTCCTGAGGTGCTCTTTATGCTCCTTTTCAGTCTTCGAGTAGATCAGGATGTCATCGATGAAGACAACAATAAACTAATCCAGGTATTCATGGAAAACCTTGTTCATAAGGTTCATGAATACAGCATGAGCATTCGTCAGTCCAAACGGCATGACCAAGAATTCAAACTGCCCATACTTGGTGTTGAATGCCGTCTTGGGAATGTCCTCCTTTCTAACCTTGATCTGATGGTAGCCAGATCTTAGATCAATCTTCGAAAATACATTGGCTCCACTGAGTTGATCAAACAGATCATCAATCCGGGGCAGAGGGTACTTGTTCTTGATGGTGATATTGTTCAGCGCCCGGTAGTCGATGCACATCCGCACTGTTCCGTCCTTCTTGGGAACAAACAAGACAGGTGCTCCCCAGGGTGAAGCTCCGTCTCGGATAAATCCCAAAGCCTTCAGTTCATTGATCTGATCCTTCATCTCCTTGGCCTCCTTTGGGTTGACTCTGTAGCATCCCTTAGAAATAGGGAAAGAGCCGGGGACTAGGTCAATGGTGAACTCTATGTCTCGATCTAGGGGTAATCCGGGAAGACTATCAGGAAAGACGTCCATAAATTCTGCTATGATATGATGGAGAGGTCCGGGTTCTTCTGTGATAGAGGTGTAGGTAACACACTCCATATCCTCCGGAGTTCGAGAGATTTCAAGCTCCGGCTCTCCAGGTGGACTGAAGACTACACATCCTCTGTGACAATCTATCAACGCATACTGCTTACTCAACCAGTCCATCCCTAGGACTACATCATAGTTGGGTAAGGGCATCACAAGCAAAGGTGCTATGAACTGGTGGCCTGATATGGTGATAGGGCAGTTACAGGTCTCAGTGATGGGTAGGGGTCCTCCACCGGTCATGACTCTACATATCTTCTTGCTAAATCCCGTATCTATGTGGTGTGTAGAGATGAATTTTGTTGATATGAAACTATGTGATGCACCTGAATCAAATAATGCTAAAGCAGGATGTGAATGCACATAAATGAAACCTGCGATGACATCAGCTATAGGTTCCTGCTCTGGCTCTTATTCCTCTGCTGCTAGGGCAAAGGCTCGCCCAGTCTTCTGTTGATGCTGCCCAAATTGTTGTTGTTGAGTGGGCAGAGGACCTTTTTGCTGAGTTGCTCCAGTTAGGTGGATCGACGAGGGACAGTCCTTCACTTGGTGGGTGGCAGACCTACAGATTAGGCAGTGTCCTAGCCTCTTTCTACAGATGTTTGACTGATGCCCTGGCCTCTTGCAAAAATCACAGACAGGAATCTACCTCTGAGGTGCTCTATCATTGTTCCTCGCCTGTTGGTGCTGCTGCTGGTGGTGAGGAGGCCGGTTGTTGTTGTTGTTGTTGTTGTTGGGCTTCTTCTGATTACCCTGGAAGTTGTTAGTTCCAGGATAATCCCTCTTTGAGCGAGCGGGTTGACTCTTTTCTATATCTTGAGCTCGCTCCAGGATCCTCTCATAAGTCTTAGCACCGCCTGAGATCACATGGGTGCGGATCTCTTCTCTTAGCCCATATCTGAACCTTTCAGCACGATCATCAGGGTCAGCTACCAAATTCTTGGCAAAACGGCTGAGTTGGCCGAATTCTGCCGCATATTCTCCAACAATCATATTTTCTTGCTTCAGGTTCTGAAATTGTCTCTCCATTTCCCGCAACTCTGATGTTGGAAAGAACTTCCTCTGGAACAACCTCTTGATGGTGTCCCAGTCAAGCTGCTTGTCCTGGAGTTGGGGTTCATTCCGATACCAGGGGCTTGCTATATTTTACAGTTGGAGTCCTACTGCTTCGGCCTTGAGGTCTTCTGGAAGTCGAGCGACGCTTAGAAGACGCTCCATGCTGTTGAGCCATTCGTCAGCATAGACGATTCCCTCGGTTTCCTTGAAGGGTCGAGGGTTCTGCTTTTTGAAACTCTCAATATCGCCCACCTTAGCAATATGATCCCCATTAATTTAAATGGCATTAATGTTTCATAAACTAATCCCTTAGATTTATATTTACCTTGGCAGGTCTTGCTTTAAGTTGAGCTGCTTCTCCTCTCCCCAGAGCAGTCATAGCCACGTTATGAGCATTCTCCATGCTTTCCCTCATAATCGTGGTTTGCTCTTGATGAGCTTTCGTTTGAGCTCTCTGGGCTTCTAGCACTCCTCGTAGCAGACCTATGAGGTCGGTGGGGTCCACAGGCATCGGTAGGACAGCTGGAGGGGGTACTACCACAGGGGGCTGCAGCTCAGTCTAGGAAGATGATGGATCCACCGTTGTAGCAGCATACATCCCACGGGGTACATTATGGGGATGGTCGGCCAGCTGCCGAGGTGTAGGATCCGGACTCGATTGGGAAGGTGGGGTGTGATCAGGTGAAGATACCCCATCGCCAGCAGGATTTGTGGCCATATTTTGGAAGGTTTAGGATTGAAAAACATAAGCAAGGTAGCCTACCAGTCTATAATTAAACAAAAATATTTATATATATATATTGGTCCTATGTTGTGGTTCTAGTGTTCTAATTGTCTCTAGATAGGTTTTCCTAAGTTGTTGATCGGACCTACATGGGCCATCATTAAAAATATGTCACGACCCGGTCCCAATTTCTTGGGTCGAATCGGATCATGTCCAGCCTGCACCGTTGTTGAGACGGCGGCAGTAAGCTGTATCACTCATGCAGGTAATCAACAACACAGACTAATTGCCACAATTTAATATTTCGATAATTAATACTTGTCCAACACAAAGTTTTCAAATACAAACTACAACTGAAATAAAATATTGTTTTCCACATAATCATAAACTGGAAATAAATCTAATTAGCAGTCTCCTCATCATCATCCTCTGGTAGAACAGCCGGGTACAGCTCAGGGTCATAGTAGCTACTAATCAGAAGCTCTGCATCATCAATAGAACCTAAAAATGTTGTCTCCAGTCAGGAGGGAGCAAAGTACAATTCATGATAATTTAACAATTGAAATAATAATAGAGTTATGCACTTTTAAACAATTTAAAATAAATAGTTTTCCAGCAGTTAAAATATTGTGATGTGAATAGGCAATGAATATGACCGGATTGGGTTGTACAGTTATATCCTATTGATACGATATGGCTTATCCCCGTGTGTATGAGGGGTAAGCTAACACAACCATTATACTATTTTGGATGTGGTCATACTCATTACACTACTCCCCCAGTACCCAACAGTTAATCAGTCAATGCTCTCAGAGAGAGTTCCGTGTTGCATCGTGTTTTAAACTTGCAATAAAACGATTACTAAATAATTGTAAACTACCATAAAATGTACTTGCCTTGGTTTGACTGGAATGAGGGTAATGTCTCCGAGATGAATTTCAGACTTGTCCTCGAAATCCTACAATCGAGAAGTCTGCCTTATATTTCAAAAGTTGTCATGCTAGATGTGCTAGTTACAATCTCTAAATTTGTCCTAGTCAATTTTTAATCTTTATTATACTAACACAAACAAAACTCGATTATCTAATGCATTACATTTAATTATGATGGAAAGATCATTTTATATTTAATTTTAGAAAACTTTGTATTTATCGGTTTATTGGCAAAACTTGGTATTTTATAATTTATATAATAAAACTACATTTTTCTTTAAATGAGAAGAACATGAATTTCTAAAATGTTATAATTATTTATCATTTCTAAATTTTTACGTTTCCGAACAAAATCATAAAAAATACGAACACATTACTAGCTATTACAAAAATTAGCAGAAATAAATAGGCTTATGCTCTTACAGACCATTTTACATGAATTTAAATAAGAAAAAAACTTTGGTTAGTCTCTAAAAATTATCCTACAATTTAATTACAAAATAAAATAATAATTTAAATTAAATTGAATTAATTTACGAGTCTCAGATATTGGTCCAATCGTCAAAGTAGCTAATGCCTCAACGTCCGGTAAAACCGGTTTCGTTTGCATTTCGCTAAGGGCCCATTGACCGATACGGTCGTCGCCCAAAATCCAATTTATAAATATTTTCGAAAATCGATTTGAAATCTATTTATAAAATTTTATAAAAATTTGGGCAGCATTCCTTTTATATTTGGGACAACCCAAAACTGGAAAAATGTGCCAAAACACCAAAATATTTATCCCAAACCAGGGAATAACCACTAAGATTTATTTCATCCATAATACATATAAAAATCCAATTCACAGAACGTTTCCGAAGAAAATTCGGAAAACCCGAAATTAACTCGGAAATCCACAGAACCATTCCAACTCGAAACCAAAGCCACAAAATCCATTTCTGAAATAGAATTTGGAAAAACCAAACCCATAGAAATATTCCGAGAACTCACAGAACATTTTCGAAAGGATTTCGGAAAATCCGAAAATGTCTCGTTTATCGAATTCTCGGGGAAATTCGTGGACCAAAATTCATTACCGACTACAGAACAAAAACGGGGAAAACAATTATACCTGGGGTTGCTCGGCTAGAGCTCTCAGGTGAAATTATAGAGAAAAGAATTCTGCGGACTCGGAACGATCCAGGAACATACGGACAGCGGGATCGGGGCCACGTGAAATCCAAAAACAGCGGATCGGAAACGGCAGGGGGTCGACGGCGTCAGGGCGGACGCGGACAGGGGCTCGGGGCCGGAGGGGCGCGCGTAGGGGCGAGGCTCGGTGGCCTGCGGTCGGCCTGAGCCGTGGGGACAGCGGCGGCAGGGGTCGTCGGGCTCGGGCTGAGGAGCGCTGGAGGGGCGCTGGCCTGGGCGGCTCGGGTGCTGGCCTTGCTAGTAGGGGATCGACGTCGGGAGGCCGTCGGAGCAAAGTTAGGGCACAGATTTGGAAATGGCTAGGGATTTGGCTAGAGAAGAAGTGAGGATGGTGATGGAAGAATGGTAGTGAAGGGGTTTTATAGGGTGGAGGAGAGGAGTTACGGGAGAGGGAAGGAGGAGTCAGGCGTTAGGGAGCCAAGGGGTTTTGGCAGCGGCCGTTTGATCGAGAAAAGGAAAAGTTTTCTTTTTCCTTTGCTGCTAACAAACAATGAAAGGGAAAGACATTGAAAGAAAAGTTTATAAATGACATTTAATGTAATTTTAAGAAAAATAAAAGAATTATTTGTTTTTAATTAAGAAAATGATATTTATATAAATAAATACTATGGAACTTCAAAAAAAATTTAGTTTCGGGAAAAATTGAACTTAGGTTCGAGAAGGGTTCAGAACGGGTTTGGGACAGGTCAGGTCCAACACTAAAATTCCAGGATTAATAATTTTCTAAAAATATGATTTTTCCTAAAAATAATAATTAATTTTGCAAACAAATTATATAATAAAATTAACACTAAAATTTCTAATTTAATTAAAATTATGGGTTTTGTCTAAACTCCAAAATTTCAAAAAAAATTGCATTTTCCTAAATTAACAAATGATTTATATTTAGCTAATTGATTCAATTAATGAACTGGAAATTTACGGGTTTCACAAATGTGGATCGAATCCAATTTTTCCCAATCTATTCTCAGGTTTCTCATACCAACCCATGTTTCGAATTGGAACTTTGAACTCAACTCAATATCCAGTTTAGTTAATCATAGGAATTCTGATTTCAGTTATAACATTTCAATTTCAGTTTAACATTTGATCAAATCTCAGGAATACACATTCTATATTAGGAAATCAAAATCCATTGCAGTTACATTCATCAACCAACTCAATCTTCATATAGGAGTTAAACATTTAACATGGATTAACATTTCAGTAGCATTGAAATCTCAGTGAACATTCAATTTGAATCAAAACTCAATTCATTCACATCTCAAGTTTAACCATTTAACAGTGAAATCAAATACTACATAACAGTGAAATCATTATTCACACATCAGTTTTGACTTACCCTTCGATCTCAGTTATTCATGTATGTGCGAAACCAAACCCTATCATTCCTTTGAAATCTCAGTTAACTTAGGTAACAGTGAACTCAGAAAAATCATCTAAATAGTGCATCCAAACTAATTTCAGTTTATTGATTTAGTTCTCAGGTTTCATTCAACTGAAATTTAATAAACAACATCCAATTTCAGTTTAATACTTAAATGTTTGACCAACTCATAACCAAATGAATTTCAACAAGTAACAAACATGTATGTATTCACCCTCTTAAATCCCAAACTAAATTAACATTTAAATCAGGAATGGATTCAATATAATTGACAGTTCACAATATCAAACAAAACCCAACTGTCATGAAGAACAATGATACATAGCTTTCCTATTTAGAAACCAAAATTTAAACCATCGAATTTCACAAACAGGTATACCAGTGTGTGTACCATGTGTCATGTGTCTAAGGAAAGCCATTCGTGTCCACTAGAGTGGACACGAAGTGTCCAAACGAAACAGAACATTGTATCAGAAATTCACAGTGAAGACTGGCTCGTGCACGCGTGCACACCATTCGTGGATACGACACAACATGAACTAGGACACGTACTCATGCCTATAGGTTCGCCTAGGATAGGACTAGGGTTCCACCACCCTGAATCGTGTCTAAACTGTGTCCTCGTGTGACACGAAGACAGTGTCAGCAGCCCCGTGGCCGTCTGTGCACGACAGTGTCCAATCCGTGCGGGCAAGATTTCTCACAATCCATGTAGGAGCGTAAAAAGTGCTTTATTTTGACCAAAGGAATTGAAGACTTTACACAAGCAATTCTCTATGAGAGCTATGTTTATGCCAGGATTATTTGTATTTTTTACGCAAGCTAATCTGTACGCTGGTTACCCTCTACGCTAGCTACTTTACGCTGGGTAGCTGTCAGATTATGCATTTAATGCCGGAGATAATGACGCTGACATAATGATTTATTGACAGCATGCAACACAGAAGTCGAGAGGATTGGATTTTCACCAAACTCGATACTTGTCGTATGGTGTGCAGAGAAGGCTATTTTACGCTCAATAAAAGCACTTCCTTTTATGTACGATAGTTATGTGAGCTTTTACGCTCAAGACTATTGTGGGCATAAAGTCTATTTGGGCTAAGTTTTATGCTCAAGGCTATTTTAGCCACTTTACGCTGGGAGGTTTTATTTGGGTTGTTTTTACGCCAGTGCCACTTTACGCTCGGAGCATATTTTGGGGACGTTTTTACGCCCGATCCTTCCTGACTACTTTGGAACGTGGTTTATCCACGTGGCTTTCATGCCACATTTATTGAAGAACGTGTGTACGTGCTTCCTATTTTTTGTTGGAATAATGGGACGCGTGTCAACATATTCAGAGGGTGACTTCCATCGTGGGTGACAGTTACCAGCGTAAGAACCCAATTTTGTTGCTTTTTACGCATAATGTGTCAAGTCTATAAATAGACATATTTTTTACATCAAAGGGATCAGGAGCAAAGAGACAGAAGAGAATACAGAAATGTCACGACCCGCACCCTGAAGAGGGACACGAGCACGTGGTTACGTCCAGCCTACGCCGCAGTATCGGCGGTAGAATGCTGTATATAGGGTCTGTAAATACTACGACTAAAACAGATAAATATACCTGTACAGT